>ML682005.1:4888158-4988716 GCA_007922195.1 Podocnemis expansa
GCGTCGTGTGAACAGCCAAAATCTCATTTCGAAACAACCTCTGTTGTTTCGAAATAAGAGGGCTGTGAGAACACACCCTATCTGAATTATTTACAGGGCCAACCCAAGGGTTTTTGGTGCCCTGGCTGAACTATGACTTTGGTACCCCCTGCCCCATGTGCTATAAGAAATAATATATTAATACACTTTTTAAAAAATAGAGAAAGAAATTAAATTCTGTCTATTTTGGTGCCCCTGAAAGCCTTATGCCCCGGGTGACTACCTAGTTCACCTAGATGGTTGGACCAGTCCTGATGATTTAGCTGGGCTATAGCAAGTGCTCATTTTTAGATTTTAGATTTGAGTTTTTCTTCAATTTACAGGTTTCTTTTGTGTCATTAATATACAGCAGTTAAGGTGAAACTTTCTCATTTAGAATGAGATCAAGTTCAGCATATATCTGTAAACTGTAAAGCTTAATGTAGCTGCAAATATTCACTGTATGCAGAGACAAGAGTGGATGAACTTCTCAGATTTTTCTAGGCAGATCTGGTCTATGAATTGGGCTCTAAAATGGAGTAAAACTGCATATAGTGTTTAAGATAGGTAAAGACACTGGGTCAAATTATCTATATGTCTAGTTAGTTGCCAATGGACAAACATATCAGAACTGTCCCTATTTGTGGCCTTTTGGCTCTGCAGAAGCTACGTAAACAGGAAAAGCAAGTCCCTGGAAATGGGACAGTCTCTTACTCATGTACAGATCTCACCATGTGTTGGTATCTGATCAGTCAAGAACAGTACAGTGGGTTGATATAGCTTGGAAATTGGAAAACCTGCTGTCAGTTTCTTGTGCAAGATCACACCACAAATTTGTAGAGGAACAGGTCTCCATGCCTCATTTCCTATGCAACATAGAATACCTCACGGTGATTCTGTAAATAGAAATACTTTAAAGATTCTGAAATGCTCATATATTACAGTAAGAGGAGCCATAAGCACCTTAGGAGGAGCATAGCAAACAGATTGAGGGACCAAGGGAACGCAGCAGATTGAGGGAAGTGATTATTGCCCTCTATTCAGCACTTGTGGGGCATCATTTGGAATATTATGTCCAATATTGGGCCCTCCACTACAGAAAGGAAATAAACAAATTGGAATGACTCTAGTAGACAGCAACAAAAAGGATTATGTGGCTAAAGCACATGACTTATGAGGAGAGGCTATGAGAACAAGGCTTGTTTAGCATGCAGAAGAGAATGAGAGGTGATTTTATAATAGCCTTTAACTACCTGAAAGGAGATTCTGGGGGGTTGGGGTGGAACTCATCTGTTTTCAGTGGTAGTAGTTGGCAGAATTTGGAACAACGGTTTCAACTTGGGGAGGTTGATATTATGTAGGTTGGATATTAGGAATTGCAGCTTTACTAGTGCTGAGTAAAACAATAGTTCTCTCATGCCTTAACATGATCCTGGCACGACACACTGCACCCCCATGTACAACCTTCTGGTATGACTGGGTGTCATTCATGTTCACCCTTATAACGTAATTATGTGTTATCTGATGTGAAGTGTCTCATCTTCAGGGGAAGACATGAAGGAACTTTTTTTTTTTTTTTTTTTTTTTTTTTTAAAGAGGGACATACTGCTTTTCTCTCTCTCTTCCCTCTATAACCACAAAACCACTGAAATGTTATGTAGGAAGCAGCCTGGCCGGTAAGGACTCCAGCCAGCCTGTGGTGAGAATCACCTCAGACTTCAAAGTGACTGAAAATGTTGAACTTAGTTTAGAATGGCATTTGCCTTTTCTTTACTTTGATCAAATCTGACCTGCTTACCTCTCTGATTTATCACATAAAGTCTTTCTGTACTTAAAAATAAACACACACATTTGTTATCAAAATAGTGCATGTGGTTTAAGGTATGTTAAGACTCCATTTAAACTGACGAAGGTGGTATACACTTTAAGGCGCGGTCTATACTACAGAGTTCTGTTGACAAAGTCAGCTTTTGTGGAAAAAAAGCAGCGTAGGTGTTCATACTGCAATACTCTGCTTAACATGCAGAAGGTCCTGGGTTCAATTCCCAGGGGGTTGGACTCGATGATCTCATGAGGTCCCTTCCAGCCCTATGACTTGACTTGACTTGACTTGACTTGACTCCTGCTGAGCAAACTACCCTGCTTTGCTGACAAAATATAGCCATCTCAGCAGAAGATGCTGCATTTTTGCTGCAAAGTTAGAGCAACAAACATCACCGTAACTGACCTCCAGACCCCCTGTGACCACGCTGCCCAACACTTTGACTGCTGCTGCCCTACATCCAGCTACACAGGCATGTTGTCCTTCCTTTTCAAAGCCCCAGAAAGTTTTGAAATTGCTCAGTGTGGAAAGCTCACATAGCTACTGTCTGTACTACTGGCTGGGGATGAAGCTCCATGGTCGGTGATGAAAGGAGCCCATGGGAGAACCTAGGAGTCGTCACAGAATGAAAATATTAATACAAATCCTGCTCTCACCAGCACCAGGATTGCAGTGACAAGTATTTAGGGTGGGCTGCTGGGAGGAAAGGACAGGAGGAAAAGACTTGTATTGCGTAGAGTCAGGGAAGAAGGCAAGGGTGATATCAGGGTGTCCTCTGTCCCCATCAATGTACAGTCTCTACTGAGCTCAGGTTGGGGGAAAGGAGGACATGTGCAAAAGCTGCTATCGTGAATGCAGTCTACTCCACAAGGAGCATAGTGTGGGCACGCAACAGTGGTTTGATTACAAAAGGGTCTCTACATTGGCATAATATGCATCACCAAAACTCTGTCATGTAAACAAGGCCTTAGTATTTTGATCGTATCTTTCTTAGTGACTGTTAAGCCAATTCTTCACTTTATCAAGTGAATTTTGAATTTTAATCCTGGTCTTTGAAGTGCTTGAAATCCCACTCAGTTTAGTGTCATCGGCAAGTTTTATAAGCATACTCTCCACTTCATTATCCACATTATTAATTAAAGTAGTGACTAGCACCAGACCTATAAAGGACATAAACTGGGAGGATCTATCTAGTTAACAGTATACCATTGCTACCTACTCTGAGTGAAGGTTTTTTAAACCAGTTATGCATCCATTTTATAGTAATTTTATCATTTCCTCAACACAGGAGCATAGTAATAAAAATCTAAAATCAATAAATTACAGTGTAATTCCAGTTATCCAAATGTACTTAATCAAAAATCCTAGTTATTCAAATCTAAGTTTGTCTTCCATGTAGTTCTATATAAGTTAATAGTCCTTCCACTTATAAAAACAGCAAGTTATCTGAAAGTTTTGGATGTTCTCCAGGTCATTTGGCTAAATGGAAGTCTACTGTATACCAGATATACAAGCAATTTTAAGGTATATATTTTACATATTATTTGATATTAGTGCCCAAGTCTTCAAAAATATACAAACTGTGAACTGCTATATGGAGTATCTAACATATATCTACACAGCACTCCTAGCTTGAGTTGTGCTTCATTAATAAAATTTGAAGCCCAAATTTCCATCTCAATTATGCTGATATAACTCCAGTTGGAAAGAGGAGAGAATGAATTCCTTGTATCATTCAATAGCAACTACCTGAGATACAGAAAACAATGGCATTAAGAGACTGCACTTTACAAGACTGGACCCAAGGGTGATGACATTCAGCACCTAACAGAAGGTGCTGTACACATTCGAAAAAATCAAACTTTGTAGGGCAGTCTCCATCCAGTCTTTCCCAGCTAAGAAACTAAGCCCTAGTCTACACTTGCCACAGTTTTCAGAAGTAGTCAATGGGAGATATGCAAGATACATAAAATACCTTGAATATCTACCATTGACTTATTAACTCCCACTACACACTGAGCTAAGGCAAACAGAAGAGCCATCCCATTGCCTTAGCGCTAAGCTACTTCTGGGACTGCAGTTATTGATGCAAACCCTAGAGTGATTGATCGCATCTTGAGAGACCACCCAGTTGAACCCAGAAGAATGCACTGATGGCTGTGATTTTGCCACTGTCAGTATAGATATACCCTAGGTGTATACTAGAATTTTGGAGACTGCCTTTCTTTTATGGAAAAAATCCATTGCTATGTCAAGTGCAGTGATTAATTTTTTTACCAATTGCAATTTTGGAGGATTATTTTGTAAGGGAAGTATGGGGCATTTATACTTTGCTTATTAGGATTAGTATGGCTTTTTAGTGGATAGAATGGACTGCAGCTAAACCACAAGAGCTGCAATTTACTTTGTGTTGCAGAGAGCTGGTAGAAGAGTTCAAAATCATTGAGGATGAAAAGGATGATATAGAAGGGGAACATAAAGGTATCAGCAAAAAAGGGAAATTGGTTAAAAAACAGGTGGCTAGGGAGCATATATAATTATGCAGACTAGAGTAATTTTAGACTAGTGTAAAATAATAAGCATGAGAGGAGGTAAGAGGGAAATACATGTGATTTTCAGCACCAAGTGAGCCTGAGCCAAACAGCTGGAAGCTGTAATACTGAGGGATACAAACCACTTAAAACGAGAATCAGGAAGAGCTTGATATATAGAAAACCATTCTTGTTCTCTACAGAAAAACAGACTACAAACAATTGAGACAGCACAACTTAAAAGAAATCCATTTATGCAGAACTGTTATAGTGTGAAAATACTCAAGTATTTTGATATAAAGAATTTATTATAGACTGTTATAAAGAACCCAAATAATGGTAAATAACCAAATTAAAAAGAATTCTGATCTATTTGGATATAAACCAGATAGCACAGAAAGTGAAGTACTATGAAACGATGGTAAAACCCCCCTTGAAGATTTCCTCAGAGATTTCAACAATTTCCATTCCACAGTCAAATGGAGCCTGGAACGCTCCACGCAAGAGATCCACTTTTGAGATACTATGGTACAAATTAGGGATGGACACAACACCACCACTTTATACCAAAAACCTACTGATCGGTATAGTTATCTACATCCCTTGAGTTTCCATCCTAAACACACCACATAATGCATTGTCTACAGCCAAGCCCTAAGTTATAACTGCATTTGCTCTGATTCCTCAGACAGAGACAGACATCTTCAAGATCTCTATCAAGCTTTCTTAAAACTATGGTACCCACCTGGAAAAGTAAAGAAACAGATTGACAGGGCCAGATGGGTACCCCACAGTTAACTACTACAGGAGAGGCCCAAAAAAGAAAACAACAGAACACCACTAGTCACCACATACAACCCTCAAGTCAGACCTCTGCAACAGATCATTAAGGACCTACAGCCTATTTTAAAAGATGACCCCTCACTCTTTCTAGCCTTGGGAGACAGACCTCTCCTTGCCTACAGACAACTCCAAACCTTAAACAGATATTCACCAGCAACTACAGACCTAACGACAGAAACATTAAAGCAGGCACATATCCCTGCAGCAAACCACACTGCCAACTCTGTCCACATATCTGCACAACAGACACCATCATAGGACCTAATCAAGCCAGCTGCTCCATCAAAGGGTCCCTCACCTGCTCATCTACTAATGTGATTTATGCCATCATATGCCGGAAATGCCCCCAAGCCTTATACATTGGACAAAGAGGACAATCCCTACGCAGAAGAATAAATGCACACAAAACTGACATCAGAAATCACAACACAAAAAAAAAAAATTGCTGAGCACTTCCATCTTCCTAATCATTCTATTGATGATTTGTTAATGATGGTCATCAAGAAAATCAATGGGACATCAAGACTTCAAAGAGAAACAGCCGAAATTGAACTAATATGCAAATTAAATTGTGTGAATGAAGGGCTGTGTCATGACTATGGACTCTTTCCACATTATAACAGGGAATTTGACTTCATCCTCCCTCTGTGTGCTGTTTCCTAGAGTTTGAATCCTTACAAATGCTCTGATTTGCTGTTGCACTGTGACCTGACCCCATGTCTTACACTCCCCCACATTTATTTTCATCCAATTCTGAAAGTTCCCTCTCTTCAAAGCATCTGACGAAGTGGGATATTCTCCCACAAAAACTCATGCGATAGATACATTTGTTAGTCTTTAAGTGCCACAAGACTCCTTGCATTTTTTGCTTTACTAGATTAACACGGCTGCCCCTTTGCAACTTAAATAACATCTGATTATTAAGAAAAGGACTAGAAAGCAGAAAATCTTAATTAGTGTTTAGTAAGAACAATTTGGGGCCGACAAGGGGAAGTACAGAATCAACTACCATAAGCTACTTACATTTGAAAATAGAAGGAAAGGTGGGTTTCACAAGTGGAAAACAAAAGAATGTTAATTGCATTAAATTCTGAAAGTCTGCAGAAAGAACCCATGAAATGGAAAGGAGCAAGAGATAGAGGAGATACCAAGGGGAACTAGAAAAAGTTTTAAAATAAATTAATTTATGCCTGAGATTCATACATGTCAACTAGCTATCAACTCTTGGTACAAAAAGCATGGCAGATTGCCAAAGAAATGCCAATACTAATTAAACATATGTAACAAACTCACATTATCATTAGGTGAAAGGGGACAGGAAAGATTAGAAAATATAACTAAGGGAGTCTTAAAAACATTTAAGATAAAGTATGAAGACTGCACAAGAGATAACATGAATAATACAAACATCAGAAATATATTTTCTAAACAAAAACCAAGAGTCTATTGAGGAGCCTATAACAGAACACAAGTATGTATTGACAGAAGAGACACATCAGCTAAATAAATCAATGTACCCGACTTGGTTATGTATCTAGGAAAAAAGCGTGTGAAGAATACAGATTTGTAAAGCTGCATTTAAGTGTGACTGGGAGAGAAGTTATTGAATGTGGGCCTGTTCCAATGAATCCTTGAGTAATTACATAAATAATCTTATCTCACACAAATAAATACAGTATTCTGTTTGTGCACATAAGGATCTATAGCATCATGATATATAGTCACATACTTGCTTTGGTACTAGAATGTTCTTAATTGGTTCACTTTGCCCCCCCCCCCACCTAACACTGGGCCTTTGGTGGCCATCAGCAAGGTAGCCTGGAAAATTTGTCAGTGAATTAATTTCCCCAAGCTTTGGGCCCTATTCTGCTCCAGTTTAAGTGAATGGCAGGTTAATAAAACAAGCACTGGGACCTTCTGTGTAGAAATATTTTAGCAGCAATGCAAAATTATCCTCAAGTAATTTTATGACTAAAACACCAAAAAATGATTGAGAAGTAAAAGAAAAAGAAAAATGAGACTTCTTCAGATTAAGAAAGGGCAAATACTAAGATAAAATAAAATAGAGGTAGGATTCTATCCGTCTGCAAAGTGAAGGGAAGTGATAAAGAGTGATGAGTAATTTAAAGAATTAGTGTTAGTCTCTGATAGTTCATAAACCTTCTAAGTAACCCTCTTACTCAGTAGCCTATTCCTGTCAAACCATGTGTTTGATGTGAAAGGGTGCTGGTTGATCTACGGGAGTGAGACAATCAGCACAGTCCTTTCCTCTTTAAGTAAACCCTAAATGGGCTGCTTGTTTCCACCTTCCAGGCCTTCTTCCCTTTTCTAGGAACATCAAATAGAATACAGCAACTTCTGAGCTGGGTCTCAGTTACCATTTTGTTGTGGATAGGGAGAGAGAGAAGGGATTCCAAGTCTCTCAAGACCTTCCATTAAGGGAACTTAAACATTAAGACTTCACTAAGGTCTATGTTATTTCTAATTCTTCAGCTCTATTGGTTTCCCCATCAGTTTCTATACTGACGGGCCCAAGAAGGACTATAGTAAAACAAATTATCAAATCCAGCTTGAACAACATGATAATGATAGAAATTTACATGCACAAGAAAAACCATATGCTCTCAATAGTGCGAGTTCCAAAGAAAAGAAATAACCAGGCCATGTGGAAAAATGAATAGATGAGGAAGATAAAATGATGCTCATGAACAAAATTAAGTGATTTTACTAAATGACATTGAGGCAGCTGACCAATTTGAATCATTTTCACATTCATGAATAAAATTTGCTTCTAATGAAGTATGAGATTCCAAGTTAATCAATCTATAAAACTTGTCCCTAATTCTAAAATGCTGTTCTGTGGGGGTGACTCCCATTAAGCATATGGGGTTGCAGGCATAGCTGTCTACAGGAGCATACAAGATTTGCTAATTAGTTAGCAAACATGGCAGCAGCAGCAATCATTGTTGTGGCAGACTTCTCAGAAGGATCAGAAGACCTTCGACATCAGTAGCAGCAGCCTCAAAAGGAGAGGGGATCTACTTTCGATTTCTCCTATTTATACAGCCTACATACATGCCTATGTACAAACCCTGCAGCTTTTGTGGGGTTACCTAGCTGTGGACTAATCACGTGGAAAGGATGGAAGAGCACCTCATAAAAAAGTCAGGTGACCCAAAGAAGGGACAGAATAGTGCAACGTCAGCCTGCCTCCACTTTCCCCTTCACTCCCCTCATCCCTATTAATTTTATGTGCAGTCCACAGCAAGCAAATAGTAGGGATCTTGATCAGCTCCAAGGGGAAGCAGCATCCATTCCCTCACATCATTATGTTACTCAGGGTGGGTGTTCAAACAATCTGTTTTGGCACCGTTTTGCAAAGCTTTCAAATTCTTAATTTTTTGACCCATATGTACAGTGACCAAAGTTGTTTTTTTTTCATTTAAATAAAAAAAAATAAAAATCAACCCACCTTGCTAGTTAACAGGATGGGAATGTAATGAAACAAAGAAAACACCACAAGTTATTCAGGTTCATATCTGAAAACAATGACAGATTAATCTGCAGTGCAGGTAATAATTTAATGAAATACACATAACATTAGTACATGTAGGTGTAATGTGAAAAATTCAATATATGAGATGAATATGTACATACCACCCATCAGAAGAGAAGAAACAGTTATACTGCAATGTCACTGCCCTTTTTCTTTTGATAGATGTTTATGAAAGTACCCAATTAGCCAGTATAGCCAAAATTAAAGGACCTTTGACTGCACTGGGTGAATTACATAGGAGAAAAACAATAGACTTCCCAGGAAGATTGTTTAGAAGAAAAACATGGGCTCCATATATGTAACAAGGGTAAAGGAAGGAAAAATTAGTAGTAAAGGAATAACAGAGAAAGTCAAATTCCATTGGAGATCTCTTCCACACACAAGTTAAATATAAAAACACTTTGTTTTCATATAGATATAAAATTTTAGACTATAATCCAAGCTAGTGGCAGAAGATTCCATTTATAATTTCATTTGGCAGTCATTTCTGTGCATAAATATTGATTCTCTTCAGTATAAATGGTACACCTGACCTTTAAAAATTTGCTCTGAACAAACATATGTCTTACTCTTACTTACCCACCCACCTCACACTAGTGCCAATTGAACCTCTATGATCCAAGCCATATGTCTATGTGCTGTGCCTCAGATTTTTTTGGGGAGTAGGAAGAATAAAAAATACATTATCGGCCATATTATGTGCTTGTCTCTGGCACTTAGCCAACTGTTAGCAAGAAAGGCAATGCCCTGGTTTTAGTTAAGAAAAGCAATATGTTAACAGATTTTTTTAGAAGTCATAAAATACAAATGACCGGGTAGAAATCTTACATTAATTTACTAAAGACTACTGTGTCATATCATGGATATACTTGGTCCAAGGTATCATTTTATTTATGAATATCACCACTGACCTTTAGTAAGTTTTAGGTAGGGCGGGGGGAGGATAAACGAATCTGCTCAGAGACATAAGAGCACCCAGCATGTAATTCTTCCTTTCATGTGAGAGTTAAGATTGGATAAACTCACACATAGCCCATATTTCCTTGGAGCAGGATTTCAAAACATTTTGGACTGCTACACAGTAAATTTAGGAGATACGATTTAAATCTTTTTTAGAAGACTTCTAATCTGGAGGTTATGTAAATGAGCCCAGGCACCCCAACAGCTGCATTTTTATGTAGTAATAGGTATTTCTTTTGTTTCCAGGTTGGCAGAAAGAAACCTAACTGTAGTTTATGAAGAAAGCACTCTCCAGAAACCAAATGCTGCAAATTTAGAAACTTCTTCAGATATATGGACTGATTCTGCTAATTTATGCAAGTATTTCACATTCAGAATGCAAATACCCCCATTGACTTTAACAGAACCATTCACATTTAAAAGTTCCAAAGGGGTAGTAGTGTTAGTCTAGTTCAGCAAAACAAAAAAGGAGTCTGGTGGCACTTTTTAAAGATTAATAAATAAAGAAATAAATAATTCATTGGTCTTTAAAAATGCCACCAGACTCCTTATTTGTTTAGACTCATATTTAAAAGTGAATCATAAGCTTAAGTGCTTCCAGACCAGAAGCTTAGGGTTTTTTCTTCTTTACTTCTTTGCTTCTCCATTCTAAATCTATAATACAAACCGGAAGTGTGATACACTATACCATCTCCAAGATTCATCATCTTTTATCAACCAGGATTTATGTAGTATAATAAATATATGCAGCATTTGTTAAGTCATAGAACACAACACCACTTCTGCTGGTACGTTTTAGTTTTTTAATCAAGAAGGCATAACTTAAGTATCCAAAAATGTAATGCAAGTTAAGAGATGGAAGAAAACAGTCAAGAATACTTGTTTCTTTTTAAAAATACTGCCGTATCAAAAATGCTAACAAAGTGTTTGTAAAATTGGTAAAAGAGGAGAAAGCCACAGGCAGGCAATAAATAGCATGCTGCAATACATGTAGGAAGGAATAATGCAAGCCAAACAAGAGAGGGAAGAGGACATATTACAACCCAGGTCCTGGAACTGTTATCAGGAGAAGATGACTTAAGTGTTTCAGATTAATGACACACAGAAACATTATCAGGCAGTTGCACAGTGTAAAATCTATATCCTGAACATTTCATGGATGAAAAACTGTTTTAGGGCACAAAAACTCTCTTTCTTAGAATCCAGCAGAGAAAACCTGGTGTTTCAAATCCCGCTTAATAGAAAATTATGATATAGTAAAACAAGCAAGGAGTCCTGTGGCACTTAAAAGACAAACATTTATTTATCACATGAGCTTTCATGGAGAAAATCCCACTTTGTCAGACAATCTACAGAACTGCGACTCATTTTTACCTCTGAAGTTGTGAAGTAGAATCAGTGTAATTGGGGGGGGGGCTTTTTAAGTCAGATTGTATTAAAATCCCATCTTCACGTTTTCTAACTTTAGAATATTAAAAACAAAAATACACTCATTTTATCCTGACATTTCTCACTCATCCATTTCTGCTAACATCCTTTCTATGGTACTTAGAGTGTCTAACCCAGAGGAGAATAAGAACCCAATATGCTACTATAATTATACCATAACTTTGGGGGGGGGGAATAGACACTCCCATTTTCCCATACATTTTTTCATTAGTTTTTGTCCATTCATAAGAATAAAAGATTCTCCATAAATGTTCAAAATATTCCTATTAGTTAATCTCCAGTGATAACTCATCAATATGAATTATTAATATTGTCTTACATTCTGAATGGTCTCTCATGTCAGTATGAAGCTCTATAATAGTTGCAAACTTCACATTATCTAAGCTTCTATTTTAAAAGATAAAGCGCCCAGTCCCCTTCCTCATCACAATAGCCATGGATATTTTTTGTAGGCACTGCTGAGTAGTGATGAAGTGTCTTTTGGAAATGTGACTCAGCAATGTAAGGTGAGCCTGATATCTCAAGTCCACCAATTCTGAAGCATAGAGTTTTCTGTTCACAGCAATTTCATCTAAACCAGGTCTCTTTCTTGGACAGCAAAGAGAAATTTGAGTATTTTTCCTCCAGAATTCTAATCTTCAGTCTCCTCCACCACTGCAGAGGACATTTGATGTTATAACCTACAGCACCTTGAAAACTGAGTTAGAGCAGGAGAGGAGATGGCAGAATCTTTACACACTAAGAGAGAAAGAATACGTGGTAACATCTGCCCAAGAAACAAATATGGCAAAATCTGTAGCATCTGTAATGCCTGTGAGAACCATGTTAAGACTGCTTCCCTACCAACTGTGCAAGACAAGGGAGTCTCAGACTTTAACATGTTCTGTTACATGTCAATTTGAATAAACTGGGAGAGAGCACCCAAAAACAACAACTATTCACCCAACCTTGTATATAGTTAGGTCTACATTCCTTTATAGATGGAGGAAAAGCACATCTATCTTACGTTTTTCTTCTTAGACAAGATTTGTATTTATTAACGAAAATGCTCACGATAAACAAAAATATATAAACTAAGCCAGAGGCTTTCAACCTTTCCAGTCCACTGTACCCATTTCAGAAGTTTGATTTGTCATGCTTGCCCCAAGTTTCATCTCATTTTAAAGCTACTTACATACAGAGAAACAGACATACAAATACAAGTGTCACAGCACTGTATTAATGAAAAGTTTCATACTTTCTCATTTTCACCATATATTTATAAAATAAATCAATTACATATTAATCTAACATTTATGTTTGTGTATAGCATAGAGGGCAATACAAGCAAGTCATTGTAATTTACATTTAGTTTGTACTGACATTGTTAGTACTTTTTATGCAGCCTCTTGCAAAACTAGATAAAATACCTTGATGAACTGATGTACCCCTGGAAGACCTTTGCATGTACCCTGACTGAGAATCAATGAATTATGCAATCATTTTTTCCAGCTGGAAGTGTAAATGTTTCCAGGGAGGAGTAACTGTCCAAAACCTCCTAGTGATTCAGGAGTCAAAACTGCCTACCTTTTTGAATGTTTACAGCATTTGGCAGTGGTAAGGGTCAAGACCCATTGAGACATTTGATTTTTTAACAAGTCTCTTTGATCAATGAGCTTTTCCAGCCATATGACAATTACACCAATAAAGATTTTAGGGCCAGATCTGAAGGTGATGGAAGTCTTTCCCAATGAATAATGCACATAGAAGCTAAACTTGCAAGCTGTAATGCACATACAAACTATACAGTAAGCTAAATTATTTTGACCAATATTTCAAAGTAAAGTAATGCCAAGTTACCCTTCAGACCAGTGACGAATTGTAGGTTATTGATTTAAAAGTTTCTGAAAAAGTTTGGTAAAGTTGATTATAGGATACATACACTGAAAGGTGCTTATATATACATTTTATATAAATCTAAATGAAATCTATGTAATCATTTATTACCACTCTATTTTCAGCACATGTTAAATAATTAAGCCCTGACCTCTCTGGACTATATCATTGTTTTCAATAAAATTCTCTGCAGAATCTATATATAAACTCAGTGCCATTTTCTTATTCCACTACAGAACATTATTTGCTATAAGTTGTCAGAGGGCAAAAACAAATCAGTGTTGAAACATAACTAGGATATTAGGGAAAGTGATTTTTTTTAATAGAATCCTGTCACTACAATCAGTTCACAGATTCTGGTTATGGAGGTTACATATTCTGTCTTTTAAACACATCTCTGTGATGCTATTAACTCCAGGTGGCTGTGATTTCAGATCTGTCATGATCATACCCTAATTTGGTATATGTCTGTTCTATGATCTTTACTGAATTTTACTGTGACAAAAGTGTGTCCGTAAAATCAATGACATACAGTCAATACTTTGTTTTTAGTAGCATAGAAATTAGAAAATGCATTAGCGTTAAATGGAATCTTTGGAAAGTAGCAATTTCAGCTGCAAGTCCAAAGAGCTTTGTTTTTTGTTGTTGTTGTTGTTTTTAAATGGAAGGGTCTTTTGGGGTTTTTTTTTTTTTGAGAATTTCTGTAAATGGTAATGTTCCAACTGCCCCATCTAAATTATAGTTTCCAGAAGTCAGATGCACATGCGCCTTACGAAAAGCACAGTGAGAAATCCAGAATGGAGTATAATTACATACTCAAAATTTAAGAATTAGTTTTTTAATGGTATTATGCTATGAAAGTTCATTGCACATGCTGAGAAGATGAAGTATCATTTTTTTTAATGAGCACATCTTCCAGTGCTGGAAGTGAGACAATTAATGACAGACACAAACACCACCCTATATTGAACAGATCGCTATAGCTACCTACGTCCCTCAAGTTTCTATACAGGACACACCACTCAATCCATTGTCTACAGCCATGCTTTTATATATAACCACATTTGTTCTGATTCCTCAGAAAGAGACAGGCACATTCATGATCTTGTTTCACTCCAAATTAACTAAAAAGAAACGTAACTTGATGAAACATGCATTTTGGAGAACTAGAGGTGGTTAAATTAGAGGAATTCTCTCAATTCAGACTTGGTCCAACATGTAGTTTGTAAAACTAAAAACTCAATAGAGTTATTTCCATGAATTAAAAAGAAAAAAAAACTAATGAAATTAATGTTTTAAGACAAGTGAATATCCCCCTGTAGTAGTTAAAACCCAAACATTTTAAATTAATGTTAAGATATGAGGAACAAAAAGAAGTTAGATGTCAAACTTCCATTCAGTTCCTTGTGGCCCTTTGAAAAACAGTCTGATTGGGAACTGACCCCATTGATTTTCATCTTCAAATGAGGATAAAAAAGTAAATGTCAAAAACAGCAACAAGAAAAATGGATATTTAGCATGTGCTGTTTTAATAATCAAAGGCTTGATTAGTAATGAAGCCAAAAGAATTGCTTTGCTTACAACACTTTAAAAGATGTTAGTTGCTGGTGTAAATTGGAAGAGTTGTAGTTTAAGTTTATGCACTAAAGCTGTTTGAATCCACTCAAATGTGGTTTTGCATGCCTGAGGCAAAAAGCCCAACTCATTTATTTCAAGGGGAGTTTTATCCAAGTAAAGATTTGGGGCCTGGGTCTAATATTAGCAAACCATCTTTTGGTACTTTAATACACATGGATTAAGGTTCTATTCAAATAGACAAGGAGCAGAAGTCTGGTTCTAGATAATGATTTTGCTGTATTAATTAATTAAAAAACCCCAACAGTGCTGATGAATTCAAAAGGAGCTTATCATTTTCACTTAACAAAAAGGTTTCCTCTGTAACAAAGAACCTCAAGGATTTGGTATCATTCATTCAGCAGATAACAGAGTGGTTAACATTCAAGCAGGCATGTAAGTGTTTGAAGGGATAAGGGTGGGCACAAAATCTACTTTTCTTACTTTATGACCTATTTTGGATTACATGAATTCTGTGATGCCACAAAGAGCGCATAGGTGATTGCAGAAGACACTATTTCCTTATCCTTTTTAGGGACAATCTAACTCTTGCTAACATTGGTACCTTCCAATATTCTTTATCTCTCCCATAAAACAATGAAAATTCCAATTAAATCCACCCCCCCAAAAGAAAACCCTTTTTTATGCATATTATGTCTAAAACTGTAGCATACGAATAAAAATCAAAGCAATGAATGCCCATGCACCATTTATCATCTAGGCTTAATATATTAAAGCCATTTGCCATGACCTGTAGATTTGCTTTTCTTCATACAAACAATAAAATGTTAAAAGACAATATGGACTTTTAGTTGTCAAATGATACACAAAAATAGTGCTTGAGCCATGAAAAGAAAGAAAGGACCATTTTTACACAATTTCTTCAACCATTAAAATCTATTCCTCAGCATCTAGTTTAACCTACTTCAGGTGTATCATTAAGACACCAAGAACCATAAATCTTAGGGAAAATAAATATTGTTTTATGACACCACTACAGATTATAAGGGAACGTGTTTTCTTCAGTGTACAAAAACATCCTGAGCATATTTTTCTCAGTAACTCAATCTAAACAGCAATAACTAATGTTTCAGATCCCAGCAGGTAGGAACATAGGAATAACTTTATAGTGAAGGTGATGAAAGCCATTGAACAAAACCCTAAAGCATTCAGCTGCTTTTACTTCAAGTCACGGAGTGCTACTGCATACCTAACACTCTTGCCAGTGGGGCAGCTTTCATCCTTCTGGCAATAAATAGGTTTATTTCTCAGTATTTTGTCTGGCAATGTCAAAATGTTTATTTTCAATGAAAAGTTTCTAGAATTATTTTCAAAAAATTGTCAACATTTTCCCCCACCAGCACTAGGGTTATTAAGCCTTTCAGAGAAGACTGCAAGATGACAAATGGCCACTAAGGATATCATGACTTGTGGTCCAACTTAAGATGGGATTAACTTATCTCCTTGGCCATAGTTTCCACTACCTTCTACCATACCATGCTGCGCAACATCCTCCACCTCCGTAGCAGGTACTATTCATTGGCGAATGATTTACATTCTGCATTAAAATTTGGAGATCAATGTTAAGCATCTCTCAGTTTAAAGGACTCTATGTATGTATTGTTCTTATATGCCCCCATTACAATAGTAACTGAGTAACTATTATTTTATGCATTTAGCCTTACAAAACTCCTGTGCCCATTTTATAGTTGGGTGCACAGAAGTTAAGTGGCTTGCCCAAAGGCATATAGGAAGACTGTGGCAAAACACAGACCTGAACCCAGTCCTGCCAAGTGCTAAACTAGAGGCCGAATTACTGGGCCATTCCTTTTTCAGGATTAATAACAGAGCAACTACCTCTTTTGATGTGAAGTCATTGTAGCTATGTCGATTGACCCCAGGGGAAGATCTGATCTAATCTATTCCACTTTGCAGAAGACTGCTAAGAAATACTGGAGCTGGACTGCAATTGGCAATGAAAAACAATTTGGATGAGACTGGATTTGAGCTCAGTTTGCAGCACTTTTGGCAAACAACTGGATTTTGTATCAGACCTCTTGCTCAGCAGATGTCACTGGTCCGTTGTCAAAAAATCTAAAATCTGAACTAATAGGGCCTGCATATGCCTGTATTTGAGCATTAATCCACCTGCTTCATTCTTGGCAGACTTGTCTGAAGATAATTATTTTACAAAATTAAAACAAAATTAGCGTGACAGAATGACCACTTATATTTGAGAGGAATTGTAGTACAAACCATGTGTTTTGGATGAGTCATCCAGGCAAATAAAAAAAAAAAAAACAGTCCTGTAGCACTTCTAATTTTGTTTATTGCATGAACTTTCATGGGAGAAAATCCCACTTAGGAATCATTCAGTTTAAAATAATAGTACTACCTCATCCTTTCAAAGCAAAAATAGCTGAGGAATTAAGAAAACAGCTAAACACACTGTGTAATTACTGACCTCAACAACATTGTAAGGGGGATCCAAGCTCTCTCAAATTAGAGGTGCAACTTATCTTCCACTTAGAGTCTGATTTTCAATAGTCCCCATGTTACCTACCACTGTCCCTCAAAAGAATAAATGAAAAGGACAATTCTTCTAAAATTTTCACATTTTCTATTGCTTCCCAGGGTAGATTTTTTTTCCCTCCAAGCATCCCAGAAAAATGTCCAACAAGGACTAAGCTCGTTGCAAATTGTAACCCAGTAGTTGATGGACTGAATCATTGGAGAAGGACATGGAAGAGAGTAGATTGTGTGGGAGGGGGCACGCATGTGTCGAGTATGGGGTATGAATTCTCACACTCATAGTTTAGATATTCTGGAGTAGCAACAAGAAGGGATGCTTGCAGAGAGGAAAAAGGAGACACGTAGAGTATGGAATATGGTGGGGAAGATGTAAGGAGGCATTGGGGGTCATGGAGAACTGTTCTCCAATCAAGTTTTATGTGCACTATTTTATGTACATAAAATAATTACAAATAAACTTGGACTGGTTAATCATGTTCTCCCAAAACAGCTGAATAAAAGTGGGGGTAAAAGAGGTTTAGGAAATCATTGTGAGAGACAGGAAAGGGGTGAGGTGCTATGATGGCATAAGAGAAGTCAGGAAATATATGGCACTAGTTTCTTTTCTGTGCAGAAGTAATATTTTATGTACAAAACCTTGAAGCACAGTTTTCCAAAAGCAATGGACTAGCTTTGCTTCCATCGAAATCAATGGGAGTTTTACAATTGATTTCATCAAGAAGGGAGCTAAATTTATGCTGAAAGCTTTTGGAAACCCATCAGTCATACTGTCCAGTCTCTCAGCTAATGTGTCTCCAGGACTGTCTCTGGCCCCAGTATTCTCTCCTGGTACCTTCCCATGTATGCCCCTCTCCCTGCTGACATAGTGAAGTTTAAAAAGATTATATGTTTCATCTCATAAAACACAGCCATTCCCTCCATCTCAGCCTTCCCCCCTAAAAAGAACTGTTAGTTCAAAGTTAGAATGTGGGGTGTAAAATAAAGGAAAGATCAAGTTACATAAGTTTGATCAGTCTTAACAGCCAGTTATTAATGCCCACCAGTAAAACAGTTCCTTGATGACCACTACCATACCAATTTTATCACTACCTTTGTGGCTTTGTTAGTGTTTTACGTGCTCTGTTCTATATACACTACCTGGAGAAGCATCTACTATTCTGTGTAACTTATGGAGAACTGAAAATACAATTTACAATACTGTAGCTTGTATAAGTGGGTTTATACACACATTTGCTCTTAACACTAGCTACAATGGTTTGTTACAACACAAGCTGATGTTCTCACATAAAGAGACATTTTTATTATCTTACATAAAATTTAGACTTTTTCCATAAGCTAGCTTTACATCTAATGAGATTTATTTTAAAAGGGTTGCACTGAATGATTTTGCTTGGGGAAAAAGATCGCTGTTTGTATGTGCATGAGGTTTATTTTAGAATTGTTACAGTAGCTTTACTTTTTACAGTAAGCTTTGTACAGTATTTGCATGAATAAAACCATGCACTGGAGATTTTATGCTTTGCCATGAAACAGAATTGTGGGATGAATAGACAAATTTAGATATAGTAAATATTTGTGTAGTGACCAGTGACAATTTTGTATTTGTGCAGTTCTCATCCATTGAACTTTGTGATCAGTGATGCAACATCAGCTTCTAGTGAGGCTGCTGAATTTTTTAATTTGATTCAAAGCATTTATGTATTTTTCTCTGCATCAACCCATCAATGGCAAATTTTGAAGCAACATCTGGGAACATCCCCTTAACACTGAAACAACTGACTGCCATGTGACAGGAAAGTCAAGCAGAGGTGATAAAGCCTATCAAACACCGAATTGGGAAGATAGGTGATGCCATAGTTGCCATTATGGAGGATAATGCTATGACAGGAACTGTTCGCGAGAGAACAGTGGCATAGGGAAATGGAATCACCAGAAACATACATAACTTCAAATTTCTGTGGGGCTCAGCATTGTGGCATGACACACTGTTTAAAACAAATGTTGTAAGCAAGAGACTCCAAGGTGTTGACCTTGATACATTTGGAGCAATGGAACAACTGGACAAAGCAAAGTCATACCTATAGTCTTACTGGTCAGATGAGGGATTTCAAAACTTTCTGAAGAGTGCACAGAAGTTGGCAGAGGAACTTCACATTGAAGCTATTTTCCCACCCATTCAAGAACACAAGAATCACCAAAGAAGAAGATATTCTGATTACGAGGTACTGGATAATTCCATAAGAGACCACCAAACAATTCAAAGTTGAATTCTTTAACCAGGTGCTAGATTATGCAATACAAGCAGTTGAAGAACATTTCATGTAGCTCAAGGAACAGAGCAGTATATTCAGGATGTTGTATGATATTCCAAATCTCCTCACTATACCTGAAGAAGACCTACACCAGCAATACAGGGCACTAGAGACAGTTTTGATACATGATGACGTGTGTGATATTGATGCAAGTGATTTGTGTGATGAACTGAAAGCCCTTTCAAGATACATTTCAGCAGGATCAACTCCAAAGGCTGTTCTGGAATATGTGGGCACAAATAAGATGACCACCCTCTTTCCAAATGCTTTTGTTGCTCTCTGCATACTTCTAACACTTCCTGTCACAGTTGCCAGTGGAGAATGCAGCTTCACCAAGCTCAAGTTAATAAAAATACATCTACACTCCACAATGACACAGGAGAGGCTAGTCAGCCTTGTAACCATCTCAGTAGAGCATGAGCTGGCCCAGACTGTGGACCTTCAGGAAGCAGTTCAAATGTTTGCACCCATGAAGGCATGGAAAGCACCACTTTGATCATTCAAACAGATAAAAAATGCCATTGTTTGCTATGCAGACAAGAAAAAGTTACATTTGCTGTTCAGGCATTTGAAAGTTACTTAAAATTTTTTTAACAAGACATTTTGAGCTGTTAGTAGCTCATTATTTGGGTAGGCAGCAGAGCAGTAGTATGAGAGGAGTAGAACAGGAAGAAGAAAGAATTGAGACCTTTCAAACTTTTGGCCCAAGCAAGTGGGCATGGGGATATCAGTTGAGCTCCCCATCTCAGATGCCAAAATGTTCTGGGCTGGCACAGGTGCATGGGGCCCAGCTTTAGGCCTGCCTGTCAAGGCTTTTTCCCCACTCTGGCACTCTGAGTGCAGAAGGTGGGGGCCTGCAACAGGCCTTAAAAGCCACTGGCCTTAAAGCCTGCTCGTAAAAGTCTCCAAGGCCTCCAATTCCTGGCCTTGGAGTGGTATCGCTGCCACCACCCAAATGCAAAAAAAAACCTCTTGAGACCCAGGAAGGCGCACTTGGGAATTCCTCCCTGTGAGGTACTTGCAATCCTCTTTATTCCTTTCTCAGGAAAGTGACTGGACCCCAGCTACATATGAGCTGGAACTGGAACAGGGTTCCCTCTAGTAGCTGCCTGTGCAGTCTAAGGCACATGCACACAAACCTCTTGCCCTTTCAGGACACAGAACCAGAACTTACTTAAAAGGTAAACTCTTTAATCAAAAAGAACAGATAATAAACAAAGAGAGTTGCTTCTCTGGGAATTAACTTAGGTAGTTACAGGGTAGTGGGGGGGGAGGGTTACATGTGCTCAGCACAGACAAATCCAAAGAACAAGCCAAAAACAAAGAAAATACCCTGACCACGTCTAAATAAACATTCCCTGTTCTACCCACGCCTGGTCAGTACCAAACTTAACTTATCTCTGGTAAGGATGTTGCTGGATTCTCCCTCAGGCCCCTCTGGCCTCCTCCTGATCCTTCCAGGAGCTCTGCTGCATCCAAACAGGCACAGGCCAGGCTGCTGTTCCAATTCAAAAGCCTGCACTTCATTCCTATTGGCTGTCCTGGGACTCACTGACCAGAGTGTTAACCCCTTCCTCCCCAAGGGTTATTACACCCCCCCCCAACTGATTAGGGAGCTGGAGCACATGACTTATGAGGGGAGGCTGAGGGAACTAGGCTTATTTAGGCTGCAGAAGAGAAGACTGAGGGTATATCTGATAGAGGCCTTCAACTACTTGAAGGGGTGTTCCAGGGAGGAGGGAGCTAGGCTGTTCTCAGAGATAACAGATGACAGAATTTAGTGCAATGGTCTCAAGTTTCAGTGGTAAAGGTATAGACCGCATATTGAGAAAAACTTTTTCACTACGATGTTGGTGAAACACTGGAATGGGTTGCATAGGAGATGACCCTAACTAGTTGTTAAGGTCTCAATTGACAAAGCCCTGGCTGGAATGATTTAGTTGGGGTTGGGTCCTGCTTTGAGAAAGTGTTTGGACTAGATAGCCTCTTGAGGTCCTTTCCAGCTCTAATATCCTATGATTGTGCATTTGAGAACAGGACTATTTTGTTTTATTTAGGTATTTGTGCTTTTAATCCTGGTAAGAACAAGGAAAGATGCAAATATGAGAGGAAAGAATCCTGTTTCCCAATTGTCTAGAACAAAAAAATCTCCAAAACAAAAAGAGTCATCTTCAGTTTTAGCCAAAGGGATAAGTATGTTCTTATTTTATCTTTGGAGTTCCATCATATGTTAGTAGAGTAGCTAATATATCAAAAGTATATAGTCTTTAAAGGCTACTAGCTTACTATTTAAAAATCTTACTTCATAACAAGAACAGTAAACAACCTGCTACTAGTTTACTATTTAAAAATCTTACTTCATTACAAGAATAGTAAACAACCTGCTTTTCTCCACTGTCATATTTTGTTTGTATTAATCCATGATGTATCTGAGAGATTTTAAAGCATGAAACATTATGCACAATCGCAGTCCTCATAATAAGGTCTTATGATTGTACAAGAGACCCAGCAAGGCGAGAAAATAAAAAAAAGTGACAGTTATGAGCACAGACAACATTTCTGTCGAGAAAACTCATGTTCTTAAAAAATACTTTTTTAAAAATTACAAACTAGACAGTAAAAATAGAATTTTGCCCCAGAGGATCAAGTACTATTTTGGTTTCAGTCATCCATCTTTTATTTAATTTTCACTCCTAACACAGATTTCAGCTTTTGTCAAAAGGAATTTTGGCTTAGATTTTTATTTATGGCTACAGAAGGCCATGACACCTTCATGTTTGGCCCTTCCCTTAATTTGTCCACTCAGTTAAGAGCACAGACTACCATGATAAAGTAACTCAGGAAATAAGTTAGTTGGGATGTGTAGCAACAACACTTAAATTTTCCATGAGTTTATTAATCAGTGCTTTCTCCCTGATTAATTGTGCCGCTCACAGAACCCCATGGTTGAGAAAGTGAGCAAGCATTCGGACACCTCAAAAGAAACTGCCATATTGGATCTAACCAGTGATCTAACTTGTCCAATGTTCTGTCCCTGAAAGAAGCTAGTACAAGAGCCTTCAGAAGGCGTTGTAACTACCCCTCCCTGAAACAAAATATTCCCTAATTCCTACCATAGTCATTAAGAAGAAATTCCTGTTATCTCTATTACTTGCCTTGCCAAATTACTGCAGTGGCTTAGACTTATACTTGGCTGTATTTATTCTCAAACCACTAAGGAAGTATTATCCATATTTTATAAATGGAGAAGTAAGACACAGTGATATTGAATGACTTCCTCCATACCATACAAAAAATCTATAAAGGAGTAGTATATTCAGCCTCTGTGTGTCAAATCCATGTTCACACCCTAACCAGTGGATCTTCTTCTCCCCCTCATTCATAGTATGCATATCTCTTCTAAAACTCTAATTATTGTGAACTGTGGATACTCTTGTCTAGGACATTATAGAATTCTGCTCAGGTCTTGGCCTCAGTGACACTGAAGTCATACTTAATCTCATGGAGGATTGGAGTTTATGTGAAGTGATGCTACTCTCTCATTGCTATTCCCGGAGGCTGAACAAGTCTTACTAATTGATCCCTGCCTTAGGCAACCTTAAAGAGCAAGAGACACTCTCACACTTCGTCTTCAAACTAGGGATGTAAAAATTGATTTAAAATACATCCAAATGTTCTAAAAATTGAGCAGTATTTAACTGTTTAAATGCTGGGGGGGGGGGGTAGGTGGGGAGCCTGCTGGGCAGCTCTTGATGGTTTGGACCTGAACTGAGCCCATCCCAGACTAGCTGTGGCCTGCCTCACCCCCCCCCCGCCCCCTGTCCTCCACGGCTCTGTGCCACTTGCAGTGCTGGAAGTCTACCTGTAGCTTGCCTCTGCAGCTCACAGGGACTCCCCGCTCTGGGCTCTGCATTTTCCTGCCAGTGAGAGCTGCCTAAATGTGCTCACTGACGGCAAGCCAGCCCAGCTGCTACTCCCTCTCTCCCCCGACCAGTTTCAAAGGCAATCAGCTGTTCAAAACATTTAAAACATCATTTAAATGGATAACATTTTACAGTACTACTTCAGACTGAACCTTCTCCAGTGAAACAATGTTATTAAATGCCATTTCTTATTAAGGTTGAAGCAGTATGTTAGTATTAGCACCATTCTTATAATCACTGTCATAAGTAATAAGATTATTTTCATGCACTCAGTTGAGAGAGAATTTAAAAAGTGGAGAGCTTTTGTGTATCTCAAATGCTAGTCTCTTTCATTAATACAAGTTGGCCCAATGAAGGATTTTACCTCACACAAACTTCTCTCAGAGAATTTAAAAACACCCAATAATATATATTATAAATAGCATACATATTGAAAATCCCCTAACTAGCATATAATGGCTGGGAACTTAACATTTCTTGAGGTCAGCAACATACTCAGGAGGGGAGGTCACTGTGCTGATCTTTCAAGTAGTAATAGGGCATACTCCAGAGTGCACATCATTCAGCTATCCTGTCAGTTCATTACAGCTCGGGTCCCAACTCAATGCCAAACACTATTCAGTTCCATCCTCACCAGATCATAGCTAAAAGTACTTAGGGCACAATTTGGCCTTTGTACTTGGGCTGTTGAATACCAACAAACTCTACTTAGATATTTGGTGTGCTTTATTTTGGTCATGCAAACTCTGAAACAAGAACATTTAGGAATTCATCCAAAAGCCACTGAAGTCAATGGAAAGACCCCCATTAACTTCAAGAGCTTTGGATTATGCCCTGAGATAGCAAATTAACCTTTTTAAAGGCCATCTGTCAGGATGAAATCTCAGTGCTCCTTTATACCTTTTTCCCTGTTTGCCACAAATCAGTTGAAATTGCATATCGGTAACATAGTTATCTCTGATGAATGTATCAAATAGAAATGGCTAAAAAAATAAACACACACACACACACACACACACACACACACACTGCTACAGTAGAAACTAAAACATGAACCAACTGAATACAAAGCATTTACATTATGTGATCTAGACTGTAAATGAAGATGAAATGTTAATAGATACAACAACCCATTTTTAAGTGACATTAAACTTCAGTTGTCTACCTGATGATGGTATTTTAATTTCAAGCAGAAATATTGACAAGTCTATTGGAAAAAGCTCAAATGTCATTTAACATCAGAGAAAAAAACTGCAAGGACAGAAAATCTGTAGCATGCCTGCTAGACTGCTATGAACATTAAAAGCAAACTGAAGTGTTTATTGGCAATATTAATAAAATCTGAATTTGGATTTCATATTCATTTAATGTGTTTACACAGGTGTTGATCATTTATTAAGCAGTGAGAAGTTTTAATATAATATGATCACAACATGAGGCATGATATCATCTGACATGGCATGCAAGAATGACAGAAGAGTATAGAAAGAAAAAATAAAAAAGGTTGTCAAAGCATATGCAAACATGAACACATGAACTACCCCCTCATTCATTCCCTAGGAGATATCTTATTTATGTAAGTCATGCAATGGATATTATCAACATGCAAGTTATATTACATACAGAGAAACACACAGACACATGTTAAGAGAATATTAAAGTTATGAAGTCAAACAATCCAAAGTCAGAAAATGCAAATATTAAGGTTGTATGTGTCCCCTTGGGTGCACGGATTATGATATACTAATTATATGAAGATATTACAGTCTTACTTCTTCCTCACCCCTGAACTTATTGTCCCAGTTGCATTCTCCTTGCCCACCCCATCCCAGGCTTCACTTCTCAGGCTTTTCATCCCAGGCCTAGTTTCCCCACCCAGTTCATCCTATTCCCATTCTGGGCTTGCTATCAAGTACCCATCTCCCCTCAACTCACTCCATATGCTACCTACCTGTCCTCTTCCCAACCAATCCCACTTTCCCCTACCCAGTTCCTTGACTGATTTATTTCCTTTTGCCACACATGGCCTCTCAGGCTTGTTTGTGTCTCTGGGCACTTAGAACTGGTCAGAATAATTCTAACAACATATTGTCAATCAGAATTTACCAGATCATTAACATAAAAGTGATTCCCCACCTTTTTGACTCAAGGGTCATAGATATTTTTACAACCTTGAAGGGCCATCAGCCTCCAACAGTAGGTCTCCCACCCACTGAATCCAGAGGGAAGAGTTCAGAGAAGAAGCCACCTCCTCTCTGATCTCTCATTGACTGCAACTGTGAAACTGCATGTGTAACCCATGTGCCTAAATAGGTGCAATCTCTTTTAGGGACCCTTATGGCTGGGTTACATTGCTGGGCAGATTTTGCAGCCCAGAAACCAGAACCTTCTGGTAACAGGGTGTGGGAGCACACTGAGCATGCTCCACAAGTTTTATTATTTTGCTGGAGTTACATGCCCAAGGGGAAGCCTGAGAAGAGCAGCCTGGAGAGGAGCAAACAGAGAGCTGCAGAGGACATTGGCTAAGGGACTCAGTGAAAGGAGCTGAGCAGGAGCAGACTGCAGGATGTTTTCTCCCTGCTTTGGACTGCTTTGCAGGGGAGTTGTCTGCAGTGGAACTGAGAGCTGGATAGCCAGTGACTTGACTGCATGGTGCTGGCTGCACAGGAGGAAGAAAGGACTGCATGGCATCTGCCTGAAGATTCCTGCAGCTAGAGAGGATGAGGATTGCTTTTGTTCTGCATTCAAGCCCCAAGGACTTAAAAGACTGCAATTGAGATAAGGGTGACTCCACCTGAACTTTGGGACTTGTGGGTTTCTTACTGTTTTGTTTAAAAGTATTATGGTTCCTTAGGATAAGGTGTGTTTAGTTAGTTAATAAAGTTCATTGTTACGTTTCTGTTGAGTAATAGTTTAATGTGGGATAGAAACTCTGAGCAGTCTTCGCTGTGAGTCCTTTTAACAACTGGATCCTGGCTCTCCAGTTGCTTTCATCAGGGGTTTTCTCTGTGAGGCACTGGAGAGGGGCAATTGAATGAATTGAGCCCACCCTAGCAGGTTACACATGCACCTTGTAGCCTCATGCACTCTACATGGACAACTGTCGGCTTCCACAGCCAGAGGGATGGAAGATCACTGCTCTCCACCCTCTGGCTCATGCAGACACTCCGGTGCCTGTGGACCTAGGTGGAGTGCTGTGCTGTGCTCTCTGCTGCAGACAGGAGGTGGAGTAGGGGGAACGCTGATCTACCATCCCATTGACTGCAGCAAGGAATCTGCACTGGTTTTTCAGCCTTGCAGAAATGTCCTCTCCCTGGGTCCTTAGCCAGGGGCTCCCCTTTTGCAGTCAGCCCACTCTGAAAGCCCCACTGGACCACTTTTGGCCCCCAGGCCACAGGCTAGGAACCTCTGACTTAAAATTATTGCATGAAGTCTGTTCAGTTTCAATAAAGCTCTGATGGAATTCGGGCAGGTTTCTGACAGTGCACTGCTCACCACAGAGCAGGGGTATCAAACTCAAATCGCCATGAGGGCCGCATGAGGACTAGTAGAGAGCCACATGAGGACTAATACGTTAACTCGAGGGCCGCACCACTGAAACCTTTTAGTACAATGATATTGCAAATATTAGTAACAATCATGTCATTGCAGGCCACATGAAGTAGCTTTAGGGGCTGCATTTGGCCCACGGGCCGTGTGTTTCAGACCCCTGCTATAGAGAGTTTCCATTGAATCAGCCAGCTCACTTATCTGGTTCATTAATAGATAATCTGGTGGGTTGATGGGATGCTCAGATTTCCAGGGATGCTCAGCTCCAAGGCAGTCTTACAGATTACATTAGAACAAGGGACACTCATGATTTCAGGGATGCCTGCTTTGGGATTGGGGATCCTAGGGATTCCTCAACTCCCTGGTATTTGTCTTTTTGGGCTGCTCCTCTTCATAAATCAGACAGCTATAGAGCCAACTGGCATCAGGGAGCCCTGGCTCTCTCATCTCCTTACCTCCTCATCAGCACATTAGGCAAACGTTTTTAGTACATCAAAACAAAGTGTTACAATTTTTCAAAAACTGTTTTTTTAATTTCTTTCCTAAAATTATTTTATCTTTCATTCCAGTAGATAAAAATATATGGACAGAAGCCAAACATTGGTTCTTTCAGCTCTACCAGGAAAAGCAGTAAGTATTGTTATTGCTTTTTCAGGTTGCACACATGGACTCTCATCTCTCGGTGCATTTAATAGAGTTAATAAAAAAAATGTAGTTTTTTTAAAGGCAAACCAAACACACACATTAGGAGTGTAGGATTACCAAGTGTATAAATAATCTCCAGTTTTGCAGCTAGAACATTATATGAAATAGGAAAAGAAATATTACTGCCAGAGCTTTGGAATGAATTCATGCAGAACAGTGATATACAAATTAACAAACAATCTGATGCTACATAATTAACCTCAAATTAATTACTTTAATTTAGGTACCTGGATTAAAATTCTTTGTGAACACCATAAGAAGCTAAGGAGCCACACAAGGTGTTTTCAGTGTGTCTGAATTTACCACCCTTCCCTCAAGTTAGATTAGTACATTTTCATTCTTACACATCTCCTGTTCAAGTCTTTATTGTCAGAATTTGCTTTAATTTTTAATCCTACATCTGCTGGAATTCTGAATTATGCTTTAAATTCATTCTTGTCTTTATCATTACAATTAACTTTGTTATAATAATCCTGATTTTCTAATCTTGAATCTGTACTACAGAGACTAGATCTACCCTGCCATTCCAGAAAAATTGGGAACATCCCATATTCTCAACTACTCTACATTATAAGAGGTTTGAGATATGTCAGAGTACTCTTAAACATAGTGAACAATGTAACTGAGGATAACATAATATCATTTAAATATCCTACTTTAGCAACAGAAAAGTAAACTAGAACTGCATTACAACTCAGTTTACAGATCCTGAAATAGTAGTTTTCTAGTTTGTCTTATTCCCAGAGCGTGCCCTACATCTGGTAATGGCTAGTTGAGCAATATGTATATCACATTAATAGCCACCTGTCCATGTCAGAATCCAATTTAAAGTTGCTATCCTAGCATTCTGAACACTTTAAGGACTTCTACCTCTCTAACCTTACTCACTCACTCCAGTTTTCTAATCTTTACCTCTGACTTTTCCCTGTGATTGTCCACAGTTAAAGACTCTTAGCTCTTGTGCTGTCAATCTTACCCAGGAATCTTCTGTCTTATTAAGCTTATATTGAAGTTTTCAATAAAGTATTTAAAAGTGTTCTGTACAGAGGGGAAGGAGGTGGGCAGACATACCTAAAATATTGCTGAATGCCCATTCTGTAAGTTCCCCATCTTCAAGCATCTGATGAAGAGGGATTCTCTCACATGAAAGCTCGTGTGATAAATAAATTTGCTAGTCTCTATAAGTGCCACCAAACTCTTTGTTTGTTTGCTGGACTAGACTAACATGGCTACCCCTTTGGAAATTAAGAGCTTTTCAGCATCAAATTAGAATTTTGGTATTATTTTGAATACTGTATTAGAATAATATTCAATTCCTTAAAAAACACATGATGCAAAATATGAAAGAATTTCTTTTGGATTCATTCTTACCATAATTAATTGAGCTTCTATTAAGATTTTTGGGAATTATGGTATATAATATATGAACATAGCACTATTCAGCCTTCATCAATCTGCTTACACACCAAATACTAAAGTGCACTAACAAATATTAGAGTGAATTTGCTTTCTAGTCACAACTCCACACATGGTTTATTTGCAACTAGTAATAAGAATGAACATCTCCTTGCAAAATGTGTGCATCAAGAAAATGCTGCAAATGCTCATACAATTTTTATATTTGCATTTCCCTATAACAGTTTGTGGAGCCCACCTGAAAGCTCTTAGTAAGTCTGGAAGTCAGCCAATCAGGGAAAAGCAGCATGAATGTGCGACAGGTAAAGCATTGTATCATATAGTTATTCAAATACAAATAGTGAGCAGTAGAAATAACACTTGTGATTAAAAACTTGAATCCAAATCATGGACAATATCTCCTCATAAAACATTTATATAATCCCCATGAAAATTATTGAAAATTCAAACCTGTTTTCAGACAATGTAACATAAAAAGGGGCTCCAGTCATTTTGTCAAGAAGTATTTGCTGTGAATAGTTTACTCAGTTCTAGAGACCATATAGCAGGGGTGGCCAAACCTATGGAACTCAAGAGCCACGCAAGTTGATTATTAAACCTTCGATAGCCGCACTGAGGCCTATAGCCATATGCTTTTACGTATTCCAAAATTACTAAGTTAAAAATTCATTGCATACTTTAATTTCATCATAAAAAGAGAACAAATATCAATCCTACTAATGTCAGATTCTAATAATTACTTAAGGCTACCATGAAAATTAGGCCTATACAGTAAAAACTTAGCTGCTGCTCAATGTAGAAGACTGCAGTCTAGTGGTGAGTTTTTTAAAATCCTGACCATGCCACACTTCTCCCCACTGTCCCGACCCCTCCTGAACTCCTAGGCTGGGGCTGCTTTCCTACATTGATTTGCTGATGATGTTCTGGGAGCCACAATTTTTCATTCAAGAGCCACATGTGGCTCCCAAGCCGCAGTTTGGCCAAGCCTGCCATATAGATTATGTCTTCTCTGCAGAGTTAGTTTGTTACCTGAGCTTGAGTTTCTCCTTGGAATGAGTGAGACTGGCGGCACTGTGATACAACTCTAGATCTGCTGTATCTACTGTGGTGCCATACTTGCTAGTAAATGATTATATGACTTCTGGGCCACCTCCCATAGCACTGTGTATGGCAAGAAGCTGAGCTGCTCTATATAATCTTTCTCAGTGAGTTGAGGGCTAAGTCATCTGTCTTTTGGGGACAAGGAGAGAACTGCAGGAAGGCGCTGGAAGACAAATAGCCCTGGATTAGAGCTAGTCTGAGTCCATACTACAAAACATTAATGCTAACTGTGGGAGAACTGTTGCTCAATTGAGGTTTACATGCCTTTTTGAGCCAATCAGTCTGAATTAAGGGTAAATGTAAGTTTTCAGTTGTTAGGGGTAACAACTGAGTGACAGCTAGAATTAGCTTTTTTAGGCAACACAATCTGATAGAAATGAAATTTGCAGTTAACTGATATGATAGTGATACATTATAATTCCACCTATACCTCTAGCTCCAACCTATATCACTGACCCGTGGTTGTAAAGATAATTAAGGAATCTGATAAAGATTCAGGGCCAGATGCTCATCTGGTATAAATTTGTATGGCTTCACGAGCTGTACTTGGAGTGAGAATACTGAGTCTTTGGCTCACGAACCAAACCAATTGTGATGGAGCATTAGTGTTACTGAGTATGGTAAGAGTAGTCTATGAATCAGGCCCTATATTTGTGTACATAAATGAGGCTTTATGTGCAGCGCCTTAGAGATGCACATATCTCAAAATTTGGTCCAGCTTGACAGTTTTTACTGATGGGCTTTGTAAACTGCAGAGAATATTTTCAACTTTCTTGGTCCTATATGATTGGGTTCACTGAGACCCTCATCTTACATAATGCTTTTGCTTATTGCATTCAACTTAACTTGACCACACCAATATTTTATAGTAGTTTAGTAATGTGAAATACTTGCTTTAATTCACTTTGTGAATTTGCTGTGGCAGATTTCAGTTTTCTGCTCATAAATAGGAATAAGGACTTCTTCTGACACTGAAACAAAAACAAAACAAAACCAAAAAAATCACACCCCACAACCACAAGCCAGCTACATCTCGGTCTGCTACCACACTGTCAGAGCTGGAAAATAGTTGACTAGTTGTTCACATAGCTTTCCTGGTTTGCCTACCATGACTCTTTCCTTGTCATACTAATAATTCTTGGCTGTCTACCTGGAGTAAGATAATAGTGGATTCTTGTACAGAAGTTTCCATGCTTATTCATGATAAAGTGACCACTATCCTTCAGCTGTTGAGTAGTTTTGGAATAGATTGTTATAAACCGTCCAAATTTGGTGGATTAATGTATGCTAGGTGAAAAATTAATAAGACTTCACTGTCTCTGGGCTATTTTTCCACATACTCCATTTTGCCTGGTTTTCTATTTTCAGACAGGTTTTGTCTTCCAGGAAGTTATTCAGTCTTTGAAACCACCCACCTCCAATTATTAGGTTTCTGTTTTTTCCTTTCTCAGCCATACCCTCTTTCTTAATATTGTTCTGTTCTGTTCTACTGATGACAGTTTTTACTTCTCTTCTCTAAATGTCTTTAACAGTTCAGTAAGTGTGAGCTCTACAACAATCTTATCTTGGGAGGCATTTTCTTCTAAGTCACCATGTGTACTACGATTGCTTCCCCTGGCTCCTGCTAACCAATTAAATGTGTTTCTGGTTCAGCTACCACCTCTTTAAGAGAGTGGTTAGTTTTGTTTAATTGTTTTATTGGATTCACTATTTCTTACCTATTTTGGTGTTTTTTTGTCCTTATTTTTTAAGGATTTTCAGCCTAATGCCTTGGTTGGAACTTTCTATGCCTAGTCCACTCAATTCAGGCACTTACAATATGATGTTGGTTTCAAACCAGAGTTCTGAGTAAGCTTAGTACTAGGAAAGGAGAATGCTTAAGGCCTGTGGGCCAGAATGAAAAGGAATTTGCTTAGGTTGTGGGGGGAGGGAGGCAAAAAAAAATCACACAAAGGAAGCATGAAGGACATAAAGCACAACACAAACCATGGGACTCTCCAGACCCACCAGAGGAGGGTAGCAGGGGTGTTGTGGGCATCTGGCACACAGGACACATACCTCGAGTCCTGGCACCAGTGCCTCAAATGTCTGGGGGCCTGCTGCCTCTCTTAGCCCCATCCCTGGCTGGGTATCCATGTCCGGGCTGGCCACAGTGATGCCTGCCTCTTCCAGCCAGGTAGTGGGGCCCGGGCCAGCAGCGGTGGTGCCTGCCTCTCCCGGGCTGGGTTGCCCGTGGCAGCCACTGTCTCACCTGGCCCTATCCCCAGCTGGGGATTGGAGGCTGAGCTAGCAGCAGCAGGAGCCTGGGGCCACACCTCCAAATTGGGACAAGGGGGTGGGGCCTGGGCCCAGGGCTTGGGACTTCCCCCAGAGCAACGATGCTCTTGGAGAGTAGAAGAAAATTGGGGATTAGGTGTAAATAGAACTTTTCTGCTTAAATAGCTCAAAAAAGAGCTGCAAGAACTGTTCCACGAAACATTCATGCTAAATTTTAATTTCAAGGATGCTGTTGATTTAAAAAGAAAGACTATATAAATATTCTATGTGTACTTCTATCACTATGCTTTACACCGCAGTTTGCTGTGCTCTCTAGCACTGCCTGCATCAAGCAGTTGGACAGAATCAGTTACTAAACCAAAGTAACATCTGCTCTTCAGAAGAACTCAGTTATACCTTACCTTAATATATCTGATGTTTCTTCAGTTTTGACATCAAAAAGATGCACATACTATTTGTCTTTCCCCCACAGGCCTATAGAATGGCACAAGATAATTCTTCCAACATTCCCCATTATTTCATTGGCACATGTGATGCCCCCCCCCCTCAGAATTTGCACTGGTGTGCTGCTGTGACCCCCTGACTGATCTCCAGTCCTGAACCCTGACTCCCCCTGCTATGCCAGGGGACCACTCACTTCTGAGTCAGTTTACACCAGCCTACTGTGTATAATTGCTCCCAGGCAATGGGTGTGTGCTTTTCAGTCACTTAGGGACCGTCCTTCAGTGAGCACCTTGAGCCGCCAGACGCCACACTGGGAACTAATTTCCTACAGGGATCAGGACCTTTCCCCACTCATTGTTAGACTCATGGACTCCAGTTCACTCATTTGACAAAGAAATGAGAATACCCAGTTCTGCTCATTCTCACACTGTAATATCCCAACAGCTTTAGGTAAAACAAACACTAGTTTATTGATTAGAATATGATTTTAAGTGAGTATACAGCAAATCAATGCACAATCATTTAATAAAGGAGTCAGGAGTTACCAAAAGAAAACAAAAGATAAGACACATTCTAAACCTACACCACTACCTAACCTAACCTCATGGTCCAAGATTACTCACAAGATGTTCAGCTGAAAGTTGTTTTTACAACCAGCATATTTCTATTACAAGGCAGGGCACAGATCTTGCTTGGCGTTGGGGAATGTGTCATGATGAAGATCTCTCGCAAAAAGTCCCTAGCAGTTCAAAGTGTCTCCCTATTTGTTTTTCATCCCCCCTCAGCCCCTCGTCTTCTTTGGTCAAGGTGATTTCCTTTGTTCCAGCTGAGTCAGGGAGTTCAATCTGCATTGTCTTTGTCAGGTATCTTTCCAGCCTCTGTGCTAAGAGAGAGCCCTGATAGTCTGAGCCACGTAACATGCTTCACATCTGTACACATACATGATGTTGCAGGAACCATGCTACCATAAGAACAACATAGAGCATTCACAAAGGAACCTTGTATGGCATAACTGGCATCAAACCATACAATTACATTGCAAAAGTGAACAGAGTAGTTACATTGGCCATAACCTAGGGGTGCATGAATGTATATCCTGTGACAGCACATATGGCCAATTTAAGGTCCTGGCAGTTAGACACTGAGGGCTTCCACTCTCCTGAGAGTCAAAGAATCACCAAGTATGCATAATATCTTAAACAGAGAGAGGGAAGTAGCATCTGATCCTGACACTGGGCAACTCAAGGATTTGACTAGGAAATGCAAACCCAGTTCTTCCAGTACCTATAAATAGCAGGTCTTCTTAGAGGTAACACGAAAGATCTGTCATCTTGAAGTCATGCCTCCTAATTTTTAATAAAAGAGGAAATTAATAATTGAAATAAGGCAAATTAAATGGCATTACCAACATACTTTTAATGTTAAAATGTACCTATCAGCCTAAAGTAACAGCCTGCTATTTTTTGCTACCCTTGTTCTCCTTTCCTCTTATACATCCTGCCTATTTATCAAATCTTATCTGAAATTTTAGGTCTCACTCTTGTGAATAATAATGCCAGCTCCATACAGCAATTACCAATAAATCTCAAAGCACTTCACAAAGAAAGTCAGTAGTTTAACACATGAATAACTTTATGAGAAGGAATGTGCCTACATGCATCAACTTGCAGGATCAGGATCTTAGTCTTAAAGGCAATGGAGCAGTGATCTTACCATTTAAACATATGTGGATTTTTTAAAAAGTCTGCCTCAAAACAAGATAAGATCTTGATACAAAGTCATCAGTTCCTATTTCGCTTAACTATTTTACCAGTAGATTAAAGTAGCTATTGACTTTTGTAATTGATACTATATATATGCACACTGATGATAAATAATGAAATACAATTAAGTCAGTCATAAACTTGGACCTTAAAAAGGTCTTAGTACTCAGAAGTAGCTGAGGGCAATTAGTAATACCAGGGTATACTTATCACCTTGGGGGACCCAGCCTTGAAAACAACCAACCATCCACCACAACAGATCAAAATCAGGAGCTCAAGCCTGTTAGTGCTCCAGGATTCTAAAAGAAGAAATCCTGACTGCAGAAGACCTGCAAAGTCAGGACATTTGTTTGAATGCTACAGCCAGTAGTTACTAGAACATAGGGGTTATGCATTATTATTAATATTTGCATTATTATATTTATTAATAAATGTTTAGTCCTTAAGCTGCTTGAATAATTACCAGCATTTTACAAGTAGCACAGTGTCCATTCACATGTTTATTTGTAATATTCAAATACTTATTCACTGACTACTCTGAAGTTTCTAATCTTTATCAAGAGGTACACCTTTGCATTTGGACATACAAAATGTTGCAGCAGTTGCCTCAAATCTTTGGTACAAAGGCACCACTCATTTTGCTTTTATGTCTATTATGTTTTTATAAGTCTACTTTACAACTTGGTGTCCAATAAGAAAAACAATTATTTTGTTTAACTCCTAACACAATAGATGATAGACTTTAACATGGCATTAAATGTCTGACAGTATCACATCCTTCTATATAAAATTGCACAGTCCAAACTATGTAGTTAAAAGAAACTTTATTCTGAAAGCTCACTGAATGGGAAAGCCTTGCAGCATGATTTGTAACTCAAACTTCTGTTCTGATCAAAATTGATGGAAAATGAGTTAAAAGGCAGAGACATGAAACTGATAATGTTCAGCTCCCCAGGTTGTACTGTCCAAAACAGCATGGTGAACATCAACAGCCACAGTGGGTCCAGGGTGAAAGGTAATCCCTTAGAAACAGGATTACACAGACTATGTTTTGTTTTAAAAAAGATTATTACTTGTAATTTGTAGCTGAAATTGGATAGCCTCACAAAAGCATTATTTTGTATTCACTTTAGTCTGTCACACTCAGGAGGTGGTACAATATATTCTGCACCAGATGGGTTACTGTAGTAGATCCAGAAATTAACATGGAGGTACCAAAGCATCTTTCTAGGGCAAGGCTTCTACAACTGAAATGAGTTGAGTTGAGATGAGTTGTTTCACAGACAGTCTCAAATGCAGCAAAGGAACTAGAGACCACACCTGATATCTACATATCATAAAATAATATAGAAAAAGTAGAATCTTGCTGAAAAAGGAAAACCACAACAGTCTCAGCTGAAAGGCCAGAGAAAAAGTCTTCCTCTAGAGAATCTTCCAATTCAGGGCAACTTTCAGTCCTGACTAGATTTAATCTTAGTCAAAGGCTCCTAGACATGGCCAAAGCTCCTTTAGGCACTGAGGAAGCAGAGGAGCTAGAGGTACAGTAAGAGATAAATTTAGGATCTAAACTTTAGGTTCAGGTCCTAAATTAGGTTCTAAGCTTTCGGGTTAGGTTCTAAACTTTACAACTCACTGCAAAGCATTAGGGGTGCTGAAATCTGAAACCTTCCCCTAATCCATGTCTCTAACAAAAGAATCCATTTTCTATTAAAGTTAGAGGTGTATGCCATCTTCAGACTGGTTACAACCCAAGCCTTTCAACCTCTCACTGAAGCATTATACATACTTAACAACAGTGGGGCAAAATTTAACCCTGAAATACCAAATATTTCAAAACCTTTAGAGATAGGGTAAAATTATACAAATATATTGCTCAGTGCAAAGGGAGCAGAAAGTGTGTGAGTGGAGGAGATAAAAGCACCTACATTTAAATCTCAACATTTTCCATTTGAGAGCCTGTTTTTGATTCTATAAACTGTTCTGGCTGAAGTTTGCTGTGCCAGTTGTCTGCCTCCAGCTGATTTAAAAAATAAACAAAGAAACCAACCAACGCCAAAGCCCCTACATTACTGCTACAATGGTTCAGCCATTTCCAAGAACAAGATTAAAGAATAAAACTTTGCTTTTAAAATTATTGGAAGAAACACATGAAGGGATGAGAATGATAGAAACAATAGGGAAGGAGAGGGCAGGAGCTGACCCAAAGAAAATTGGCAGGGACCAGAGGCTGTAAGGACACAAGTGGTGGATGGGCATAAGAACAGAATAGGAATGGGCGTGGGGAAAGACAGGAGTATAATGAGACAGGGAGAATCAGAGTGGGAGCAGAATGGCCTGTAACCACTGAACACACTCCTCTACAGACCTGAAGTTGAATGCAGGATTCCTGAGTCTCAGTGTTTCTATGTCATATAGCAAATAGCTGTACAAACCAATTGGCAAAGTGTGTGTCTCTATTCCTCTCTTTCAGGTGCTCCACTCAGAAGATAAATTTTCTGTTGCTACCAGTTATTTTGCTAGCTCAGGTATGAAAGCACTGTACTGGGGATTTAAACAGTCAGATTCTGCTGATGAGCCAAGTTGGAGAACAATGTGGTTCCATGTGATGAAATTTCTGGTTTTTCACTTTGCATTTTTTATAAAGTTACATCCCAAAATAAAACCATTTTAAAAAGAATACCACTGTTGCACAAAAGGCAGTTGAATGCTATGCTAGTGACTTGGATTCTACCCCACCTCTGTCACAGAATTCCTATATGCTGCTGCACAAATAACAAATTAATCTTTTCACCTCTGCTTACTCTATGTTCTTCAGATGGATTACTCACTTCGAGATGCCTGGGGTCTGACTTGCAGGAGTGCTGAGCACTTACCACTGCAAATGCATTCAATGGAAGTCCTACTCTGATTATATGAAATGCTATGCAATGCTCTGGAAAATAGTCAGGCTAGAGGCTGAGCAGACAGAATTAGTTGACATTTGACAATTTTGGCCTGAATCTCTCATCAGGTCTGCCTGTGTAAAATAAGGCCAATAAATAACACCTCACCCCACAGGTGTGTTGTGAAGATAAACCCATTAGTGTTTGTGAAGCAATCAGATATTGTGACAAAATAACAATAGACAAGCCCAGGGAAAAAAAAATCATAATTTTGTATTCAGTGTAGGGTTCCAGTGGTGTGCACTAAATAAGGCATGGGTGGCAGGGCTGGTTTATCACAGGGGGTTTAGGGGCTTAAGCCCCAGGCTGGCCTGTGCAGTGGGATCCATGGTCAGGGGTAGTCTAGGGTTCCTGACATAGAGGGGTTCTACAGGGGGTAGGCAATGGTGAGGGGCAGCCCAGAGCCCCTGGAGGCGGGTGTTAATCTGGCCCTGATGGGCAGGGAGGGAAAACCTGCTGAATGATGAGGACTAAAAGAAAACTTTTAAATAACCACAGACACATTCTGGTAGCACCTTCTGTCCAGTGCACTGAATGAGGTGGGGATCCTGTAGTTAAAAATAATTTGTGATCATATAATCAAAGGCTAGCATCATGCGCATGCACAAAAGCACCACTTCAGAGTGACAGCCTTTGGTTTGCCTCTGCAAACTTCCCATTCTTTTAACACAGTTTTTGAGATGAAATATTTGTTGTTAATTCTCCCCTTTTAGTATGTTGCTGTAATACTAAGTGGACATCATTTTGAGGGACAAAGCATCTTAAGTTCAACTATGCTCTAATAGGCAAATGAAATTTGCCCTTGGAAAAGGACATAATAGATGTTTGTGAAATTATACACATAATCAGAAAGTAATTGCTTAATATCCACAAATCACTCTCTCAAAGGTTAGGGGAGAAGATCTTCACTGTGCAAGGTAAGTGAATAGATATTTATATTAACGGGAATATGACATCTTTAGAACTACCATTTACAGAAAATTGTAGATGTAGCTAGGGTACAGAGATCTCTTTGTTCTTGCAGATTTTAAATTGCTCATTTGGAGACCATTTTCAGAAGAAAATGCTTCTGACTTCAAGCACTTTCACTTTATTTAATTCACAAAGCTCCTTTTGTTGTGCATATGAAAGATTGGTTTTAGTGCCCAATTGTGTATCTCTGCTATTTTTCATAATTAAAGTAATCTTAAGGACAGTATGTTGACTAACTAAGCAATTCACGCAGAGCCCCAGATTTTTGCTCTGCATCATCCTATGTAGTTTTGTGCAATTTTAGAAGTCCTTGGTTACAATTCACAATATATGCAATCATAAAGGATTGTGAAGATGTTTTCATTTCAATTATGTATGCTTTATTATTGTACTTTCAACAAAGTGGAAAATACATTACAATGCAAGAGCCAACATGATGAGATAGAAAATAAAAAGTGTAAGTATCTTATAAGCATTTATAATTTTGTGAGAAATAGTATTAATTCATGATAATGGCAATCATTACAGCGCAGTAAATTTATGTGGCACTTTACAAACCTTTCCTGTGACTGCTTCAAAACATCCTGCACAGGAGACATGAGACAAGAGAGGTATATGTAGAGAGAGAATTTGTCAGTGGAACAAGTTAGGAAGAATTCCTAGAAGCAGTGATTTTAAAGTAGAATATTGTAAGGGGCTTGGGAAATAGTAAGCTGCAGAGAAGACATAGCAGATATTTGTATACTTGGGGGGTAATGCAAATGCAGAAATAAAACTAGGAAGAGGTAACAAAGGAAGCTAAAAGAAACACAAACGACATCTAGGAGGAATAATAGAGAGCAAGTGGGAGGAAATAAGAGTAAATGTGGGGGGCATGATTATATGGGTCACGGAAGGGAAAGGCTGAGGGGCTTGGCTCTTAACATAAGGAGAAATAAAGCCAGGTTAAAGGATTCTAGGGATGAAGGGACATGGTTGAAGCCCTTCCAGGAAGCTGACTTTAGCAGCAGTGTTTGAGATGTACTGGAGTGGAAAGAGTTGAAATGTAGTCTGGCCTGGGAGGAGAAGTTTAGATTAAATATGGGGAAGGTGTAGCTGCTTCAGAGTATAGTCTATCTAGAGCAGCATTTCCCAACCTTTACCTTTATGTGGACCACTATATCATCATCAAAAGCTTTTACAGACCACCGTATTTCAAACTTTTATAAAGTTTTAAACTTTTTTAACATAGCCTTTGGCTGACAGGAGTCAAACTTGTATATTGAGGGATATTACAAATACAGCTATTTCTAATAATTTCTTATGCTTACTTACAACATATTGCATTCATCACAGCACATTTGCCAGCTGTAATTATCTTCCCCACCCACCATGGGCCACCTGCAGTGGCCTCACGGATGTGATCACAGGTTGGGAACCACTGGGCTAGGGATCTACATTAAGCACAGTGTAGATCACTGGCAAGTTTTTTGTTTGCCTTTTAAGCAATGGAGACAGAATAGGAAGTATTTGGTGGAGATCTAATAACATTTGGCAACAGACCGAATATAGAAACAACTCAAAGGTCATAGTGAAGTTGCTAGATGACAGAAGAGACACCGGAGATTTTGTTCCTGATAAGGATTAAAAGCAGAGAAGGATTAAAAGAAAAAAAACCACCCAATGATTCTGAGGGAAAAAAGTTTCAGATGGTGGCAGGTTATCCATGGAGAGATAGTTTAGAGGGAAAATTTGGGCTTGGGAAATGAAATGAGATTAGAGTTGAGAGGCAAGTTTTGCATTCATTCACAGAGACAGTATGGAAAGCCATGGGAATGGATGAGGTTGAAGAAGCAAAAATGGCAGATAGGAGAGGAGAGTATTCAGTGACAGAACTGAGGGACCAAGTAAAAAGAGAAACAAGTGATGAGATACTGGAGGACTAGTCAGAGAGGTAAGAGGAAAACTTGAAAGCAGTGAACTGGGTAAAAGTTAAAAAGATGCTAAAGCAGCAGTGTCAAAGTTACGGCCCACCAAGGACACTGATCTGGCCTGCCGAGGGCACGGATCCATCCCACGGAGCTGCTGCTTGGGAGCTCTCTGTGGCAGCAGCGAACAACAAAGACAGGCTGCCCCTGGCAGAACAGGGCTAAGGTTGGTTGTGACAGGGCTCATTTGAGTGAGTCAGAGCGCAGGGGAACAAAGGAAGCACTCAAGCCAATCCCAGTTCAGCTGCGGTCTGCCAACCACAGTCTCAGTCACAGCAGGCTTGGTTCCCAGAGAGCCACCACACCACCCTCCATTCCACCTGTTCACGGTTGGTCAGCATGCTAATCTGATTGGCTGCACATTGCATGAATCACAAATAAGAAAATAAAAATGGCTGTGGCCCACATGGGAATGAGCCAATCAAAGGCCAGCTGGGACTGAGCCAACCAAAGGCCACCATGTTGAATGACTGACAGGGAGTGGGCGGGGAGGCAGGAGCCCAGCCTGCCCCTGGCTGTGACTGAGACTGACTGCCTGCCACTATGCGGTAAGGGAAGTAGAAAGGGAAGGGGAAGGGGAAGGAGGATTTGGTAGCAGCCAAGCAGGGAAACAGAGTCTGGGACCTGCACAATAGGAGAAGGGGGTCAAGGAACCAGTATGGCAAAGGGGAGCCCACAGCGCAGGGAAAACATAAGTTGTTGCAGAGCCTGTGGAATTGGGGAGGGGGAAGGGGAGCCTATGCCACTTTGAAGGGGAGGGCACCTATTGTGGGCTGGGCTTTCCAACCCTTTCTCTTGCCAAATTCAATGTGGCCCCTCACTTTGAATAAGTTTGATACCTCTCTTCCAAAGTGAATTGAGAAAGAAAATGATGAGTTGCATCAAAGACAGCAGCAGCAGTATCAAAATGGATGACAACAAAGAAGTATCTTTAACTAGGAGAGGAATGATAGTCCTATAAAGGATATTTTCAGCAGAGGGAGAAGTGAAGAGGACACACTGGAGAAGATCAAGGAAAGAATTGGTGAAGGTACAATCTAGGCACTGATAATCATATTGAATTATTTCAGAGACAAACAGGGAAAAGGAAATATTATTATAGTAGAACAAAATGGTTAGTAGTGAAGGCTTTTGCCAGGAATGAGTGGGAATGCTTACAAACAGAAGAAAAGGAGGAAAAAGCCTGTGAACTTCAAAATAAAGGAGAGGAAGGGAATGAGAGCCGGATAGGGCAGAAGGGAACAGGAGTGAGGTCACCAGTTGAGGCACTATAGAGGAAGCAAGACCTGAAAGTAAAGATGGGGTGAGGGAAGAAAAATGGAAATGGGAATTGACAGAGGAGAAGAGAGAGATGGTAGAAAGTGAGAAGGAAAATTCTTTCTGGATGTAAATTTAATACAACTCTAACAAAAAGTTATAGGGTGTGTTCAAACAGCATTCTTATTTCGAAACAACAGAGGTTGTTTCAAAATAAGAAACGCCATGGCCACATGACGTACGGCCATTTCGAAACAAGGAAAGCCCTTCTTTCAAAATGGGAGCCATTCTTTCGAATGGCTTAAACCCCATTTCCTATCGAAACAAGGTTGTTTCGAAACCAGTGGTTTCGAAACAACCCTGTGCAGACATGTTGTTTCAGAACAAAGTGTTCTGAAACAACATCTGACCTTCCTCCCAGGGTGCTAAGCACCCTGGGAGGAAGGGCTACCCCCTCAGCACCCTGGCCAGGTCCCCTGGCCGGCAGAGGGGGACTGCAGGCACCCGTGGGGTGAAGTGCAGCTGCTCCTGCCGGGGGCAGGGCCGGGGATCCCTGGCCCCACCCCCGGCAGGAGCGGGGCACCGGGGAATCCCGGGGCCACGCTCACCCTGGCCCCTGCAGCGGCAGGCTGAGCTGGGTGTCCCCGACCCCGTGGCAGGGTTTGGGGGCAGCCCCAGTGGCGGGCTCCAGCCGGGCGCCCCCGACCCTGCGGTGGGGTTTGGAGGCAGCCCAGGCTTTAAGCCGGCGGGGTGAGGTGCCAGGCTGCACTTCACCCCGCAGGTGCCTGCAGTCCCCTCCCCAAGCGAAAGAGCATGTTCACACTGTGGACATGCTATTTCGCTCCCTTATTTCAAAAACACTTTTTTTGTGTTTCGAAATAAGGTGTTTCAAAATAACCCTTTATTTCGAAACAGCTTGTTTCGAAACGTCTTGTTTCGAAACAAGCCCTCTGTGTGTGAACATAGCCATGGAGTTCTTCACATGACGGAAGTGTGATTGCAATCTTTCTTTAACTCACTGGCTGCAAGCAAACGACAGTTGTGGAAGCCAGATCCATCATCAGAAAAGGCACCTCTTGCTGAACAAAGCCACTACTGAACTGGCTTCATAATGAGGTGGAATTTGTTCTGCAGTGGAACATCGGCGGTTTTACACAGTCCACTATGTCGATGGGGCAGCCATAAACCATGACATATTGTTAGAGACTTCAGAATGAGACAGCTTCCTGTACGTCTTCATACCTTGCACATTATTGATGAGAACGTTGTGGCAAGACTTGGCTTGACTAGATCACATACACTAAATACATGAAAACTAGATTGATGAAATGTAATTATAAAATATACCATCAGTTTGGTGCATCAGCCTTGCATTGTGATAGCAGTGGTGTACCAAAAGGTACCCGGGGGCTCAGTGCATATTTGTGCCCCTTCCTGTATGCCTCATGCCCCCCACATAGGGCAGGAGCCCCACTTCCAGCTACCCTAGAGAGGGGGGCTATGTGTCTGTGGGAGAGGAGTGAGGCTGAGAGCGGGCACAAATGCCCCTCCCTCTCCACTTACCCACAGCCAGTCCAGCCCAGCACCTCCTTTAACAGGGGGAAGCCTTGGCCCCACCTTGGTGCTGGGGGAGCCAGCAAGGTCTACAGCCATGGACTGGTGCTGTTGTGGGTGGGGGATGGCCGGAGCCCTGGAGCCAGCCCAGAGGCTGTGATTCAGCGCACTCCTGCCTCACCCCTGGGCTGCTGGCCTGCCCCAGCAAGTCTGGGACACTCCAGGGGCTGATCCAGCTGGCATGTGGCATGGGATGCAGCAGAAGCACTCCAGGACCCTGAGCACTGTCAGGCTGCTGTGCTGGGGTCCTTGCAGCTCACAAAGGGCCCTGGAATGGAGGCCAGACAGTGCTGTTGGCCCCAGACGGCCCTAGGCCCTGGAGTGCTGTTGCTAGTCATGGCACACGCCAGCTGGCCTCAATCTCAGGCAGACCAGCCAATCTAGAGGTGGTGCAAAAGTGTAGCCTCTGGCTCCAGGCCCCCCAGAAGCCCCACCAGCTGGGCTTCCTTGGGAAGCAGTCCACGGCTGCAGGTCTAGCCCTCCCTCCCCCAAGTGCTCAGTGCTGAGGCTGCCCCATCTGCCACTGCAGGAGTGGGATTAATCAAGACTGGGGGCCAAAATGGTACCGGTCCTTCCTCCCTGTACACCACTGATTGATAGCCTGCTCTGAAGTCAGAACTCACAGTTGTGAACCACACAAGACGGAGTGATAATTAGTACATGTGAGTGATGAGATGTTACGGTTTTACTTTAAACAGAGCAGCCAAAGTACTACACAAATTTGGGGAGAGAGATAATTAAATCTAAATCTAATGTCGTATGATCTGTGCTAGAGTTAAGTGATGCAAACACTAAACAGAATATATATTTAGAAGATACGAGTAGCAGATAATCACACACTGCAATTAAAATTTGGTACCAACATATCGCAAGCTCTCCCAAAGCTTTAATTATTTATATATGTCTTGCTGTATTCTCTCACTGAATAAATTATTGGCATTCAAGTAACTAAGCAGAGTAGAAGCCATTTAGAATTGTGGAAATGCAAGATTTCTCCCACGACATTTATAATCTATTAATTATTGTAAAGAGTGACTGGATTTCAAAGATCAAGGCAGGACGGCTGCTGAAAACTAGCACATTTAAAAATCATACCTGTCTTGCTAAAGAGAACTACCCACTGCAAATGCTGCTGCTTCAGTGTAAAGAACTACTTGTGCTGCTACAACAGGACACATAGATTGTGCAAGCAAGTGGGATGTTTGGTGAGCTCATTTGCATATCAATGCTTAAATGTACTTCCATCTCACAGCTATTTTAAGCAATGCTGACGTCAGAACTAAGAATATAAAGATGCGTACACCGAGTTCTTTTCTGCACTATATTATCCCCTCAGAAGGCTAAATTCACTCTACCTGGCACATACACACACAAACTAAAATGTTAGAAGTATTCAAGAAAACTAGTAAAGAGTGGATAGTTGGCCCAGGGGAAGGTGTCCTGGCTTCTGAAGCCTGAATTTCAGCACAGACACACAATTCAGAAACAGCACAGCATGCATCTACTCTGTATTTCGTGGCCAGATTTTGGCCCAGAGGTTTCACAGAAGTTATGAGGGACTTGTACCTGTCAATGCTCTGTGTCTGGCAATATTTGACTTGAAATGGTCCCCAATCATTAGATTTTCTTCAGTTTCTTCCTCATTTCTTTTGCTACTCTTTCTTCTTAGGACGAGATCATTAAAAGCCTCTTATATTCTTTCTAGCCCCAAAACACATTTAGCATTACAATAGTTTCAGTATTTCCTCCAGAAACATACATTTTTTATTAACTTGCACATTAATTAGGCAACTCAAGGTAACATCCCAATCTTTACCTATTGTCCCTTCTAGCTACCTTAGGTATTTTCAGACATTCACTATCATGCTGAACTCAAGACTCTAAGGTTGCTTGTCATGCTGCAGCCCTAGAAGAATGAAGTGGGGTTTTTCCTCACAACAGTTCATGTGATAATTAATATTTTTAGTTTTTAAAAGAGACACAGGAGTACTTGTTTGTTTTGCAGAACTAGACAAAAAAGACTACCACCCTGGAACTTCCCCTCAGCTGGATACTCACTCGCCAGCTGCATTAGCACTTCACACTAGGCCCAGACATTCTCAAGCTACATGTCAGTGGTAGGTTGTACACCATCTCCCTCTTGGTACATTTCCTGGGCAGAATCAGCCTCTTTACAGAAGTGGGGCCCCACAGTCCAGCTGCCTTGATGGCCAGAACTAGTAGCTTGAGCAGCGCCCTTCCCAGATCTCCAGACCTGTAGTCACACAGTGCCTCTTCAAGGGCACACCACAGTAAAGCAAACAGACATTCAGGCTTTGTAAGGATTCCCACACCAAAAAAAAAAAAAAAATCTTTTGCCTTAATTAGCATAAGAAATAAACTGATCAAGACAAAACAATACACATGCCTGTATCCATTTCTCTTCCTCAGTTTCCTTGTTCCTCGAGTCATCTTTAGGCTTAGGTGAAAATCCTCTGAGGAATCTAGAATCCTTCCCCTTGTCTACTCTACAGACGGCTTCTTCTGCAAATCAGAGGGCCTCTCTGCTTTCTTCTTCCTTTCTCTAAAATAGCCAGTGCAAGACCCCCACTTTTTTTTTTCTTTTGGAGTGGGTGCAACCCAAACCTCCAGCTCACATGATTCCATAATCATCCTCATTAGGTGATCAAAATCCCAGACTATTCATTGCTTAGTTACCATTAAAGTCCATTGAAGTTTTGCCATGGATTAAGTGGGGGCAGAATATCATCCCCAGTCATTTCACTGGGAGTTTCGTTACAGACAGAATAGCAAAATTCCTAAGCAACTATAGGGACAGGAAAGACAAACATAACATGAGTTTCTAGAGTCATGGAAAAATCCTTTGAGAAAGTACATATTATAGCACGATATTTTATTTTAATCACATTTTTAAACAGCGTATTTTATATTTACATGTTATAAACTGTGTTTTCTACCTTTTTGTGTTTCATTTTCCTTAGCACGTTGTAATCTTATTTACACTGTTTTCTGATTAATTGCCTTAAAGATGTCTACTGTGAAACATGACATCCTTTAATTCATTGGACTAAATGCTGGAGGAATGCAAGAAATCCACAAGTACAATTGTTTTCCTGAAATTATGTCTGATAAGGGCACTCTTTTGCTGAAATGTTAATTTCACCCATCTGTGTGATGCTGTAGAGTTTTGGTTGGTTGGTTTTGTTTCTTTCAGCTCTGCTTCCTTCCCCTTCCCATTTAGCGGCTTGAAGTTACATTTTTTGCAGGATTAATGGCTCTTACTAAAATGTGGTCCCAATCCTGCAAGTTTCTTTGTGTAGAAAGACTTCTGTGACTGTATGCCAGTGCAAGACACTATTTGAATCCTGTTTGTCTATTTGTAACAATATTTAATTGTTTAAACTGCTTAATCAAAAGTAATTATGATTTTTACCCCAAACAAACTTTTCATTTATGTATATGAATATATTCTTGAGATTCTTGTGCCTGACTACAACATTACCCAATATTACTATCATGATCATTTTAATAACTGTTTGTAGGCCTGATTTATGCCAGTTGAATGTGAAAAAGGTCTGCTTATTCAGGCAAAAATTAAACGCTCTTGAAATTCCTTAAAACCAGACTGGTAATCTGCTGGCAGCAAGTCTGTGAATGTGTTTTCAGTCAATCGTTTTCTGTTCTGAGGTAGAATTTTCTTTTTCTTTTCTTTTTAATGTAGAAAGTATGATTAAAAACAAAAAAAATCCCACCTCTTTTAATCTTTAAAAATGTTTAGCTCAGGTTAATTTTTGAGGAGTGGTGGGGAAGATTCAGTTCTGCTAGTTAATTCACCCCTGATGCTATGTCTGTTGATTTGAAATTTAAGGGCAAAATTCTGAACTGCTTAATCTCTCAACACTTCCATTGAATAGCCAATAGAAGTTTTGTTTGAATAATACCAACAAAAACTAATCCCCAAACACAAAAGAAAAATCCTAAACTTCTCTTTAGGGTGTATTATTACCTCCTTGTATGGGATGAGCTCCCATTGATGATAGATAATTAATTATCTTGCTTGTTTTGTTCTTCCTCAGAGATTGTTTCACTGCAATTCAAACTTGTACTTTCTTTCTCCAGTATTTTATTTAGCATATAGTTTGTGGATTTGTTTGAAGCACTCAGATATATAGATACAGATACATTGAATACAAAAGGGACACTGTCAACTAAGTTTAGATCCTCATATATTTTCCATTTTAAAAAAATCTAACCTTTTCTCTATTTGTTTTAAAAGCCATTTCTACTTTCTCTTCTCGCATGCTAAGGTAATGTTGTTGGTTTGACTTCACAGCATTGCAGAGATATGCATAATACAAGGGAGGACAGATTATTTTCCAGGTAATAACCCAACTACACTTGCCAAATGATTAAAAAAACAAAAAGCTTTCTGATGTAACATATTAAATCCTTACCAATGCTACTAGTGTATGCTTAAGAAATGACTGAATTTTAAGTCAGCTATTTCCTTTTAATGGTAACCAAAATTCCATATGGCTTGCTAAGCTTATTGGCTAATCAGCTCCAAAGCCTGCATCCTACACTGTTAATCTTTACCCCCAATACAGTTTTGTTTACCATAAATGGCCAGTTTCCTGCACAGAACCTTAGAGATAAATGAACATTTGCTCTCTGTGTACAAATTGCAGAACCACCTGGGAATAGGAAGGAAAGAAAAGCACTACTGTACATCTCATAACTGTCAGACATCAAACATGATTTCTGGATATCTTCATTGCCCCATGCCATTTATTTTTATATAACTTTATGTATTGTCATTTTTCTCTGTGCTGTCTCTGGGATTGGTCTGCATGCACTTACCACCTGTTTTCTCTCTTCTACCTGCTATGTAACAGAGGAAAGTATTGGACTTGTTATATGGGTAATCTTAATTCCCTCCTTCTTGGACATTTGACTGAGTCAGAGACCTATATTAAGTGGAGATCACATCAGTTTTTCTGAAGCAAAATATAAACCAAATGACTTTAGAAAGGTTGATAATATTCAAAGTTCAGAGAAAGCGAGCTCAAACCTGTTTATACACCACACTTAATATAGCTCTACGCCTCACTCAAAATGTCCAAGAAGGAGAGAGTTAAGTTTAGCCATATATAGCAAGTTCAATGCTTTCCTCTGTTGCACAGCAGGTAGAAGAAAGAAAACAGGTGGTAAGTGTGTGCAGACTCCAGAGACAGAACAGAAAAGAACACTATCCAGCTCTTGTATAGCTCTTTTTATTGGTAGACATCAAAACACTTTACAAAGGCAGTCACGATCACTACCCACATTTGACAGGAATAATTGGCCTACATGGACAACTGGGGCAGAAAGAGGTGATGAGAGCTGCTAAGTGTCACCTAGCTGGCCAGTAGCAGAGCTGGAAACAAAATCCAAGTCTCCTGACTTTCAACCCAGTATATTTCATCCAACTGCCTACCATCCAGAATCACTTTTATGCTGCAATTCCACACACTTTGTGGTGATTATAGAACCGAGATGTGTGCTTGTTGAGAAAGGGACCTCAGCAAAGAGAAACTGCTGTTCTGTAGAGCATGTTCCAATATAAAGTTGTTTTCTTAGGTAGCCTCACTTGACAATACCATTGACATAATTATGTAAACGTGGTCAAAGAAAAGGACTACAAGTGAAAGCCAATAAGAGCAGACAGATTTTGTACTAGAAGTAAATAGAAGACCTCAAAAATGTGTCTAGTGCTTGAAGTTATCTAGAGATGGGTGGAATCCACAAGGCCAGCTTTATTTAGGAATGGTGTTCAAAGCTATTACATGAATTTAATAAATGCTTTACAAGAAAAAATTAAGATGTAAATTTTTTTTAATGATGATGCCTCTATGGCTAGGATATTTGGGTTTGGTACTGATAATAGAAAGTGATCAGAAAAAGTCACTGCCCAAAGTGGAGAAAAAAAATGAGGATCTCTCTCCTTTACACTGCTCTCATTTATACTTGCAGGACTTCTCAGCAGCAGTCGACAGCAGATACGGAAGGCACATAAAATACCTTGCGTATCTGCCGATGACTTTCTAAGCCACACACCCTAGGGAAAGTCGACCACAAATGGCTTGCAGTCCACATTCAGCAACTCCACTTACGGGGCTGGAGTTGCCAAAGTGATTTCCAGAGCACAGCAGCGAGTTCATACTCGCTGCTGAATCATGCCATGAAGAGTGTGCTGATGGCAGCAATTTTGCCACCGTCAGAATAGACATACCCACTACTGTGCTTAGTTCAGATCTTTAGGATGCTCCTGCCTCCCACTAGGAATGTGACAGGTTAGGGACTACTTAGAGAAGTTGGGCATGCACAAGTCTATGGGGCTGTGGACAAGTCTATGGGGCATCCGAGGGTGTTGAGGGAGTTAACTGATGAGTTCTTTGGTCATTAACCATTCTTTAGAGCCTGCTTTAAAGAAAAAGCTTCCTGTTTTAGCTTGGGGGAAAAGATCATCCTTTTTTCATTCTCTTGGCCGGACTTTTTCTTCTTCCTTGTTCCCTGTTATTGATTTCTCCTTCCCACTGCTTGAAAATAGTTTACTATTTCCTAGACTGCTCTATTGACTCCCTCTCCCATTTCTTGATTGACAGGGTAGGAAGGATGATGTGCCCTCCAGGCCACTGAAATATTGAAGTTAGGAGGAAGTTATATAGCCCTTCTGCAAATTTCAGGGTCAGTCAAGTTTCCATGATAGCTTTACTCTTGTGACAGCTGTAAGTTATTGAGAAACACACAAAAAAGCAGGAAGGTCACTGACTGCAGCAACTATGAAACCACAAGGGTCATCAATAACTTTCTTACTCTCTGTTTCTTCATCCTAACAGCATTGCCTCCTTAGGCTACACTTCAAGAGCTGTAAGTTTTCCCCTACTTATTCAGTTACTATTAAAATCTGCCCTGGCAGAATCTTTCCTCGTTTCCTTCTCAGTACCAAGGTAGCTGAATACCCAGAGAATTTTTTTCTCCATCTTCAGAGCTTTATCCTTTTTGCAAACATTGTTACTTGTTTTTCTTAAGGCATTAAGCTTCCAATGAATGTTCATTAATTTTTCCAGGTATTTCAATTTGTTCATTTCACATCAAGCTGTTTGCTGCAGGCGTAAAACTATGCACACTTTTCCTGCGGAGTTCACTGTTAGTAAATTGGAAACAACATCCTTTACAGAGAATAGACATCAATACAAAAAAATATACTTGAAAAATATATACGAATAAAACAACAACAAATTATGAAATAATTAAATGTGTTAGTCTTTAAAAGTGCCACAAGATTTCTTGTTTGTTTTACTACCACATGGGTATCTCATACGGAAAAAAAGAAAAAAATGAACAATTTTATCCTGGAGAAAAATTAAGTGATCATTCATTCCACTTTGTAAAACATGAACACAGACATGACAGAGCAACCTCAAATCTGTCATTTCTGTGATTTCTAGAGCTGAACTATGCAGTTAGACATATATTCCACTGGAGATGGATGGAGGGGAATGGGGAAATATCAGATGCCTCTGTTTGTCTAGTGTTTGGGATTAGTTCATTTCCTAGGATTAGAACAAGGTTTGGACACTATCTAACTGATTTGCTAGGAAACAACTAACAAAAAGAAAGAAATTAACTGTTTTGCCAGGACACTAAACATACATAAATGGAAAAAGAAAAAGTTTGCCTCTTGAAAGAACATGAGTGTGCCGTCTGCTTTAGAACTGTAATGTGTGTGCTTGCTGCTTGAATTGAGCATATCATGTGGTCAGTTTATTTGGGGGACCATGTGCTGATTCTAGAAGCCTGTTAAGCAAGGTGGAGGGCTTCTTAATGAAGCTCTGATTCCCAGATCCCTTAGCAACCATCAGCCCTTAACAAGGGGGCAGGGCTACTCAGGGCAAACCAGGATTTGAAAACCCAACACTTTAGTGATTAGAGGCAGCTAATGGGAGTTTTGTGAGTGAATTTAGAAGGGGAGTGAATAGATATATTTCATTAACTTTCTATAAATGAAAGACACACCCCACTGTAACTAAAAACAACAACAAAAGAAAGAGCTGTGTAATTAAAAAGAGAATGCGGGCCGAAGTCCAGCAGCAGAGTGGCAACTATCCAGTGTATTGCACTGAATGTAACCTATATATGTGTGCCTTACCTGAAAAGAGCTCCTGTCCTCCAGAGACCACACACAAGCTTTGGAGATCCGGGTGGTTAAACTAAAGGTGGTAAGGGAGATAGAAGTACACAGATTAGACTTTCTGAGACACAGCAAAACAGTCTCATTCCCAATATGACAAACTCTGTTTTGTTGAGGATGATGAAAGTCTAAGGGGAAAAGAGTGGAGGAAAATTATCCCACAGTTAGGGCCCTCCTTCCAGATAATGTCATTGGTACCCTCTCACACTGAGGATACATCTCCAGGGGAGGGAACTCCAGTTATTAGGATAAGACAAGTAATATCAATGGGGAACACAATCAGTAGAAACATAGGCAGTTGGCTTTTGATGACCGGATGAACCACATGGTGACTTGCCCGCTTGGATGCAAAGGCTGTGGCTCTCTCAAGACATCTAGGAAGATCTATGTCTAGTGCTATGGAAGATCCCAGGTTCACAGTACCTGTAGATTTGAATAACATAGGCAAGGACAGGAGAAAGATCCTGGAGGGCAAATTTGAGTTGCTAGGTAAGGGAATGAAGTCCTGGACTTCCATGGCAGCATTCTCTGAATTGCATCCAGTTCCATTCATATGACCAGTTAGAAAAAGCAGAACTGCAGAGTTTCAGTATATAAGACAATGGTGTAAAGAGCAGAGGTTTAGATTTATTAGGAATCGCGAAAGCTTTTAGGAAATGGGGAGCCTGTACAGGAAGGATGGGCTTCACCTCAACCAAAAATGGAACTGGTTTTCTGGCATATAAAATGAAAGAGGTTTCAGAGCAGTTTTTAAACTAAGAGCTGGAGGAAAGCTGACAGGTGTGGAAGAGCATGTGGTTCAGATAGGGACACCACTTAGGAGGAGATCTATTCATGGAGATTCTGTAAATCTATAGTAAGGAAGAGACAATAGAAGAGGATAAAATGTGGGTGGGATCTGACGAGACAAACAGTCAAATGGAGGGGAAAAAAGTACAAGTCAAGTATATCAATAGCAGAAAGCTAAAAAGTGATTTTTTTTTAGTGTCATATAAAAAAACTTAGAAGTCCAAATACTAATGAAGGTGAACTGAATGGCTCATATTTAAAGAAGGATATTGATATATTTGGCATCACAGAAGCTTGGTGGAATGAGGATAAGCAATGGGACACAGTAATACAACGGTACAGCATATGTTTCAGAAGGACAGAACAGGCCATACTGGTGGGGGAGTGGCACTATATGTGGAAGGAAACAGAGTCAAACGAAATAAAAATATCATCAATGAACCAAACTGTGCCACAGAATCTGTATGATTAGTAATTCTAGGCTTCAATAAGAAAAGCACAGCAGTAGGGGTATAATACTGATCACCTGACCAAAATGGTGGTGATGACTGTGAAATGCTCAAGGAGATTAGAGAGGCTATTAAAATAAAAGAAGAAAATAATAATGGGGGATTTCAACTATCCCCATATTGACTAGGCAAATGTTACCTCATGACAGGATACAGATGACAATGTTTCTTGACATCTGAAATGACTGCTTCTTGGACCAGCTAGTCTTGACACCACCAAAGGAGAGGCAATTCTTGATTTAATGCTAAATGGATCACAGGGTCTGGATCAAGAGGGGAATATAGCTGAATAGTGACCATAACATAATAAAATGTAATTTTAAAATACAAGCAGCCCACATCAGTAGCACTTCATTTCAGAAAGGGGAACTACACAAAAAGTGAGGCAGTTACATATGCAGAAATTAAAAACAAAGGTACAGTGCCAAAAGTGAACTCCCTGGAAACTGTCTGGAAACTTTCTAAAGACTCTATAGTATAGTCTCAATTTAAATGTATATCCCAAAATTAAAAATTATATAGTAATAAAAAATAGGGTAAAATAATACCACCCTGGCTAAACAAATTAAAAGAAGTGGTTGGTGGGAGAAAAAAGGCTTCCTCTAAAATATGGAAGTTAAATCATATTGAGGAAAAAAAAAAGCAGCATAAGCTCTGGCAAGTGAAGTGTAAGTATATAAAGACAAGTCAAAAAGTAAGATCAAAAAGTACATTAAAAGTAGGAAGCCTGCTAAGCAATCAGTGGGGCCACTGGAGGATACAAGTGCAAAAGTAGCACTCAGGGAAGAAAAGGCTACTTAAGGGAAACTAAATCAGGTCTTTGCATCAGTCTTCATATTTCAGGATATGAGGGAGATTCCCAAACCTGAGCTGTTTTTCTTCAGATTTGTCACCTAGAAACTGTCCCAGACTGGAAGCTTCATACAAGGTTTTAGAACAAAATTGATAAATTAAACAGTAATAAGTGACTGGGACCAGATGGCATTTACTCAAGAGTTCTGATGAACTCATATATGAAACTGCAGAACTACCAACAGTGACATCTAACCTATCAATTAAATCAGTTTCTGTACCAGATGACTGGAGGACAGCTAATGTTATGCCAATTAAAAATAAATGTTCCAGAGGCAATTATAGGCCAGAAACACTACCTTGAATATACCAGACAATCAGTTGAAGCGATAGTAAAGAACAGAATTACCAAAAACAAAGTCAAACATGACTTGTTTAGGGAGAGTCAACATCATTTTTTGTAAAGGGAAATCATGCCTTACCAATCTACTAGAATTATTTAGGGTCAACAAGCATGCACACAACAGCAATCCAGTTGATTCAGTATACTTAGATTCTCAGAGAGCTTTGGACAAGGTCCCTCACCAAAGGCTCTTAAGCAAAGTACGAAGTCATGGGATAAGAAGGAAGGCCCTCTCCTGGATCTGTAACTGGTTAAAATAGAGGAAACAATGGGTAGGAACACTTTTCAGAATGGAGAAAGGTAAATAGTACTGCAGAAATGTAATGGAGCAGTGCCCTCTGGCAGCCAAAAGTAAAATTGCTGCTGCCTGGCTGTGAGCCAATTTTCATAGAATCATGGAATACAAGAGCTGGAAGGGACTTCATGCGGTCATCTAGTCCAACTCCCTGCTAACAGCAGGACCACTACCACTAAATCATCCCAGCCAGGCTTTTATCCAACTGAGTCTTAAAAGTTTCCAAAGGTGGAGATTCCACCACACCCCCCCCACCTCCAGGCAACCCATTACACTGTTTCGCCACACTCCTAATGAGAAAGTTTCTCCTAATAGCCAACCTTGACCTCCCCAGCTGCAGTTCGAAACCATTGCTCCTTGTTCTGTCCTCTGTCTCCACTGAGAATAGCTTAGCTCCCTGCTCTTTAGAAAATGCTTTCAAGTAGCTGAAGGTATTTATGAAACACTCCCCTCAGTCTTATCTTCTGCAGACTAAATAAGTTGAGTTCCTTCAGTCTCTCCTCATAAGTTATGTGCCTGAGACTCCTACTAATATTTGTTGCACCCCACTGGACTCCTCCTAATTTTTCCACATCCTTTCTGCAGTAGGGAGCCCAAAACTGGACACAATAGTCCAGATGTGGCCTCACCAGCACCGAAGAGAGGGGAATAATCACATCCCTGGATCTACTAGCAAGCAGTGTTCCTACAGAGGCAGCTTAATATATCATTGACCTTTTTGGCAACAAGGGCAACCTGTTGACTCACATCCAGCTTCCTGTCCACCACAACCCCCTGGTCCTTTTTTACAGAACTACTACTTAGCCAGATAGTCACCAGCCTGTAGTAGTACACAGCATTTTTCCATCCTAAGTGCAGCACTTTGCACTTGTCCTTGTTGAACCTCATAAGATTTTGTTTGGCCCAATACTCCAATTTGTCTAGGTCTCTCTGAATCCTATCCTCACCCTCCAGTGCATCTACCATCCCCGCCCTCCCCCCCAGTGGCCTCATGTGCAAACTTATTACAATCTGTCCCATCATCCAGATCATTAATGAAGGTGCTGATCAAAATCAGACCCAGGACTAACCCCTGGCGCACTTCACTTGTTATGGGTTGCCAACTAGACACTGAGCCATTGATCCCTGCCTGCTAAGCCCAAAGATCTAGCCAGCTTTCTATCCACCTTACAGCCCATTCATCCAAACCATACTTTCTTAACTACCTGACAACAATGCTGTTGGAAACCATTTCAAAAGCTTTGCTAAAGTCAAGGTATATCACACTGAAGGCTATTCCCGCATCCACATATCCAGTCATCTCATCATAGAAGGCAATCAGTTTGATCAGGAATGATCTGCCGATAGTGAATCTATGCCAACTGTTCCTGATCACCCTGTTTTCCACCAAGTCTTTCAGAAGTGTTTCCTCCAAGTATTTTAGGACCTGCTCCATGATTTTCCCAGGAATTGAGCTGAGTCTGATTGGTCTGTAGTTACCCAGATCATCCATTTTCACTTTCATGAAGATAGGCACTATATTTCCCTTTTTACAATCATACCAAATCCTCCCCCCGCCCCCGATTGCCACAAGTTTTCAAAGATAAAAGCCAGTGGCTCTGCAATCACATCAGCTAACTCCCTCAACACCCTTGGATGCCCCATAGACTTGTCCACGGCCCCATAGACTTGTGCATGCCCAACTTCTCTAAGTAGTCCCTAACCTGACCTTCCATAGAATCATAGGGTTGGAAAGGACCTCATGAGGTCATCTAGTCCAACCCCCTACCAAAGACAGGACCACTCCCACTAAACCATCCCAATCATGGTTTTCTCCAGCCGGGCCTTAAACACCTCCAAAGATGGAGATTCCACCACCTCCCTAGGAAGCTCGTTCCAATGCTTCACCACTCGCCTAGTAAAAAAGTTTTTTCTAATATCCAGCCTCAACCTCCCTAACTCTAAATTGAGACCATTGCTCCTCGTTCTGTCCTCCGTTACTACCGAGAATAGTCGAGCTCCGTCTTCCTTGGAGCATCCCTTCAAGTAGCTGAAGGTTGCTATCAAATCCCCCCTCAATCTTCTCTTCTGCAGACTAAATAAGCCTAATGCTTTCAGTCTTTCCTCATAGGGCTTGTGCTCCAGCCCTTTAATCATTTTGGTTGCCCTCCGCTGGACTCTCTTGCATGGCCCTGTCCTTTTTGTAGTGGGGAGCCCAAAACTGAACACAGTATTCTAGATGTGGCCTCACCAGTGCAGAATAGAGGGGAATGATCACATCCCTTGATCTGCTGATAACACTTCTTTTGTTGCAGCCCAGCATGCCATTGGCCTTTTTGGCAGCAAGAGCACACTGCTGACTCATATCCAGCTTCCCATCCACCATGACCCCCAGGTCCTTTTCTACACTGCTGCTACTTAGCTGAATGTTCCCCAGCCTGTAGCAATGCATGGTTTTTTTTTGTCCCAAGTGCAGGATTTTACACTTGTCCTTACTGAACCTCATAAGATTTCTATTGGCCCACTGTTCCAATTTATCTAGGTCTCCCTGAATCCTGTCCTCGCACTCCAACGTGTCTACTGTTCCTCCCAGCTTGGTGTCATCCGCGAACTTACTGAGAGTGCAGTTTATTCCATCATCCAGATCATTGATAAAAATGTTGAACAGAACCAGCCCCAGGACTGACCCCTGGGGCACAGCACTCGTGACTGGTTGCCAGCTAGACATGGATCCATTGATTCCTACATGCTGAAATCATTGATCTAGCCAGTTTCCTATGCACCCTATAGTCCACCTATCCAACCCATTCTTCATTAATTTGCCAATGAGAATGCTGTGGGAAGCTCTATCAAAAGCCTTGCTAAAATCAAGGTATATCACATCAAAGGATCTTCCTGCATCCAGAAAACCAGTCATCTGATCATAAAAGGAAATGAGATTGGTCAGGCATGATTTACCCTTGGTAAATCCAAGCTGACTGTTCCTGATCACTTTATTTTCCTTTAAGTGTTTGAGGATGGATTCTTTGAAAACCTACTCCACAATTTTTCCAGTGATTGAGGTGAGGCTGACAGGTCTGTAATTCCCCGGATCCTCCTTTTTCCCTTTCTTGAAAATATTTACTTTTTTCCAATCCTCTGGCACCTCCCCTGTTCGCCATGAGTTTTGAAAGATAATGGACAGCAGTGCTGCTATCTCATCGGCCAATTCACTTAGCACCCTTGGATGCAGTTCGTCCAGCCCCATGGACTTGTGCACATCCAGCTTCCTTCAGCAGTCCCTACCCTGACCTTCCATCACCAAGGGCCTCTTTTCTTCTCTCCAGTCTGCCATACCCATGGTAGTGGGCTGAGAGCTGACCCTGCCTGTGAAAACTGAAGCAAAAAAAAGCATTGAGCACTTCAGCTTTTCCCTCATCCTCTGTCACGAGGATGCCATCCCTGATCCTCTTCTTATTATTAACATACTTGTAGAACCCCTTCTTGTTATCCCTTACATCCCTCGCTAGCCACAACTCCATTTGTCCTTTGGCCTTTCTGATTTTACCCCTGCTGTCCCTAGCAATATCTTTATATGCCTCCTTGGTCATCTGTCCTAGCTTCCACTTCCTGTAAGCTTCCTTTTTATGTTTAAGCTCAGAGCAGAGTTCTCGGCTAAGCCATTCTGGCTGCCTCACATGTTTGTTCTTTCTCCTAATTCGAATGGCAACTTCCTGTGCCCTTAGCAGGGTTTCTTTAAAATATAACCAACTCTCTTGGACTCCTTTCCCCTTCAGATTAGCTTCCCAAGGGATCCTGCCCATCAGTTCCCTGAAGGAGGCAAAATCTGCTTTTTTGAAGTCCAGGGTTCGTGTTTTGCTTCTTTCCTTCCTTCCTTTAATCAGCATCCTGAACTCAACCATGTGATGGTCACTACTGCCTAGCTTTTCATTTACCTCTACCTCCCTGATCAACTCTTGCCTGTTTGTGAGCAGCAGGTCGAACGGTGCAAGGCCCCTAGTTGGTTCCTCCAGCATTTGCACCAGAAAGTTGTCCCCAACACTCTGTAAAAACTTCCTGGATTGCCCATGCACTGCTGTATTGGCCTCCCAGCAGATGTCAGGGTAATTGAAGTCCCCCATCAGCACCAGGGCCTGTGATCTAGAAGCTTCCGCTAGTTGTCCATAGAACACCTCATCCACCTCCTGCTTCTGGTCTGGTGGTCTGTAGCAGACACCCACCACAACATCCCCCTTGTTGCTTTCCCCTCTCAGTGGAACCCACAGACTTTCTACTGGCACGCTTCCACTTCCATAATGGATCTCTGAGCAGTCATAGAGCTCTTTTACATATAGTGCTACTCCTCCCCCTCGTCTTCCCTGCCTGTCTTTCCTGAACAGTTTATACCCATCCATGGCAGAGCTCCAGTCGTGCAGACTATCCCACCATGTCTCTATTATTCCAATGATATCATAACTGAGGGCTGCTCTCCTTCTCCCCATTCTGTGTTGCCCACAAGCTGACTCTGCCTGTGAAGACTGAGGTAAAAAAAAGCACTGACTATTTCAGACTTTTCTGAAACATCAACCACTAGGTTGGCTGCCCCATTCAGTAAGGGACCTGCAATATCCCTGATCCTCTTCTTGTTACTGACATACTTGTAGAACCCCTTCCTGTTACCTTTCAGATCCCTTGCTAGCTGCAATTCCAATTACCCTTTGGCCTTTCTGATTTTATCCCTCAGGCCCAAGCAATATCATTATACTCCTGCCTACTCATCTATTCAAGCCTCCACTTCTTGTAAGCTTCCCTTTATATGTTTCAGCTCACTGTAAAGCTTTCTGCTATGCCACACTGGGTGCCTTCCATATTTGCTATTCTTTCTGTACATTGCAATGGTATCTTCTTATGCCCTTAGTTGTGTTTCTTTAAAATACAGTCAGCTCTCCTTTCCCTTTCAGATGAGCCTCCCAGTGGATCCTGCCCATCAGTTTTGTCCATCCCTGCTCTGCTGGGACCAGTATTGTTCAATATATGCATAAATGATGTACAAAAGTGTTAACTAGTGAGGTGTCGAAAGTTTACAGACAACACAAAACCACTCAAGACAGTGAAGTCCACAGACTGAGAAGGATCACAAAACTGGGTGACTGGGCAAAAACTAGTAGATGAAATTCAATCTTGATAAATGCAGAGCAACCTAAACCCAGCTATACATATAAAAATGATAGGGTCTAAATTAGCTGTTAGCAGGCAAGAAAAAGATTTTAGAGTCATTGTGCATAGTTCTCTGGAAACATCAATGCAACTGTACTCAATGTACAGTGACAGTCAAAATAAGCTAACATGGTAGGTATCATTATGAAAGGGATAGATAGTAAGACAGAAAATATCATATTGCCTCTTTATAATTCCATGGTACACCCACATCTTGAATACTGAATGTAGATTTGGCCTCCCCATTTCAGAAGACTATTAGCATTGGAAAAAGGTGCAAAAAGAGCAACTAAAATGATTGGGGGGTATGGAAAAGCTTTTATCTGATGAGAGGTTAAATAAAACTGGAACTCTAAATGGACAGCGGTCTATAAAGATCATGATATATATGAAGAAAGTAAATAAGGAAGTGTTATTTATTCATTCTAACCACACAAAAACAAGGGGTCACCAAATGAAGTGAATAGGTAGCAGGTTTAAAAACAAACAAGCTAGTAGTTCTTCACATAAGGCACAGTCAACACATGAAACTCTTTGCCAGAGGATGTTGCAAAGACCAAAATTATACAAGGTTCAAAAAAGACCTATGTAAGTTAATAGAGGATAGGTCCACCAATGACTACTAGTCAGGATAGGCAGGGACTGCTGTTTTCCAGAGGCTGGGAATGGTCAACAGGATGGATCACTTCATGATTACCTGTTCTATTCATTCTCTCTGAAGCACCTCACATTTGCCACTTTCGGAAGACAAGATACTAGTCTAGATGCACCACTGGTCTGAGCCAGTATTGCCATTCTTATGTTTTAGCTATTTAAGATTCCTTTTTTACTTATTTGGAGCTTGGAGCAGGAGGCTTTTCAGGGGATAGGATCTCTTGAAATACCGTTAGTTATTTTTGGTTAATAACTTCAGAGCTTTTTAAGAGGTGACACTTCCATTCCTTCCCCTCCACATTAACTTGAGGATGGCTGTTGTTTAATTTGTGGCACGTTCTCTATATATAAAGTTTCTCTTCTTATGCATGTTCAGTAAGTGAGGGTGATGTGAATGTGTGCAAAAAGGATGTATATCTTTTTTCTCTCCTCTCCCACCCCCTTTAAATAAAGAGTAGCAGCTGGTTAACCTTTCCAACCCTCCTTAGCAGAAAAACTTTCTTCCCCTTTTTAAAGTATTAAATGCTCTCTGAGGGATGCTGATAGGTGGCTCAGCTAACATTGCAAGAAACCTTTGTTATTGAGGAGTGGACTGGGGAGGGGAAGCTTCAGTTTAGTTTGTCCTTTTCTCCCAGGCTCCAACAGGGAACAATTCATATTGCAGAGAAAAGTGATAGTGTTGTAGTTAGCCCCCCCCCCCTTTTTTTTAGCTTGAGCAAGTAAGAGGCTGTATCTGTTAACTACTTCCTGACAACTGTGATGGCTACTGGGTTCTAACCAGCCTAAGTAGGGCTAATTTAAGGAGTTGCAGGAGAGTAAGATTCATTTAGCAAGAACTGAGGCACATGGATACTACCTGTCAGTTGAATGGCTTCTGTTGTGGGGTTTATTTGAGGTAGAAAAAAGTCTGGGTTTAGATATTTTTAGTCTAGACTAACAGATTTTTTTCTGATAAAAATGTTTGTGCATGTATACTCTGGGTTATCTGCTAACAGAGTCACCACATTTTGAAGCCTCTTTCTTCACTCGGGCAACAAAAATAAATGAGATTGTCACAGGGTCATGACATTTCGTTGTGCAATACCACATGACATAAGCCTGGGTACCTTTAAATACTTTTGTTCATGAACTGAGCTCTTGGTTTCCTATATGTTAAATTAAAAGTCAAGAAATATGTACAGCAGAATGGTAAACCTCTGAAATAAGTTCCATAGCAAGAACAGTTAATAAGGCTGCTATGTTTCCCACTTCTATGCATTCAGTCATATTTCAGCATCCTTGTTCTAATTACGAACATATTTGGTTTTGTTTTTTTTTTATGAAAAAAATTCTATGGTCCTTTTCCATTCATAATTTTAGCAAATAGTTATGTCTTTGCTTAAACTTTAGGGGAACCATAATTTTAATCTCATCTTGAATTCTCAGCCCAGTCTAGTTTGTCTTCATTCAAATCATTGGATAACCTTCTCTTTATTCAGTATTCTGTAATTCTACTATGCAACTAAGTCTCTTGATTTGAACAAGTGACCAGTTATATATTAAGCGATTAACCACACATTCCATTGAAATTGTTGTGAAGGCTTCTACTAGTCCATTTACTTGTATCCCAAAAAAGCCCCTTTTTAAAAAGTGACCATGTCTGCACTCCCTTTCCTGTTCCATTTAATATTCCAAATTAAAATTGGTAGTCAATTAAAATGTTGACTTTTCATCCATTTTCAAAAGAAATGTATGGTATTATAAAACATTGTTTAAAAATTGGGTGCTGTTTGACTGAAGAAGGTGTATAATAGATTGATCTAGTTCCCTGAAATTCTGAAGTCAATGGGCATCTTGACATTGATTTCAATGCAGTCAGGATTTCACCCTTTAAATCTAGGAATCCTGTATTGTATGATGATATTGTTACATGGTTAATGAACTTTTCGTCTCCAGATTGCTCTTTCAAATCCAATTTAAATGAAATGACTAGTTATAAGGAGAAGATAGCTACATTTGGAGTCCTATGTGAAACAAGTTAGTGACTCGGTACAGTAAGAAGAGCACAATTCTGTGTATAATAATCACCAGGACAGGTTTTTCAGATCTAAGCAGACTAGGCAAGGAATGAAGGGTCTTGGAAACTAAACATCCTTCCTATGGTTAAGAATGGCAGTCATATCAAATGACTGGCAGTTAAAACTAGATAGCTCTCCTTCACTCTCAGGTAGCACTGTAAATAGTTAAGTTTCAAACAAACATATACAATTTACAGTGCATGTGGTGGTGATATTCATTGTTGCATTCCAACCACCCAATAATGCATCTTCTATCATCCCAGTTCTGTTCTGCCTATTAAGTTATTTCTGAATTCCAACCAACCACCTAAATATCTGGGCAGCTTTCACAAAAATTGTTTTATAAAAAGAGCCTCCCACAAAACATATTTACTTCTGTCTTCCCATATGTTGTAATTACTCTTCATGATCATTCCTGTCTAACACCCAAGACAGACAGAAAATCTTCAGTCATGGATATATCACCAAATTAAGTGTTGTGATTAGAGAACCTTTCTTTGAACTCTTCAGACTAGAAAGACAAGCCCTATGTAACTGAAGAGCTAGGAATTCCTCCTTCAAAGCTGTATAGTTTAAATCATTTGTTTCTAGCTTGGATACATTATATAAGTGTGAGACATCTTAATTTACAAAAATATGTATTTTAAGGTTACTTTAGAGGAATATTTAATACTATTTTTTTGGCATTCCGCACCCTGCATAGTTGGACTCATAGCAATTAAAGCCACAGATTTACCGCACAAATAAAAATAACATGCAATTAACCAGTGCATTGAAGTCTATGGTAAATGTTAAGAATGGTGAGGATGGAGTTAAAGGTTGCCCTACAGTGCTAATGAGCGTAATACTGTGTACATAGTGAGCTGTTTTATTTGTTGGAAGTGAGAGTTACTTGTGAATGTGCAATACAACACCATGTCAATGTCAAAGAAGGTTTCTTAAATAATTCAAAGCAAGAAAGTTACAAGGTAAGTTTTTACAAAGTTTCTTTTTTGGGGAGGAGGAGTATTTCTTAACTATTAATTGACTTCAGAGCACTGTGTAAAATGATCCAGTGCTCTGTGTGCATGTGTGTGTGTGTGTGAGAGAGAGAGAGATGGTACACAGACATACAGAGTACTGGTACCTTTTTCACCAGCACCACTGCCCAGTGGGGGAGGCGGGGAGAGTCAGCAGGGGAAAGGAGAGTACAGCAGCAGCACTTAAAAAAAAAGTAGCACTGGTAAAATCTACATTGTGGAGTTAATCTTAAAGGTAGACTGACTCTCAGTTGCATAAGCCCTCTTCTTGCCACCTGGAGGCATTGTGCAATACCAGCAACAAGTGATTGGATACAGTATTGTCAGCTGCTATAAAACAGATCACTATTAATACCATTTTAACCTAAGAACCCAGATTCTTCACATACATCTGCTAGTGCAAATCAAGTGAATGAGGCCAGAAGGATTCGCTGATGAGGTAGCTTTTAGATAGGTCCTCAGAAGAAACACCTAGAGAAAGCCCACTAGACTTGCAAACTCTAAGATACCATGAAAATCTCCATATAAATCTAGGTGCTGAAGAGCTCAGTAAGCATACTTGCTCTCTGAAATGCTTGCTGCTCCCAGTAAAGATGCCAAGAGTTTTATTATTCTATTCCATCCTGCTTTAGAGTTCCTATCTAAAATGAATCATAATGAATGTGTTTCAGTACAGGAGCAACTGTTTATTGAGGAAAGTTAGAAATGGCTCTTTATTCTTCCCAAAACAGCTGAAGGACTATATTTCATTTCTGCACATATATGATTCGTAACACTTAGCCCCACTAATATTAAAAGTGTAAATGAGCAAAACCCCATTCTATAGCAGCAGTACACTAACTTTTTTAAAATGCCATATGTTCAGCAAACTTGTTATAAAATTCAGTGTCCTGTACTTCTAAATATAGCCATGATTACCTTTATGATTTGCAGAAACATGTCTCCTTGTTACAGGAAATCAGGGCAAATACACTGACCTAGCTGTAAAATATGGATAACTGGGCTGGTAAAGAGAAAGGAAAAACATGTAGTTTGCCATGAATAAATTATTCAGTGAACATGCAAGTGGGTCAGATTACATAGTATGTAACTGAATCAAAAAGAAAAAGATAAAACAGATGAAAATACAGCTATGTTATTCATTACTCAGATAGATAATGAATTAGAAGTACACTAAGGATAGCCACCAATTGTTATAACTGCTATATCCAGAAGTGGTTTTGCTATAGAATTTATAGGAAAGTAGATCATTATAATCATATCAAAGACATGAGCGTTCTAGATGATTTAATGCAGACTAACAGAAATTTGAAGAGTCAATAGACATCTTTCCATAATACTTCAACATTAGAATCACTGAAGTCACAGAATGCTCAAAGATGTACTCAGCTGATTCAAGTTCAAAACTGATTCCTATTGCACACTAAACCAACTCTCATACTCATTTTGTGTGTGATTTAGCTGTAATATTTAAAGTGTATATGTGTGTTTTTCCTTACCCTTCTATACTATCCATATCTTCCATTATCCTGAAACAGTAAGATGCGTGAAAAGTTTAAGAGAAAATGTTTTAGAATAAAACTAATCTATCAATATCACACAACTGAATGAGAAGGGAAGACTACAAGTTGTGAAAATACGAGGGAGAAAAAAAAATTGATACATTTCGGCTTTACAAAAGGAAGTTTGCTTTTTTTCCCAGCTATAAGTATTGCAAGAGACCTTCTCTCTTTTGAAGAGGGTCGATAATCTTGTATAGTGACACACACTCTTGAAACAACATGCTCATGGGTAGATGAAAAATGTGTAAGTAGTTTATAGCACTATATTTCTAGCTACTGAGATAAGCAGCTGCCTGTATTGTTCTAACATTCTTACAGTATCATTTACAAATGTTAACTTTTCCATTCCCATTCTTCCATTCTAGACTACATCTTTTCCTTCAGTAGTCACACAGGGATTCTACCCCTCAGGTATTCTGCCACTATGCTACTAGTTTCCTCTCCCAGGTGGGCTATGTATTACTTCTGTGATATGCGAAGCCTCTCCCATTCTACTGAACTGAACCTGTGTTAGAAAAAAACAACACATTTCTACTTAGCACATTTTTTAAACCAAAATGCATGAAAATGGACCAATTAAATTTATAGTCATTTTCTTTAATTTACCTTGAGTTTCATTTGTTCTACCAACCAACTTTAAAAAAAAAAATCTGCTTAAAGCATTAAAGTATTTCACTTACAGATGTTGGGAGCCCAAGCATTGTAAATATACCACAGATTTTATTTCTGCCTCTGATTTTAGTTTCTTTCTTTTTGGTGAAAAGAAAATGTCACTTTAAGAAGTATTTTTTTTTTTAAAGTTGGTTGGTAGACCTGCATCTATATAACTGTTGTGTTTGCCTGGAAATGTATAAGAGTCATTTCTTTGGTTTATCATGAAATGTATATTTTTTTCACAAGTTCAAATCCTGTGATTCTCTGTGTGATGTTGATGGATCATGAGTTCATGGAATATTGTGAAGTTTCAAATGGGGTAGTGGCTTCTGTCTAGTTCAGCAAAACAAAGAAGGAGTCCTGTGGTGCTTTTAAAGATTAACAAATTTATTGCATGAGTTTTGTGTGAGAAAATCCCACTTGGTCAGATGTTTTGAAGATGGGGGAACCTACAGGATGGGAGAAAAATAAATTGCAAGTAAGTGTAAGTCATAGGAATGTTCCCTGTAAGCTCATGATGCAGCTGAGCAAGTTACAGATGTGCTTGGGGAGGTGGTGGGCAGTGGGGAAGGGGCCTGGTATGGGTCAGGTACATCCATAATTTGCTCAGCTGCATCACCACCTTAGAGGGAACATTCACCTCTCTTCCCCTGGCCCTGCCCAGCCCAGTTCCTCAACCACCTCAGCAGTGCAGTGGAAGCCGTGAGTCCCCATGCAGCCCTTCCCTGCCTCACTTGGTAAGAGGGCCCCTGGGCAGGTGGGTTGGGGCAATCAGGCAGCTGGCGGGCAAAGCACGTGGGGGGTGCTAGGAAGAAGGAGTCGAGCTGAGGGCTAGGGAAAGAGTCTGATGGGGGGTAGACATTTTTTGGGACAGTAGCTGGGGTAGGGGGCAGTAGCTGGCGTGCAGTGAAGGGGGCCCGGACTTGCGTGAAGGGGTCCCAAAAATTTAGGAAGGTTCTGGGTCCCACCAAATTATACTTCAAACCCTGATGGCAGGAGGAAAGCACTGAAATGGCCAGAACCACTATGAGATGGAGGATGTAGACTAAAACCAATCAAAAAACCAAGAACTAAAAAGAGGCATAAGCCCGTGCATAGATATGGATGTGTAACTTTGTTTTCCCTGAACTACAATCTGGTTAGACATATGAGTCTATGTAAGCCTTCTATGCTGACTGAGCAATACCACAAGTTCATGTTTCTGAATAATTCAAAACAATGTTCACGCTAAGTTTTTCTTTTTGTTGTTGTTGTTTGGTTGATTGGTTTGGTTTGGTCTGATTACTACATGCATAATGCTCATAAAGAAGAATGGAAATCCAACAAAAAGAGAATCAGAACAAAACGAACACAGCATACAACCAAAGGAATGATACACAATCAAATTTAAATTGTGAAACAACAGAATATGCTTAAAAAAAACACCCACAACATATTTAGAGAACACTCTTGTTCTGCATGTATACTTGATTTAGGTTTCTTGGCTCTCAAATATGAAGAGGTTTCTTTTTAATCATGGATTGCTAAAACTGATCTACAAATTTACTGACCTACATAATACTTTAGATCACTTATAACACTTTATAATATCCAGCAATCTGACAGGTATTTTCAAAACAATTAAAATAGTTTACATGAAGGTTTTTCCAAGGTTTCTAATTCAGCTTGTCAATCTAAAAGAGCTTCAGTTTAGTTTAAGCCTACAGTTTTTAATCTGATAAAATCAATCAGACTGTAGTAGTACCCCCCCATGATGGACTAGGCACTTCCTAAACCCAAAGGAAGGCATTCCTTATGTCCAAAAGTTTATAGGATAAAGAGACAGATGGGAAGAGAATTTATAAACAGCCTTTTAACAAGAGTTATTACTAATACAGAGTGATGATATACATATGGGGTTACATAATGGGTTATTTTATTTCATTTAAGTTAAGCACATTAAATCAGCATTCTTTCTCCACAATTCAGTCTTCCTGTCTTCCACCAAAACACTTCCTTGTTTTGGTCAGTGTCATCACACATATCCCTCATTTCCCTCTGCTTCAGTAAAAAAAAAAAATCACAGGAGGAAGGAAGATACAACCAACTATATGCGAACTACTGTTTCACACTCCTCTCCCTCAACATTCCCCTAAAGCTATATATTATTAAGACAGAGATTGCAATCTTGTTCCATTCTTTTCTTTTGTGGCAGATTCACATGATCTACCAAGAGATAATTTTGTTCATATGATGTGAAGAATTGTATTTCGTATTCACTTGCTTACTTCATCTGGGCCTTTTCTTTTGTAAAAGCTGCAAATAACTTGCCCCTAACAGCTTGGCTAGGGAAATTCAGATGTTACATAAAAACGGGAAGAGAAAAAAAAGCAACAGAAATAATTTCATAAAAAACAGAATGAAGTCACATTTGAGTTTGAGTTATGCTGTGTTGTTGCTTGATTCTTTTAAATAATTCACAAAGCTCTAGTTGTTTGTAAAGTCACTTTTGTGTAGTTTATTCAGCACTTTCATTGAACTCATTTAAGTTTTTCTGCTTATTTTCTAGCCTCGTGATGAGCAAGAACATTATATTCAAATTACAGCTCCTCATTCACTTAATCTTTCTGCAGGAATCAATCATCTTTTCTGTATGACAATTTCATACAGGTTTGCTTGAATTTCCAATCCTCCCATGCCGACATGCTTACCTAAAAATTCCAGCAGTTCATTAACACTGTTTCTAAAAGAGCAAAATTCCTTCTGCCTGCTGAGAAAATGCACACAGTACGCAGCAGTAAGCAGAACTGATAGAGGGAATTTGAAATCAAGACTTCATAGTAAGTAGAATGTCATTAATTCCTCTTGTGCCTAGGCATAATCTGTGATTCTCACAGTAAATAAAAAAGTGACATATATAAATTACAAGTAGTGTAAGTTTTTTGTTTCTTCCTGATGTATAGTTATTCTTTTTTTCCCTTAACCATTTACAATAATCAAAGAATGCTAGGGGAGCAATGCGAACTAGCCGCTCAAGATTTTTCAGCCAAAAGTAATAAAGAAATGCATCATCTGTGTGTTTTGCTCCTTTGCATGGCCTCTCCACTGTTATCCTTTTCCAAGGATCTCATAATGCTAACACATACTTATGTGCATACTTAGTTTTAATTATGTGACTAGTCCCATGCAGGTCAATGGAATTAGAGGCATATCTAAAATTAAGTATAAATGCAAAGATTTTGAAGGATTAGGGCTTCATTTCTTTCCTTCTCCAACAGGAACAGTGATCAAAGACATTGAGGGAAAGTACCAACTGACAGTCCAGTGTTGAATATGTAAAACAAACAGCCTAGAGATGTGGGTTAATTAGAAGAGTGGAACTATTTTGTGACTCTCTGCCCTTAAAAAGTGGAGAGGAGTTATTACAATAAGGGTAGAAGGAGAGCCAACAGGTAGGAGGACTACACTGCTCGGACAGAGAAACATCTCTATAGGAATTTTATTTAAGAGAATAATCTATATTCTAGTAAAGATGGTAGGATAAAAGTTTCTAAAGTACAAGCACAGAAACTGAAGAGAAATAGTCAAATGAAAGTCTAATTTGTTTACATCACATGAAGGCAGACAACTAAATACTGAAAAGTTTTGTAAGTGCCAGAATAAAAATGCTACTGGTATAAATACTAAGCTGGGTGAATTTGAATATTCAGTGAGGCTAGTGATAATGATAAATGGAACACAGTAACATGAGGTAAATAGGTACAGGAATGACAGTAGCTCACATCGTTGGAGTGTCATCATATGAATAAAGTCAAATAGAGTAAACATTTTAAGTGTATAAAACTGTGCTATAGATTTTCTATGGATAGAAATTCCATGCCCGAATAAGCGTACAACAGTAGGAATATAATACTGACCAGGACAGTGATGGTAACTGAATTGATCAAGGACATTAGAGAGGCTACTAAAACTAGGAAACCCTACAGTAATTGAAGTTGTCCGCTATCCCCATGTTTACTGGATACCTGTCACCTAAGGATGGAATATAGAGACAGATTCCATTAATGACTGCTTTCAGGATCAGTCAATTCTAAAGCCCAGAAAGGGAGAGGCAATTCTAGATTTAGTCCTAAGTGAAGCACAGAATCTGATCCAAGAGTTGAACGTACCTCAACTACTCAGTAACAATAACCATCATAAACAAGGAGTCCTGTGGCACTTTCAAAGACTAAGAAATTTGTTTATTACATGAGCTTTCTTGGGAGAAAATCCCACTTCATCAGCCACTTTGAAGGTGGGGCAATTTGCAGAATGGGAGGAAAATAAATGCAGGGAAGTGTAAGCCATATGATCAGGTCTCACTGTAATAGCACATCAAAATAGTTGTTAAGATTCAAACACTAGGGAAAAGCATATAGAGGAAGATGAGGTCAAATCACCCACTGCAATGAGAAAAAAAATCCAAAGTCCTTATTTAATCCTGAAGAGACAGAGTCATATTTGCAAATGAATTCCAGTTCTGCCATTTCTCTCTGAAGCCTTGATGCGTTATGCCATTGCTTGAGCACAGGAAGATTGGTTTTTGAATGTTGTGATTTCTGATGTCAGTTTTGTGCCCATTTGTTCTTTTGCACAGAAACTGTGCTTTTTGGCCACTGTATAAAGCAAGATGGCATTTTCTGGCACATGATGGCATAAATCACATTGGTGGATGAGCAGGTGAATGAGCTATTAATGGAGAAGCTGGTTTGATTACTGCAAGTCCTGTGATGGTGTCTTTTGTGTAGATATGTGAACTTCCCATGAAAGCTTATGTGATAGATAAATTTGTTAATCTTTAGAAGTGCCACAGGACTCTTCGTTTGTTTTGCTGAACTACACTAACATGGCTACCTCTTTGGAACTAAATAACTATAATGTAATTCAACTTGACATTCTCGGGTATCAGTAGGGTGGGGAAAAGATACCAAAGACACCCAGAATAATATTCAAATTCAAAAAAGGAAACTACGCAAAAAAGAGGAAACAAGTTGAATGGAAAATAAAAGGATCAGTCACAAGAGTGGAAAGAATGAGAAACTATTAAAAACACCATTAGAGTTTCAAGCTAAATGTACACACCACATGAAAACCAGTTTAGGGAGGATAAAAATGACAATGTGGCTAAACAGCAGATGTTTTCATCAGAGAGTTTTGAAGGAACTCAAAATTGAAATTGCAGATCTACTAACTGTGATATGTAACCTACCACCTAAATCAGCCTCTGTAGCAGTTGGCTGGATAATTAAAGATGTTCCGTTGGTTTAAAAAAAAAGTTCTGCAATTACAATCAGAAAGTCTTATTTCAATACCAGGCAAATTGGTTGAAACTATACTAAAGATTTCAATTATCAATCAGACACACAGATGAAATGATGTATTGGGGAAGAGACAACTTGGCTTTTGTTAATGGAAATGATGTCTTACCACTCTATTAGAATTCATGGAGGGTCAACAATCATGTTGATTAGGTTATCCACTGCATATAATGTACTTGGACTGAGAAAGTCTTTGACAAGGTCCTACACCACTCTTAAGCAAAGTCAGCTGTCATACAAGAAGAGGAAAGGTCCTCTTATAGATCTGTTGCTGCTTAAAAGACAGAAACAGGGGAAAGGAATAAATTATGTTTTCTAAATGGTGAGAGGTAGGCAGTGATGTCCCCCAACAATCTGTACTAGGACTTGTGCTGTTCAACATATCCATAAAAAGATCTGGAAACCTGGGTGAACAGTGAGGTTTTAATTTGCAGAGGATAAAAAGTTGCCCATGGTCACAGTCAACTTTGGATACAAGAGTTACAAAGGGATCTCACTATTGAATGACAAAATTGCAGGTGACACTCAGTATTGATGCAAACATATGAATTCACAAGGGGAAAAATTCACATGGGAAAAATAATCCCCACTATTTATTTAAAAAGATGGGCTCTAAATTAGTTGTTACCATTCAGGAAAGATCTTTGAGTGACAGTGGGCAGTTCTCTGAAACATCTGCTGAATGTTCAACAGCAGTTAAAAAAGCTAACCATAATAGGAACCATTCAGAAATGAATAGATAACAGAGAATATTATGCAACTATGTGGATCCTTGGTATATGTGAAAAAAATGCATAGCACTCTGGTCTCCCCCATCAAAAAAGATACTGTTTTAGAACTGGAAAAAGTTCAGAAAAGGGAAACAAATTATTAAGGGTGTAGAACAAACCACAGGAGGAGAGTGTAAAAAGATTAGGACTGTTTAGCACAGAAGAGATGACTAAAGGGATGAGTATGATAGTGGTCTATTAAATCGTGAATAGTGGGGGGAGGGGGAAGAAAAGGTAGTATTTATTCCTTCACATAACACAAGAACCACAGGTCAACTGATTACATTAATAGGCAACAGGTTTTAAACAAACAAATGGAAGTATTTTGCACAACACCTAGCCAATCTGTGGAACTCAATGGCCTTTACAACATTCCAAGACAAAATTATAATGGGTTTAAAAAAATGACTAAAATGGAAGACAGGTCCATCAATGGCTAATACCAAGGATGATCAGAGATGCAACTCCATGCAGTGGGTGTCCTTAAACCTTTGACTAACATAAGCTGGGACCGGATATCAAGGTATAGATTACACGAAGTTGCCCTGTTCTGTTCATCCCCTCTGAAGCATCTGGCAGCGAACACCAGCAGAAGACGCTTGGATTAATGGACCGTAAGGTGGATAGAAAGCTACCTAAATCATCAGGCTCAGTGTGTAGGGATCAATAGCTCACTGTCTAGCTGGCAACCAGTAACTAGTGAAGTGCCCCAGGGGTCAGTCCTGGGGCCGGTTCTGTTCAACATCTTCATTAATGATCCAGATGATGGGATACTCTGCATGCTCAATAAATTTGTGGAAGACATCAAGCTGGGGGAATGCTAAACACACTGGAGGGCAGGGACAGGACTGAGGGACACCTAGACAAATTAGAGCATTGGGCCAAATGAAATCATATGAGGTTCAACAAGGACGAGTGCAAACTCTTGCACTTAGGACAGAAAAATCCCATGTACTGCTACAAGCAGGGGACTGATCAGTTAAGTAGCGACACTGTAGAAAAGGACCTGGAAGTTATGGTAGATGGGAAGCTAGATATGAGTGAACAACATGCTGCTGTTGCCAAAAAGGCCAATGGCATATTGGGCTACATCAGTAGCAGTGCACCAGCAGATCGAGAGATGTGATTATCTGTCGCAGGGTAAGCCCTCCCTAGCGCCCCCTCGGGGAAAAGCTGGGGAAGTGCTAGCAGGGATGGCACCTCCATGGGCTTTTCACCACACTGTTAAACTATTTAAATTCAACCCCCGAGTTAGGGAAGCATGGCCTAATAGCCAGAGTCAATGTTCCCTGTAAGCTGCGCTGGCGCACTGCAGCGCAGCCCGCCGCAGCCACTAGCGCAGGGAAGGCAGCCGGCAGTGCACTGCTGGTAGCCAGAGTCCCTGGTTAGAGCTCCTGTGGAGCAGGGAGTTTTGAAAACTGCCCCCCAGAAAAGCTCTAATGGAGCATGCCCAGAAAATCTGGGCATGCTCCGTAGAGTTTCTCTAGCCCAGGAGTTAGGGCTAGGCCTGCCTTGAGTCCAGCCCAGAGGTAAGTTTGTGGGGGCTGGGGGGGGGGGGGGGCGGGGGGGGGGGGGGGGTCTGCCGGGGGGGGGGGGGCGAGGAGGGGGGGGGGGGATGCCAGGGCCAGGGGGGTGATACCGGGGCCGGGGGGGGCTAGCTGGAGCGAGGGGGCAATGCCGGGACCAGGGGGGCTAGCAGGCGTGGGGGGGGGCTGTCAGGAGTGGCAGTGGGGGGAGGGGCTGTGCAGCGGGCCCCGTGGGGGGGGGAGCGCAGCGAGCAACAGGAGTTGCTCAGCTGCTCTCTCCCCTTAGAGGGAACATTGGCCAGAGTCTATACAAAGCCTTTCAGCAGCCCTCAGGTCAAGGCAGCATGGCCTAGCAGCCAGAGTCTATATAACAAATCAGTGATGGGGCACTGTGCCCTGGTAGGGGGACTCTCGCCCTCCTGCTCCACTGAGCCCCAGCCCAGGGCCCTATGGGTGCTGGAGGTATCTCTTCTCTACACCCCAGCTGACTAGCTCTTCTTTACACCCCAGCTCCACCCTTCGGGCCCCCCTGGGCTAATTCCTATCTGGGATGGGGTGAAGGTCTGGTCGGGCGTTGAATTGTGATTCCCTCTTTCCTGGGACGGCAGTTGTTGGGCTTTCCCATAGGCCCTGGGCATCAGTCACAAGGTCCTACTTCTGTAGTAACCGCTATGTAGGGTTCACTCTGGTTGCCAAGTCTCCTATGGAACAGGGCTCGTGTAGCTCTGGGGCAGGAGCCTCCAGCAGACATTGTTCCCCTCCGCTGGCCAGCCCAGACTGTGCTGTGTTGCTCCCTCTTATACTGGGGCAGCAGCCTGAGCATGCCCAGCAGGGCTTAAGGGGCAGAGCTTCCAATGCCCATAGGGCTGGCTGGGTTATTGCAGTGTGGGATGAAACAGCCCCCACACATTATCCTCCTCTATTCAGCATGGTGAGGCCATATCTGGAATGCTGTGTCCAGTTTTGGGCTCTACACGACAGAAAGGATTTGAAAAATTAGAAAGAGTCCAGCAGAGGGCAATGAAAATGATTAGGGGGCTGGGGCACATTGCTTACAAGGAGAGACTGAAGGACTTAGGCTTATTTAGTCTGCAGAAGAGAAGACTGAGGGGGGATTTGATAGCAACCTTCAACTACTTCAAGGGGTGCTCCAAAGAGGAGGAAGCTAGGCTGATCTCAGTAGTGACAGAGGACAGAACAAGGAACAATGGTTTCAAGCTGCAGCTGGGGCAGTCAAGGTTGGGTATTAGGAAAACTTTTTCACTAGGAGGGTGGTGAAGCATTGGAATGGGTTACCTAAGGAGGTGGTGGAATCTTCATCTTTCGAAACATTTTAGGTCCAGTTAGACAAAAGCCTGGCTAGGATGATTTAGTGGGAGTAGTCCTATTTTTAGCAAGGGGCTGGGCCGCATGAAGTCCCTTCCAACCCTATGATAAGACAGGGTAATAGGCTAGATGTCATATTACTTAAAACATGCTGGGTCAGACTAATGTACGGGCCCTGAATTCTGAAATTCAATCTATTTCAATTGCATCATAATTAGTCATGGTTGTGGGAATATGTACTTCTAACAGGTAAATTCTGTCTTTCATGCCCTATAGCTGGTAGCTGCAAACATCCTGCTGAGAAGAGGAAGCTAGTCAGGAGATGACTAGAGTTTGGTAACATGAGAAGAATGGTATGCTGGCAGATCAAGTGCTAGGTCCTGATAAGGCACTGTGGCAGCACTAAACACTGCCAAATGCATAACTAGAATCCAGTCTGCGTCACCACTAGCTATCATTGTTAAATTCCATATTAAGGTGATGAGTGTTTTTAAAACTTAATAAAATGCTTATAGGATGTTACACATATTGCTTTCACTTGTAACATCTGTAGCTCATGGTATCGTTTTTGAGAATTTGTATTATAAATCTTTGTAATTGTATAATTCAAACAGGAAAGAAGCATTAGTTAATATTAAGTGCTGGTCCAACACACAAGAACACCTCTTGAAACCAGATAAACCACTATGAAACAAAAGATAAAACTGACTGCAATATCCTCCCCATCCTGCCCCACTCCTCACATCCATAAAAAAGATGGGTTTTAAGTCTCAGGCAAGGGAGTAAGAATGCCCATCCAGAAGGCACCATGTCCCTCTGCTGCTTTGAATATGGAGAGGACAATGTTGCTAAGCTTAAGAGAAGAATCCCCAAACTCTTAGCTTGGGCTTAGCTTTAAAGGACATGCAGAGCTCGCATATTACCACAGCTTCTATTACCTTTTGGGACTTAAGACTAACTAATTTGTGTACACGTCTACCAGCTTTAAACCCATAAATAAATTTTCTTTTTCTTAGTTAATAAAATAGTTAATATTGTAAAAGTGACTACAAGCATTATCTTTAGTTTGAGATCTGAACTACTACTGAGTTTCAGCAAATAGGGTGACAAGACAGCCTGATACTAAGGAGACTAGCTCAAAATTAGGGGCTTTGTCTTCTACTATGACACTGTCTGAAAGCAACATCATGTAAACCTCATATTCATCAGTAATATAATTATGACTGTGCTGTACAAACTATGCCTTGTGAGGTATCATTTTAAAAGTCTTGATTGCCTAACCATTAATATCCTATTGGATTGCATGTGCTACCATTGTATGTGAACTTATGAAACGTGCTGTGAGGTAGAAAGAATGCAAATCAGTGTTTCAGATTCAACAATGGAGTAGCCAAATGTGCTGATGGACCATAAAGTGGAATTTGCCCTCCCAACGCCCATCCCCAGAGACTTCACTGAGGAATCATATACTTAATAGGATACTGCTTGATCAACGGGGAGCCCCACATGCCACATGCAAGAACCTTTCCAACAAGCTAGGAGAGGCTATAAAAGGGATGGAATGGCATTGCTTGGCTTTAGTCCCTCACAACTCAACACATGAATGAATGTCTGGAAGATGAACTTTGAATGGGAAAAAAAGAGAGCCAACCTGCTGGGTATTAAGGAATTGCTTGCACTATCTGGTACAGTGAGATAATGCCCATTTTAAATCCTATTCAGTTTTATAGACTTTAGACTGAACTTATTTTCTTTGGTAACTTTCTCTGATCTTTTTATGCTTACATTTATAATCACAATATTTTTTTCTGTAGGTTTTAAATTTGTTTTATAATTTTACGTTTAAAAAAGAATTTGGGAAATCTAAGCTCAATTAACAAAACTTGTTGTATGTCTTCCCCACAATAAAGGAGGATAAATTAGCTAACAAACATATCCTATAAAACAAACAGGGATTCCTGTGGCACTTGATTGATCCTATGCACTTTCATGGGGGGAAATCCCACTTTGTCAGGTGCTTTAAGATGACAAAGTGGGATTTTCCCCCATGAAAGCTCATGTGATAAATAAATTTGTTAGCCTGTATAAGTGCCACAGGACTCCTTGTTTGTTTTTCTGACCAAGACTAATATGGCTAACCCTTTGAAACATCCTAGTGAGGCTTCTGACTAGGTTAGCACTGGGCAGCTTAAGGGTGTAAAACAGGGAGCTGGAGTGAACTGGCTGGTGCCTTTCTATCTACTGATGGTCTGTGAGTAGCTGGGGAGCAGCCAGGTAAATCAGTTGAATGTGTGGCTCCACCATCTGTCATGTTGGGTGATAATAGGCTCCAGATGGGCTAGCTGGCTGTCACCAGGAGAGCACTGTGAGAGGCATACTCAGCTGGATAGTTAAGATGACCAAACAGTAATTCACCACCCTGCAAAAAAAAGTGTACAGATTTTTCACATTTGCTTTCTGGTCACCCTGGGATTAAGTTATTGATACTTTCAAGTGAGAGTAACTGGAATATTGTTATTTTTGTTGAAAGGGGCCATCATAAAGTCAAGCTTGCCTAAGTAGCAAGCTACAGTGAGTGCCCAATGGGATTGTATGCGACTCCATGTTCAGGCTCTTGTAAAAGGAAATAAACCCCAAAGCACTGGTGTAGACCTTCAGCAGTTCATACTTGGGTACTGGATTTGGTGAAATTTAAGTATAAACCACACACAATTACTTTGGTGGTTGTCTCCTTTTCTTAACAGTCTGCCTTGAGGTTGGCACTGTTAGAAGCCACTCGAGACACTTTGACAGAGAGAACTCTTCATTGAGATAAGAGTGAATTAAAGTGTTTTAGAGCTGGCAGAAATGTAAGTAGTGTTACACACACACACACACACACACACACACACACACACACTCTCTCTCTCTCTCTATAATATAGAAAACCGGAAAAAGGCACTGTGACACACTCCACCCCCCACCATGATCATATTGATTGTATAATTGTGTATTCAAAGTCAGATGTTTTTTGACTGCTCATGACATACCACACTTTGTTATTTTTGTTGCAGATCATATGTATAATTATGAGGTCGCTGAGCAATAACTCCAGAGATGCGTCTCATGGCTTAAAAAAATATGCAAGCAAAACAGTCTGAGCAGAGGGACAGTTCACATCTCAGAAAGGCCTGAATAAAACAAACCCAGCTCCGTATTCCAGAAACAAAGAACTGGTTTAGGCATCAACAAAAGGACCTCACTGACTCAGGACGTGGAGGGAACTACCCATAGACACTATTTGTCACCTGAAGGGAGTGAAACAAAGCCCTGTGGGGAGGGTGGGAACATTTTAAAGAGGGAAGACATTTTGCTAGTCTGGCCCTCTATTCTTCCACCTCCATTTACAAACACCACTGAGTAACCGAAGTGCTGGCCCAGAACAAGAAGCTGGTTGGAAAGCAATGCATATAACCAGCGTTGAGAAAAATCTGAGCTTGTAAGCATGCTGAAAGTTTAAGTTTAGTTTAGAATGTGTTTGGCTTTTGTTTGTTTTGACTAAAGCAGATATGTTTTCCCATGACTTACGACTTAAAATACTTCTGTAGTTTAATAAATTTGTTAGGTTTTTTCTAAAACTGCTTTTGGTTTAACGTATGTTAGAGACTCTATTTGCAGTCCCAAGGCTGGTAACTATCAATTTCTTTGACAAAAATATTGCACTTTGCAGTGTGCAGTTCTGCCCATTGACTATGGCAAGATGGCAGTTCTTAGGTTGCACCTGAGACTGGGTGTGTTAGCTGGGGTTATTTTGTTGCATAACCCAAGAAGTGGCTGGCTTGGAGCACTCACTCACTGATTTGGGGGCAACCTTACTTCCTAGAGGCTGTGCATGGACAGCTTGGAGTGGAAGTCCTCCCAGCAAAACAGAGTAATACAGACTTCAGGAGTGGGGTGACAGAGTGATTTACTAGTTCAGATTGCACAGGAGGAACATCAGATGCACTTGGTTTGCTCACCCAATCCTGGCATGTTTCCTCTCTCTAACCATTCAGTTTGAGTAGCTTAAAAACATCAAACTTGTATTGAAACACTTAAAGGGGTACAAGTAATTGGCTTCTCCAACTCTGAATTCTTATAATCAGATTTTAAGGCTGTATCTCATCGAAGAAGAAAGGGAAGGAGCAAGGAATCAATGCTGCTGTCTCTTCTTCTGAAGGACCTTTTGGGAGTTAAAGGAAAATATTTTCTCTGTAAATTGTTTTTCTGCTGCAATTTTGTCCAGCTTACTTACTGACAATATTCAACTACTGTGTGAAAGGAAGCATGGTGCCATGACTGTGTATTGTATGTGATCCATTAAGACATGGAAAGGAAATCTAATGCAGAGATTAATGAATAATAATAGTAGGGAACTGGAAGGGCTAATGAGTTTTAAATCACCCAATAGTGTGCAAGACAGCTCTGTATCCATTTTCAGACGTTACTGTTGATCTGACGTAAGAGTTATCAGCATTATGGAATTCATGAGTTTAGCAATAAATATGTTTAGTTACATTAACAATTGTTGCTAATGTCCTTCCAAACATAGACACATTGTGTACACCTACCAATCATTTGTACCCTTTTAAGAGCTTATTATTCAGTGTTTAATAGCATGGGCTAACCTGCAGCTTATATTTGTGTTACCCTCTTCATTCTGCAAAGGTGATAAATGGAATTTGCAAGTGTTTCTTCATTTTAGGCAAAACGTAAATGGAGATGATTCATATGTCACAGATCTTGTGTGGGAGGCAATGTGGGACTGTTACTTCCATGACATTGTGTATCACATTCCATGCTACATGCAAGCAGCTTGCCCAGGTACTAGTTCAATTTCTGGGGCTCTGTGGGAAGAGGAAGAGCAGACTGGGGGATTGCCACTCTGTAATGTAGCTACTAAGGGATAGCATAATGTTAAGAATTTTTTTTAATGTTTAGTTTGTTTGATACAATATAACATAGAATCAAATTTCCTTTATTTGCTACCTTTAAAAAAAAAAAAAGTCAGCCTGTGCCCGATAGTGACCCAGCCTGGGTTAATGAGCTGTTTTTGTGCCCTGCCCCAGTACCAGGGCTGTAACTAGAAGTTTTGGTGCCTGGGGCAAGCAGCACCAGATGCTCATCCCCCACCACTGGCCCCCCATCTGGGAAGGATCCAGATCCCCCCAGCTGGCCATCAGGCCGGGGGGATCCAGATCCATCCCCAGCCACCACCAGAGGCGGTGGAAAGCTTCTGCTTCTGCCAAAAGACCAGGGGGATCTGGATTCGTCCCCAGCCACTGCTGGAGGTGGTGGGAAGCTTCCACTGCTTCTGGCAGACTGGGGGGATCTGGATCAGTCCCCAGGCAGGCACTGGCAGCTAGGGACAGATCCAGATCCCCCCTGTCTGCCATGGCAATGGCTTCAGGCGACAAGTCCCAGCAACGCTGGATGCCCCAGGAGCAGTCTTTTAAAGGGTGCAGGGGATGGATCCGGCCGGCTCCCTGCAGCAGCCGGTCATGGATCTGGATCCTTCCCCAGCCCCTGCCCAGAGCCAGATCTGTCCCCTCTGCCCTCTAAAATTCCATGCCTGGGGCATTGCCCTGTTCACCCTGGCTTAGTTACAGCCCTGCCCAAGTACCCATACTCAGGCAGTTAAAATGGAAGATAACAGCACAGCTGGTGACAGACCAGAGAAGAGAACAAATTCCATTTATTTGCCTCCCCCCAAGAAAGACACAAGTCCAGGACTTCCGTAGTGACTGAACTGTCAGAGTCCTGGTGCAAGATGTGCCTGACAGAAGACTAGTGAGTTTGGTTTAGACTATTTTTCTATGCTACTAACAAAAAGTCTACTGGCCTGGGCTTTGCTGTGTGGGAGAAGCTTGAGGGACCTCCAAGACTGCTGCAGGGAACCCTATCCAGAAGGGGTGCAGGAAAACTCCTATAAGCTCTAGACTTCCTGCACCCCACTTAAGCAGCTTTGCCATTTTTGTTCTTAGATCCTGAAGAATGCAAGGCCACACAGCCATACCATATAAATACAACTTTAAAAGAATGTTAACTGAATCTTTATACTACACCATTCTTATTTACAAAGTGTTCCTCTCTAACTCTACTTTTCAGCTACCAGTGCTTCTAAAGACTCTGAAGGTTGTTCATAAAGTTAAAAGAAGCTAATCTGTGCCAGAGAATTAAGGTAAGTGGATCCAGTACTGTGAATGGTTACCAAACTTTTTCCCCCCTCTAACTGTTCTGCTATGTAGCGAAAAAGAACATGTAGACAGCTCTAGTTTTGCAATCACAGACCAGTGTAAAGCTGCTCACTGCAGATTATCTTTGACAGCATAGCTTGCTACCTCTGGCAAGCGATCAGTGACCGAATATTAACTTTCAGAACACAGATACCAGCTCACTGTAGCATTTAAGAAAATACTTAATCAGAGTAACATGTGCTTAACTTTGAACATGTAAAAAACGTGTCTGAATTTAACCACCTACTTAAGTCCTTCAAAAAGGGATGGATTTCTGAATCAAGACTTGAGTACAAGACTTCTCTTTCATGCCAATTCTTTGCTGAATAGGGTTGAGCCAACACATGGGGAAGGGAAATCATGACCTCACCTAGGTCATCAGATGTATTGGCACTGGGGAAATCCTAGCTCCACCGTAGTCACTTTCTCTCTCTCTCTCTCCCTCTCTCTCTTTTTTTAATTAATCTGAAAACTGTACTTGGTGGGTTTTTGTCTTCTTATCTCCCAGAGGACATGGTGATAGGCTTGTGAACAAACATGAATGAAAATACTTTGAACATTACTCACAAGTATGATTTGATTCCATGAAAGCATTCCTCTTATTCCTATTCAAATACGATTATTTAGCAGATTTCATTAGCCTTTATCACTGACCTAGCTGAGACAAACAAGGATGGGAAGTGCAAGATAAGGGCAGATGTCTGAAACTATTTCTGTATTTTTCCTACTGTAGCTTGTATTAAAATCATACAAATGGATTTCAGAAACTAACATTTCAGCAGACAAAAAACCTCAATGGCCAAATTCAAATCTGGAGCAAACACAGGCAACTTCACTGAATTAAGCAGTGTTAGGAAATCTTAAGTAAACTTTACATCTGTTGTGTAGAGCTTCTATTCAAATATCAACTTTATCAAAACCAATAAGCATGTAGATTACAATTCATTTATAAGGATTAAATGTTCTCTGGTGATGGAATTACAAAGCAGCATCATATAATTCTGTTCCATTTAAACTCCCACTATTCTCCCCTCTCCTCCCACACACCCTTTCTTCTTATCATGTTCCACATTCATTTGAACTACATTACTCAAATATTGGAAGATTACTTGGTCATTTTGTACTAAAGTGTAGGGAATGACTAATAAATTTGAGCTCCTATAAAGGACTGGCCTATACGCAAACTTATGCCATACAATTACTTTAGTCTCCTAACTTAAAAACACTTATTTAGAAATTTCAATACCATTTGACATGCAAACACAAAAGAATAAAAGTGACTAAGGTCAATTTAACTAAATTTGGTAACAAACAACATAACTGAACTGATTTTAATTCACATCTTGTCCTGGTCTTTGACTCCACTCTGGAGAGAGGAGATGACGAATAATCAGAGAAACCAGGCACAAAAGAACAACGGGTCACTAAGGACCTACTAATCATGGAAATAGGTTCTCCTGTGAGGATCCAACCATTAGGAGGACACTAGAATGAACAGAGTAAAAGGTGTTCTAACAGCTGAGTGGCACCCAGTCGTACAAGGCTGGACAAGGAGACACTAATAAGTCAGATAAGAACCCACTCAGCTTCCTCGTATCATTGGGCGTGGCTCACTTGCTGATTCAGTCTCTTGTACTTTAAAGTCTTTAAACCATGCTTTGAGGACTTTAATAACTCAGTCATGAGCTAGGGGTTTATTACAGGAATGGAAAAGGTTTTGCGGCTTGCGTAGTGCAGGAGATCAGACTAAATGATCATATTGCTCCCTTCTGACCTTAGAGTCTGAGTCTATAACCCCCAATCAGCTTACAAAGGTAACCACAGAACAGAGATGAAGACCCCACTAGCAACCAAACCCACAAAACAGGGAGGGGATTCCACAGAGGGATGGTTTTGCTAGATTAAGAGAAAGATCACTTCGAGCATGGCCACCTATGGAGGAAACTAAAATATTTAACAAACTGCATCTGTGATAAAGGTGAGATTCCAACTCAGCTACATACTAGTGATCTCTGGCCAAAGGGGCAGGTGAGGTGGAATTCTGGGCATCTATTTGGTTTTATTACTATTGTAAGATAGAGAGGACAAAACAAGATTTGTGGAACTATAGTCAGAAGCATCTGAGGAAGTGGGATCTTCTCCCACGAAAGCTCATGCAAAAAATAAATCTGTTAGTCTTAAAGTGCCACACAACTCCTTATAGTCAGAAGGCCAATGTCGGTGATCACCTACATCCCCCAAGTCAAACCCCCTACAGCACATCATCAGGGACCTACCTCCTACTCTTCAAGACAATCCTTCACCTGCTGAGGCCTTAGGCAGCAGCTCCCCAGCCTTAAACAGATACTGACCAGTAACTACAGACCTAACAACAGAAACATTAAAGCAGGCATATCCCTGCAACAAGCCACATTGCCAACTTTCCCCAAAATTCTACACACAAGACACCATCATAGGACCTAATCAAACCAGCTACTCCACCAAGAGCTTATTCATCTGCTCATACACCAGAGTTATTTATGCTATCATGTGCAAAAGAATAAATAGCAAATCTCATATCAGAAATAGCCACATCGAAAAACCAATAGGGTAACACTGTGATCCTCCTGATCACTCCACTTCTGATCTGTTGTTAGCCATATTCAAACAAATGAATAACAAATCAATGTTTCTAAGAGAAACTGCAGAATTAGAATTCATAGGTATATTTGACATAGTGAACTCAGGGCTGAATAAAGACCATGGGCTTTTTTCCCACATGACAACAAGTAGTTTTGATTTCCTTCTCTCACCCCCACCCCCAACCTCCCTGCTAATTGTGGTACTCCACTGTTTGCATACTAATAACTGCTTTGATTTGCTGTGACAGTCTGACCTAATCCTATGACTTCCACTCCCCTGCATTTGTTTTGCTCCCATTCAGTGAGTTCCCCATCTTCAAGCACCTGATGAAGTGGGATTTTCTCCCACAAAAGCTCATGTGATAAATAATTTTACTAGTCTTAAAAAGTGCCAGACTCTTTGTTTCTTTCCTGGCAGGGTTTGCTGCTGAAGGGACACTAATGACACAGGGAATGTGGGGAGCTAACCTGCATGCACCACAGTCATATCGACAGAGTAGTGCACAGGGTCTAATAAAGTGCTACTTGTTCAACTTAACCAACATTCAGCACTACTCTGATGAATGAACTCACTACAGTTTTAAAAGTCTTGGCAGTAGCTTAATACCTTGTTACAGAGGAGAGCTCTGACATAAAGCAACTGCTAATTGATTCTGCTTAAATGTAGATGGAATTAAGGAAACCATTTTCTTTGGAGCTTTGGGAGCATGAGAGTAGCCTGGAGGCTTTATAAAGATAGCTGCATGATTTCAGCAGATATTGTTTAGCCTGGACACAGAGCTGTTCCAACTCCAGTATTTTTACTTTAGCTAGCAGCTATAAAGTTTAGAAGATGCTAAAGGAATTTCTGTCATAAGAGATAACAGTTCCTATGGGCCCTAAAATGAAGTACATATTTTCCTTTTACTTTAAAATTCAGTCATCCATTGACTACAATCCCATCACCATAACGGAGTCTGACCTACAGTTCATGTGCAACAGCCTCCCTACTTAATATCAGAATATCAAGTATTTGTACGAGATGCTCCATTTTTCCTTTTGATTTTTAAAGAAAGAGGCCCTCTTGGCGTCACCTCACTGATGCATGAGCCAGCTGAGCCTAGCTGCTAGGTACCTGTTTTGGGCAGGGAGTATGCTATTTATTTTTGCTTAAAGGTCTACTAAGTATTTCCTATGTACATGCTTCAACACAGGCTGTCTCAACAGCACTTCTTTCTCAGACACCTCATTGTTCATTTGCTAGAAAAAAAGCAACCTAATAAATTTCAGGCGAAAGTTAAAGTCTCAACATTTTCGGAGGAAGAAGACATCTCCTGAGCAGCTCTATTCAGGAGACCTCTGGTTATACTATGAGACAGAATAATAGGATGGAAAGGGATTCCCGGAGGCTACCCCCCTCTCCACTGAGAGGCAGGTTAGGACTATGCGTATAGATTGTGTGATTTGACCAAGGTTTATAAGCAGCGTAGACTGATGTTTATAAGCAGTCATTCCACCATCCAACTGAGAGGCAGGATTAATTCCTGCCAGATATTCCTCATAGTCAAATGAGTCACGCTGCTTATAAACACCCTTGCTTTCATTTCTGGTTCCCCCTGCCCAAACCTCAGCACATAATATACAACTATAGGCAAATTTCACAAAACATGGCTTTACTTTTAAATGATTGTGAAACTACTCATACCAAGTCTATTTAAATCACTTGCCAGTATATACACACATGTGGGGACATAGTAGTCCCATATTTTTGTCACCCAGGACTCAACTATTAGATGCTGCATCTGATATTATTCCAGTCTGCTTCATTTAAAAGAGTTTCTACTTTCATTTGCAACTGAGTTGTTCCACTGAAATCAAGGGACCACACTGCCATGCTGTCCAGAGGATCTCATGGCTCAGTACCACCTCAAGGTGAATGCCTGAAACTGGTGATATGCTCAACAATTAGAATTCACCAAATCAGCAACAAGTAAGAACACCCTTGTCAATATATCAGCCTTCCCATAAAGACCAAGACAGTCTCATTAGGCTCTGAAGTTTATCTTGAAACCTACACAAGTTGAACTCAGGTCTCTCTCTCTCTCTCTCTCTCTCTCACACACACACACACACACACACACACACACACACACACGTTGATTCTAGTCCCAAAAAGCCAGATACCCCAGATTGGTGATTATCACAGATTTCACACTAAAGACAATACCTGTAGCCAACTCTGTAATGAACTAAAGATTTATTCACTAGAGAATATAAATAGCTCATTTACTGGTAAAAAGAAGCAAATAACACAAATGAGTTTCAGTGTAAATCCTAAGAATGACATTACAAACAGTCTTTAAAAGTGCCACAGAACTTCTCCTTTGTTTTTCCATTACAAATAGTGCTTCTGTTCTCACCACGCTCAACCTCACCACTTTCTGATAGATTGATCCAGCATGTTTGAATCTATACAACTTGTTTGATTTGCTGAAGTAATCTGACCTGATGCAGTGAAATGTAATCACAGGATTTATCTTTCCCTCCCATACTGTAAATTCCATCTTCTAGCATCTAATGAAGTGGGACTTTTCCCACTCATGTGAAAAATAAATGTGTTAGTCTTTAAAAGTGCCACAGGACTCCTTGCGTACAGGGCTGTAGTGGTGTCAATTCAAAAATGTCTTTTTTCAGGTCAGACCCATGTCAGGAAGCATGCGGCTCACTGTCATAGTGTTTAGGAATCCTTTCCCTTCAGAGGCCAGACAGGATAAAAGATTAAATTTCTCTTTGTGATTTTAATCTCTTTCTCTAAAGAGTTGAAAACTGATGGGATGAGTTCATGTGTAGGTGTCTTCTTCCTGGAGGGAGTCAACAAAATTTTGTCCTTTGATGCTACACAATATATCAATTGCTTTTAATGGTCCATTCCTGTATGCAAAGGTGAGCACTGTAACTTAACCTATGTCTCTGTTCGTGTTTATTGAGTTATAGCATTACAGAGGTTTACAAACACAAATTCAATATAATTTTGTACCACAGACTACAGGGACAGTGAAATCAATACATGTAGCCTCCTACGAACAAAAAAATCTGATCAACTTACTGTCTAATATCTATTTTGATGATGCTCACACACAAGTGGATGAGACTAGTTAACAGCTATGCATTTGTAAGTGTTCAGTGAGGCCAGGGGCCTTGACATGAGCTGGCACTTGATCTGCCAGCATCACACATGCCAGTTGAAGAACAGTTGAGAGATGGAAATTCTACCCATAATTTCTGAACAGAAACTGAACTGGTGAAAATAAGCAGAAACTGAAGACAGTGCTTATGTTGATACCTCTTTGGCTACTGAAATAGCAGTGCAGATGAACATTTGAACAGGTGACTGCAAAGCTTTCCACCTTTATGAAATCAGCCTGTAATGAGAAAACCCGAGCTTTCATACACTAAAAAAGTCACAGATTAGACAACATTACTATTCCTCTCCACTGTCTATTTCACATCATTCTACAAGCTTACACTAAGAATCCCTTGCCAGCAAATGCTGTTTCTAGCACTCTTAATCCAATGCTTTGGGCAACACCTGAGTCAGAAGTAGATGGAAGAGACTAACAATGAGAGGCAGAAGTGTTGTGGAGGAGATAGGGAGAGATTCTTGTACCTTTCAAAGAAACCCACTGTCTCACTACTTAGTTTGCTATCTATTTCCTTTATTGTTACTATTGTAGAGCATGTTTGTGTGTGTAAAACATGAGTGGGCCTAAACGTGGGACTTCCTGAAAGTGTACCTTTCTGGGAACAAAAAAATAAGATGATGCACATAACATATAAAAGCAGTCAGTGTTAGTTAAATTCCCAAATGCATTGCAGCAAGAGGAGAGATTTCTGAGGAAGAAAAAAAGATGTTTCCTCATTTTTCAACAGGATAGATATACCTTCATATAAAATTGCTAGAAAATATTTTCAGTTTGAGGTCTCCCACACAATAAACTCTAGATATTTCAAAACAATGCTATACAATCTCCCACAAATGCAACAAATAAGGGTTGTTTCAACAATTATTTGGTCTAAAAGTTTGGTGTTAAATCACTCCACATCATCCTGGATGAAAGCTTGGCTCCACTGAAGTCACTCAATGGCAACATTTCCATTTACTTAAATTAAGTCAGTATCTCTCACTTTTAAACATAATTTGGAGCAAAACAAACAAGAACCCAAGTAAAGTGAAATAAACTGCAGTCACTGGTGTAGAAGTGAGTGAGTCATTTAGCTTTATTCTGCCTCAGTTTTGTTATGAGTAAAAGGAAGTTAAGCAACTAAAATTCCTTTGAAATATGTAAATCAATGAAGTGTGTTCCTCACTATATATTCACTTTAGATATAGCAAAGCAACTGAGATTCTACAATACAGCAAGGGGAAAGATAAACAGCAGTGCTTACTAAGTGGCAAGATGGGGTGCTGCTGAAAGCGATAGGTCAAGTGGTTTATAAATTGTTTGAAAACTGTCCCAAACAAAGTGTTTGTCTACACTACAAATGCTGCAGTTGAACAGCTACCCTGCTGTAGCACTGCAGAGTAGAAACTACACTGATAGAAAGGGGTTCTGTCAAGGCAGTAAATCAACAATCTTGAGTGACGGTAACTTGGTAGATGGAATAATTCTTCCACTGGCCTAAGGATGTCTGTACTGAGACTCAAGTCAGCTTAACTACATCTCTCAGATGTCAATTTTTCCACACCCTTCAGCAAAGTAGGTAGGTCTTATCTCACCCACCTTGTCTCTGTTCCCCCTCCCCAGTCCCTTTAATGGAAATGGTTTAACAAAAGTGTATGAGATGAGTAGTCTTGTTTCCGTTTTCAGTGAGAACAAGATGCCTGCACTGAAGAAAATATTTAGTGCTATTCTTCATATACATGCATGTCTCCATTTTTTGCAGTTTGAAGTATCAACAGTTAACATGTTCAATGAGCTGAATGCTGTTTGTTGAGTCAGTCAGTGGTAGGAAGGGTATCTGGCCCACAAGTCCTAACAAAGGCACAAATCATGTTCCATTAAACATAGCCAGACAGCCAAAAATCGGGACAGCTTCCTAGAATGCTAATATACTATGTCTTTCCTTGGCTTTATCTTTTGCAATTATCATTCACTGGAGAGCTATTTCTTGTACTGTAGGGTTACAAATTTCATTGTTATACACAATAACTGCAAAGTGTTCCCTTTTCTTTCTCTCATTCATGCTCACACATTTTATTTTGACTTCCTACCACAAATATACAGCTGAAGTTTAAATCTATTACAAGTGACACACTGATCACGGCTCCTGGCACATAAACTATTACAAAACTGATGTATACGTTTGAGATCTGAAATAATGATTTTTGTCAGATAAACTTGGAAGGTCATCAATTCTTCCTTCAGCCACTCATTTAGAGAATTAAGCTTTTTATCCAGCTTTCAGAGTTTAGCTCTTTTAACTGGCACAAGATGACAAATGGAAGTAAACATGCAATAGCCTGCAATCTGGACAAGACTTTGTCCCTTGTGATGCTAAAATAAGCAACAATTAAAGAAGCTAACATAATCCTTGCCCAGCTCACCAATACAGTACTATTTTAAAGTTTTCAATGCAATACTTCATTCTCTCCTAACCTTGGTCCTTGGAATCTGGACTTTATTTTACCCTTGCTTTTACTTGGGCTTCATAAAATTTCCAGTAAGAGATTCTTACTTAGTTTTGGAGTCATGCAACTATTACCATTATTACATGAAATATTCAGAAGTATACATTACAGTTTCATTGTGCTGAACTATTTGACATTTTAATGCAAACCAATTTTAGAGCATCATAGTACCATGAACCAGACACATGCTTTTAAAAATTCTTACAATGCAAATGAACCATTCTGGTCTAAATCAAAATATATAATCATAAAAAGGAAACTGCTCTGAAGACTGAATAGGGAAAGGGGGAATCCTGCAAGTCAGTGCTTATTCTATACCTACAATAGATCAGTTTTAGAAAGCATCGGTATTATTTTAATCTGTAATAGTTTGCTTAAGGTGAGAAGAACTTGGAATGCCACAGTTGAGTTCTCTCTTAAAATGCTCATAGAATATATGTTGTACAGAGTGGATAATGGTTATTCCTTTCATTCTGTATACTACTGCTTTAAATTTTGAAGAACTCTGTAGTCTATGGAAACTGAGCCACTTTATATTCCCTTCAATACAGACCGTGAGCAAGGAACACACTTTGTATCTGATTCACCACTACCTTGGTAATGGTAAAACAGACAAACCAACTAACCCATACCCCTGTACTGTGGTTATTCTTTAAACCTTTGTACAGATATAAATTACTAAAAAAGACCAGGCAGTGAAAAATCAGATCATTTTATTTTGTTTTAATTTGTTAGCTTTTGTACTCTGAAAAGAATGCCATTTTGATTGAAGATAACTAGAAAGTGTTTTGTATACATGGGAAAAATATAACCTGCAGACTCATCCTACTATGACTGTCCATTTATACATTCTTGGATTGTATTTAAACTATTACAGCTGGATTTGCTCACAGCTAGCTAGAGTTAACTGTATATGCATACACACATGTGAACTGGGCACACTAGGCACACCTAGAAACTAATTTAAAAAGTTAAATGACCAATATTTATGGGCACTGAAAGTTTTTAATGACAATATATCACAGTCAATTAACAGTAATGCAGTAGTGAAATAAATAGACCAGAACTAGGGCTATGACAGACTTATATAAAATGTTACTGAGAGAGTGATACGCTAGCCGAGAATCTGCCACACTGCAGCACTATGTCAACCTACCTCCAACTGAGGATCATGTCCAGAATTTGTTTAAGATTAAAGCTTATGTGTGGGCCCCATAGTCAGTGAAAATAATGGAGTACAAATAGAACAAATACATGGTAACATTAAAATAAAAATGATTTGTTCAGCTTCATTGATATCCTAATATACTCAAACATCCTGAGTCATTTAACAGCATTATTTTCTCCACTTCCCTAAATACAATGGTTTCAAAGAGGAGTAAAACAAACAAGGAGTCCTTTGGCACCGTTCAAGACTAACCAATTTATTTATCGCATGATCTTTCCTGGGAGAAACTTCAAGCATCTGACGAACTGGGATTTTCTCTCATGAAAGATCATGTGATAAATGGTTACCTTTAAAAGTACTACAAGACTTGTTTCTTTTGCTGAATAAACTTTGGAACTTGTCAACAAAGAAGAGTAGTTATTGCTTTTTGTTGTTGATTTAAAACAAGACAAAGCTTCCTGCAATACTATCATAAAGTTAACAATGTGTTTAATTTATCTCTACAGAATCGTGAGAGCTACAGTAATCATTTGCATACAATACCTATAAAATACAAAACCAAAGAGGTTTGCAATATTATTTTCTTCCTAGAATATGGGTGTCACAGTAGGTAGGCTAGTGACAAATTACTGAATACGGAAAGCAGACAGTTCTGGGTTGGGGGCACAAGATTTTTCAAACACAAAGTGCAAGCTTCTAAATCCATAGTTAGGCTCCTAAATAGGTGATTGTGTTTTCAGAAGTGCTCAGCATTCAGCAGGTCCCTTTGGAGTCATAGTTTATTTCCGAGACATGCAAGTCTAGTCAACATAGCAAAAAAAAAAATTAATTTACAAACTATGTGGCATTTCAGCAATGTTAAATATTTATGCCATGAAACATAATTGCACCTGACTAGTCACAAGAGGAATCAAGTATATCTTTACAACAGCTGAAGATAGAAAAATACCATTTGTTGCTATCAGGCGGTGAATTATTTCTTGCAGCTGCAATAATGTCTTGCTTTGCACAGGTAATATTACAAAACCTTTCTGTTAGTTCTCATTTATCTCCTTGTTTGAATAAAATTAAGACATACTAGCATTTGAGGAAAAAAGTAATTTAAGTTGTATAGGAATCTGTGAAGAAAAACCCACAGATATTAGGAGAGCAAAGCCTCTGTTAAGCCTATGCAATGCTACAATATAATAAAAATATAAGAAATGGGTCAGACCAGTGCTCCATCTAACCTAGTATCTTGTCTTCCAACAATGGCCAATGCAGCTTCTGGCAAAACAGGAATCTCTGCCTATCTTGTTTTGTAGCCACTGATGGCCCGATCTTCCAAGAACTTATGTAGTTCTTTTTGAACCCTATTACAGTCTTGGCCTTCACAACATCCTCCGGCAAAGAGTTATATAAGGTGACTGTGTTCTGCAAAGATAAACTTCCTTTTCCTTGTTTTGAAGCTGCTGGCTATTAATTTCATTTGGTAACCCCTAGTTTTTGTATTATGGGGACTAAATAACATTTCCTTATTGATTTTTTCTACCCCAGTCATGATTTTATAGATCTATCACATCCATCCTTAGTCATCTCTCCTCCAAGCTGAAAACATTGATTAATCTCTCCCCACATGGAAGCTTGTTGAGACCTCTAATCAGTTATTTACCTTCTTCTGTACCTTTTCCAAAATCTCTTCTGAGACAGGGCAACCAGATCTGCATGCATATTGGAGATGTAGACACACCATAGATTTATGGAGAAGCAATACTGTTGAACTCCGGGTTCGCGATGTGACTGGGGTGGACCAGCGACACCCACCAATGAGACAGACACCAGTTCAAGTAAACAAAAAACTACTTTTATAGTGACACCTTAAACACCTTTAACCACTTAACAGTATAAAACAAGGAGATCTGTACAAAAACACTTGTAATCAACTAACAATATGAAGCAAAAATCTATATAGGACACTTATAACCAACTAATAGCATAAAGCAAAATCTAAATGAACACTCATAACTAAATGACAATATAAAGCTAAAAACCTATGCAAAGCACTTATAACCAAGTAACAGTATGGAGCAAGAGTCTATATAAAGCACCTGTAAAACACCTCCAGCCAAACAACAGGATAAAGTATGAGAGTCTATGCAAAACACTTACAACCTACAAAAGTACTTATAGTTAAATAACAGTATGGATTAATGACCTACAAGAGGGTGGCCATAATAAGTCAAGGACTTTTCTGGCCTTTTACTGCCTCAACATCGGTATAGGCACTGACCAGCGCACCCAACGCGTATTTACCAATGGCTGGAAGCCATTCCTCCTTGCTAGCCAAGAAGGGTGGGCAGCAGAATGAAAAAAAAAAAGTCAGATGAGAGAAAATTAAACCCCCCCACTCCCCCCGTGTACACTGGGGAAGTTTGGGGCCAGCAGTTTAGAGCAGAAGCAGAGTAATGAACAATTATACAGTAAGAAGGATGCAAAATACAAATGACTAACAAAACACCTGGCAAATTAACAACACAAAACTATGCTAGACCTTGAACAACTATACCGTAAAAAGTTTATGCAGGATACAGAGAAAATAATAACAAATACACAAACTATGCAAAACTCAGGTGAAGAAGCTACAATCACAGACTATATATAAATGGTGCCAAGTAGAATGATTAAGAGAAGGTAGTAGGCCTATATCGATTTATAATACCTGTCCCAGGACCACGGTAGAACCCAAAGCGAGGAGGCAGACCAGCTGCAGCATCTCAGCACTTAATCGTTCGGCCGGCAATCCATGTACACCCCAAAAAAAGAGGGTCTCGGGGGTGGGTACTCCCTGTCTCAGTCGGGGGATCAGTCCGACCGGGTCGCGACGTGCCCTTTAGCATCCGAGGGTGGGAGAACAACAAGCTAGCTGAGACAGGGGGTTTTAATAGAATTTTGCCCAGCCAGAGTAAAAATAGCCAATTAGGAGTGGGATCCTGGTCAGGACCAATGATAAAACTGGGACCCCAGAGAATGACCCCTCCTTCGTGGTGACGGGGGTGCTGAGAAACTGTTCAGGGGGGATAGGAACTCACCCCCCTCCTTGTTGACACAAAGCTAGGGAGGCAGAAACTCACACAGGAGACTGAGGCCCATCAGGGAAGATCGATCCTTAACACTCTTCCCCTTGAGCTGGATAGCCCGGAGATGAGACCCATCAGGGGAGATAGATACTTAACACTCCTCCCTGCGAGCTCCACAGTCTAGAGGGCTATGTTGGGGGGTGGGGTGGCCATTATGTCTGCCACCTCCGTTGACAAATACAATATCTTCTGTCTTATCATCTATTCCTTTCCTAAACAGTCCCAAAATTTTTAGCTTTTTTGGAAGCCACTGCACATTGATTAGATGTTTTCAGAGAACTATCCACAAAAACTCCAGGATCTTTGGTGGTAACAGCTAATTTAGACTCCATCATTTTATATGTATAGCTGGGATTAAGTTTTACAACATTCATTACTTTGCATTTGTCAATATTGAATTTCATCTGCCATTTTGTTTCCCAGCCAGTCCTGTAGATCTCTTGATAATACTTCTCAATCAGCTTTCAAGCTAAGTATCTTGAGTAATTTTATATTGTCTGCAAACTTGCCACTTCACTGTTTACTCTTTTTTTCAGATGATTTATGAATACATTGAGTAGTACTGGCCCCAGACCCTTTGGGGGGGGGCCCCGCCCCACTCCATTATTTACCTGTCTCTATTCTGAAAAATGACCACTTATTTCTACCCTTTGTTTCCTATTCTTTAAACCAGTTACTGATCCAAGAAAGGACCATCCCTCTTACCCCATGATTGCTTACTTGGTTTAAGAGACTTTGAGGGATTCTGACAACCGAAGTACATTATATCCAATGGATAATCCTATCCACATGCTTGTTGATCCCAATCAAAGAATTCTAGTAGATTGGTGAGACACTATTTTCCTTTTCAAAAAACATGTTGACTCCTCCTCAAATCGTTTCCATCTGTGCATCTAATACTTCAGTTCTTAAATAGTTTTTGCCAATTTGCTGGTATTAAAGTTAGGCTTACCAGCCTGTAATTTCAAAAGGGATAGCCATGTTAGTCAAGTCCAGCAAAAAACACAACAAGGAGTTGTGTGGCACTTTAAGACTAATAGATTTATTTTTTGCATGAGCTTTCGTGGGAGAAGATCCCACATCCTCAGTTGCCAAGGTTGCCTATGGAACCACTTTTTAAAAAATTAGCATCAGTTTATCTGTCCTCCAGTCATCTGGTATAGAAGCTGATTTAATTGACTATTACATACCAGTTAGTAGCTTTGCAATTTTGTGTTTGAATTCCTTCAGGACTCAGGCGAATGCCATCTGGTCCTGGTGACTGCTGCAAAATAGCTCCAAAATTAGCTTTCTAGGTCTGATCGTTGGGTGGTAGGTGTCAATTCCAAGGCATGACTTGCAGCAACCTTCAATACTGGCCCCAAGTGGCCTGTTCAGTCAGCTAAAGCTTAGCAGATTGTCATAGCATTCCAGCTATGCCCCCTAGACATCCTCTAAACTGGGTGAGACAGTACAGAGTAGGCTATCCTGGCTCTGTGTCAGCATACCTGAGCTGTCACCAGCTGACCACTTAAGCTGACTTTCTTATACTTTAAACTTAGGGAACAGTGTAGAAAAAATGCAAGTTGAAGATCTGTGCCTAATTAACCCATCTTCAGTTTGTGAAGAGATTTTTGGTATGAAAAGTAGAGATTCCCAACACTGAAAATATATTTGCTGAAATGATGCTTAGAATTGGTCAATAAATGATTCACCTGTCAGTGTTTCCTCTTGTATCCAATTCTCAGGTTTCTAGTTCAGCCCATAACTTGTTCTGACCAAAGTGACAGATTCAATTACTTTAGCTGATGAATGAATGAAACAATCTTCAAAATGTGACCAGAAAGGTTAAGGGTACCTTTCTTACATGTAAGCAGCATAAAAACTTCTGGGACCAGTTCACTGGTCAGTTTTCAGCCTATCTAGTGTGTGCGTGGGTGGGTGTGGTATGAGGATGGTATTTCACAAATTCCTCACCCATACTTGGCATTGATCAGGAGGCTGAAAAAAACATTTTGGAATGCATCTGCACACATTTCCCCTCTCATCTTAACAGACAACTGGAAACAGAAAGCTAATGATTCTGAGCCGAGTTTGCTATGTTCACAGTGAATGAATGTCAGTCATTCAGAAGAAGACAATCCATCAAGTTTCTCTTCAAATTAATAATATTTTTCAGTATTAATTAATTCATTTACAGGTTTTAGTAAACCAAACTAATCAAGTTGCTTACGCATTGTCTCAGGGATAGCATTGAGTGAACTGTATTTTTTTAAGACAGCATCTGATTCTCCTGTATACTAAGCCAGTGGTTTTCAAAACTTTTTTCTTGGGACCCAGTTGAAAATAATCATTTAAGCCCATGACCCAACAATTACACATTTCAGAAATGCATTCCAGTCTTTCAGCAGTGGCAACAGGCGCACCACAACCCAGTACTGGGTCCACCCTCTAGTTTGGGGCCCTCAAACTCAAACCACCACGAGGGCCGCATGAGGACTAGTATGTTAGTCTGAGGGCTGCACCACTGAAACTTTTTCATGCAATGATATTGCAAATATCAGTAATGATTGTGTCATTGTAGGCTGCAGGAAATAGCTTTAGGGGCCACATGCAGCCTGCGGGCCACGTATTTGAGACCCCTGCTCTAGTTTGAAAACTACTGTACTAAATCCAAATAGACTACTTTGTACTATGAAGAGACCTTATTATAAATGAAAATCAGGCTTTTTAGCTTTTGTTCATGACAATTATTTAACAAATTCTTCCCCAGAAAATGCCCTGTGATGGGAAAGTGACTTACCCCTGAATGCCTAAGGAACTGCGCCTCTGTCTAGAGTCTAGTGTTTGAGACCCTTTCACTACCAAGATCATGGAGGCCAAAAGTATACCAATTAAGGGAAAATGTGAAGAAGGGGTTATTTTCTACTTAATGTCTTTCATCTGGATATGTGCCTGGTACCGAATGGTTCCCAAAACTCACATCAAACCTGACACCCTCATTGCCCCCAACACCCAGCTGTCACAATCTGTAACAAAAAAGGTCATATAAGGTATTATATCCACACTGGTAACGTACATAACAAAACGTTTTTGGAGATCAGTATGTTCTGAGTGCACTAAGAATTACAGATGTGTGCTGCAAATAGGTTATTAAAATATGTTTGGCAGGCAGCTCATAAGTAAGGCTAAGATTCTGTCAGCTCTTTTTAAGTAAAAGTTACTAACAGGTCACAGACTTCCACAATTTTTATGTACTGCCCATGGCTTTAATTACTTTTCCTGATTATTATTAATAGGTGGGTGGGGCTGAGGGCATTACCAAAGATGTCAGGATGTGACCCTTAGCCCCACTGAAGGAGGTAGAGGTTCCAGCAATCACCGCCAGTCTGTCTCCCCTCCTCCAAAAGTGCTGGGTCTCCACAGTCAAACCCATTGAATTAGCTAGCAACAATTCAATTGCTAACAGCAATTCAACATTTCAATTGCTAACAGCAGCTCAGAGCTCTGTGGTCCTTCGGGATCAAGAGCTCCCACATCCTCAAAGTCCCCAGAAGCTGGCAACTTCAGCGCCCCCACATCCTCTGGGGTAGAAGCTGAAGACGATAACTTCACTGAAGTCTGTAGAAGTCACAGAATCCATGACTTTCATTTCTTGTGATAGACAAGCAGACTTACTCATAAGTCGGGCCTGCCTGAGACAAAGAAACGTATATTTATTTTTCTGCCATGCTTTATCATAGTCAGAGGATGATGCAAATGGATTTACATACAAGGTAAACAAACCCAAATAAACAAGCAGGGGAGAGGGCCCTTAATGATCACAAGATGGGGAAGACTGGGGGGAGACAGGATCTGCATTCCCGGAAGCCTTCAGAATCCTGAGACAGAGAATGATCTTTGCATATCTTTATATTCCCCAAAGGTCCAATCTGGTATCATCACAGAGAGGTCTTAGGGTTCAGTGCTTTCTAAGCCAATGAGAGTTGGAATCTTTTGGCTAGAAATAGCTAGAAACTGCCTATCAGGGAGAAATATGCTTAGACAAAGAATGAATTGCTCAAATTATGTTTTAATCACTGGAAAGCATGTTTTGTTTTATTTGTAATCATAACACATTTCTTTTATTCTTATCACTTATAATGTCTGTGACTTGTTAATCAATTATACTTGTTTTATTACTAAAGCATCTCAGTGCTATCTATTACAGAGAAGGAAGTGTTCAGCAAATCTAACAAACTGGTGTGTTTTGTTTGAGAGTGTCCAGAAAGTGGGACTGGACACCGAAGAAATGATCTCTAGAGAGCTCAGTAATTGGGATTCAGTGGTTGTTACTTAAAAGGCAGATTATTGCCTGGCAGAGTCTTTATGTTTGCTAGAAAGGCAGATGAGCTAGATGAACTGACACTTCCTTGACATTTTAATAACAAAACTCTCAATTACTGTGACTAAGTTGGGAATGGAGAGGCTTATGGGTACCCAAAGCAGGCACAGGCCATGTTTCTCAGATGAATTTCTTATAATACCTATGTGGGAAGGTTATTCCAATCTAAAATTTGGAATAGGGAGGAGCTTGAAGACTAGCCTTAGATTGGTCTCACCCTCAAACAGTTACTACTGACACCTCCATTATAAGAACTAGTTCACTCTCACATATTCCAACAGATACAGTCTAAAGATTATTTTGTGTTGTCTGGCTGTAAAATAAAGAGAAGAGGACATCTGCTCAAATAAAATGGCACAAGGGAGTGGCACAAGGAAGGCTTGCAGAATTGTGATGTTTTAAGGCTTTGGTTCCCAAGTTTTTGCAGGTTATGACCTGCTTGGCAGCATATTGCAACCCTACAGGACAGACCAGCCCTCTCATCGACACTAAGCCTAACCCATTTCCACAGCTTTCCATGACACACTTACAGCTGTGTGGCAATACAGTAATGCATCCCAACATAGTGGTTGAGAACCACTGTCCTAAAGACCAGAAGGGCCAGAGCTTTGAGCTCTCTCACACAGTACCAGGTTCATTTTAAAGTTTCTGCCACAAGTCACAGCCAGTTACAAAGACTGTAGATGGAGACAAACGTACTATATACAAGAATGAAATCCAATCAAATTGAATGTCAGAGAATTAGCTTTTATTGTTTTCTCATATATTTTAAAATGAGAAATTTTGTAATCACTAAGGAAAAGAAATCAAAACACCATCTAAGCTCAACTAGCGTCTTCTGATGGTTAACTAAAACCCATTACTTTGAAGGTATTGATATGTGCTTGATAACAGTTAAAATGACAAACACTTGCAAGCTGAGACTTGTCATCTCTTTATCATTCAAGACTGCCAACAGCAGCAAATTGCAATTCTCACAAATAGCAGTCCCTGTTTAAAATATAGAACAAGATGTTCTCTGAAGTCTACTAAACTAATAGTTCCCAACCCTTTCCTTTATGCACACCACTATTTTCTCACTGAAAGCCTTTGCAGACCATAAGCCAGCCATTTTAAATTTTTTTAACATAGCCTATGACTGATGGGAGTCATACTCATACCAACAGGCATGAAAAACACAGCTATTTCTAATAATTTATTATGCTTAGTCACACAAACATATTGCACTCATGACACTACATTTATCTGTAGTTGGCCTACCAGTGGGAAAAAGATAACACTTACCTAATGAGAAAGGAATATATTATCACCTATCTTCTCTCCCCCTCAGCCTCCACAGACCACCTGCAGTACCATTGTGGACCACAGACAACAGGTTGGGAGCCGCTATGCTAAACATTTGCTTGTCAACGTTAGTTTTGGGACGCTATCATGTGTATTATGCGATTTTTTTTCATGCCATTATGGAATACAAAGTGATCAGTAGAGCAGATCTAGTTTATTTTGTTCAATCTAATTTTGAAAGTTAAATTGAAATGTTCCCTTTGATTTTTAAGTTTTGAGACACACAGTGAACCAACTACAAAATACCTAAAAGATCTTGTTAGAGGTAGGTGAACTATCTTCATGATATAAAATCGATGGGAGGAAAGCCAAATGCAGAACTCAAAGTTAGGAGAACGAGAAAGAATATTGTGCACACAACTTACCCACTCATCCCCTCATTGAGGTACAATGTTTTGTTTTCAAGATAACTGATGATAATGGCCATAAAGCCTGAAAAACCCGCTCACCAGAATAAACAGAAGTTTTAGTAACAGAGAAGACTGGAAACATGGCTGGCTCCTTCCCTGAAAGGGGCATTTGATATGTGAGTAGAGCAGCCTCTGAGATGTTGTTCCCTTCTGCTCCCTAAATATAAGAATGGCACAGAATACCCAGCCGAGTTATTAGCTTAACATGGGGAGTGAAGGAACACTGCCTCATATGTTCCTTTTGCTGCAGGACTGGGGAGAAGCAGAACCCCAACACCACTTTTAAAAGAAAGGGCCAATATGGAAGCTAGAGTCTCAGCTGCTTTCTCTAGAGCGGAAATGGAACCCAGGCTGAGGCACAATTCTATTCCCTGGAGTTTATAGTTTCACAGCATCCCCTATGGGACTTGCTTTAAAAGACAGTTTAGCCATAAGCGTTTCCTGCATGGATTAGTGCATTTCAGGCTTCATGCTAGATTTTTGCTTTAAAAAAAAAAAAAAAAACAAGTTGGACCACATAAACCATGTACATATAAAGTAAACTACATAAAAGAGTCGCTAGTTACGTATTTATACAAGACTCAGTCTTGATAGTTTAATTTTGAATGCATAACGTGGTAAGTAAATTTATATGACTAACACGTTTTAGTGGGTTGAATGGTAAATAAAACATCTGGAAAGAGAAACAGTTTTTAATGTGTGAAATCTTCAAAAGCTACACCAGGGAAGATTCTCCCAAGTTCACTCAGATCTCCTGGAAGACTCAGAGTCTTCTCAGCTGTCAAATTTCAAATACCAGGTGCGGGAAGGGGAGAAGGGAGCAGGGAGAAGAGTTACCTTATCTCTGAATAGCTGTGCTATGTGCCACTTGAGTCTGGCTCTAAAACCTTTGATCTTAAATTTCCAGAGGGGTAGCCTTGTTAGTTTGTGTACAGCAAAAAAACAACAGGAGTCTTGTGGCACCTTATAGACTAACAGATTTCTTCGGGCATAAGCTTTCATGGGTTCCAACCCACTTTGACAGATGACAAAGTGGGTTGGAACCCATGAAAGCTTATGCCCGAAGAAATCT
>ML682005.1:4993716-5026700 GCA_007922195.1 Podocnemis expansa
CAAAGTGGGTTGGAACCCATGAAAGCTTATGCCCGAAGAAATCTGTTAGTCTATAAGGTGCCACAAGACTCCTGTTGTTTTTAATCTTAAATGCAGTCCCTAAATATTTCTCATATCTAAATGAGAATTATTACTATTGATATTTTTTGATAAAAGGATCTAGGAAAATATATGTTTAACATTGTTGGCAAAGGATATTTGCCATTTTACCATCACCTTAAAGAGCTGTTTAACATGCACTCTCCTAGCACAAGTCAGTACAAAAAAATCTCTGTAACAATACCAGCAATGCATACTCTGGTTCTTAAATCAGTGGCCAGCACTCTAGTATTTTGCTTGCATAGGTGGAAAGTAGGAAATTCCAAGCAGTCAGACACAAGGAAGAACTTTTTTCCCCCCTAAAAAGTGTTCTGTGAGCTGTGGATAATTCGCCAACAGTGCAGGAAAACCACTAAGAATGCTGTGCATCTGATTCTTTTGACAGATTCCAGTATCATCAAAAGGATCTGCCACATACTCAAGCAATTATGAGTAAACAGAATTTGAGAGTAGTTCATTAAATCATCACTGTTCATTTACTGATTTTCTGAAGCATACCGCTACAAGCCTAGTCACTCCTGTAATCTCACCCCACACAATACTGAAACAGTTTTCATATAAACATATTCTTTTGAGGTAGAATGGCATGATACCCACTTCTCACAAGTACCCCTTTTTGGCCAGATGTGTCTTCAGTCTCTAACTAGTCCTGGCCATGACATCAGGCCCCAGGGCTTCCTCTGTGGAGGCAACAGGTTTTGCCCTCTTGGTCTCTTCTGGCCCCAGCTCTCCACTTGGGCCACTTAGTCCTCAAGAAGGGGATCTAAACTGTTATCACAATTTAATTGTAGGCCCACTTCCTAGGTGGTCTATGGGTGGGCAGGGGGAAGGAGGAACTCAAGAGCTCACACACTGCTTCAAGTTTCAGCCCAGGGACCCTAAGAATAGTAATTGCACGTGACCATATCCTTTTGGTAAAACTACTTTCAGTTCCCTAGGTCACTTTCCCATAGCCCCAGCCCCAGCCTTCAGCAAAGCTTCACCTTTACTTAAGGGTGCATCTAGTTAAGACCCAGGAGCCAGCCAGGAGTTCCTCCTCAGTCCCTACCAGCACTGAGCTGTCCAATAGGGTTGCAGTCCCCTTTAGCCAGCAATGAAAATAATCTACCAGTATGTTCCTAGAACTATAGCAAGAAGTTAACTGTCTCTGGCATGGCAACTCCTTTAATATGGTCTTCCTGGACCCTGACTGACTGTTATCTGCAGCTTCTCTGATGGGCTGCTTCTTCTGCAACCACTCTAGGCTGGTTGGAAAGTTAACACCACACTGTTCAATAACATCATTGTAAGACATATGTGGCAATGCTATATATGAAATTATGAATTGTCATTAATAGTATGTTTTAAAGGTTGTGACAAAAAAGTGTTTAAACAAAGTGTATCATGGCAGTTGATAAACAGGTTTTCTTCAGAATAAGAAAAGAGGCCAACACCACAAACCAGCTGTGGCCCAAATTTAATGCACTATTCATTTGTATTGGCAGTAGCAACAGACAGAAATAATTTGTACACTAGCAAGTACAGCTGTGGGAAAACAAGAATCCTGTAGGCACCTTATAGACTATAGATTTCTTCAGGCATAAGCGTTCATGGGCTCCAACCCACTTCATCAGATGTATGATGAAGCGGGTTGGAGCTACAACTGGAGAAGGAACCAGAACAAAGTATTACCTTCCAGACCTCAAGACTCCTTTACTCCGTAAGAACCAAGGAAATTTATCTGAGGTATACACCAGAAGGATACATTTCAAATGTTTAATAGACTATAAAAAGAAGGGCAAAGGACCGCAGTGCCATCTAAAAAGAGAAAGGAACTGGGCATTTTGTAGGAGATACTGACAAATGGGATGGTCAACATCTTTCTCAAAAGATGAGTTGTAAGAATCTTGCCTCGAACTAAGACTGTAGTTTTCTTGAATTTTAGGTCACTAGACCAAGGTTTTCAAGTTAATTTGCTTGTAACCATTTCTAATTCTATCCTTTATGTTTGACATCAGAAAAACCTCTTTCTTTTGTTAACAAAATTATTTTGCTTTTATTCTAGATCAACTCAGTACTGTTTGCTTGAAGTGATCATCATTTCCAGCTGAAACAAGCTGTTGTGTGTTTCACTTTCTAAAGAACCAATGAATCTTATTACTCTTCTGAGTATTCCCAGGAGAGGGCTAGACATTTTAGGACAGATGATTTTAGAGCATTTCAGAACTAGGGTGTTTTGGGTTCACTTTGCTAATAGTTATCAAGGCTGGTGGTGACCAGAATGTAGCTATCGTATAACAAAAAGGTTGCTGAACCAGAGCTGCTATGTCTACATCAGCCAAAAATTGCTTCAGACTTGTTAGTCCAAGCTAAGAAGTCTGAGGTTAGTTTGAACTAACCTCAGGTTAGTACGAATTAACCTCGTGCTTATAAGTTCAAACTAACTGCGCACTCTAGTTTGAGCTAACACTTAGTTTGAACTAGAGCATGAGATTAGTTCGAATTAACTGGCTTAATCTGAATTTCTTAAATTTGAACTAAGTGTTAATCCTGGTCCACACTGTGCCTAGTTGAAACTAAAGTTAGAACTATGTGCTTAAGTCCAGACTAAGTGCCGGTACTTCTTAGTTCGACCTAAGTGGTCTTTAGTTTGAACTAAGGAAAACCTACTGTGACCATGGGCTAAATTAGTCCATATTAAGCCTTCTTAATCCAGACTAATTTGCCAGTGTAGACATAGCCAGAAAAATTTAGGGTATGCTTGAATGCTGACTAAGAGTGTCTGGAGCGGGACTTACACCTGCCAAACATTTTTAAGGCACTCAGAGCTATAGGACAGGCAGTGATAAAACCTCTCACTAGCTGAGGGTGAACCAAAAAAATGTGACAGTCACATAGTGCTCTTATTTATTTACAATTTCGATGGGACTGTCCGTTTTGCAGCAGTTTATAAACTTCTGTTTACAAAGGTATGATGTTTGTTCACAATTTCATTGACAGAGGTGGAAAACAAAAAAACAAACCATAAAGATAGACTAGCATTATTTGACATTGCCTCTGCTCCCAGTTAATGCTGGACAGAGTGGAAGGTATTTCACCCCTCTCTTTATAGCTAGCCTTTCAACACAAAGATGAAGGAACTAGGATGGAGTTTCATTTTACAGCTTTTAAGGTTCAGCTAACTTAACTGCAAGCATCTGGCACTATGCAAGCAATATATATAAGTTATTTACATCCTTGGGCCCTTCCAGGAATAAAAAGCTTAAGTTTGTCATGAAGCTTAATCTGCTCTGAAACGAAGCTTTTAGGAAACACAGATATCTGAAACCTTCCTTTTCGTCAAAACATTTTTCAAAAAAAAGTTATGACATTGCTAAGGACTAGAGCCAGGATTTTTAAAGGAGCCCAAGGGAAGCAGGTGTAGAGCGGGCTGCAAATGTTTCAACTAAACAGATTTCTTTTAAACAATGCCGATACATTGAAACAAATGTTATGCGGGAAAGGAGGGACATGCACAGGAATTTAAATCTGACTCCTTCCAGAGGGACACATTTTGTGCCACCAGGCCAGGAGGAGCTCACTCTCCTCCTTTCCTTGACCCCAAGAGGATCTCACTTGCCCTTCCCCCACCTCCCATCCCACCACTGTGCCCCTCAACCAGAGGAGTTATTTGCCCCAGGTATTACTAGAGGGAGTGAGCCATGCCCTTCCTTGCCCTCCTCCCCCCATACACATCCCTGTAGGAGAAGGTGAGTTTCAATGACATTTTTATTGGGAAGACTTCTTAGATTCAAAGTAAAACTTCTGGTCTAAACCACAGAGGCTATGTCTACACTAGGAAAAGTTAGTTCAAATTTGTTCATTCAAACTAAAAAGTTTGAGGTTAGTTCAAACTAAACTAGAACTCATTAGTTCAAATTTAAGAAGTTAAAGGTTAATCCTTGTCTACATCATCCTTATTTCAAACTAAGGATCATACTAAGGGCTTAGTTCATACTAAAGGTCAGGTCTTACTCGTTTGAACTAAGTTTTCATTAGTCTGAATTAAGGAGTGCCTTAGTTCAAACTAATGAAAGCCTAGTGTAGACAAATACTACGTTAGTTCAAATTAAGCCTCCTTAATTTGAACTAACTTGCAAGTTTAGACATACCCAGAGAGACTTACTGCAGAATAACCAACAGCCTGGTGCTTAGGGCATCATGCAGCCCAGGAGAGTTCCAAGACGTTACTAGCTTTTCTAAGGTGGCCCTCCCTTTTGTTTTTCATCAACAGTTCTGTACAGTCTCAGTTTCATCCCAAAGTAGTGCTTGCTGCTTTTTTCTGAAATTTTCATTGGACTGAAAAAACATCTCCCATGCAGCTCTAGCTAGGTGCACAGATCCCATTAAAATTCATTGGGAGTGGGGTACCTACTTAGTTTCAACATACTTAAAAATCCCAGCACACAGACATCTCTTTGCTCTTGGGTCACTAACAGTGAAGTTTGTTTGGGTTTTTTTAAGTTCTCTATTATTTCACCTCCCAGAGTGTGTCTCTCATCAAATATGAATAATGTCATGCTGATGGTTCTGGGATGCAAGTTTAAAATAATGATCAGGATGATGGAACAGATTGCACACTCAGTAAGTTTGCTGCAGATGACACCAAGCTGGAGGGAATGACAGACACACTGGAAGGCAGGGACAGGATTCAGGGAGACCTAGACAAACTGGAGCAGTGGTCCAAAAGAAATCTCATGAGGTTCAACAAGGACAAGTGCAAAGACCAGCACTTAGGATGGAAAAACCCCATGCACTGCTACAGGCTGGGGAGTGAATAGCTAAGTAGCAGCACTGTAGAAAAGGAGCTGGGGGTTATGGTGGACAGGAAGCTGGATATGAGTCAGCAACATGCTCTTATTGCCAAAAAGCCCAATCGCATACTGGGCTGCATCAGCAGAAGTGTTGCCAACAGATTGAGGGATGTGATTGTTCCCCTCTATTCAGCACTGGTGAGGCTGCATTTGGAATACTGTGTCCAGTTTTGGGCTCCACACTACTGAAGGGATTTGAAAAATTAGAAAGAGTCCAGTAGAGGGGAACGAAAATGATCAAGGGGCTAGAGCACAAGACTTACGAGGAGAAACTGAGGGAACTAGGCTTATTTAGCCTGCAGAAGAGAAAACTGTGGGGGTATTTGATAGCAACCTTCAGCTACTTGAAGGGGTGCCACAAGGAGGAGGGAGCTTGGTTATTCTCAGTAGTAACAGAGAATAGAACAAGGAGGAATGGTTTCAAGTTACAGATGGGATGGTCAAGGGTGGATATTAGGAAAAACTTTCTTACTAGAAGAGTGGTGAAGCATTGGAATGGGTTACCTAGGGAGGAGAACGAGGAATATCCATCTTTGGAGATATTTAAGGCTCATTTAGAAAAAACCCTAAATGGGACGATTTAGTGAAAGTGGTCCTGCTTTTTCACAGGGGCTTGGACTAGATGACCTCATGAGGTCCCTTCTAACCCTGTGATGCTATGATTTTTTTTGCCACATTGTCTGCCATCTCATTTTCTTGCTATTCTAACATATACTGGAATCCATGCTATTTCTGTGTTTTCTGTAATAATAATTTTGTTATTGATGACATTTCATTGATATAATTTCTGTTATCTATATTCCCATTTTTGATTACCAATATTCTTGAATCTGACAAAATAACAATGCAGAGAGGGCTCACAGCCAGTATCCAATATAACACCAACATTACCCCAGTCAGTTCAACCATCACAATAGCTACAAAATTTGATAGTCTAATGGATTTCTTTAATCCAAGCACTGAGACACACAATGCTATCCCTGCTCTCTCTGTTTTCTCATAACTGGACATATTCATACATTTTTGGCAATGCTTGTCCTGTCAAGGCTGTTTCCCCACTCTGGCACACTGAGTGTGGAAGGTGGGGGCCTGCAACAGGCCTTACATCCCACTGGCCTTAAAGCCTGATCTTAAAACTCTCCAAAGCTGCCAATTCCTGGCCTTGGAGTGATATTGCTGTCATGACCCAAATGCAAAAACCTCTTCAAAACCCAGGAAGGTGCACTTGGGAATTCCATCCTGTGAGGTACCCTCAATCACTTTTATTCCTCCCTCAGGAGAGTGATTTAACCCCAGCTGGGATATCACCTGGAACTGGCAGAGAATCCCCTTCAGTAACTGGCTGTGCAGTCTGAGACAAAGGCACACAAAGCCTCTTGCCTTTTAAGACACAGAACCAGAGCTTACTTTAAAAGGGTAAAATCTTTAATTAAAAAGAACAGATAAGGAACACAGACAATTTCTTCTCTGGGATTGAACTGAGGTAGTTATAGGGTCATGGGAGGGGGTACAGAGTTCTCAGCACAGAGAAATCGAAAAACAAACCAAAAACAAATAAATACCCTGACTGCTTCTAAGTAAGCTTTCTCTGCTCTACACACACCTGGGTCAGTTATAAACTTGAGCTTATCTTTGGCAAGGATGTTGCTGGATCCTTTTTCAGGCCTTTCTACCTGGCTTCCTCCTGATACTTCCAGGAGCTCTGCTGCTACCAAACAGGAACAGGCAAGGGCTGCTACTCCAATTCAAAAACCTGTACTTCTGTTCCTGTTGGCTCCCCTGGGACTCACTGACCAGGGTGTTAACGCCTTCCTTCCCAAGGTTACTACAGCCCCATTTATTATGTCTATCTATCTATCTATCTATCTAGATAGATAGATAGATAGATAGATAGATAGATAGATAAATAGATATATCCTCTTGCTATATTTAAATATTTAGCTCTCCCTCCTCCATTTTAATTTCATTATACAGTTCCATGTTTATATCAGGGGTTGAAGATGATTTTATAACTATACTACATTTTCCCAAGGCTACCTATGCAAATTTCGTTTAGTTCTTTCTTTTGTCTTAGTGGCATTGTCCATAATTTAATCTTATTAACTTTATGCATTTTTGCTTTCTCCACCCACTGCTGTCTACTGAATTCCCCATATTCTTCATATATTTGTTTAGTGTTTCCATCTTCTCTGTTTCCTATGACTTTTGCCCAAAAGGTTAAAACACAATTTCATTCCTAACGCTACAGGCATTTCACCAGCAGCTATCTGCATTATACACAAAGGGATTATGATGAAGGCAACAAATGCAATCTTTAATGTCTAGTTTTAGACCATGTACAGCTTTTTTATGTTTGTTTTTGATACTGAACAAAAATGCTTGGCATATGTACTCAGTGATTGCTCTTATTAATGCTCTATAAAGCATGACTACTTCCTTCTTATCCATATTTCCAGGTGGTTCCAGAAATATGTCTAAATAAATAGATTTTACTTTTACATTCATCTACAAGATTTTTTATGTGATGTTATCTGTCTATCAAATGTCACATGGAGGAATTCATAGCTTTTCCTGTCCATATAAACAATTTTCAATCTTTTTTTAATTTTATTTTTAATGACTATCATTTCTTTAGTTTTGAGAACTGAAAATTTAAAGCCTCACATTTCCCCATTCCACAATTTTCTTAACAGATTCATTAATTCACTCCTCAGTTATTTTCTGATCCGTTTTTAGCTTATGTGCACAGTTGTGAGCAAATCAGGAAGCAACCATCCTTGCACTCATCCTTTTTGGGAGGTCATACATTGACAAATGTATGGCAGATGACAGTGCCCTGTGGAGTACCATTTCCGATTGTATACTCAAGTAAGATCTCCATACTTTGACCCACACAGCTCTTTTCCTTGATAAATGCTTTATCCCCCCATATATTCTTTCTCTTATGCCCATCGAGTTTATGGATACTGTAAGCAATCTCTCTGTAAAGTATCAGATGCATTTTCTATATCAAGAAATGCTACAATCACACACACAATTTCTCATTCTTAATGCATTTCTTTTTCTACTTTTACCATACGGTCAACTGTACGCCTTCCCCTGGTGAACTCACTTTGTACATTGTCTAAGAGTCCATCTCCTTCTAGACAATTAATCTTTTAGTCACCGCTCTTTCTATGCTTTACCACTTGCCGTTGCAAGGTGTTCTTCACAGCTTACATGGTTTCCATGCTGGGACTACAACTGCATTCTTCCATTCCATTGGTAGCTCACCTTTTCCCAGTCAAACCCCCATTCTGTGGCAATCCTCCTGGCTTTATAATCACCACCCAGCTTCTCCTCAGGTGGGCTTTATCATCAATTAAGACTAGCATCAGTTCTTCTCTCAACTTTTGCCAGGTATAGCACTTGGCCTCTCAAGCTCCCATTAACCTGTTCAGGACCTGTGTCATACATATCCTTACCTTATGCGAGGGGTCTCAAACACGCAGCCTGTAGGCTGCATGCGGGCCCCTAAAGCTATTTCCTGCAGCCCGCAATGACACTATCATTACCAATCTTTGCAATATTGCTGTATGAAAAGGTTTCAGTGATGTGGCCCTCGGGCTAACGTTCTAGTCCTCATGCGGCCCTCTAGTAGTCCTCATGCAGCCCTCATCATGATTTGAGTTTGAGACCCCTGCCTTATACAATTACTTTATTATCTATATGAAACCAGATCTTCTACTGAAAGTAGCACAGCTGTGTCTGGGACTACAAACCAGAAACAGAAATGATCCCCCTCCTCTTTCTTTCTATACACAAGGCCTTTCTGTAAAGAGCAAGGAGGCTCTTTACCTTACTTTTCATTTTTTTTCTTTACCAAATCAATTAATTGTCTTTAATATAAGCTATTGCAGACTACCTCTGTTAATGTCTTTAGCTCAGTGGTAGTTACAGATGAAGATATATTCATTCAGTGCCCCTTTCTTTTCTGCTACACAGTTCTGATTTGAGTCTTGTTTTCCCCCTTTCCTCATGCATTCCACACTGTCAGACACCACTTTCTTTTTTTTTTCTTTCCCCGCCCCCTGTGAAATACAAATGGACCAGACAGATTCAGATAAGTTTACCCAGGATCTAAAAGTTAGCTGGAAGCATTTAAAATTCACACAAAATCCTTGAGCTTTTTGACAATTTTCCATCATTAAAAATCCATGTGAATCCTCCCTAAAACAGATGTTTCTTTCATCTTTATTAAACCTGAGTAAGTTAATATAATCTGGGTGCACTATAATCCACCAGTTATCTTGGCTAGATATGACAAGCATCAAAAAATAATTAAGTTATTACCTCAAGCAGTAGCATCATTCTGCTTAATTCCACTCTGATATGTGAACGAATGTGTCCTCTTTCCTTTTAAACTAAAAGGCAGTATTCAGAACACAATATGGTATAAACCCCAGTACATACCATAGTGCTGTCTAATAAGCTATGTGATGTCTTTTCCAATGGCTTGTTAATTTTTGTAAAATACACCATTAAATATGTATCTGGAAAGTAATTTCATTTTCTTTTGAAGTAAGTTGGAGGCTTCAGTTCTAGAATAGTGGTAATTTGGGGTAAATGGGAAACAAGTAGGTAAGATAAATCACTGATATTCTATGACTGGCTGTTTTTATACAGTGGTATAAAAGACATATGATAGGTAGGAATAGGGACCTATTCTTACACCACATCAAAATGTCTCTCTAAACGAGAGGTGTCCAACTTTTTCGGATGAAAGGCCAAATTTTGGTTAGATAAGGCATAGAAATTCGTCTTAGTATTAATGAAATGCAAACAGTCAAAAATAAGCCCCAGCTTACAAATTAAGTTTTGTTCTGTAAATCTGTAGAAGTTCTGAAAAAGCAAGGCTGGCAAGGAAAGAAGAGGTGATATGGCAGGAGTAGCCATGAGGGATGGTAGGAGAGAGTGTGGGGAGCAGGGAGGGAGTGGCAAGAGAGGGGAGGTCCGAGGTGGCTATGTCAGGTAGCAGGGGAGAAGAGGGGTGTGTGGCAAGAAAGGGGAGTGAGTGCGTAGCTGGCAGGGGAGTGTGGCAGGGAAGGAAGAGTGTGGAGAGCAGGGCAGGGGTGGCAAGAGAGGGAAAGGGTGGGTAGCGAGAAAGGGAACATGACATGGCAAGGCAGGGGAACATGGCAGGCGTGGCAAGAGAGGGGAGGATTGTGACGGACTGGGGGAGCAGTTCCCCCCCTCCTCATAGCACATCACCTGCATCTCACAGCGTCCCCCTGCCCCCAACACCTCTTGCAGCTGGGCAATGACAGTGCCTGCTTCCTCCCTCTACCCAGCACCTCATGTCTTGCAGCTCTCCCTCCCTCCTGCATCTCATAATGCCTACCCCTCCAGCCCAGCCACTCCCTCCCTACAGAGCCGGGCCCTGTGCCTAGCCCAGCCTCTACCCCCTGCAGGGAGCTGCAGTTGGCTTCACCAGCACCATCACCCCTGCACGGAGCAGCCCCGAGTGGCACACGAGTCTCCATCCTGCTTCCCCAGTACAGAATGCTCCGCCTGCTCCTCGGGGCAGCATCTGGTTCCCTAGCTTGGTCCCTCCCTTCTGCGCAGGCTGGATCCCCATGTCGTCCCCCCAACCCCACAGAGCTGCACCTGCCCCTCCTTCCCCGCAAAGCCCCCCCTCCTCCCAGGCACCTTGCATACCCAGCTGTCCCTCCCGCTGCCAGAAGCTCACACCGGGATCCAACTTCCTTCTCTTCCCCAGCTACTTGCCACACTCAGAGCTGCACAGCCAGGCAGCCCACAGGGGTATTTTACATTTCCAACCCCACACAGATGCCTGGATTGGGCAAGCTGGGAGATTTAAACAGGCTCAAGCCCAGCCCTAGCTCACAAGTCCATGTGGTGGCTTCATGGGCCAGATAAGAGCCCTTGACTGGCCAGATTCTGCCCCACGGGCTGCAGGTTGGACAAGCCTGCTCCAAACAAAATTTGCATTAAATTGTACTAATCTGTGTGTACCTAAAGAAAAACAATTTTAAGAGAGACAATAAATCTCTGACCAGAAGTTATGGTTAACATTAACCAATTAAGTTTAACCAGCTGTTTCAAATCTCTGAGAAGAAGCTATAGTTAAGTTTAACCAATTGGTTAACATAATAGTGTACTGGATACCAAAAACTGCTCTAGCTCTAACTTTCTGTTTCAGTTATGTCTGCTCTGAAGTGCCCTCCTTCCAAAGAAAGCTTACCCTTCAAAAGACACTACCATTTTCTACTGCTAGATATGGTGGAGGAACACAATGCTGAAGAACAGCCCCATATATGTATTTGAAGGCATAATCAGAATTTAAATGCTCAGAAAATGACCTTGGGTTGCATTTTTTTCAGTCATTCAAACCTTGATGTTTTTCTCCTACTAGTGATACGAGTGCAATGATAGCATGCACTGTTGTCCTTCCTTCTGATCTCTAGAGAACTAATATCATCATTAGGAAGTCAAGGGGAAGTGTGCCTGAATACAGGAAAGAGATCTGTATTGTGAGAAGATGCCTTTTTTTTATTTTTAAACTCACACTTTTTCATTGCCTGTATTGCTCTGATTTACTGTTTCTGTATGACCTGATCCCATGTCTTACACTCCCTTACATTTATTTTTATCCCATTCTATAAGTTCCCCCTCTTCAAAGCATCTGACAAAGTTGGATTTTTTCTGACAAATGCTCATATGATAAATAAATCTGTTAGTCTTTAAGAGCCACAGAACTTCTTGTTTCTGTAGCCTCAGAAAAATCCTGAAGTGTAGAGTTAGCAGTACTACTAGCAAGTATTATTTACTGCTTGATAGAGTATGACACTAAATGGGAAGTTCCAAAAGGGGTAGCCATGTTAGTCTCCTTTAGCATAAGTAACAAGAAGCCCTGTGTCACTTCTAAAAACTAACAAATGTATTTATCGCATGAGGTTTCTCATTTATTTATTGCTAATACAATAAATGAATTGGCTAGTCTTTTAAAGTGCCACAGGACAATACACAATGTTTTACTAAATGGGAAGTTTGCCTAGAAAAGAACTAGGTAAAAGATGATTAAGGAACTAAATGTTTGCCCGTCTGCATGACTTTGCCTTGCTTTAAAAAAAAAAAAAAAGTTGGCGTTTCTCTCTCCATCCAAATGAAGCACGGGGCAAGATTTAGAATTACTCTGCCCCAACCAGGCTTTAAGTCATTATTGTCTAAAGGAAGAAAAAATACTTTTGCTCTTAACTATCCTCTTCCTACAGTTACAACATCAGAAAACATTTAAGGATATTTGGGGGGGGGGGGTCAAAAAAAAACAAAACAAAACCTAACCAGTTTTTAGAAAAAAATTACATAAAGCAAAGCCTGGCAGTTTTGCATACATCTAATAACTTGGCAACTGCAGTACAATTCAAAGCTTTGAGTTAGAGAGATCTGTTCTTAGAAGTTCTTTCAAAATAAGACTGCAAACAGACATTATTGGACTCCACAGAAAAAGATATACTAATACATTGTTAGATATAAATCTAATAGGAAAAAAAAAGCATTGGAGACGTTCCTTGAAGAGACAACCTACCAAATTATTTCAGGTTTTATCCTTCCATATTAATGATTTTATTTTGTTTACATTTTTACATGCTGTACCCTTTTGGTTGAAGATTTATTTCTCATCTTCCCATTTGATAAATTTTAAATCCTTCATCTTTGTGAGAAAAGGAAAGATGATTCAGTGAGCAGGGTGTTAGCCTGAATTGCCAGAGACCTGGGTATAATTTCCTGCTCTTCCACTGATTTTCTGAACGATTTTGGACAAGTCACTTAATTTCTTTGTACCTCAGTTCCCCATCTGTAACATGGGAATAATACTACCATTTTACATCAACATGGTACTTTGAGAATACATATATTAAAGACGTGAGGTGTTCAGGTATGATATCATTATGGAAGTATGGGTAGCTGAGATAGATGGATTTGCAGAGCCAAACTATTTGCCCTAAAGAGGGCTGGCCAGATTTTCAGCCACTAGAAACCAGGACAGCTCCTCCAAGATTCATATGAGATAGGAATCTGACACAAACCCCCCCAGCCATGATAGAGAAATCCAAAGAAACCATGGTTTGAGTACCCGGTACCCTGGTTGTGCTTCAGCTAGAAAACTTCCCTTTAACCAGAGAAAGCGAAACACTATTCGTACTACCACTGTACTGCAAATATCTATCAGTGCTGAACTGGGTTTATTATCAAGTCAATTGTACGGTATTTCTTTGTATTTAATTCCCGCTTGACCGTATTTTTTAATAAATTTAAAATAAATATTCAACAAGCATGAATTGATGATGAGTTTCAGAAGTCCACTATTAGTTGTGAAAGTTACTTCTCTTTCATTGGCAGTGCAAGGTTTCTTATTTATAATTAGGATCTTTATTTTTTTATTTTTTAATAAAAATAGTATTTTATGTAAAGTCTATGAATTGATGTTTCACCTTGTTGATGGAACTATAGGGCAAACAGAAGACTTTGTCACAGTATAACAATAGTGGGCAATGGAGGCCCCCTCCCCTAAACACATTTCCATTCTGCTAGACTATGTAGTAAACAAGTAGCTATCTAGGTGTTGGATTGTAGGATAAAGGTGGTAGGAATCAACACCCCAGCAGACAGTCTACCTGACCAGGGGAGGGCCTGATCACCCCTCCCTTTAAGTAACGGGCTATAACAATAGCTTCTCCTTCGAGCGCTGCTCACATCATTCAGTTACAGGTGTCTATGTGCCGCAGCGCACAGTAGCTCGTAAAGTCTTTAGCATTAGCCTGTCAGGTCAGGGCGCACAGCCAACACCCCCTCCCCTTCCTTTTTCCACCATCAGCCTCGGTTCGGATCAGCATCATCTTGCGAAACGCAAGGGCCTGTCTTTTTGCACAAAACTCGAAATGCCAGGATTCAAGCCGTGCTTAGGATGCTGCAAAGCTTTCCCAATGGACGATCCGCACAAGAAGTGCCTTGCTTGCTTGGGTGAGTCCAACATCACAGCAGACTGCCCCATCTGCCGCTCCTTCAAGTGGAGGACTCAGCTGGAAAGGGACTGTCACCTCCACCTAATTTCAGGGACCGGAGCTGCTCCGCTCGAAAACGGCTGAGCCACCAGTGCTCCGCCGGACCCTCGATTGGCTCAGGCTCAAGATTCCCGCCGATTCCCAGTACCAGGCCCTAGATCTCGGCCGTCCATGGTACCATCTAGGCACCGACCTCGCCAGTCTCCCAGTAGCCTTTCGGCCACCCCGGGTGGGGCCCTGGCTCAGGCACCGGCTCACCAAAGGCATTTAAATCCAGCTTCGGTGCAGAACAAGAGGCAACCAACCACAATGGCACCGCTTCCCTTGGCACCGCTGGCCATGGCACCACCCACAAGTCCAACACAGCCGGCAAGCCTGGTGCCACTGGCAAGCCCAGTACCACTGTACCCGGCATCGTCACCAATAACCCCACTTCCGGTACCATCACTTCCGGTACTGTCGGATTTGGCACCAGCAACACCTGCACCGATGCCAGCACCGTCCTGGGCCTCCTCACCTCTCGCCGTCCCGGCACCATCAAAGCCGGTACCGGGCCCAAGTTCTACAGCTCCACCTCACCGTTTCTCTGAGGAATTCTCGGTACCGGACTGCTGACTGTCGGGGGGAGGTCATCCAGGTTGTCCTTGGAAGACCCCTTTCTTCCCACCCCCGAGGAGTGCCAGAGAAAATGAGCCCGCAAAAGCTCCATGTCGCCAAGCTCGCAGCAAGGGTACCCATCGCAGGAAGCACCTGCCCCCCTCATAAAGCCTATGCCACCGTCGAGGCAGCCGTGTTCTACACAAACCGCCAAGGGGGAGTCTGCTCCACTGCCCTATGCAAGAAAGCGACCAAGCTTTGGCAACTGGCGATAGACCATCCCTTCACGCCAACTGCCGCCCATCTCCCTGGGGTGGACAATGGCATAGCGGATTCACTCAGCAGAAAGCCACTGGCGAATCACAAGTGGTCCCTCCACAACAAGGTTTTCTCCCTGCTGATAACCAGGTGGGGAACCCCTCAGATCAACCTCTTTGCCACAGCGCAGAACCACAAATGCCCTTGGTTCTGCTCCCTCCAAGGTCGGGAGAAAGGGTCTCTCAGGGATGTCTTTCTCCTCAACTGGTCGGGGGCCCTAATGTATGCCTTCCCACCAATTCGCCTGATTCACAGGGTGCTTCTGAAGGCCCTCATGGACAAGGCACTCATCATCCTGATTGCCCCAGATTGGCCCAAGCAACATTGGTTCCCCCTCCTTCAAGATATGTCAGTGAAGACCCTGCTCCACCTCCCATGGTGGGTGGACCTTCTGACACAGGACTCGGGACGTGTTCGGCACCCCAACCTGGGCCTCCTGCACCTGACAGCCTCGAGGCTCTCTGGCTCAGCAAGCAAGAGACACTGCTCAGATAGGGTTAAAAAGGTCCTGGTTGGCAGCAGAAAACCCTCCACCAGGTCCATCTACATGGCAAAATGGAATCACTTATCCACTTGGTGCCATGATAAAAACATAGACCCTATCTCCGCACCAATTCAGGCAAGTTTAGATTACCTTCTTGACCTGAGAGAGAAAGGCCTATCCCTGTCCTCACTGGAAGTGTATTTGGCAGGAATCTCAGCCTTTCACCAAACAATAGATGGGGTCCCACTCTTCTCACACCCCATCTGCCACAGATTCCTGAAAGGAGTGGAAAAACTTTTTCCCCACATCCGTAACCACACTCCGCAGTGGGACTTGAATGTGGTGCTACGGGCTCTGACAGAACCGCCATACGAGCCCTTAGACTCAGCCACCCCGCTTGTGCTGTCCTGGAAGGTGGCTTTCCTGGTAGCCATTACCTCAGCCAGAAGGGTCTCAGAGTTATGAGCCCTGTACTCTGAACCCCCATATATGGTTTTCTTCAACAGACAAGGTGGTCCTGTGTCACCAACTTTCGTTCTTGCCCAAGGTTGCCACTCCCTTCCACATGAATCAAGAGATCTGCCTGCTGGTCTTTTATCCAGACCCTCAGGTGACAGAAAACCAGAGACAGTGGCACACCCTGGATGTGAAGAGAGCACTCCTAATTTATATTGGGTGCACACGAACCTTCCACAAGACCTCCCAACTGTTCATGGCAGTCACAGAATGCATGAGAGGTTCTCCAGTATCCTCCCAATGCATGTCCAAATGGATTGTGAACTGCATTAAAGACTGCTACAGAAGGTCAAACATGCCTCTCCCAGAGACTGTGAGAGCCCACTCTACCAGAGTTCAAGTGTCTTCTACAGCCTTCCTCGCTAAGGACCCGATCCAAGAGATCTGCAGGGCTGCTACGTGGTCATCGGTACATACCTTCACGACGCACTACACCACTGCCCAACAGGCTAGAGATGATGCCGCTGTGGGCAGAGCTGTACTCACTGTGGGCAGACTGTAACTCCTCCCACCATCCTTGGGTATGGCTAGCACTCACCTGTAACTGAATGATGTGAGCAGCGCTCGAAGGAGAACGGTTGGTTACTTACCAGTAACCGTCCTTCTTCAAGATGGGCTGCTCAGATACATTCAGGTCCCTCCCACTGTCCCCACTAATGGAGTTCACAAAGATATATGGGACTGGGAGGGTCAGGGTCACGGTCACCTATATAGCCGCGGCTGCGGTGTGGAGGGGGCATTGGCCATGCGCCCTGACCTGACAAGCTAACGCTACAGACTTTACGAGCTACCATGTGCTGCAGCACGTAGACACTTGTAACTGAATGTACGTGAGCAGCCCATCTCAAAGAAGGACGGTTATGGTGAGTAACCAACCGTTCTTTAAGCCAGAAGAATCCAGCCTGTGAATATTCCCTGTCCCGCCTGCTAACAGGGGGAGGGGATGTTCCACAGTAAAGGTAACACCCCTGCCTTTGTGCTGACTACACCAGCTACAGAGGATAGCAGCCCAAAGAGATCATGTTAACCCCTTAGAAAAAGGAGGGGAAAAGAAATGCAATATTGTTCAGGGGAACCCTGAAGTGATCCCAAAAAGGAAAATGGACTTCCTACATATGTATAATCCTGGAAATGGGGAATGGATCCACAAGGGCCCAACTGGTGTGCAGGATTCCTCCCAAATTCTTGTTACCCCTGACCCTGGAATTCCAACACCACAAGAGTCCAGAAAAAAGTTGGAAGGGCAAAGGATTAAACCAACCAACCCTGGGACTAAACTGCCTAAAAAAAGTATGGGTACATACTTGTACACATCCATCTATAAAAAAAAATAATACCAATATTAAGTGGTAGTAATTTAAATATGCATGAATTTTTGTAGTTAAGTGTACTGTGTGTAAATTTTTGGTAAAGTTTTGTGCATGTACTAAAAATGGTAAATGGGAAAACTGAGGCACGCTGCCTTATGATTTTAATGGTATGATTTTACAAGTTTTTAAAGGTTTTGTCTCTAGATTAGACAGCAAATAATCCTCCAACAGTTTTTTTATGGGAAAAAAGCTGGCAAAGCAAGCAGTAACAACTGCCATGGCACTCAGACCCTGGGGACCAGGTCCAGTGAAGTTGCAAGTATTGGTTACCCAGTGGGTGGCAGCATAGAGCCTGTAGCAAATTTGTAATCAGTGCTGAACCCCACTTGGGTTCTGGAGCAAAACCCTACAGGGTGCAGCAGCAAATTATACACCAATTGAGAAAATGGTTTTAGCATGTTATCGGGCTTTACAGGAAACAAAACAAATAAGAAAAGAATGGGAGGTTGTGTTAAGACCAAAACTCCCTATTATGGCATGGGTCCAGAAACTACTGGGACCCAGGACAGAATAAGCCCTTCCAATACAGTGTTAAAATGAAAATGATACATACAGAAGTGGGCAAAATCAGGCCTATGGGAGTTTCAACTCTGCACAAAGAGGTCACCCACTTCCTTGATGCAGAGGAGACCCCACTGCCTTTACCAGTTACTACTGGACTGGCTGCCTGGGCTCCATCCTATGGGACACTTAATCCTTTGCAGAGACATTATGCCTGGTTCACTGATGGCAGTGGTAAATTCCAAGGCCCGAAGCGAGTGGGGCGAGTAGCGGCCATACAAGGCCAGCAAGGCATACAGCTCACCCAGGAAAGCGGCGATAAATCCAGCCAATGTGCTGAACTAAAAGCCGTCCAGTTGGCAGTAACAAAGGCAATAGAATTGAAAGACCCTGAGTGTTACATCTATACTGACTCGTGGGCAGTGGCTAATAGCCTTACCTTATGGGCAAGTAAATGGGAACAAGCTGTTTGGTGCATTCAGGAAAAAATAGTTGGGGGCCAGGATATATGGAAAAACATCAGTGCTCGAGCTACACATATCAAGCTTAAAGTCAGGTACACTAAAGTGTTCCCCAGTACCAAGTGGGTTTCAGGTCCAGGATTCCAGTAGCAACAACCGCCGAGATGCACATGGCAGGAAATAAAGTGTTTTATTAATTAGCAGATTACTTAGCTAAATATCCAGATAAAAGTGATATCCCTAGAGTTAAACATAAAACAATACAGACAGGCTTACAACCCAATCAGCAGTTGGGGACCCCACTTCATGACCGTGGGCATCAGCGGGGGAATGAGGTCATCCGAGGCACCCTTCAAGGTCCTACAGTGAAGTTCAGTGAAGTCAGGGAAACAAGCTATTGTTATAGCCCATTACTTAAAGGGAGGGGTGATCAGGTCCTCTCGTAGTCAGGTAGACTGTCTGCTGGGGTATTGATTCCCACCACCTTTATCCTACAATCTAACACCTAGATAACTACTTGTTTACTACATAGTCCAGCAGAATAGAAATGTGTTTAGGGGAAGGGGCCTCCATTGCCCACTATTGTTATACCATGACAAAGTCTTTCATTTGCCATACACGGACTGTATTAATGTTTGAGATTCTTGGGGACAGGGTTTGATAGTGAGATATTTAAATCTGTGATTGTGAATGGTTCAGCTTGGCAGTGTGTAGAAACGAAGAAGGGAAAACAATCTACAACCTCTATGAAGAGGCAATGAAAGCAAGTGGTAAGAACATACTCTGTTTGGGATTCTACAACAAGCAAACAGGGATTAAATGCTAGAAGTAGATGAAACTTTTTGTCTGAATAGTAAATTTCCTGAAAAAGCAGTTTCATAGCAACTGAAATTATTCATGAATTCAGGTCAAATTTAGCAAACAGTTTTGACCGAAAAAAAAGAGCAAAAACTTAGAACAAAAAATTTCAACACTTCCATAATAAGCCATTTGGACATTTCATTTTGAATTGGCATTTTCTTTAAAAAAATCATGTCTGGAAATGATATTAGAAATGCTTCTTTCAATGTGAAAAAAATCTTTTGTTTCACAGCCAAAACATGATTTTTGGGGGGAAATAAATTCTGTTTCACCACCAGCATGAAGAAAAAGCAGTTATCCACTCTGTTCTGCTTGTATTATTCTGTATACAGACCACGTAGGCCTAGGGAGGAAAGAAGCATGATGTTTTTCCCATTTGAGTAAATGCTGAATGTCAAGGGTTTATACTGGAAGGATTTCAAGATATGGATGACTGCTAGAAAAACTGCAGCTCTTCAGTCAGTATTTTGAAGTCCCAAAAACTTGAGTCTGAGATTAGAGACTTCTGAAAAAACAAATTAGATAAGAAAAGTAAAACACTCAATGCTAAACAGCCATAAGAATATAGGAAATATTCCTTTTAGTGACAATCGTACAATATTCCTTTTACAGCTAATACCCTCACTGGAAGTGACTTCTTTTTTTATGAAGTTGTAGGTTTGCATTGCCAAAACAGTCAGGTGTGTTTGAGCACTCTAATTAGAATACCGCATGTTACTAATTAATTGATCTGTCCTTTTGGTGAAGTCAGAATTTAGATTTTTTTTTTTTTAAATAGCAAATGTTGGTTCATTGGTTAGCTTATGTTTGTTAACTTTCTAGTGTATGAATTATTGGGGCCTTTGCATTTTAATAAAACAAGTCCGGTGTGAAGGAAATAGTAAGCTGAACAAAATGGATTCAGTCTAAATAAAATGGAGTTAGGGAGTATAAGAGAGAAACTGAGAATGTGACTAATATCAGGGTCTGAAAGCATGACTTAAGGGTGATAACCCACAGGAATGTGAATTGGAATGTCTCTGCTAGTCCCATGAGAAAGTGGACTAAGGCATAATTAGGGTGGGATGGGGAGCTTTAAAATGTACATTAAGTGTTTTGGAAACTGTGATGAAGAAACAATGTGACTGATAAACCAATCACTCTAGGAATATTGATGTGTTTTAAGGTGTGTGTATCTACCTATAAAAAACAGAAGAAAAGCCTTGTACTGGGTCCTTCTCTTCTGTCACGTTTCAGAGAGAGGCACCTTCTTGATCAAGAATAAAAGTTCTTTGCTTTGCTACCTTTGCCTGGTTAATTGGATCTCCACTAGGCAATGAACCTTAAGGGGGCCAGTTTCCTCCAAGACAATTTTGACGACCATGAAGGGAGTCTCTTAGCGCATACTCTCCTTGCTCCCCCTACTGAGAACGCCCAGCCAGCACCAGCTGAGTTCACCTTTGTGGGTACCTTCTGGGTGGAGGAAGCACAAGGAGGATGATAAGATAGGATCCCAGGTTTGTTTTGTAGCAAAGTATTAGAAGGCCTGCCATAATTCCTTGCTGTAATTCCCATTTTGGGTGAGCTGTAGGTGGATGGCTAAAAATTTGGCTAAAAATCTTTCCCAGCATTGGAATGTTAGTGATTGTTGGGTGTGCTCTTTTATATCTGTACACCATGATCAGGGGTTTCCAATTATTCTAGTCCCAACTAATATTTCCGAATGGGAGGGTTTGGCTTGGAGTAACCCTATGGGAAGGTTAATAGGAGGTCAGGATACCAGGCTGGGAAAGCATCATGATCCTCAGGAAATGAAGCTCCCCTATTGACGACCTAGAGCTCTGTTTTGTATTGAATGGAAAAATCCCCAACCAGTTAGGCGTATTGACACTCCTTGGCTAAATGTAACTTGTAGTATAAAAAATTGGGGAATTTATCCTAAATGTCAATATGTCTTGCAACTCCCTTCGCTGAAAGCAGGCAACCTAGAGAATGTTGCATTTTATATTATCTCAGGCGAAGCCATTCCAGGATCGCAATAGGGTTTAGGGCACTGTAATATCTCGGCAGCATCAGGGATAAAATGTAACAAGTCCCAACCTTTTTGGCTCAGATTGGAAGAAATTACTATAAATTCAAAACCTAGAAACATCAGGCTTTCCTTATTCAACATAACACTAATTTTAACCACTATGCTAATAAAACTTGGACGGCATGGGCAAATATTTTGCTACACACATTATATCAAGCTCATAGCGATGCTTGTCGAGGTGTTATCCCGATAAAAGAAGGTGTCTGGTGGGCCTGTGGTAGCTGGGCTGGAAAGACCCTTCCATCTCGCTGGAAAGACAGATGTACCTTAGTGTACATGTGGCCAGGAGGAATACACTCGATGGAATTGCATGAGATTAAGCATAATTACAGGCCAAAAAAGAAGTATAACCATGGATGCTCACTATTATAACCCCTTGCTTGAGAAACCCTCTAGATTTTTTGGAATGCCTTTTCCTTGGATGGGGATTGGAGATCTAGCATATGTTCTTCGAAATTTTTCGGCTGAATTTGAAATCTTTGCAAATGCAACCCTAGATGCCATAGAAAGAGTACAAGGGGAAATAGAATCACTGGCTAAATTATCCTTGCAGAACCGTTTAGCTTTAGATCAAATACTGGCCAGCCAAGTGGGAGTTTGTGTGATGTTGAACCAAACTTGCTGTTTCTATCAAAATGAATCTGGAGACATAGAAACAGACCTGCATAAAATTTCAAACATTAGTCATTTTTTCATCAGCTTGCAAATCCTCCCATGGAATCCAATGGGTTAAACTTTTCATGGGAGTCCATTTGGCATTTAACTTCCTGGCTGCTGGATATAACATGGTTAAAATCTCTTTTTGTTGGAATCATAGTCTGTGTAATTGTTGTTTGTATGTTACTCTGTTGTATTCAATGTTGCTGTTGTTTGATCACTCAGTGCTGTAAATTTCAAACTCCACCAGCAATTCAGGCAGTTCAATCTTCCCTAGATTAATGGAATTTGGAAATGTAATCAAGGGGCTAGTGTGTTGTTACACATGGCATTCCTAATTAATATGATTAATAGGAACAAAGGGGGGAGTGTGAAGGAAATAGCAAGCTGAACAAAATGGAGTCGGTCTAAATAAAATGGAGTTAGGGAGTATAAGAGAGAAACTGAGAGTGTGACTAATATCAGGGTCTGAAAGCATGACTTAAGGGTGATAACCCACAGGAATGTATCTGCTAGTCCCATGAGAAAGTGGACTAAGGCATAATTAGGGTGGGATGGGGAGCTTTAAAATGTACATTAAGTGTTTTGGAAACTGTGATGAAGAAACAATGTGACTGATAAACCAATCACTCTAGGAATTTTGATGTGTTTTAAGGTGTTTGCATCTACCTATAAAGAACAGAAGAAAAGCCTTGTACTGGGGCATTCTCTTCTGTCATGTTTCAGAGATAGGCACCTTCTTGATCAAGAATAAAAGTTCTTTGCTTTGCTACCTTTGCCTGGTTAATTGGATCTCCGCCAGGCAACGAACCTTTAGGGGGACAGTTTCCCTCAAGACACCGGTAACTGGAAAAAGGGTAGGAATAGGGTGAAGGAATGGGTTAATGTTTATGATGGTATGTTAATGTTGACTGCAGTAGTTCTCTTTTTTAGCAACAATGATTACAAACATCCAACTCTCAGCTACCTTTAGTAAACTATCATTACCTTAGCAATGAACAAAAAGAGAAGCAAAAAAAAAAAAAAAAAAAAATCAATCTACTTTAATAATCTACTCATTGGTTAATATCTAGCATATAATTAACTATAGACTCATGGGGGCTAGTTGGCCATTAATACATCTAATTTTATATGATTAATTGTGATAAACTGTAAATGAAGCATACAGTTGTATTAGATATTTTGCTATCCACATCTGCCATTGTCAGTTATTACTTCAATGTTAATCCTCAATTGTAAGCAACATATATGAAGGAATAATTACTGAAGTTTGAAAATGCAAAACTCAGTTTGATAAGACACAGGCCAACATTTCCAGACCCATTTTATAAAATTCTGAATACCAATATATAACATGATACTGCCTTCCAGATGATATCCTCAAGCATTGTAAATAATGTAATTTCAAGAGAAGCATTTATGAAATTATTTACTGACTTCTAATAGAATTCCAAATGCCAAAGCATTTATGATATGTGGTACTAGAAATAAGTGGGTCTTTTTTTAGATTCCGCCTGACACAGTGGTGATATTTCCATACCCCAATGAGGTCTTGAAGAGCTCCAACATTTTTCAATTCTTTAAGTCCCTCATTTTGAGGAGTCTTGTAAGAACTCCATAAAGAAATAGATGGAATTTCTATCTCCTGAAACTCCCACTGAATTGAGTGAAGTGTGTCATACTCAACACCTCTGAAACTGCGATTTTTATTTTACTGTCTAAACATAAATATAGGTGGCAAATTTAAGTTAACCAAGTTTGAAAAATTTGGTCTTGATCCTTGGATAATGCAATGCAGTGCACCGTTGAATAGTGATCCTTCTATTCAATAAATATTATATATGTACAGTATTATTGACTGGCTATAAAGAGAGTTCTATTCATTAGTTCCTAGAGTACACTTTATATGACCCAGAAAAGGAATGATCTAGATGAAAGAATCCTTGTTTGAAATTCTATGTCCTGAGTTACACCAAAGATCAAACTAGATTATAACGATTCTCTTAAGTTTTATAGTCTATGAACATATACTACTTCATCACTGTACCATGCCTCCAAAAACTCAAAGAGATTTGGAGTCTAAGGTTAGAAATTAAACATGGATATATCATTAGTAAAACCTATAAGTAGACCCTGTGTTTAAGTATTTTAAGATAAAACTGAATTATGAGGAAAATACAACCTTTATTGCTTCTATGTTCATTATCAGTCATCCACCATCACTTATACACTACAAAAGCTAATGTACAACATAATCCTGAACAATTTCTTTACAGCACAACAGAAATGTTAGGGTCCTTCTAGTCTGGTGATATTTTTATCATGATAACTTTATAAATTCAAGCTGAAAATCGCCTATTATGTATACAAGCAAAATTATAAAATTCTTAAAATGCAATTTGCCTTTCTTGAAGAGTAAAACAAAGCACAATTTATTTATGGTTGAAAGCCTGAATGTATAACATAGAACTATAAGTAGAAAGCCAAGATATTTTGTCTATAAACTACTATACATATTTATACAATGAAAAAATAATTTAAGAAAAACTAAAAATAAAACAATTATGTTAATAATGCTGAAGGCAAAATGCATAAAACACCTGCTGGCATCTAAAAGAAAAGAAAAATGGGTGAATATATAATACATCATACTGAATTTACTCTGACAATCACATCTCTATATTCAATATATTTGAGATATTTTGCAAATAAGACTGGCATGAATTTTGCTGACCACTAAAGAGAAAAATGGATGTCACTAAGTGGGGTGGGGCAACATTTTAAAGTACAAGGAGCCACAGTATAAGCTTTCCTATGTAACTCTGCTAATGAAACAACTTAATTTTGATAGGCAATATACCCTGCTACCTCAGTCCCAAAAACACTGCCAGACCAGAAAAATTTGCTAATTATTTGACATATTATACATGCTGGATTTCCAGATAAGGTCAATCTTCTTAGAGCTGGATTCATTTCAAATTAATTTCACTTTCTGATCTACAACATTATTGCTACAGCTCACAACTAAAAGGGTAGAAAATTAGTTCCCCTTGTGTCACCATTTCAAAACAATAGTTTCAAGCTCAAGTCTGTGAGGTATTTTGAGGTTCCATATAACAAAGTTAAGTGGTACATTCCAAAGAGGAATGGACATATACTCTATTGGTCATTTAAACGGAATTTATAAACTTATTAAAAATGCAGCAATTCATATTTCTGCAGAAGTCAGCAAAGCCTAGTCACCTATTGAAGATCAATTTATGCTCTAAATTCAGATCATTCTAATGAAAAACTAAGTCATCTAATAAATCTTTGCTATATAAATTATATGGCAAATCACCAACATTCCTCTTTTCTTATTTTCTTCTTTCCCTAACATATTCTCATTTAATTTCTGTATAAAAACAGATGCACATATGTGGGGGAAGAGGGGTTTCTCACTAAGCCCTCTATTAAAGCAGCAGTTCCTACCTGTGCCCTGCATCACATGGGTTGTTACGAAGTTGAAGTTTTATTTTTGTTTTTTCGTTGTAAGAGCTCAGAGAGACTATGTCTACACTACATAGTTTTGTTAAGTTGACTTAATAAAGTCTACTTAAAGTCAACTTTATTAAGTCACCTTAGTGAGTCCATGCTTCTTTTAAGTTGACTTAACAAAATTGGTTACGTCAACTTAAGAAAGTGTCTTAATAAAAAAGGTGTTTGCCTTAGTAGACTTAACTAAGTTGACTTAAGCAGGCACATGTTATTACATAGGGCTTCTTAAGTTGACTTTAGATGGCCACATTGCATTAAGTTGACTTAATAAAGTCGAGTTAATGCCTAAGTTAAGTTAAAGAGTGAGAGTTATTAAGTCACCTTACAGAAGCCCTTAAGTCGACTTAATCATTTCTAAATGTAACCAAGGAGTTGCTTAAATCAATTGAAGACCCTAGTGTAGACATACCCAGAGACAATAAAGAAGGATGAGCAAAGACTATGTGATCTTGATGGTGAAGCTGAGAGGGAGGGACATGTAACAGGATTAAATGGGCAGCAAAGGGACTGAGGGGAACTGATGGCCTGCAAGGAAAAGGGAACAGAATGTAGAATGAAGAAATAGGATGACAGTCTTTTTTTTTTCCTAATAGTAGGCAGGGCCATCACTAGGGGGGAGCAGGACCCAGGGCGAATCAGTTTGTGCAAGGCCCCCCCATTTTAAACTTTGCAGGCAATGTTCCCTCTAAGCCAGTGGTTCCCAACCTGTGGTCCGGGGACCCACAGAGGTCCACGGACACATTGCAGGGGGTCTGCAGAGCCTCTCCCTACCCGGGGCCGGAATCCAGCTACAGCCCCGATGCTCCCTGCCAGGGCTGCCTTTCCACTCCTGGGGCTGTATCCTGGTAGGGGAATGGAGCCACAGCAGCTCCCCAGCAGGAGAAAGGGCAGGGGACCACAGTTGCCATGGCTCAGCTTTCCGGTGGTGCAGGCAATGGTGGTGGCAGTGCTGCTCACCAGCTGTCCCACTGGTGCGGGCCAGAGTCTGCCCATGCAGGCCAGATTACATAATCAGCTAGCGGGGTCCAGAAAGTTTTTTTTGGTTTTTTTTTTTGGTGTTACAAAGGGGTCCCCAGCCTGAAAAAGGTTGGGAGCCACTGCTCTATGCTGATTATGCAGCTGAGCATTTCCCCGCTGGTTCTCCAGGCCCCAACGAGCTTCTTCCCTGCTGCCCACTGGCTCCCCAAGTGCACCCATAACTTGTTCAGCTGCATCATCAGCTTAGAGGGAATATTGGGCAGTGTCATAATTTTTCTTTAATAAAATCATAAATGTCTACCCCTCAGGCTAAAAAGTTGCAGAGAGAAGCAGAAAAACACGACCTGACTTTCTCCTAAAGGATCAAAGGTAGAGGTAAATTGCAAACTAGGCAGTAGTGACCATGACATGGTTGAGTTCAGGATGCTGATTAAAGGAAGGAAGGAAGGAAAGAAGCAAAACACAAACCCTGGACTTCAAAAAAGCAGATTTTGGCTCCCTCAGGGAACTGATGGGCAGGATCCCTTGGGAAGCTAATCTGAAGGGGAAAGGAGTCCAAGAGAGTTGGTTATATTTTAAAGAAACCCTGCTAAGGGCACAGGAAGTTGCCATTCCAATTAGGAGAAAGAACAGCAAACATATGAGGCAGCCAGAATGGCTTAGCAGAGAACTCTGCTCTGAGCTTAAACATAAAAAGGAAGCTTACAGGAAGTGGAAGCTTGGTCAGATGACCAAGGAGGCATATAAAAATATTGCTAGGGACTGCAGAGATAAAATCAGAAAGGCCAAAGGACAAATGGAGTTGCAGCTAGCGAGGGATGTAAAGGATAACAGGAAGGGGTTCTATAAGTATGTTAATAACAAGAAGAGGATCAGGGAAGGTGTAGGTCCCCTACTGAATGGGACAGGCATCCTTGTGACAGAGGATGAGGGAAAAGCTGAAGTGCTCAATGCATTTTTTGCTTCAGTTTTCACAGGCAGGGTCAGCTCCCAGCCCACTACCGTAGGTATGGCGGACTGGAGAGAAGAAGAGAGGCCCTTGGTGATGGAAGGTCAGGATAGGGACTGCTGAAGGAAGCTGGATGTGCACAAGTCCATGGGGCCGGATGAACTGCATCTAAGGGTGCTAAGTGAATTGGCCGATGAGATAGCAGCACCACTGGCTGTTATCTTTCAAAACTCGTGGAGAATGGGGGAGGTGCCAGAGGATTAGAAAAAAGCAAATGCAGTGCCTATTTTCAAGAAAGGGAAAAAGGAGGATCCGGGGAATTAAAGACCTGTCAACCTCACCTCAATCCCGGGAAAAATTATGGAGCAGGTTCTCAAAGAATCCATCCTCAAACACTTAAAGGAAAATAAAGTGATCAGGAACAGTCAGCATGGATTTACCAAGGGTAAACCATGCCTGACCAATCTCATTTCCTTCTATGATGAGATGACTGGTTTTCTGGATGCAGGAAGATCCTTTGATGTGATATACCTTGATTTTAGCAAGGCTTTTGATACAGTTTCCCACGGCATTCTCACTGGCAAATTAAGGAAGTATGGGTTGGATAGGTGGACTATAGGGTGAACAGAAAACTGGCTAGATCAACGGTTTCAGCATGTAGGAATCAATGGTTCCATGTCTAGCTGGCAACCAGTCATGAGTGGTGTGCCCCAGGGGTCAGTCCTGGGGCCGGTTCTGTTCAACATTTTCATCAATGATCTGGATGATGGAATAGACTGCACTCTCAGTAAGTTCGCGGATGACACCAAGCTGAGGGGAAGACACGACACATTGGAGGGCAAGGACAGGATTCAGGGAGACCTAGATAAATTGGAACAGTGGGCCAATAGAAATCTTATGAGGTTCAATAAGGACAAGTGTAAAATCCTGCACTTGGGACGAAAAAACCCCATGCACCGCTACAGGCTGGGAAACATTCAGCTAAGTAGCAGCAGTGTAGAAAAGGACCTGGGGGTCATGGTGGATGGGAAGCTGGATATGAGTCAGCAGTGTGCTCTTACTGCCCAAAAGGCCAATGGCATACTGGGCTGCATCAAAAGAAGTATTACCAGCAGATCAAGGGATGTGATCATCCCCCTCTATTCTGCACTGGTGAGGCCACATCTAGAATACTGTGTTCAGTTTTGGGCTCCCCACTACAAAAAGGACAGGGACATGCTAGAGAGAGTTCAGAGGAGGGCAACCAAAGTGATAAAAAGGCTGGAGCAAAAGCCCTATGAGGAAAGACTGGAAGCATTAGGCTTATTTAATCTGCAGAAGAGAAGATTGAGGGGGGATTTGATAGCAACCTTCAACTACTTGAAGGGATGCTCTAAGGAAGATGGAGCTCAACTGTTCTCGGTAATAATGGAGGATAGAACGAGGAGCAATGGTCTCAAGTTGCGGTTAGGGAGGTCGAGGCTGGATATTAGAAAAAACTTTTTTACTAAGAGAGTGGTGAAGCCTTGGAATGAGCTGCCGAGGGAGGTGGTGAAATCTCCATCTTTGGAGGTGTTTAAGGCCCGGCTGGACAAAACCATGACTGGGATGGTTTAGTGGGAGTGGTCCTGCCTCTGGCAGGGGGTTGGACTAGATGACCTATGAGGTCCCTTCCAACCCTATGATTCAAAACCCAGAAATCAAAGAAAATAGCTCCCCCTTCTTTAGTATTTCTTTAAACATCTCTTTATTTTTAAGTGAGTTTTAATGATATATTTAAGCCAGACTTGTGACTATTTTTGATCTTTAGGTTAGGCAATACTGAATGTGTCATGGTGATATTTCATCAACCTCACAGCCAAGTGGACAGAAGTATCTGGAGGTACTCTTCTTTGTGTTTCTGGTTTTCTTTTCAAGATGGGCACACAATTTTACATGTTTAATAATTTTTCTTAGATTAAGTTTTTGTTAAATTGAAAATTCAGAGAGACAGATGCTATTTTTGGATAATATCAAGAAATAAATTCAGATCCTCTCTCACCTTAAAGCACTAGATTCCAATTGTCTAATGCATTTTATTTCCTTTATGCTGCCTGACTCTCTTCCTTCCCAACTTATTTTAATACATGTATTCATACATTCCTCATTGCTTTGCAGGTGATCTAAGTAATGAAACTCAGGTACTGTTTGAGGATGAGAGGAAGAAACAAGGGACCTTTGGCCTCCTCTCAGATACCCTGATGTAAAACAAACAACAAGTCTTGTGGCACTTTTAAAGATTTTAAAGATTTTAAAAATTTATTTATTTGTTAGCTTGTAAAAGTGCCACAAGACTCCTTGTTTATTTTACATCAAGGGATTCCTTGTTTGTTTCGCTAAACTAGATCCACAGGGCCACAGCTGCTTTCCTCTTTGCCATGCTTTGGAACTGGTGGTCTGACTGCAATCAGTGACAATGGGGCATACTTACAGGGCAGAAGGAAGGACAAAAAAATTCTTTCATGTGTTTATTGATGGCCATTAACCCTAAAAAACCCAGTATTTCCATATAAGTGTTAGCCTGGGGTCTTCTCTCTCAGGTATAATAGATCATTATCTGCACAGAGAAGTTTGCTCAAAAAGACATCCCTGAAGACTGAAAACTCTTGTTAAGTGTACAAAGAAAAAAAGTTCCTTAATATCTCAAACGCTTTCTAGAGATGCTGATGTAAATTCAAAGAGAAGTTCCTGTTTTGTAAAGTTTGGGGATGTGACATTCTCCTGACTTTGTCACCCCTTTGCTTGACTGAGGCCGGCTCCATAAGTTTTATCTCAGCACTTGCCCTTTCTCTTCCCCTCAGGGAGCAGTTGTGGGAAGGTAGCTACTTAAGTGACGAGCTACTGTAAAGAAATGCTGCCTGTCTGAATTCCCTTACCCCTTCCCTGACCAGCCGGAGCTGCTCCCTGGGCAGGCTATCTCCTCAGATTGAAGAAAGTCCCTGCTCCCTTACTCCTGCCGGTTGTGTGGGACCCCCAAAAGTGCGAGGCCCCCCAAAGTGCGAGGCCTAGGGCCTTTTGGCCCCCCTTAAGGATGGCTCTGATAGTAGGACAAGGGAAAGAGGTAGTCACAGAGGAGGTAAAGTGACAGGGAAAAGACCCCTAAGGCAGGGAAAAGGGAATGAATGAAGCTGAGGTTTTCTGTTTCCCCAACAGTTATCCAAGGAGTCAAAAAAGTGAGAGGAACAGAGAAACATCCTCAGCTCCACAATAGCAGGGATGGCCCTCTGCACTGGAAGAGAAGAATCTTTTGGACACTTATACAACTCCACATGTGATGTTTTTCTCCAATTCAGCTGGACCACTCAAATTACATCTCCTGTTCCAGCATTCTTGAAGCCTGCAGAGCCACAAAGTGACCACTAATTTCTAAAAGGATGAACAGAGCTAATAAATGCAAGCTTATTGAATAATACAGTTTTCATCATAATTTCCCCCTTTCTTTGACTTTCAAGGAATTCCAGCTTTTAAGATAAAACCCCTGCTCTCTTTTCAAAAGGCAAAAACTCTTTGATTCTTCTCATCACCGCTAGGGCAGATACTCAAACTAAAATGTGAATTTAAAAGTCACTTTGTAATGCCACAAACTAAAACAATAATTATTGAGACTTTAATTCTGTAGCATTGTTCCTTTTTTAACCTCATACAGCTCCATTTGACCCAGTTTCACAGAGTTTCTTCTGAGTCTATTTTTACCTTCTGTTCAATGAAGCTGGTGAAACTTACTTTATTAATATAGATATACTGCATTAATATAGATTTATATTTTAAAAAGGAAGTCCAGCAGAGATCTGGTATTTGCTACACTGATTTACTTGATGCCACATGCTGAGTACATCAGTTTATAAAAAGGAGTATATTCCCTAGCAATGTGATTATGTAAGTAGTAACAAATGGCTAATATGGTTCTTTATTAAATTTTAAGTAGGTGTTTCCACTGGTATCTTGCAGATTCTTCTTTTGTCATTATTATACAAAAGTATCTAGATTCTTTCTGAAGGAGGTAAAATGTTAAATTTCAAGTTTCACAGCTTATTTACCTAAAAAAATTACAAAACTAATATTCATGAAAAGCAAAACTGTACTGCGACGTCCTATGTATAGCTCCCAGATGAGAGGCCAGTGCCTTAAATTTAAACTTCTTGCTCTATCTATCTGTTTTATTTACATGGAGCATGCAGCTTATCACTGCAGTCACTGGAATACTAAAAGACACACAGTATGTAACAGGGATAATGTCAATTGTCCCTAAATAAAAATTGCATTTAGTTCTAGAAATTGGTTTAGAATGCTTGTGGTCATACAGAAGATTCTATGAAATATAGCACTTTCACGTTTTTTTTGTTTGTATGCATGTGTATGTCTTGTACTGAATAATAAATATTAATTATGAACATACAAACTTAGCAAGTTTTAAGCACTAAGGACTAACATATCCACAACAGTGAAACCAAAAAGATTGTTACCTGCAAATTTTAAGTATAATGATGCTCCTCTCCAGGGAATGTTATTAAGAAAATCACTACAAATGACCTGGGATAACAGCTAATAAATTTAAAGATTAGATACATTTCAAGATGACAAATGTGCAAAAGTACATCCCTTAAATTTGTTACACATGATATACTACAACTGCAATAATTGTTAGAAATGAGCCTCAGAGTGTTCCCTCTCTCTCACCTTAATTTACAGTGTACCCAAGGGACACAAATAAGTCAAAGAATTTTAACATTATTATTAATGTTACAGGTTTTTGATGTTGGTCTCTTAGTCCTGGTGTAAGTAACAAGCCTAAGTATGTCACTCAAGGGTGAGAACAAAAACATACCCCTCCAGTGGCAGAGTTATTGCAACCTAACTCCCAGTGTAGAGAGTGGTAGGTCAACAGAAGAATTGTTCTGTTGACCTAGCTACTACCTCCTGGGAAGATGGATAATATAAGAGTCAGCACTAGACAGAAGCAGACTAAGTGATTATTTAAGCCCCTTGAGTAGCTCAAGTGGGCCCCCTATTATTAGTAAATGTTCCATACCAGGAGAACAATATATTCCTCAAATACTATATTGGGTATATATTCTTCAAATAATACCTACCCAAAAGCATACATTTCAGAAAGCATCTGCCTTCTCTTGAAAGCATTTAGCAAGGATAATAAGTTGATGAACACATTTTCATTGTATTAACCTTGCTATATCTACTGTACTTGATAGAAATAAAAGGAGTTAGCTCCTGGGTATAAAAAAATTTGACTTCACTGACCTAATTGCAGTTTTATGTATTACAGCTCAACTAGATACCAGTATTCAACTAATTGGGGGGGGGGGAATTGTATCTGTACATAAATACAAGGAAATGCTTTACAATTCAGGTGAGTGACCTTAAGAGTCACATTTATTTTTCTATAAACTGAGATACCTTTCTCCTCCATGTGGTTTCTCCAGCTAATTTGTCATCTACTCCTGCCAGGGTAATAATCTATGGGTTGGATGATCTGTGATTTACTCTCCGACCAGAGACCTATACAACTTCATCCTCTTCTGAGGATTAACAAAAGTCCACTTCTTGCTGGGCCACTACTCAGTCTCTTTCAGCCAATTTTTTATTGATTATGATCTAGGTCCAAGGTTCTTAACCTGGGGAGCCGACACCACCTCAGGGTGCAGGAAGGGAGTC
>ML682005.1:5036700-5164219 GCA_007922195.1 Podocnemis expansa
CTCTGTCCAGAAGAGTGCAGTGCTAGGAACAGCTAAGATACTGCGCATAACCCTCAAACTCCCAGGCCTCTGGTAGAGGACCCGAGGTTGAGGAAGACACATACCACCCTTAGGGGTGAGAGGGGATTTTTTTTTTTTTAATGAAGAAATGATGTCCTGTTATTTCACCAGGGAAACCTTTAGCAATGGATAACTGGAACTGATATTATTTACAATTAAGTTCATATTAAATTCCAAATGAAAATTTATGCTGCTCTCTTAAAAAAGAGAGAAACTTAATAGCAGTAGAGGGTGGTGGAAAGAGAGCTTAAGACTAGACAGAAACTATTAAAAAAGAGTAGTCTTGGAGTTTGAACTACATCTGTGCTTCAGATCAATGTCATGCTACAAAACCAGAACTTCTGAACTTCTGAGAAGGTGAAAGTTTATAATTTGCTTCCAGTGAAGTATAGATAAATGAATTTTCAAATGACTCTACAGGACAAAATGGCTCAGTGTAGTGGCAGGGCACATGTAGCTGTTCACCACTAGGAAGCTGATGAGAATCCTGCTCAGATTGACCAGATACCAAAAAAAACACATTACTCTCTGATGGTTCTTTGCCTATCTACAAGAAATGAGCTGTGGTCATAGTCCAATGTCTATGGCACAAGCATCCACATAAAAAAATCACTACTATAAACAGTGTTCTAAGCAGGTTTTGTAAAATGTCAATAACTGAACATAAAGAGCAACAGAGTTCAGCCATCCTCTAGAGCTTGGTACAGAAGCAAAATATTTCCCTTCAGAGATTTCATGGAAAAAAATTCCAATGAAAATTTTTCATGTTCCACATGAAATTAAGAAATGAAGCAAAACATTTCAGTTTTTTGGAAAGTGAAGCAAAACAACATGTTAAGTCATTTTAAACCAAAATAATTTATTTCAAATATTCAGTGTTTTGTTTTGTTTTTTAAACAACAACTGAAGTTTTCCACATGAAATTTTTCACCAGCCGTACTTTCATCTCACACTGAGAGGAGGTCCTTTTAGGCTAGAGCTGAGACAAATTAGAAGGTAACATGAATGCTAGCTGCAGTATCTCTTTTGTGGAGAAACCAGAAGGGGAACTGGTTTAATAAAATTTGTAGAAATCAAGGCCAGAAGGAATAACAGTAATCATCTAGTCCAACTTCCACTTTATAACAGGCAATAAGCCTTTCACAGAATAATTCCTAGAATGTATCTTTTAGAAAACATCCCATCTTTATTTAAAAATTGTCAGTGATGGAGAATCCTCCACAACCTCTGGTAAATTTTTCCAGTGGTTAATTAATAATTTTTAGTCTCCTCAGTTATCAGTCCTTGAATTTCCACAACAACTACATTTACTCGTAAAAGTTAAAATAAAAATGTTATCTTGGCTGAGCCAATTAAATAGTCGCACATGACAATGAGAGAGAAGAAACTCAAACGATGGAGACTGCAAGGAATATGTGCATATCCTCTCCTTGGCCTGGATATGAAATCTTACCAATACAACTCAAGTTTTAAATCATCCAAGAAAAGGTGACTTATCAGAAGAAAAGGCTTAAAGCAATTTGCTAAGTATAAGAAATAGACTGATTCTCTTTGCTTTGAAAGAAGGTGAAGAACATTAAGATGGAACACTCTACCATGGTAAATGGAAGAACTGAAGAGAGGAAATGAATCCTGGGGTCAGGCAGGGGAGAACAAAGCTGCAACGGGGTCCACACCTCCACACTAGTCTACTATTATGAAACAACATGCATGGCTGATCCAATTAAATGGCACAGCCCAAAGTGAAGAAGTGTCTCTCTGAAGTCTATCCTCAAAACCAGGTAGCAAGGGGAAAATAGAAAATGACTGTGGTTTGATTTGCAGATGCTTAGTACTAAAGATGGGGAAAGTCTGATTTTTCATTGTGCTGGCAATTGGAACAAAAAAGCATATTTTTGATTGTACTCAAAACATTTTATTATCATCATCATTTCTTTCTTTTTTTTTTTTAAGCAAATCACAAAGTGAAAAATATTTTGAGTGAGGTCAAAAAAATGTTTTGTTTCAATCCAACCCAAACATGTATTTTATTTTTGGCATTTAAAACAAAGAAAGAAACAATAACAACAGTCAAGATTCACAATGCACTTATAAATTTTAGCCCAGTGGTCCAGGTACTCTCCTGTGTTGTGGATTCAGTTCCACCCCCCGCCCGCCCAAGACGCAGAAGGGATTTGAACGTGAGTCTTCCACACTATAGCAGACTTTCCTAGCCTGTAGACCAGTGGTTCCCAACCTTTTCTCTGCCATGGCACACCTTGATACCTTCACATTTTTCAAGGCACACAGCAATTTAAAAATCCATGAATATTCAAATTAAATTACTTATGAATATTCATGAACCATGGCACGTGTTTCAGAAATGCTCCTATGTGGGGTAGTAGGGGTAGCAGAGTAGGGGTGGGAAAATAGGGGAGGTCAGGAGTTGTGTGCAATGGCAGGAGTGTGGGGAGCAGAGCAGGGCAGGGGTGGCAAAAAGAAGACAAGGGCAGCCATGTGGGGAACAGCACAAAGGTGGCAAGAGAGGAGAGAGGAAGGGAGAACAGGAGTGGTTTTGTGGGGGGGAGGGGGGAACCTGGGGAGTGGGAAGGTAGGGCAGGGGAGCATGGTGCAGCACCCACTCCCCCCTTCTCCACAGTGGCTCCCTGCCACCCAGGGCAAATCCTCACCCCACTGCTGCTCCCTCCCACCCCAGTGGGTCCCGTCCTCCCCTCCCCCAGCCCTCTGCTGCCTGTGATGGACCCTCCCATCACTGCAGGGGCCAGAACCAGGCCTCCAGCCCCCAGCTACACCCCCTCCTAACCAAACAGCCACCCCACAAACCCAGCTACACACCCTCTGCTACACATCCGCTCCCACCCACCTCTGCCACACACACACACACACACACACCCCTGCTGCACACAACCCCCAGCAACCCTCCCCCCAAAACCCTTACCTGGGCTGTTTGCAGGCAGCAAGCTGCTCCGCCCTGCAGGAAGAGAGTCACACACTCCCAGCCTCCTGCAGCTCTTTGCTGGCTGGGCCTAAGGTGGAGCCACCAGAACGCTGCCTTCCAGCTGCTCCTGCTATTTTTAGGGGGACCCCTGGAACTCCACGTTCCAGTGCCTTCCTCTATTTTAGGGGGGCCGGAAGGCTGCCTGTTCTGTGCTTTCCCCCTTACTTTAACCCCTGCCTTTTCCTAGGCCTGCACAGCCCACATGGCTGGGCTGAGCAGGGAGGGAACTTTAACTCCAGCTCTCAGGAATGCTCATGGCATACTTTGGGTGTTGCTGCGGCACACCAGCGTGCCCTGGCACACTGGTTGGGAACCGCTGCTGTAGACCAAAGGTCTGCAACCTGTAGCTCTGCACACATATGCAGCTGTTTGACTGTCCCCTTGCAGCTCCAGGATCCAGACCCCCTCCTGCCATCACCGAACCATGCGGATGGCCTACACCAGTGTATGTGCCCCTTCTGCCACCAGTGACCCCCTGCAAGGCACCCAATCTTGGTTCCAGGCTCCCTCCACCAGAAGACTACACTTATAGTGGCTCTCAAAACAAAAAATGTTGGTTACTGAAGGAATTTTTAAAAATAGCTCTTCTTTTCTTTCGTGTTGCCAATGCCTGCTCCAGAATGTATGATATTCTATTATCAGCTTTCTTCAACCTTCTGAAGAGCCTGTTCCATTCTATATAAATACCTCAATAGTCATTGGAGCAGGGACTTTAACAAGTGTATCCCACACCCTAGGTGAGTGCACAAACCACCCGGCTAACGATTCTGTTGCTTTCTGTTTCCCTGTCCAAGTGGCTATTCATTGGTACCATGAATGACTAAAAATTACCACTGGGCATGACAAGAATTGAGATGCATGAGCAAACCAGGTCTGGAAGTTTACATAACATTTTCAGGCACTATATACAGTTATGACTCATGTTGTCTGATCTTCATGAAAATAAGGGACAAGTCATCCTTCTCTAGTAAATGTTAAAACTGGAGGGGGCTGGGTTTTAGAGGTACAATATTATAAATGTAATTGATCTCAAGACAATTTCAGATTTTTGTTATTTTTGCTAAATGTTTCTTATGTTTTGCTAAATTTTAACACTACACATCTCCTACAGTTCATAAGAATGCAATTCACTTCATTTAGCTATTGTACTGCTGAAGGCCAATGCTAAATTAAATGCAAGGAAGAATTATAAAGCTGACAGCCAAATAAAAATACACATACATAGTCTTCAGAACCAATGCAATAAAGTGTTTGAAAAACAATCTTGGCTATTCTGTTCCCTATATTAACATGACAAATATGGTAATGCCTTACAGCAGCGTAACCTTCAGGAGAACAGAGGGGCAAGCAAACCAATTAACTGGGGTCTCAGTAACATTCTGATTCTTTTTGGGAAAACTACCAGAATTCTCTCATAAAAACGTGACATGGTTTCCCTCCTTGGTATGAACCTCAAGAAAAATAAGCTAGGCTTGGTCTTGGAGCAAGGAACACACTGAGAAGGTTTAAAAACCAAAATAAAACCAAAATTCTACTCTAGGCAGCACCCTCAGAAAGGGAGAAGAGGAGAGTAGGATAGGGGAGAGACCAACTTGAAAAACCAGCCATTCTCATTTACATGAATCCAAAACAGGTGTAACACCAGCAGCAACAATAATGATGAATTATTATAAAAATATATTTTGGTTTTATGTTGAAATAAACCTTCATTTTAAAATATAAAAATACAAAATATATTTTAAAAAAAGTCTAATCAAAACAGTTTGATAGATCCAAAACAATTCTCCTCACCTCCCTAATTTTGTTTCCCAGGAAGCTTCAAAATCACAACTTTTTGTTTCATCAGCATTTCCTGAGGAAGGGAAATTTCAAGTTTCAACCATCTCTAAATTCAGTAACAGAACAGACAGAGCTGCTTTACAAAGTGCTATTTTTTCAAAGTGAGTGACAAAGTTATTGAAATATACCAAAGGCACAGGGTTTGTACACCCTTTCAAATATTGTGTTGACTTGATTTACACACACACACACACACACACACATATATTAAAAATAGATACCAAACAGACTCAAGATGCTAACCACTTACAATATTTCTGTCCTGAATCCAAACAACAGACTTGCAGTTAACAAAATGTTTATGTCTTCAGTTTGTGTATGTAAAACCAGTCACACAAACCTTGTGTCAGACATTGCAGACTTCTAGTCAACTATTAGCTAAGAAAACATGGAGTATACTATTTGCCAGGCTTAAAAAGAGAGCCCAAATTCCTAGCATACTACAGGAAAATCCCAGCTTAGTAAAGGAAGTAAAGCAACAGTGAAACTAAGCACAGAACAAGAATCAGCTATGGGATGGATCATCTGAAGCACTGAGTTGCTCTCTGTGAGATGCTGAAGTGATTCTTGAGTGGCAAGGACTAGTTCCTATACCATCTAATCCCCCTCCCCCCAAAAGTGAAATTCTTATGCTCTTGGAAATCACAGCACTTCTAACATCCTCACGTGATCACAGGAAACAGGTACTGTACGTCTTAGACTGCTTGGCTACTCTGCCTCGTGCTTGCAGTCCCAGGAGCTGTACCAAGCTTTCCTGCACCACAGCTAAGGATCCAGGCCATGAACTAACTGACAACCACTGAGCATAGATGAGTAACACAAACATGAAAGAGAAATCATGGAAAGTAAGTTCTAAAGGATTTTTACTACTTTAATTTTTTGCTGAGGCTGAGTGGAGGCAATCAGCCACTTCAGCAGTGGTCAACGATCTGCTTCCTGGGGCCAAAGAAGTGCACGGGGACAGCTTTGAATACTGGAGTGTTCCAGGGACACATGGAAACTAGTAATGACTGTAAGAGCGGACAAAGAAAGCATGTTCACAATTAATATATTACCAGGGGATGGACTGCTTCCTAACGTATTAGTGCTTACATCTAACGGATGAAAAAAGGCAAAAATATAGCTAAAGTCTGAGATGCTTTAGGTAAATACTTTGCGCTCACATGCAAAATGTGAAAAGTATACTCTCAGTGCCTCTTTTCAAAGTGAACTAATAGTCCAATATGCAACCAAGTTCATCTCATTGTGTAAAACTGGCAAAAGGACTAATTTAATAGCAATTTTATGTGTCATATTTATCAGGTAATTTGTACCTCTCACCTCTCCTGGTCTCTTCCGGTGCACCCTCTGTCACATCTCAGGCTTCTAGCCTCTCACCTGTTTAAGGGTGGAATCTTTTTTTTTTTTTTTTTTTTAAATACTCAAACTGGGTTCCAGTGCAATTTCCTATGATTTACCTTGTGTCTGGACCCAGCACTTCTGTCCCCTGAGAGATCAATGGCACTTCTAATCAGAGATCAAACAGCTTCCTTCAAGCAAAGTTTTATTTCCTTCAACAATTTATGCATTTAGGAGAAAAAAGCTTTTAAAGCAATAAACAGACTATATACTTGTCTAACTTACTAAGTGTTTTAACTATCCTCCAAACACGGAGACCCTGTTAAGTCTCACTTTCTGTAGACTCCTCTGAAGAGCCTTTCTCTCTGTCAACTCATCAGTGTCATAACTCCATTACTCCTCTATGGACAGACCTGGCAACAGAACTCCCCACCCCTTTTCACTGTTTGGTATTTTTTGCTCTCTGAGCCTCAGTCTGACAAAAGAAAGCCTGTGCCTCTTCACAGAAGATTGGACAGAGAATGAAACTCGATGGGTATGTCCACACATCTCCTTTATTTCGAAATAACACTGGTTATTTTGAAATAACAGAGATTAGGTCCACAGGATGTATTCTTATTTCAAAATGACAGGTTCCGTCATTTTGAAATAAGAGCCGTCATTTCAAAATAGCTTAAACCTCCTTTAAATCGAAACAGCTGTTACTTTGAAATGGTTATTTTGAAATAACCCCATTCAGACGTGTTATTTTGAAATAACCATTATTTCAAAATAACATTTTTGCCCTTCTCCTTCTCAGGGTGCCTTCCTCTTAGCCTATATTGGGGGGCAGCATGGCCCAGGGAGGGGGCTATGTTGCCACACCTCCCACGGTGCCCCTCTCCTAAAGTGAAATAGCAAGTCCTGTGTTTGGACATGCTATATCGCTTTGAGCTTTTCCCTTAATTTGAATTAACATTTTCTTAACTCAAATTAACTTATTTCAAAATAACGATGTTCGTGTGGACATAACCAGTGGCTTCCTCTCATTATCCTTCAAATGTAAGTCATAATGCTCTCATCTAGGGAGCCGTTGTGTTCCCTTCCTGTATAATGCTCACTGAATTCAAGCATTCCAGGCATGTAATAAATATTGCACTAGCCCCATCTTGGTTACATATCAATATTCTTAGATTATTACAAAGCATCTCCAAATTCACCACCATGTTAAGAATTAAGGGTCAAAAATAATGAAGCCAAAGTTGTGTGACTCATTTGGGTTTTACCTGAGGACAATTGTTTGTTCGCTGGTACTTAGAAAATAATGGATGCAGCATTAGAGTACAGTACTCCTTTTAACCCTACCATGCATAACCTGGGCACTATTCATTATATACATGACCCTTCCCCTTTTTGTCTCTGTCATTAGGTGCTGGTGATACTTTTGTTGACTATCTTATCTGAGATTCAGAAAATTCTGTCATGGCCCGATTTGATTTGCCATCGTCTTTAATTCTATCACCTATTCCTCTCCTGCTGTCTTGAAAAGTATATTTGCTATAGACAACAGAGTCCATGTGTGACTTTGCATGAGACACTGTACTGAACTGTTCCTCACACGTTCTCTTGGCACACTCCTTCAAATTAGTGTTGCTGTCTTTATTCTGGTGGAGATGTGCCTCTTCAGCTGTGTTTGGATGACAGTCCCGTTGTTTTGAAATAACGGCCATTATTCCAAAACAGTAAAACCTAGCAGGAAATCAAAATAGCCGTTGTTTTGAAACAACTGTTTCAAAACAACAGCATTGTTTTGAAACAACTGTTTCGAAACAACATGTCCAAACAGCCTTATTTCGAAATAACCATTTCGAAATAACAGCCATTTCAATAGCAGGCTTTCCCTTAATTTGAATTAACATTTTCTTAATTCGGATCAACTTATTTCGAAATAAGGACTTTATTTTGAAATAACTTATTTTGAAATAACTTATTTCAAAATAACAGTTTGTGTGAACATAGCCTTCCACTCAAAAACTTTAAGACCAGACAGAGCCATTATAATCCTCGAGTCTGACATTGCAAGCCATAGAACCTCCAACCCACTCCTGAAATAGATCCATAACCACTGGCTGAGTTACTGAAATACTCAAATCATGATTTAAAAGCTTCAAGTTGCAGAGAATCCACCATCTGCAGTAGCTTAAATGTGGAAGTGACTCATGCCCCCATGCTGCACAGGAAGGCAAAAAAAAAATCTGGATCCCTGTCAATCTGATTCCAGATATGGCAGTCAGTTGAACCCTAGGCATTTCCACAAGACTCAACAACCAGACTTCATAATGCTTTCAGATTAGTCTATTGTTTGCTGCTCTGGCATAAATCAATAGTTAAATTTCCCAACTCTGGCTGAGGGTCTTAAAAAACAGCAAACTGACTCCAATGAAAGTTAGACAGTACATAGCGCTCATCCCTTCCAAACGCAGGTTTTGAGAGAACCGATTTTTGATATTTAAGAAAAGTTATTTGACAATAGTAAATTTATTTTCCTTAGCTGTCATTTTATCTTGTCCATGTAAGTAGCCACTGCTGTGCTAACCTACTACTGATAGCATTCCTGCTCTGCTTCAGATCTAGACAGAAAATCTCCCTGCTCTAAATCTAATCAAGGTGAATTCTTACTAGAACACTTGAGATAGTATGAATTCACATTGGCTCTCCATACAAAGTAGCAAGAACGCATTCTCCGGCTTTTCTTCCTTGGCAAGATTTTTGTCCTTTTTTCTCTTCCCCTTCAGTGGTTCTGAATACAATAACCCTTAAATGGAATTCATAACCATCATGAAATTACCCCATTTTAGCACTTTTCAGCATTGCTGTGGGTCAAGTGTGGTATGGCACTCATGCATTTGTATTGCTTCTCAGCTCAATGCACATATAGCCTCTTTTCTGCACCAAGGCATCAGCTGTCTCTGGAAACTTGAGGCCGGGTTATCAGCTTTACAGAAATGCACAGCCAGTTTCTCTCCTGCTTCTTTCAGAAAATGTTAAAAAAAAAAAAAGCGCCAAAGTGTCTCGTCAGTCAGAGGAACGTTATACTTAATATGTCAGAACTCCAAATTGCTTCAATGACAGCTGGTGAGAATACTTCAACTTTCCATTGACAGAGCTAAATAACCATCAGCCAGCTTGCCAGATGCTAGCAGATGTACATAGGTCAAGGCTTGGGCAGGCCTCCAAACCTGTTGGTTTTCCTCCTGTGGGTTTGTGGAATGCTTCAGGTGCATGGGCTGGCCTTGCTGTCTAGCACTCAAGGGAACAATCTGTCTCATTTATGTGTGATCTGTAACCATCGAGAAGAGTACTTTCATTTCACCCTCTCCCTCTTGAGCTCACTCATGCATGGGCAGTCCAGTAAATGCAAAAAAATGAGTTTTAAGATGAGACTTGCTTCTTAGCTAAACTGAAAAATCTATGGCACAGGAAAGAAAACAGGCTTCCCTGCACTCTCAGAAGTGTCTGGCAAATAGTAAATTAACCGTTATCTATGAGGAGTAAAGGGATAGCACACCTGGATTTCAGTAAAAATGAGGACACAAAATCAGTGGGCTCTAACCGTACGTGGGGGCTAGACCATAAATTAAGGAGAAGAAGAGTTGGATTTTACAATAACGGTTAAAAGGAATCCTCTTTTATTCTACAACTAAACTATGTATATTTCTTACTAATGTTTTTATTTTAGTAATGATTTAGAAAATTTGGGGGCAAGACAAATCTTCAAATCCTCTGCAACTTTTTCTGTTACCATAACCCAAACAATTATATAATCATTTTAATTGAAGCAGCTTTTAGAGATTATATCTAATAATGTGATAGTCAGATGTTTTCACAATTTTTTGTCAGTAGAAATTGAATTGGTTACAAACAGCTGTTCTCAGAAAGGTGTTGCATGCTACATATATTTTGAGGCCAGTACAGAAACTAAAGAACTTTTACTCATAGCTATGAAGTTTTAGCTTACACAGTGATGCTGAACCACCTGGGGACAGAATTAATTGTATTCAAATTTATGTAGAAGAATAGTTTTTTAATATATAAAATACCACTCCTGATAGCTGGTAAAAGTATACCAAGATCCAATGGCTGGAGCTAGATAATTTTAAACTGAAAATAAGGTTGTATATTTTCTGAGGATGTGACAAAGTGTTGTTTGTAGCTAAAAATAGAGCCCCTTTAGGGAGGCAACACTCTGGTCACTTAGGGTACATCTACACAAATTAAATACCTGCAGCTAGCCCATGCCAACTGACTCCAGTTAAGGGGATGTTCATTACAGTATGGACATTCGGGGTTGGGGCTGGAGCCCGAGCTCTGGGGCTATTGCTATTTAAAGAGATAATTAGTTCAGCAGCAAGCTAGCTGGGGAAGAGAGCAAGCAATGTAGAAAACTGATCTAGGGAGCAGGTCCCTTCTATTTCCTGCTATACTGCTCTGTATATGGATCATAAAGCTAATATATTATTTAATACATAATAACAATAATAATAATAGCAGCAGCAGCATTCAAGGAAGGTAATGCAGGCCAGAATGCCTTATCAGCCATGGTTTCCAAGGCTGAAAGAAAATCCCATTTCACATGGGGTCTCCATCACTTTACATCTTCAAGTCAAGACTGGATATCTTTCAAAAATAAAAGCTCTTGTTAAACTAGAAATTATGAGTTTGATGCAGGAGTTAGTGAATGAAATTCTATGGCGTGTGTAATGCAGGAAGTCGAGCTAGATCATCACTCTCATCCTTTCTGGCTGGCCTTAAAATCTATGATTATTTTATGTATTAGGACACAGAAACGTAACTGGGAAATTCCTTTTATTATTACTTTGGAAACTTAGGCCCTTCCCTATAAATAAATTAAATACATGTGCACCTTTATTCCTGTGAATAACAACTAAATAGTTTAAGTTATGCTATTAAAAAAAAAAAACTAGAGAGTTACTGTATTTTTCTGGGTTTATTCTTCCTGCTTCAAGCTTTTCAGACTAATAGCCACCAGCTGATCTATAAATGAAACTCCCATTAACAGCTAAGGAGGTAAGGTGTGAGACAGAAAAATATAATTTGGGATAGATTTTGGCCCTGGTATATTTTTTTGCCCCTGGTATTTTTAAGGCTGGAATTAGTTCCATTCATATTTTTTTCTGCAACAGTAAATTGCAACAGATATTAGCTGTCAGACATCTATCTGTTTTCAAAACAATCAGAAAGATAGCTGTGTAACCAACTGTAGAAACAAATAGAAGTAGTTATGTGTGCTCAAAGGAAAGCAGCTGGAAATTTGGTCTCAGATCAACGAATAATTTCCTACTAGCACTAATGTATGTGATAATTATGACCCAGCCTACAAGCATTTAAACATATACATAACTTCACTCATGTGAATAATCACATTCAGTTTAGTCAGGTGGTAACAGAAGCTGGGCTCTTTGTTTATTGAAATATAATTGCATATTTAAAATAATGAGATTATTCAGTATTTTCTTAAATTGTGTTTTATGTAAATAAAGCTTACTAAAGAGGAAAGAATTTGAGAAGTAGCATACTATAAAAAGAAGGGAATCTTCCCAAGTGTTTAACTCATTCTGCAGTGGGGATGTCATTTTTATGTTCAATCATAAAGAGAAAGAAAGTTTTATAATAAGCTTGTGTTAATAAATGAGCAATATAATATGGTGGAGTGTAGGCTGGTGCAGTTTTTCAAACAAAATACTTTGTAATGGAAAGTTAGTCTATAAAGGAAAATTTAACCCCATGAAGTACCACCTGGCACAGCTCTACAAAGCACTTCAATTAAGATTCTTAACGGTTTACCAAGGCTTTAATGGGTTTCAAAAAACAAGTAGATAAGTTCATGCAGGATACGTTCATCATTGACTATTAGACAGGATAGACAAGGGTTGGTAATTGCCAGAGCCTGGGAATAGCTGATGGGGTGGATTACTTGATAATTACTAGTTCAGGATACTGAACTACATGAACAGTTGTCTGATCCAGTGTGGCCATGCTTCTATTCTTTGGATTTTATTTACCTTGGTTTATAAAGACTAAATTTAACTAAGTTTTGGCATGTAAATCGCAAAGCAAATTTCAGTCAAAAATCACTGAGTTTCTCCTGATTTTCCCGCAGAACCATATATGTTTATTACAGTATCACGTATGCAAACCTTGGGTTTGTAACAAACTAAGATGTTCCTCATTTTGTTGAGCACACTAGTAGTTAAATAAAGAGCAGAATGTATACACAAATGTTACTGTTTATCCACTTTCTGAATGAATATTGACCTGAAATTTGTGAAAAAGACTCATAAAACCCATATGTGTAACCCTTTTCAAAACCTGACTACTGTATTCATTAGTTGCTTTTGGTCTAATACAAACTGTTGTTCAGTTCAAAGTCCAAGGTTATGTGCTGCTACAAATAAGCTCTCACCAACATGAATTCTTGGATTGGATGGTCCTGACAAGGATCAAATTTATAGTGTGTGATGCACTTATCCATTGAAGACATACCAAGAGCCATCTGTATCTAACAGCTGGGATCTAATCAAGTACTCCCTGTCTTGTGTCCCTAGCCTCCTCACTGAGCATTTAAGAGCCCAAGGGAAGAGAAGCACATATTTATATTATGGCCTGCACTGCAGACTACACTAAAGGCCAGGAATCTGCTGGAAAATTATGCTGCATCTGTTCAAAACTTAAAATGTTGAAGGGTAAGTTTCAAGTTCACTTTGATGGTCTTAACTGCATATTAAAGTAGGCTCAGAGTTATTTACATTTTGGCAGAGTTCTCCAGCATTAGCAATTACAAGAAAGTGTAACAGGATAAAAGGAACTGTCAAATATAAATAGGTCATTTTTCATAAACAAGTACAGTAGATTTTCTAGATGAATACTCACAAGGGAACTAGTGACAAGGTGTTTCTTCAAAATAATAATACACGCCCCATCTACACTCTAGGAAAGCCTTATTTATTACTTCAAAGAAACCTGAAGTGATTCTGCTTAATATAAAATGCACAACTTTTATCTTGACCCCAAGCTTATAACATTGTGAGTCAACCCTTCCTGATAGGGTACTTTCTAATCTTGGAAGTTGGAAAGTGCAATGTGCTTCAGGGATGATTTGAAGTACCATGGTGAACTTGCACCAGGGACCAAATGTGTGATTTTCAGTGCCAGAAGCATAAACTACTATTGTCTGAGCTAAAGGAGTCACTCCACTAGTTGAGAGCCATAGTAAATTCACATCATCTATTGCACAGTCAAAAGTCGAACCAAGTATGGCCATTTTTATGGAGGTATTCATAGAACACCCTGAACAGCAAGTTACATGCTTCCCCTCATGAGCATAAGGCTGTCCTGAGCATAGGATGTCCACAGCCGTGAAAATCCCAGTTTAAGCTACTACAAGTTTTAGATGCCATGATGGATGGTTATTAGAACTAGTAGAAATTTTTCCAGCTGAACAATTTTCTGTCTGCAAATGCTGATTCAACCAAATGAAAATGTTGCATGGGAAAAAACATTGATTGTTAAAATTTGCTATAGGACATTATCAAAATGATTTTGTTAAGGTCGGAATGTTTGACTTTATCATTCTGACAATTATAGAGTAAGATAGAATATAAAAGTTTAAATTAAAATCTCAAAAATACAGCCAAAATACTTCTGAATATTTAATTTTGTTTAAAACGCTGAGATTTCAAAATTGAAGTTTTAAATCTCAGCAGTTCCCATGGAATGGAAATTCCATTTTTCTGCCAGCTCTAGTCAACGCCGTACCTTAGAATCTGAGGCTTTCACCACTAAAAGCATGAATTCTATCGCTTGAGCTAAATAGGTAGCAACTTCAGCATTAAGTGTAATATAGAGTTGCTGTGGTTTGGTCACTAGAACAAAGCAAAATATTGACAGTGAACACTGGGCTACATTAGCCCAATATTGTGATTTTCTGCTGAACATTTATTGCATTAATGCCCCCTCAGAAATAAAGTAAATACATCACATAAAGACCATATGAAGTGTTACTATTTAAGTTCTACTGTCTCAAGGCAAAATGGATTCCTGTTAGAATAGAATAGAATCATAGGGTTGGAAGGGGCCTCATGAGATCATCGAGTCCAACCCGCTGGGGCTTGAACCCAGGACCTTCTGCATATTAAGCAGAGGTGCTGTTAATTTTATGAATAGTAGATTGCAGTGGGACACATGCCTCTACTCCTTTTCCTCTAGTTTTTCCTGCCCTTTCCACAGACAAGGCCAGAATCCTTCTGGTTTTAGCGACATGTGCTCATCTATTTATAGTGCTTCCATGCAGATACCCTTCTTCCCATAAACAGTCAAAACTGCAGAGCTCCAACCTACCTCCTCTGAACTTAATTGTGGCCCCAGGGAGCGTTGGTCCCCTTCTTCTACCTCCTTCAAGCAGAATGCCCAAAAGCTCCCTTTACCTGACCCATGCCTTCCACTTGTCAGGTCCCTGCAGCTGTGTTTATCACTGCCCAGGAAAGCCATTCAGGTGTTTCTATTACCTCTTTATTTCCAGGTCTTGACCCAGTCAGCTCAAGGTGGCCAGTTGCCACCCACTAACCACTCAGCCAGGGTGCCTTAGGGTTTACCGGTCCATTTGTAAGTGCCAAGGCAGAGGAGAAGGTTCAGTCTGCCAAAAAGATTTAACAATTCGTGAACAATTATATTGTTCTTTACTTTCCCTAAATTAAAAAGGAATTATTGCTTGGAAATAGCCCAAGTATACATTTTCTATCATAGAATATTCAATGGTGTACAAAACACAAATTAGAAAAACATTTTGAAAGCAATATATAACATCGATAGTGTTATTAATGGATTAAAGACAGTTGTATTTATTGGTTACTTTTTATATAATTCCAAAATGTGTGCTAAGCACTTCAGAGAGGTGAGTGGTTGCGCAGTGAGGAAAACATTGGCAGTCTAGCTCATAATAAATTACAGGTCCAAAGGCTGGCTTCTATGTGTTATATATGTAATGCAAGACAAATGTTTGCTTACCTTTGCATCTGTGGGTAGCCTCTAACCAAACAATTATGTTGACTGCATTAGTATCATTGACTTAGATTACTTAAACAGGACCAAACAGTGCCCTTGAAGACATACTGCTCCCAATGAAGTCAACAGAACTGTAATGTATTCTGTCCATTCGATAGAGGCTCTCTGTTACAAATTGATAAACAAAGTGTTTTCTCTATATCTTTGGGACTATATTTTACAAAGTCTGTTGATAATGATTTCACCACTCGGCAACGATCTTTAACAAGCCTTGCAAATATTTGGTGGGGGGATCTGACCCATAAAACTTTGGGACTTTTTGCAAACATGCAGAGCAGCTTTTATTCCTCTACATAGAATATGTTTTCTGCAGCTGTTTTTAGGTTTATACTTGGTATAAACAAATCTGTAGGAAAAAGGTAGTTTTCTGTCTTTATTCTGCATAGCTTAATGCATATTACAGGTGTGAATTCAAAGGCCATGATTCTCAGAAGCAAAGAATTACCCAATACATACCAAGAGGTGGTAGAGCGAGGGGTGTAGAGATAGTTTTAACACACCTTTCCAGTCCTCTGATCCTGCACAGTCTGTGTCCAAGACTGCTATCTTGGTCAGAGGATCCCAGCCTTACTGCCCTCCCCTCTCTTCTGTTACAAGAAAGTGGTGTGATGCAAGAGCCAAACATTACAATGGCTGAGCAGTACTGGAGGAGCCTCTACCAGAGGTTCTCAAACTGGAGGTCATGAGATTATTATGGGGGAGAGGTTGTTGCAAGCTGTCAGCCCCCGCCACACATTGCTAAATGTGGCATGGGATGGGGGGGATCCCAGCGGAAAAAAAAAAAAAAGAGTTTGAGAACCAGTGCTCTAGACTGACATGTTCCTGCAGTGGTCCGAATGAAACTAAGAATTTGGGTTTAAATACCAGAAGGCTATCACCCCCCACCCCCAACTGGTATATTCATCTCTCAGAAGGGCCAGATTAACATATAGGCGAACTACACAAGTTCCTAGGGAACAAAATTGGGGGGAAGCATTTTTTTTTCCCCAATTCCAATCCAGGTTTGTGCATGAACTGAAAAAAACTTATTCGCTGAATGAGTGGCACTGCAACCCAGCACACAGGGTGTCAATGCCACTCAAATTTGGCCCAGCCAGCCCACTGTCATGATGCATAAATCCACATAATTCCACTGGGTAAACACTAGGCTTCCTTCTATAACAAGGCGAGGGCACACAAGTGCATCTTTGCCTAATGCCTGGTGATGGGTCAATCCAGTCTCTTAGTACACAAGAGTAATTTTCAGAAACTTTCATGAGAATTGTGTCATTAAGAGAAGACCCCTGAAGCTGCACTCAGAGACATTTTAGTTGGCACAGAAGTTTTATGCCAGTCTCCAAATAGTCATGAACCAAAGGTGGAATGAGCAAAGAACCTCCAACTGTGAGAATAAATGGGTCATCACATCTCAAGTTAATATTCTCAGCTAAGGCCATTGAGTCAATATGCTTTCACCCCTGGCGGCCAAAGAATGATATGGCTTGATAGGTTGTTAGTATAAACAAACCTAATTGTGGGAAAGGTGAACTGCCTATAATACGGTGGGAAAAAGAGCCATTCTAACATATATGCATTCCACAGAAAAATATTCTGCACTGATAACAGAAAATTAAGCTGCAATGATAACAGAATACCAATTTAAATATATCAAATATTTGCAAAAATATTTGTTTCAGTTGCAACACAGAAAACAACATGTACAGTACTTACTTTATATTATTTTTATTATAAATATATACATTCTAAAAAGCTAAGGAAATAGTATTCTTCAGTTCATCTCATACAGGTACCGTAGTGTAATCTCTTTATCGTGAAAGTGCAACTTGGAAACACAGCATTTTTTTTCATACCTGCATTCTAAAACAGAACAATGTAAAACTTTTGCCCCTGCAGTCTTAGCCAATCACTAAGACAAACAACTTTGTTTACATTTATAGGACATCATACTGCTTGCTTGTTATTTACAATGTCATTTGAAAGTGAAGCCAGAAGTTCATATGGCACTGTTGTAGCCAGTTTTGCAAAGTATGTGTGTGCCACATATGCTAAAAATTCATCTGCCCCTTCATTCTTTGACTTGAAGACTGCACTTTTCTCATCATTTTACAGTGCAAATATTTGTAAAAAGAATATTAAATTGAATACTGTACACTTTGTATTGTTGTAAGTGAAAATAATATATTTAAAATGTAGAAACATTCAAAATATGTACAATAAATTTAAATTGTATTCTATTATTAACAGCGTGATTAAAACTGCAATTAATGACAACTTTGTTTTTTTAATCTCAGGATTGTGATGTTTTCACTAGTTTGACAATCCTGCTTTTCACTCATGCAATAAGTATCATACTTGTCATTATGAAAAAGATTTTCAGCAATCAAACAGTTTTCCCCTTTAGGAAAATAAAACTACATCACCACAAATATGGGTGTTAAAAATGAAGACATATTCCACTTCAACGTATCAGTCATATTATTTAAGAACTAATGAAATGGCAATGCAATTACTCAAATATTCCCATTAGAAAGGACTGGAAAGGGTGTGCAAGTAAAGAAGAGCATCAAGAAAAATGAAACTGCAGCTGTTGAAATGATTCTTGGAAGCCTCCAAAAATCAATGGTTTCAGGAGTGACATGATATAATGTAATAGGGTCCTGCATCCTGAGAGAGACCCAGCTATTTGGAGATAGGGACAGTTATGTAAACTTTAAGGTTCCATGCATTTCAATTCTACTCAGTCTGTGTAGATGTTCACCAGCACGTCTCACCAGCCAAGTGCTCCTGGTGATGATTCCAGGGAGTTACTCAAGTGTACACATATCCAGTGACCCATTCTCCATCCATTCACACCTCAACCTTCTAGCTGAGTCCCTTCCTCAGTTCCCCCTTCCAGAGTAGGGCCTAATCCAGGCAGGCCCTCTCTGAGTGGGTGGCCACCACTCCTATTGCCATCCATTGGTGGTCTGGGAGAGGTAGGGAGGGATCTTGGCCCACCCACTTCTCCAGGTCCTAGGCTAGGGACCCTATTCACCACACTTGGCACCACTATGACTCCTCTCACTCTCGTATCAGGGCCTAGGGTCCAGCTGAGCCCTGGCAGTCCGCAGAGAGCTATCTCTGGTCCTACCTCCCGCAGTCAACCCTATAGAACATCCTTCCACTCTGCACTCCAGGGAAGACTGCTCAGAGCTGGGGCTTCAGCCTTCTTACATACAGGGCTCCTGCACCCTGATTGGCTCTGCAGCCACCTCCCCCCTTCTCCAGAGCTTTCAACCCCTTCACTACCAGAGCAGGGACACTACCCCCCTTACAGTCATATCGTTAGCTCTAGGTCACCTTTATTTAAATCCAGGGCCACAGGCAGAATCCCACAAGTAGGATTGCTATCCCTAGCAAGAAAAAAAGCATTTTCAATTAAAAATTCTTACACTAATTGATGGCTTTGGTCACAGAGTTAAATACCACAAAACTATATTTAAAGCATTCCTGAGAAGTAATAGCTACAGCATCATCTGTTTGTATTCAGTGTTTGTTTAGCACTTATTAATAAATGTACTCTTTCATAGTATGATAAATGTAACAGAGAAAATGAATTAGGGCAGATTTAAAATAGTAGAATTGGAGTCAGTGTATGTTCTAATAAGCAGAACAACAACAAAATACGGTAGAACTTTTATAGCCCATAGGTGTGACTGAAAGATGAAGCAGAAGTGAGACAGTTGCATTGAAAGTTTGCTTGCATATGTTAGAGCAAGAGAATTGTTTTAAATGAACTATAAAGGTGGTTTGAGAGGAACAATATACAAAAAGATTCCATGCTGTATGGCTCTTTAGTGACTTACTTGACACAACAGTAGCGACTTGACAAGTTTTCTATGAATATAGAATTTGTTTACTTTATCTTTTATTCAGTAGATATAGTTGATCTGTTTATTGAGACAAAGCAATTATGCTTCCTCTCCCACTTCCAGAAGTTTTGTTGCAACAAAAGATATAATAATAATTTAATGCTTCTCCATACTGAAATATAGAACATATAGTAAGTGTGGTAGAGAGAGCTAAATAGCTATTAGCCGAATCTCAAAAACTAAGATGGGCAGTGTAGGGGAAATTCCATCTCAGTATGATCAGTGGATTCAGAACAAGGAAAGTATGATAATAAAGAAACAAGGCAAGCCTGTTTATATTCATAAAGACTAACTGTACTGTTTTACAGTTAATATGATATAGAAACCAGAGCATAACGATTAATTTCTTTGGCATGTCTGTAAACCAAACAGGGCTCAGATTAAGGAAAGACAATGTGGTTTTTACCGTTCCCATTGTTAATGGAGAGGAGAAAAGATGGAAAGAAAAGAGTAGATACCTTCCACCATACGCAGGTTGCCTAGGACTATGCAGCAAAACTTAATTTTCATTCAGTAGGGAATAGGCAGAAATACTTGGCCAAAAGGTGTATCTGTAATTACATGGTTAACTGAACTGCATTTAAAAGATAGGAAAATCCCAATTCACCAAGAGTGGAATTCACCCTTTTAGAGAGAGAGTCTAAATTGGGTCCTCCTACACTATGATGAATTTCACCCAAATGAACACAATACTTTTGAAGATTTAAAGAATTTAAATATGCTCCCTAGAACAGTTACATACTACCAAAAGGTGATTTGCAAAGATTGTCAAACCTATAATTTATGCTCAGGTTGTTTTGTTTCTTGTATATACCTCATGGACTAACAACCCCAAACTGGCTGGAAGCTGCCTTCCTAACTCTGTTTTAGAGTTTTGAGATGTCATGATCATAAGAAGCCAGATATATAAATAAAAACATGGCCTTAAACCAAATCATAGTGAGCAGCTATAAAATAGACTGATTTATAAAACAATTCAGCAATATTCCACTAACAACATATATTTTATGAGGGATTTCCAAAACTGTTTGTATTTATTTTAAGACAATGCAGTTCTCTTAAAATTAATAATAAAGGGTAGTGGAAGTGGACTCACTTCTGAGGGGGACGGAGGCACCCATCTGTCGCCCTGACAAGGTCTCTCGAGAGGTATGCTGCCTGCCAGGTGCCCGCATCCGAGACGTTACGGAGGGATTGTCGAGAATCATCCGCCCCTCTGACTACTACCCCATGCTTCTCATCCATGTAGGAACCAATGATACTGCGAGAGGTGATCCTCGGCAGATCAAAGGTGACTTGAGGGCTCTGGGAGCGCGGGTGAAGGAGTTTGGAGCACAGGTGGTGTTCTCCTCGATTCTTCCGGTCAAGGGTAGAGGCCTGAGCAGAGACAGATGCATCCTGGAGATGAACGTTTGGCTGCGAAGATGGTGTCGTCAGGAGGGCTTTGGCTTCCTCGACCATGGGTTGCTGTTTCAGGAAGAAGGACTGCTAGGCAGAGATGGACTCCATCTTTCGAGGAAGGGGAAGAGCGTATTTGGACGCAGACTGGCTGACCTAGTGAGGAGGGCTTTAAACTAGGTCTGAAGGGGGAAGGAGACCAAAGCCCACAGGTAAGTGACTATGTGGGAGACCAGGGGGATGGGATGGAACTTGGGGGGTGCCGGGACTGTAACTACAGGGATAGAAGAGAGGATAATTGGAACATGCGGGGGGAATCAAATAACTTTCTTAGATGCTCTAATGAAGCCCTAATGCCTGAGGCAGGTGGGGGAGGTCAACACCAAAAGAAAATCCAGGGAGGTAGATACAATAGAATTGAATGTCAAAATGGGAAAGTAGGGCAATCAGCTGGGTATCTTAGGTGCCTATACACAAATGCAAGGAGCCTGGGAAACAAGCAGGAGGAATTGGTAGCACTAGCGCAGACAAAGAACTATGACATGATTGGGATAACAGAGACGTGGTGGAATAGTTTGCATGACTGGAGCTCTGCAATAGATGGGTATAAACTGTTCAGGAAGGACAGGCAGGGAAGGAAAGGGGGAGGAGTAGCACTATATGTAAAGGAGCTCTATGACTGCTCAGAGCTTCATTATGAAAGTGGAAACAAGCCAGTTGAAAGTCTGTGGGTTAAGTTTAGAGGGGAGAGCAACAAGGGGGATGTTGTGGTAGGTGTCTGCTACAGACCACCAGATCAGAAGGAGGAAGTGGATGAGGCATTCTGTGTACAACTAACAGAAGTTTCTAGAGCACAGGCCCTGGTTCTCATGGGGGACTTCAATTACCCTGACATCTGCTGGAAGGCCAATACAGCAGTGCACAGGCAATCCAGGAAGTTTCTGGAGAGTGTTGAGGACAACTTCCTGGTACAAATGCTGGAGCAACCGACGAGGGGCCTTGCGCCTCTCGATCTGCTGCTCACAAATAGAGAAGAATTTATCAGGGAAGTAGAAGTGAATGGCAGCCTGGGTAGCAGTGACCATGAAATGATTGAGTTCAAGTTGATGATTAAAGGAAAGAAGGAAAGAAGCAAAACACAGACCCTGGACTTCAGAAAAGCAGATTTTGTCTCCCTCAGGGAACTGATGGGCAGGATCCCTTGGGAGGCTGATCTGAAGGGGAAAGGTGTCCAAGAGAGTTGGGTGCATTTTAAAGAAACCCTGCTAAGGGCACAGGAAGATACAATTCCAATAAGGAGAAAGCACAGCAAATGTGGAAGGCGCCCACTGTGGCTTAACAGAGAGCTCTGCACTGAGCTGAAGCATAAAAAGGACGCTTACAGGAAGTGGAAGCTAGGACAGATGACTAAGGAGGCATATAAAGACATTGCTCGGGACTGCAGGGATAAAATCAGAAAGGCCAAAGGACAAATGGAGTTGCGACTAGCAAGGGATGTGAAGGATAACAGGAAGGGGTTCTACAAGTATATCAATAACAAGAAGAGGATCAGGGATGGTGTAGGTCCCTTACTGAATGGGGCAGGCATCCTCGTGACAGAGGATGAGGAAAAAGCTGAAGTGCTCAATGCTTTTTTTACTTCTGTTTTCACAAGCAGGGTCAGCTCCCAGCCCACTACACTAGGTACGGGGGACTGGGGAGAAGAAGAGAGGCCCTCGGTGACAGAAGGTCAGGTTAGGGACTGCTTAAAGAAACTAGATGTGCACAAGTCCATGGGGCCGGATGAACTGCATCCAAGGGTGCTGAGGGAGCTGGCTGATGAGATAGCAGTACCGTTGGCCATTATCTTTGAAAACTCGTGGCGAACGGGGGAGGTGCCAGAGGACTGGAAAAAAGCAAATATAGTACCTATCTTCAAGAAAGGCAAAAAGGAGGATCCAGGGAATTACAGACCTGTCAGCCTCACCTCAATCCCTGGAAAAATCATGGAGCAGCTTCTCAAAGAATCCATCCTGAAACACTTGGAGGAACGTAGAGTAATCAGGAACAGTCAGCATGGATTTACCAAGGGTAAATCATGCCTGACCAACCTCATCGCCTTCTATGATGAGATGACTGGATTTGTGGATGTGGGAAGAGCCGTTGATGTGATATACCTTGACTTTAGCAAGGCTTTTGATACGGTTTCCCACAGCATTCTCATTGGCAAATTAAGGAAGTATGGGTTAGATGCGTGGACTGTAAGGTGGATAGAAAACTGGCTAGAACAACGGTTTCAGCGCGTAGGAATCAATGGCTCCATGTCAAGTTGGCAGGCAGTAACAAGTGGTGTGCCCCAGGGGTCGGTCCTGGGGCCAGTTCTGTTCAATGTTTTCATTAATGATCTGGATGATGGGATAGATTGCACACTTAGTAAGTTTGCAGATGATACCAAACTGGGGGGAACGGTAGACACCCTAGAGGGCAGAGACAGGATTCAGGGAGACCTAGACAAACTGGAGCAGTGGGCCAAGAGGAATCTCATGAGGTTCAACAAGGATAAGTGTAAAATCCTGCACTTGGGACGAAAAAACCCCATGTACTGCTACAGGCTGGGGAGTGATCAGCTAAATAGCAGCACTGGAGAAAAGGACCTGGGAGTCATGGTGGATGGGAAGCTGGATATGAGTCAGCAGTGTGCTCTTGCTGCCAAAAAGGCCAATGGCATACTGGGCTGCATCAGAAGAAGTGTTGCCAGCAGATCAAGGGATGTGATCATTCCCCTCTATTCTGCACTAGTGAGGCCACATCTGGAACACTGTGTCCAGTTTTGGGCTCCCCACTACAAAAAGGACATGGACAAATTAGAGAGAGTCCAGAGGAGGGCAACCAAAATGATCAAAGGGCTGGAGCACAAGCCCTATGAAGAAAGGCTGAAGGAACTAGGCTTATTTAGCCTGCAGAAGAGAAGACTGAGGGGGGATTTGATAGCAACCTTCAACTACTTGAAGGGTTGCTCCAAGGAGGAGGGAGCTCGACTGTTCTCGGTAGTAACAGAGGGCAGAACGAGAAGCAATGGCTTCAAGTTACAGCTGGGGCGGTCCAGGCTGGATATTAGGAAAAACTTCCTTACTAGGCGAGTGGTGAAGCATTGGAATAAGCTGCCTAGGGAGGTGGTGGAATCTCCATCTCTGGAGGTGTTCAAGGCCCAGCTGGACAAAACCCTGAGTGGGATGATCTAATGGGAGTGGTCCTGCTTTTTTTGGCAGGGGGTTGGACTAGATGACCTCGTGGGGTCCCTTCCAACCCTATGATTCTATGATTCTATGATAAGTGTAGCTGACATATCTAATAATAACTGCATAATGTACATTTCAATCCAAAATAGTAATGATTATTTTTACCTACACTACTAGACTACTGTTTTCTGACCTGGAGAATATGACCCTCAGAAAAGTGATTCAGGGTATTAAATTACTCATGTAAATCTTGGGTATAATGAGGTTTTAGTGGGATTTTATCCCATAAAATATCATTAGTAGCTTGGGTTATATTTATCTGCATTTAGATGATGCATTGTCATATTGTACGTAGCCTTATTCAGGACTTGTTAATTTCATCAGGCATCTGTATAAAAAAAAAAAACCCTCTGTTTTCAAGACCAAAAGACCCAGGGTCTATTTGATTAAACAGTGTCAATGTCTGGGAGTTGGAGGGATGGTGGAGTAGGGGGATAAACAAATGATCTGATAAATGTTCTATATCCCCTCCCTCACATCTCTTTACTATAGCAAATAGGTTGTCTTTAATTTTTGTAAACATTTTCAGTCAGGTTTTGATTTTGCAAAGCCAAAAGCAGGGAATTTTAGTTATGGCTTCCCTCTATTTTTTCTGAAGCAAAGTTCCCATCACTGAAAGCTGTGTAAACCTTTTAAAAATTTGAGCAGAATACTGTAAGTAGGATTAAAGATCACATTCAAGTTAATTGATTACTCCATAAAAAAAAAACAGGAAAAGTCATCTTTCAATAGGTAAAAGCTAGGTCTCGCATACATAGGGGTAAAATCCTGTTGTTTTGACTAAGTCTGAGTAAAGTATTTTTGTGCAGAGCAAGTATCTGTTCTATGAGAACAATGTACGGGTGCAAAGAGAGCATAAGGAATTGACATGCACCTGGCAGACTGTAGCATGTCCCTGGGGGATGTCCAAGTAACTCTGGTGATCCCTTGAGGTGCTGCACAGGTTGCATATTGCCCTGAACTGCGTGTCACTTGTCCCGTGGTGTGAGGACAAACTGGCTGTTCTATACCCATCAGCGGTTTGCTCCTAGCTGGCTGCCAAGTTTTGGTTGTTGCTTAACCTTTCTCTCTGGCTGTCCTCATCTATGGCTTCCTGCCTGGAAAAGCTCTGGTGGAGCCTCTCTTTTTGGCTTCTGGCTAGAGTGCTCTGATCTGACTCTGGCTGCCGATTCCTGTTTAGTGTTTGCAAGTCTGTGGTGGAGAGACAGAGCACGGATCAGTGTCATTCTAGCAACAGCTCTAAATCTCTGGCCACTGTGGGACTGCGAGATGTGATAAGGTGAAAAGGCACTCTGGAAGCCCTAGCACAGAAGGGATTAACCCACACTCCTACCTGTCCTGGTGGTGATTGGGATAAGACCATAAAAGTAAAGGGTAGAGCTTATCAAAAGTATTCCACCAAACCTTTTGATTGATTGACTGATTTAGGACAGAAAACTGGACTTTCAAACAAACGAAATGTTCTCATGAAAGCCATCCACTTCCCTTGGAAACAGGAAACTGGGGAATGTTTTTGATTATCTTCTGGGTTTTGGTAGTTTTTGTCTAAATATTAATAGGTATTAATTGCTGCCAATGGGGGACAAGCAGAGGGGGAGAAGTAGTTCTTGTGTTTTCAGCTGTCCAATGTAAAGACAAAATTTTCCTGTTAAAAACCAGACTGTTTTCTGACCAGCTCTAGAAGTGGCTGTGGGAGCAGCTACCCAGTGGGCAGGAAAATGAGTATGTGGGTCCTTTCCCCTTTCAGCTGGCTAAGAAGCTGAAAAGGTCTCCAGCAATTGGAACCCTTGCGATAGGTGGCTTAGTTTGGTTTGGAATCTTTTTCATGTGACTTAATAAAAGTAAGTCCTGAAGAGAAGAGACTGAAATTTTGCAGCTAGCAAGAGTGCTATTTTTCTTTCTCAAGCAGTGGTTCTGCCTATGGGGATTTTTGTCATAACCACATAAATATAGGAGTTATTCTGGTTGGGTCTCTCTTTTGATATTCAGTCGTCTACTTTTTCTTCAAGGTCTGAATTTTAAGTGATCAGCATTGCATTTGCATAACATGAGCCTCTGCATAACACTGCATAAAAACTGGTTCCAAATGGTTCATGACAGATCATCTTAAAAGGTACAATCCTTCCATCCGAAGTCAATAACCATAACAGTTAATCAATATTAAAATAATGCAAGAATTTCAAAACCTCATAACTATCTGTTAACTAAATTGAGTAACAATATTCAATTAACCTTTGAGGTTCTAAGCTGTTATGTGGTCCTGTGGATCTCCCCCCAGCATTGGTCCATAGTTCTGGAGAGCTTAGTGCTTACTAAAATAGAAATAAATTACCAAGATGGAACTGTTTAAAGCAGCTCAAAGGGAAGTTCCTGGCAACTAAGAACACCCAAAAGAGAAGAGCCAAGATCAGAATCCAATAATTTCCTCCAAAAAATGGCAGGCAGTGATCCTGTAGCTAAACATGCTGGAAAATATTGCAATTGTATTATGTGCATCCTAGATTCAACAGCAGATCGTTTCTGGTTTGCTGAAAGGTCAAATCTGCAAAAGGCTATGTCACTGAAAACAATCATATAATGGCATGAACCCTTCTTCACAGGAGCACTGTAACCATGTGGCCAGCATACTGGCCTGGGACTTGGGAATCCTGGGTTCCATTCCCAGTTCTGCCACTTTTTTTGGTCACTTGTAGCAAGTCATTTCATCCTTCTGTGCCTCAGTTTCCCTATATGTAAAGCAGGAAAATTAATAATGATCTCCTTTATATAGCACTTTTGAGAACTATTGATGAAAAGCCCTATATAAATGATAGATCTGATATTACTGTCCCTCAAACCTTAAGGTTTGCTACCCAAGGTAAATGGTGAACCTTGGAGTTACTTAAGCAACAATAGGTGAAGAGATTCCAACAGTAATCAGAAGTGGACAACAGATAGTCCTAAATGCCTGCAACTTGTTAAAAAAAGTATTTGGTCTCTATAGGTGACTTTGCATGGCACCATATGTTTCCCTAACTGATGTAGCTTAGGAAGAGGGCAGGGAAAATTATTAAACTAGTCTCTACTGAGGAGTTTCATCATAAAAAGACGAGAAGGAACAAGTATGTTAGTCATCTCTTCTGGCTCCATGTGAGAGTGGGAAATGGGATTGCAGCAGATCATAATGATCTAACACAGCTTCCCTCTTTGAGGGTTGCATGCATACTGAATGCTTTTTGTCTCCTCTATAGCTTGCCTCCATGCACATCTTAAAACTTGTTAAATTCTAAGCCAAAATGTTGAGACAGACAGAAAGAAAATAGCCTCAGCATAGACTAATACATCTAAAGAATGGTCATGCAGAAAACATTCAATGGGAGGAAAAACAGTTTATCAAATTAGACAGGCTTTTAAAGTGCAAGATGGCACCAATTGGGGTCGCTTGTACAGTCATCACAGGACATATCTAGGGATAATGAAATTCCATTACATCACCACAATAATGGGCATCCAAATACCAGCGAGAGGATGATCTATTAGAAGAAGTTTAAAACAAAGTAACAGAATGGAATTAAGGTCTTGAAGGGTTGACATTCCTGTTTTCCAAGAGCTACAGTTACATTACATAGAATGAATAAATAGTCAAGGGACCTAGGCTCTTGATGCTTCAGTGCATAAACCAACCTCTAATGGACAAAAGGAAGACAAAAATTCCAGTTATGAGCAGGTTGCGCCATAATTATCTCTACAGGGTCTCTCAGGACAAGGGGGGAGCCTCCTGGATCTGGGAGCAGAGGGATAGGAGGGGGGCAAGATGTGAGATCTCACAACTCATGGGGAGGGCAGCAGATGGCTCATGGATGAGAAGGATTCTAGGGATTTCCACCTATACCCAAAGCTTGTTCAAATCCCTGCAGGTCACACACTCTGATCCTGGGCACTGTGGTAGCCACTCCAATCCCTCTGGGACCTGCTCCTCACCTCCTCCACAAACCTCTCCTCCTTCTGCCCTTGTTTGTATTAATTTACATGGGGACAGAGCCCCCAGAATATTTCCACTGTGTTGGCACTAGCCTCCCGCTCCCAAACCCAGGTTCCACCATTCCTTGAGATTCTTCCACTTTCCCCTTGAATATTTGTGACAGATAGAAATAAGATGGATCACTAACACTTACATCCATTCCACTAAAACACATAGAAATAAGTCTGTGTCTTCAGTGAGCATTTCATTACAGCTCTGATTGTACACAGCAAAGTGCATGTCTGGGTGCACCTGCTACACAGCCATAAGGATCTGCACTTGTTTATCGAACTGCAATTTCAACCTTTGGTTTATGATGTCTTCACGTCATGAGCAAGTACACTGTGTTCTTTATGTTTCACTTCTGCAGGTTTCATAAATAATATCAGGTTCAGCTCGGCCGGCTGCAGAGCTTAACTATAAAAATCACTTCAGACCTTAAAAAATTAAGTGTCATTCTAACTATGGAAATACACATCGATTCGGTTATATAGAAAGTGTTTGGAGGTGTGTGACACACTGCACTCCTCATATTCACTTTCATAGTGTAGTTGTGTAGTGCCTAATGTAAAGGATGTCATGTACAACATTTTTGGAATGCTCATTATGTACTGAATATTACAGTGATGTATTTGGTGCAATGTCATGTGTATGCTTATGAAGATTTGCTGTGGAATATTCCCATATATATTTCAAGACTTCAGACAGATTTAAGCAAAACTCTAAAGAGCTGAGTGGCACCTCACTAAGGCATGTATTAACAAACCCAGTCAGGAACAAAGGACTAGACTGACATCAAGAAAGGAATCACACAAAGGTGATACTCACTGACTCTGGACATGAATGAAGCCACACAAGAACATTGTTACTTGACCCAGAAGGAGGTGAGAGAAGGGTGTGAAGTCCCAAAAGGGAGAAGGAACATTTTGAAAAGGAGAGATTTTATTGCACTCTCTCTCCCCCTCCCTCTTCCATCTTCAACAACACCAAGCAACCGAAGTGCTGATTATGGGGGTCGGGATGGTGACTGAAAGCAGAGCAGCCACCCTGTGGTAAGATCCATAGATCTAGAAGGGACCATGAGAGGTCTTCGAGTTCTGTCACCTGCAGTTTTTGGTCCTATCATGAGTATCTCTAGACCGCCCCTGACAGGCGTTTGTCTAACCTGCTCTTAAAAAGCTCCGATAGTGGAGATACCACAACCTCCCTAGGCAACTTATTCCAGTGGTTAATCACCCTGACAGTTAGGATCTTTTTTCCAACCTAAACCTGTAATTTAAGCCCATTGCTTCTTGTCCTATCATCAGCAGTTGAGGAGATTAATTTTTATACCTTCTCCTTATAACAACCTTTTAGATACATGAAAACTTATGTCCCCCTCAGTCTCCTCTTTTCCAAACTAAACAAACTCAGTTCTTTCAATCTTTAGAGTCCTACAAATCCACAGGTGGTAAAGGTAGATATCTGCAGATCCACTGTTGCACATTGGAGCTTAGATGCAGATTCTATTTTTATCTGCCCAGGGTGCAATTGCTACAGCTGCTGCCTCTGCCACAGTTGCAGAGAGCAGTGAGCAATATTAAACAGCACAGAAGGGAGCAAAGGAAATGTCCCACCCAATCCAAGCTCAGCTCTGCTTGAGTCTGCCAGCCAATCAGAGACAGTCGCTCACCGGAGCTCAGTGTACCAGCTAGTCCCACCTCTAACTCTAGGAGTCCCAGCAGCCAGTCCCCACTTCCACCAATTAGCTGTAGATGGGCAGCTACACTCCACCCTTTCCCTCACTGTTGGCCACCCAGTCAGATGACTGGCAAGTGCCACTGAACACCCGAGTGATTTTAGAAGCTTCAGCTTCCCTAGGCAGGTGGAATAAAAGTTGTTGAGATCCAGGCCAGGGGCAGCTCTGAACGGCATGGAGCTGCTCACCCCCACCCCACCCTAGCCTTAAATCTGTGACAGCCAGCCACAGGCTTTGCTCCTACAGTCAGGACAGAAGTTGCCGGAGGGAGGGATGGTGCAGATGTGGATGGACATACAGCCTGGCATACAGATCCTGAATCAGATGCTGGCTGACACTGAGCAGATGTGGATCCACATTTTTGTATCCTGCAGTGCTGTGTCAATCTTTCCTCGTGAGTCAAGTATTCTAGACCTTTAATCATTTTTGTTGCTATTCTCAGACTTTTTCCAGTTTGCCTACATCCTTCCTGCAATGAGATACCCAGAAATGGACACAATACTCCAGTTGAGCCTGAATTAGCAAAGAGTAGAGCAAAATAATTACCTATGTCTTTTTGGTTTTGTTCAGTTTTGCTACTCAGATCAACATTAGGGAGAATCCTTTCTTCATATATTGACACACTGGGATTTTATTCCCAAGAGCACTGGAAATAATAAAGAATGGATACTTGACTGGCTTGAAAGAACATAGTTCCAACTGCCATCACTTCATTCATTTAGTCTTGAGCCAGTGAACCATCTATTACAATATTTTGTCTCTGACACTGAATGAGACTATACTGATTTAGACTGGCAGGCAACCTGACCCTGACTCTTTAATCAGCACTCTTTAACAAATGATTTTTTTTTTATGTTTACTATTGCTTTTTGGGTATCTGTGATGGAGAGAACAGCTATTGGAAAGCCCACCTTACAAACAAACAAAATAAAACCCCCAAAACAAAACAAAACAAAAAAGCTAATGGGAAAGTTCTGTTAATTTGCCCCACGATTTGGAAATGGAGTCCATTTTTCATGTTTTGAATGTGTGTGTGAAATGATTAACTGTGTGGTACTGGAGTTTGTGTAGTCATGAATAATTACATAATTATTTCCTAAATAAAATTATTGCCTGTTAGAAGTAATATTTCTGGGAAGAATGTTATGACTGGATATACAGAGAAATAGATGCACAGGTGCTCACAAACTCTGTAAAACAGTCATAGTCAGTATTTTAATAACCATGAATCTCTCATTCAAAATATCACCTGTGGCTAATATTAAAATTCCATACTGTTATGAGTCAATCTGGGTTATTTTCTATAATTGATCTCAGTCATTCCTTCATTTCTTTTCTATGTTTATAAGCCTGAAGTAAAATGAATGAGGCCCCTGTCCATTATACCCAGCAAGAACCTGTTACACACCATGGACAGCAGTCATAACTACCCTGCTATCTGCAATATAATAAATATCTGTCAAGAAAATGTTCAATTGTAAAAACATTGTGGGCAATTTAGCAAACTCCATAAAATAAATATGCCAGCTGTGCAAGACAAGTGTCACACAAACAAAATTGGAAAAGCAACCTGGAATGAAGATTCCATCCCTAAAATGAAAGAGAGTTATGTAATAATTGACCACCCACTGGGTAAACTGGGCAGCTACACGATAATAACATCTATTTGTATTATTGAAACCAACTTGATCTTATTGACTTTTGCATGACTACATAAACACAATTCCCACTTGGTAACTGTAGGGGGTTTAAGGTAGATTAATAACCCTATTTTGGTCACATAATTTTAAGTCCTTCAGGCACAAAACAAAAAGTTGGACTAAAACCTTATTATTTGTATTATGGCAGATACTAAACGGGGCTGTGAAACTCATTTGCTATGCTGGGCCAGATTTGACTTAAATGTACTTTCAGGTGGACCATACACACCATAAATCAAAATACCACGCCACTCTCGCACCATCGCAGAGTGCCATGCATGCAAAACTGTGCTCCGCAATACCACACTCTCTCTCTCTGTTAGGGGAGGGTGCAGCAACATGGACTATGTCTATATGTGCAAGTTTAGTTCAGACTTATTGATCTGAACTAAAGAAGTTCAAGGTTAGTTCGAACTAACCCGAGGTTAGTTAAAACAAACCAGGAACTTTTTAGTTCAAACTGACCATGCATTCTAGTTTGAACTAACGCTTAGTTCGAACTAGAACACACTTCGAACTAATTCTTAATTTGAACTTCTTAAATTTGAACTAAGCCTTAATTTGGGTCTTGTCTGTGGTTAGGTTGAACTAAGTTTGAACTAAGCATGGGAGTTCAAACCCAGCTTGGTACTAAATAGTTCAAACTAGGCTTTCCCTAGTCCGAAATAAGAAATGTCTTACTTCAGACTAGGGAAAGCCTAGTGTGGCAAGGAGCAAATTTAGTCTGGATTAAGCCTCCTTAGTCCAGATGAATTTCCCAATGTAGACATAGCCATGGAGCACAGTTTTGCATATCCACCACTCTGTGATGTTGTGAGATCTGACACTCTCAAGGCTGGGTATGCAAGACCTCTCTCTCTCTCTGTTAGGGAGAGAGTATGGGCCTGCCTGGTGTAGTCCCAGGCCGGAGGGAAGACAACAGTCCCACAGGGCCCATGTTTGATAACCCTGTCCTAGGAGGTCTACTCAGCATCAGACTGCGTGAGGAGGCATTGTGCAAACAGATAGCAAGAAATAGTCCCTGCTCCTACAAGCTTACATTCTGTTTCAGATCTCACACTGAAAAGAAGGCTGATTTTATCAGAATATCCTGGTGAAAAATGTCAACCCTGAGTGCACAAAGTTAGGCTTAAAAATAGAAACAGTCTGATTTTATGTGCTCAGCACCCACTACTGCCATTATGTTCAATGGGAGTTTTGGGTACTCATCATCTCTGAAAATCTAGTTGGTCCTGTTTAGGTGCCAAGAAAGGATACAGGTGTCCATAAAACATATGAACATTTTGGCCAGAAGATTCAGTCCAGCCCTTTTATGGACATACAGGTATGCACTGACATCTATTTTATGAAGTAAGCCATTACAAACACTTACACATGAGTAGTAAAGAGCATGATACAAAACCTCTGAGGTCAGTGTTAGTCAGGCACTAACTGACTGTGTCATCATAAGAGGAATATAATTGCTCCATGTGGGAAAGGCTAATGCAGGGGATTCCCAACCCCTCATCCGTGGGTCAAAATGCAGCAGTGCAGGCACCAGGCAGGGCCTGACAAAGGCCCAGGAGGGCCCAGGGCCCCGCATTTCCCCCCATGCTGAGGGGTGGGGTCAGGTGCTCCAGGACTCCAGCCAGCCTGATGCTGCAGAGCGAGTTGGGTGGCGGGCAGTGACCAGTGCTGCTAAGGGGGGTTGCGAGCCAGTGCTGCTGGTGCAGGGGAGCACAGGGGTGCCACAAGCCCTCCCCCCTGACCTGTCAGCATCCTGCAGACAGCCCCTCCTGTTTGGAGTCTGCTTCCAGCTTTTTTATATATCTACAAAAAAAGAATTATTTTAATTTTAAACCTGCATCAGCTCTTTCTTAAAAAATCCTTTTAAAAGCATTGATTTGAATGTAATCAAAATTAATTTAACTGTAATTGAAATATTAATTTAATTTAACTTAATTAAACAAACTGGTGGCCCTTCAAGGTTGTAAAAATTATATTTGTGGTCCTCAAGCCAAAAAGGTTGGGAACCACTGGTCTAATAGGTAGCAGGACTGAGTTTGAAGATGCCATTTTGAGGAGTGCTACTTTCTAACAATTAGCCTTTAAGCGCTACACCACTCCTTGTTTGTTTTTCTAACAATCAGCACCCAGAACCCATCTATTATATAATACATACACTACAATAACGAAAAATGAATGAAAGGCCAAAAATATTTTGCAAACTACTGAAAAATAGGTCATCCCATAACTAAAAACATAAGAACTGCCACACAAGGTCCAATCAGTGGTCCATCTAACCCAGTATTATGTCCCTGACAGTGGCCACTGCCAGATGCTTCAAAGGAAGTGAACAAAACATGATATTTATCAAGTGATCTTGAAGTCCCAGCTTAGTCAGAATTTTACAGGTACACAGAGCATTGGATTGCATCCCTTGCCATCTTGGCTAATAGCCATTGATGGACCTGAACTTTAACTGTTTTTTCAAACCAGGTAGACTTTTGGTCTTCACAGTATTCACTGGCAATGAGTTCTACAGGCTGACTGTGTGAAGAAGCAAAGACGAGAGTCCAGTGGCACCTTAAAAACTAACAAAATTTCTTCAGATAAACTTTTGTGGGCTGCATCTGACAAAACTGGGTTACAGCCCACAATAGCTTATGCCTGAAGAAATTTGTTAGTATTCAAGGTGCCACAGAACTTTTTTTTTTTCTGTATACAGAACATGGCTACCCCTCTGAAATGTGTGTAAATTATTTCCTTTTGTTTGTTTTAAGCCTGCTGCCTATTAATTTCATTGGGTGACTCCTGGTTCTTGTGTTATGTGATAGGGAAGTATTAGTTACCCTATTTATTTTCCTCACATTGCTGATGCTTTTATAGACCATCGTATCTTCCTTAGTCATCTCTCATCTAAGATGAACAATCCCAGCCTTTTTAATTTCTCTTCCTCTGGAAGCTGTTCCACACCCCTAATCATTTTTGTTGCATTTCTCTGGACCTTTTCCTAGTCCTAATACATCTTTTTGGAGAGGAAGCAACCAGAACTGCACTCAGTATTCAAGGTGTGGGTTTTCAGTGCATAATATACAATATAATACAATGCATCAGTGGCATTTTGATATTGTCCGGCTTTTTATCTATCCTTTTCTTAACATTCTATAACACTGTCTCCTTTTTAGAATGCCACTGCATACTGAACCACTTTTCAAACTTTCCAGGATGACACCAAGTTTTCTTTGAGTGGTAACGGCTAGTTTAGATCCCACTATTTTGTAAAATATATACAGTTTAGACTATGTTTTCAAGTCTACATTACTTTGTATTTATTAACACTGATTTTCCTCTGCCATTTGGTTATGCATTGTTCCACTTACTTTCCATTTTGTTCTATGGCTGCAGAGGTTTTAACAGACCAGTTTACTTAAATGGTCCTTTAGAATATGTGCTAATTACTTATGATAAACAATCTGCTCCATCTTTCATTTAGTCCTGATGCACAGAATACCTTTCATAGATCTGTAGAAGAGTTCTGTGATAGCCACATGCTTGTCACCAACAGAAGGTGGTCCAGTACAAGATGCCTCCGTCCCCCACTTTGTCCATCTAATTTTGCTCTCTATTCATCCAAGTTTTGTAAGATGCCTTTATAGTTCTTCAAGTCAACTTTGATCTTAATTATCTTGAATACTGTTGTACTGTTTGCAAATTTTGTCACCTCATTAACACCTTTGGCCAGACCATTTATGAATATGCTGAATAGCACAGGTCCCAGTACATATCTTTGGCGGAACCTATTATTTACCTCTCTCTCGCTACTCACCATTTATCCTGAACCTTTGTTTCCTGTCTTTTAAACCAGTGACTGATCCATGAGAAAAGGCCTTCCCTTTCATCTCAAGACAACTTACTTGTCTAGGAGCTTTTGACGAGGAACCTCATCAAAGACTTTCTGAAAGTTCAAGTATGCTCTATCTACTGGATCACCCTTGTCTACATGGTTGTTGACCTCCCTCACTGAATTCTAGTAGACTGATGAGGCATGATCTCTCTTTACAAAGCCATGTTGACTCCTCCCTAACATAATGTATTCACCTATGTGTCTGATAATTCTATTCTTTACTGGAGCATCGCCCAATTTGCCTGGTACCAAAATTAGCCCTACTAGTTTGTAACAGAAAACAGGATCTTCTCTGGAACCTGCTTCAAAATTGTCATCATACTAGCTATGTTCAATTCAGCAGGTAAAGGGTCTTATTTAAGCAATAGTTTGCATATCACTGTTGGTCGTTAAGCAGTTTCATATTTGAGTCCCTTCAGCCTTTAGTGAATACTATTTGGCCCTCATGACTTACTACTTTGTACGTTATCAATTCATTCTAAAACCTCCTGTGCTAATACCTCAATCTGAGACTATTCCTCAGGATTTTTCACTAAAAGGAATAGCTCAGATGTAGAAATCTCCTTCACACTGTCTGCAGAGAAGTCACATGCAAGAAATCCTTTTATTTTCTCTGCAATTTTTTTTTTTCTTCTTTGAGTGCTTCTTTAGCACCTGGATCATCCAGTAGTTCCACTGACTGTTTGGCAGGCTCCCAGCTCCTAATTTTCCTTTAAAATGATTTTGCTGTTAATTTTTTCCTTGGTCTTTTTTTTTTCCCTTCACATTCGATGTTGGCCTGCCTGATTATACATTTTCATGTGACTTGCTAGAATTTATGCCCTTTTCTTTTCTTCTCTCTAGGACTTGATTTCCAGTTCTTACAGAGGGTTTTGGTTTTGTTTTTTTTTTCCATCCCCTATGACGGCCAGCTCCTGCCTCTCATGAATGTCTCTTCTCTGGCTGATAAAAGAGGCATTACTGAGAGGCAGGAGCTGGCCCCAGTAGAGAAGGGGAAAAAAAAAAAAAGAGAGAAAAAACTACCTCTTGCAGACAGACACTCTGCTTCTGGTCAGGTCTGAGCCTGTTTTAATTCTAGTTCTTACAAGAGGGTGGCGCCCATCTCTTGCCAGTACCTACTTACCCTGATCAATAGTTCTTTCAGCAGGTCTTTGGTAACTAAGCCATCCACCTCCCCTTTCCACGGTAAGCAATCTCTAGTTCTTTCTCAAAGCCCTGGTAAGGAACTGTAGTACCAAGGCTTCCTTACCAGAGCCACTGCCTTCTTTAGAAACCTGACTGGGGCTCATCACGGTATTCTTAGTTGGTATCCTTTTGGCAACACCTCCTGGGCTCAGTCTTCAATCAGTCCCCATCAGAGTACCCTTACCTTATCTTGCTAGATTCTGGGCTCACCCTATTCACACTGACCTGACTATGGTCCTGCCGTTTCTCCAGCCAGCCAATCATCCAATCTTCAACAGCCGTCCTTAAGTCAGTCCTGTCCGCAATTCTGATGCTCTTCCGATCAGCTGGGCACCTGGTCCTTCCTCCTTGGGCTCTGGACAGCAACTGAATACTCTCCCTTTGTTACTTGATTTATATGTTACTTGATTTTCTGTCCCCCAGCTGGTCACTCCAGCAGGCCCTCTGACTCGCTCATCCTCTGTAACCTCTCTGTGCTGCATGCAGGACTTTTTCTTCTGCTTTATGAAGGAGCTGCGTGAGGCAGGTCTGCAAGGCCTCCAGCAAGCGGGGGGTCTGGACCTACTTCACCCCATCACAAGTCCTCTTACTGTTTTTAATGGCTGTCTCCCATCTCAAAAGGTATGAAAAAAAGGAATGTGCAATAGCAATTCTTACACTTGTACTAACAATGAAAGAATATTTATATTTGAAAAACAGAGACTCAGATGCATTCAGCAGCTGCAACCAGTGCTGTAAATGGCACTCAGGTAATACTGTGAAACACTGACAAAGAAGAAGTGTTTTGGAGGAGAGGGGTGAGGGGAGTGACTAGAAGAGGGAAAAAAGAATTTCATTTCACAGAGAAAACCAGAGATGTCTATCCTTTTTGTTTCACCTGTTTCATTTCTCCAAAATTTCTGCTCTAGCCAAACATCATTGAAGTAAATCAAAATCAGTTTATCATTAACCCAATTATTTTTACTGACTAAACTTTTCATTTTTGGTTAGCAACAGAAGCATTATATTACTTGTCTTAAGTATCCTCTCTAATGGGATGCTGAGGAAAGAAGGGAAAGAGAAGGAGCCTAGTAAAGGAGAATGGTAGAGGTGGAAAGTGAGGGGAAAGGAGACTGAGTATCAGAAGTGCAGATGAGACCAGACAAACTTTTTCCAATTCTATCAACTTTTCTTGCAGAGAAAGTGGTGCTTCTAATTAGTCTACTACAGAAGGTAGAACCAGAAAAGTGTACTGCAGTTTTAATGAAGGGTGGAAGCTTGAAACACAACTAAGATTGACATTATGCTAGAAGATATGGGCAAGCAAACATACCAATTGGAAGAAGTTATTTACTTTCTCACAACAAGAGAAGAGAGGGGAATAGGAGAAATACAATGCCATTGCCTTTAGCCTCATGTGTTCCAAGGATGGAAAACCTCAGTTCATCTGGAATCCTGAAAGGACAGTCAAAGGTACTGAAACCTGCAATGCAAAGATTACAGTGTCTACAGTTGGGCTATTTGATTGGGTAGTTCTGGGTGTGGGGTTAACCCATTAAAATAGCAGCTGCTCTGCTTGTCTTGATTAAATATTTTTATTGAATTTATAGCAAATTAATTGACATACTGTCAAAATGACTGCTATGCACAGGAGATGACAGATTCCAGTTTAAAAATGGGTCTGCTAATACAAATTTTGGGAAGAATTAGTTAAACACACACCCCCACACACCCCTTGCTAACCTGAATCCTTTAAAAAAGATGAGCTTGCAGACCAGGACTTTGGTATTATATGCAAAACTCCATAGCAGGAAGGACAAGTCATTTAATTTTTTTAATTATGACTAAAGAGAAACTTTTGGGAAGAAAAGGTAGAAAACCTAGAGATGAAATTCAGGTCATGATTAAGGTGATTTTCACATATTGCTAACCTGAGAGTGAAAGAAGGAAGTCAAAAAAATGGAGGGGTGAAATGTTTGTGATAAAGAATAAAAGCTTTACAAAGAGCAACAGGAGAAACTGCAAGGCTGCCAATAAATTCAAAAAGACAGCTCATTTTATTTATGCAAAATGAGTGCACTGATAACACTTTCTTTGTTCATAACTTTCCATTTGTCACAATCCTGAGTAGAACAGTCATGTCCAATGATCAGAGCAAAGTCAAACCTGAGGGTAAGAGTAGCAAACGAGTTCAGACTAGGGTCAACGTGGCATCAGAGTTCAAGTCAGGATACAGCAGATTTCAGGATCCAGATCAGGAGGTGAGGTCCAAATCAAGGTGAGGTTGGAGCCAGAAGTTCACGAACAGGGAGGTACAGTAGACACACAATCACAGGTTAAAGGGGGCTGGAACGTGGTGGAATGCCATTCCAGGCTCCACTGTTTTTAGGGACTCAGTGTTCCAAGCCCCCTAAAAATAGAAAATGCAGCCTAAATGCTGTGTTTCGGGTCCCACCATTTAAAAATAGCAGGCCCCAGAATGCAGCATTCCAGTTCCGTCTTCTATTTTTAGGGGCCCAAATGCTGTGTTCCAGCAGGCAGGGGAGAGTGGAGGGGGCATGCCTGGATCCCCTGTGCATGTGCAGACCGTGCCTGGAGGCAGAAGCCTCCATGTGCAGCCTACAGGCTGCATTGTCTCCCAGCCCAGAGTGTGGCTGCTGATAAGTGCTGAGGCAGCCTGGCTTGTGCTGGGAGCTGGGGGTGGGTATTGGGGCAGGGGGTGTATTTTGGGGATGGGGAATGGATATTGGGGACAGTAGCTGGGGTGCGGGAGGGTGGCCTGGACGTGTGGGAGGGTTGTGGGGCCTGCCAAATTATACTTTAACCCCAGCACACACACCGTTGCCTGGGCACTTCTGGAGACACCCTTAGGATTTATATTGAGCAGGAGGCCAACTAGGAGCCAAGAGGTTGCTACCTTCCAGACCTCTTCTCTTGAAGTGGGACTTCAGATGATCTGTGTCCTCAGCAAACCATGGGAAATGGAGCACAAGTTAGTTACAGCTGTCACTGGGTGGCAGTATGGAGATATCTGCTACCTGACAGCTCTGCAGGCTTAGGTTCAAGACATTATTGGCCTTACACCATTATTAGGTGCTAATTAATAGGTCAGTTTTATAAGAAAATAGAGCTAAAATACTGAATGCTATATTTAAGAATATTTTCTCACATATAATGCTAACTTTTTACATGAGTCTCTAAGTGGCCCCATGACAGGAAAGTGCTCCGGTTCTTAGCACTGTAGCACACTTCATTACCTATTTAAGATCCCTATGACTGCAATAGCCAAGAGCCTCTCAATCTTTAATGTTTATAACCTCACACCACCACTGGAAAGTGGGAAATTATCCCCCATCTGTACAGAGAAGCTGAGCCTCAGATCTTGTCTATACTGGCCTGCAGTGTATATGGGGGTGTAGCTACAAGCCTCAGTGAAAAGCAGGCTGCATCCACACTGCAGTGTATAGTTACACTTGGCAGTGAGAGGATCCGGCAGAGCCTCTCTCTGCTGCTGGAGCCTTTCACTATGTGGTGGATGGATCAAGCAAGGGAAACACTGTGTGACACTATATTGCTAAAAATAGCAGTGTAGACATGAGAGGCACTGCTTGGGCTGTAGAAAGACTGATATGGTACATACCTTAAGGTAATGGTGTGCCTTTACTCAGCTAGACAATGCCTTAATATTTGCACTGCCATTTATACTTCTGCAGCAGGGGTTGGCCATATATGTACATTACATGGCTCAGTAAATAAACATAGCCACAGAGAGGCTAAGTAACTATGTAGTAATTGTGGTGCAGAACAAAGAATTGAACCTCTGTCTAAATAGCTAGTGTAGCACTGGCTATTTGATTATCCTTCCTGTTTTATCAATCAAAATCATTAGCTCCTTGAGCAAGTACTACAGAGAATGACCTCACTGAACTTTCTTCTTGAAGTATGATCACATTTAAGGAAAAAGGTTTACTTCAGTATTTCCTTTCCGTGTGTTATCAACAGAGATGCTCCACACCAAAACAACAAAACAACACAGCATTATTAAACATGGCAGTGTGTGGATGTTCTATTTTGAAACAGTTTTAAAATATGTGGGAGAAATAAAGTTTTTCTATTTCACCTTTCTGGAAGCACTAGGAAGAGACAGAGCTGTGCTTAAGGCTCTTGTCTGGAATACCTGAGTGCTGGGTTCGATATGTGGTGCTGTCACTAATTTCTCATATAAGGCTGGGGAAGGAAGTCACTTTTAAACTAAATTTTTAAAATCAGCTTCATTTCACACATACATAAGTCACATTTTTAAAAGGTTTCTATTGTGTGCTAAGTTCTTTGTAATGCTTACAATAGGTTTTCCAGTGGGAGCTGCTGGGTGCTAAGGCTATTGAAAATATGGCCCTTGATCTCTACATTTCTACCCCACCCCCTAATTTTCCACCACTATTGTTTCTCTTCCCTATTTAGACTGTGAGCTTTATCGGTGAGGGGCCATATCTCAGAACGAGAACCACCAAGCAACTAGTATCATCCCCGGTTTGGCACTGATGCTAAGCAGACAAGAATGACTGTTTTCATTAGGAAACTATGAATTAAGGAAACCATGAACTTGCCTTAAGATCACCTGGTTAAATCCTTGCTTGTGCACTGACTGGATCCTTAAGACTGTGAGGTTATTACTACACATGACTCATGATTTATGTACAGTGCCAGCATCAGACCCTGATCTCAGCTCCACTGTAATACAAATAATAAATAAATTGCAATATATTGAACATATTTTCTTTTAACTTTTTAAAAGACTTTAAAGAATTTTATCCCAGGATTTAAATAAAGTACCTATACTAGAACAAAACTTGCAATGAATATTTTTCCCATATTAAAAACGTCTATAATTCTTTGTGTACTCCTTTCAATAGGAGGCTCAAACTAGTAGGACAAAAAATGAGTCTGGTGGCACTTTTAAAAAGACCAACAACATTATTTATCACATAAGCTTTTGTGCCCACATGACTCCTTTTTTGTTTTGCTGTAATAGAATAAAACATCTACCCCTCTGGAACTAACTACTAGAATACCACAGTTTCCAGCAACTGGGATTTACATGTAGAAGAGAGAGAAGCTAAATGGAAAAAGCCTGACAGCCATTCTGCATTTATTTAGTATATTTCTTGATAGGAGCAGGAAGTATGACAGAGGTTACTTATTTGTGACAGGCATCTAAGAGAACTCAGCAGGACTGCCACACAAAAGCACTTTGGAAGAGACAATAATATTTCTCTCTCACCTTTCCTCAGTGGGATATCACATGTAGCCGTTGCAGAAAGGGAAATGCTGTATTTTTAGCATGCCTCTCAGTGTTGTCAAGCAGCTGGTAGGTGGGTGGCCCACAATATCCTCTGTGCCATTTCACTGCAGTTAATATTCCTTGCTGTTATTGTATCCCATTCAGTTTCTCAGCTTTTCTTTTAATTTCTGTCTACTTTGTGGTTTTCAAATTTTAAGTTCAGCATTAGTTTACTTTGAAAGCCCACTAAGCTTGGAGACAAAGTTTAAGGAAAATGTGTTTTCTAGCAGATAGGCTCCTTAGATCCTCCTCTGAAAAAAACTTTGCTCTCAAAAATGCCTGGCCACCTCTCATTTTAGTTTATAGCTCCCAAATTTGATGGCCTCTTACTTTAATTATCTAAAATTATATCAGCAATAAAAAAAATCCTAAAACTGAGATTACAGCAAACAATGTTTAGCTAAGTGAATTCCACAGCATTTTTTTAAATAATTTGAAGCAATCATCATTTTGCATCAGTGTCACACGTTATGTCCCATATACTAGCCTTACAACTGTCACTTTCATTCTGTTTCCTTTGAGATGCTGGAGGTAATCCCTCTGTGGGGAAGTCTCAGTGAGTGCAGACAGCAGAGCAGCTCCTATATCTCCCCTCAGTCCCCAAAACAGTCAGTGTTCTGGGACTTGGCAGTGTGCATTGTGCGTGTGCAGGTGAGTGATGAGAAGGGGGACTGTTTTTCATGAGGGACAAGGAGTGTCATTCTGCCTATCCTCAGCATGTAAATAGTCTCTATAGCCCATGGGGCAGAAAATCAAAGGGCCATAATGAACTTACTGACAGCCCTTTGCCCCATTATTGTGCTCAGCAGAAGTAGCACACAGCAAGAATCAGTCTCTTCCTTCCTAACACAGTACCTGATAAGATTGCATTTCAGCACAGATCAAACTTTGACCAACTTACATTATTCTTTTCCCAAGAGGAGTCCTTACTAGAAATCCTAATAGGAAGTTGAGGACTCTAAGTACAGGAAGGAGAGAGGAGATGGTTTAAATCAGGGCCAGATTTTGGTTTTCGTAGGCCCTATGCAGTTTCACTCCAAAATGTGCAAAAAGAGGAGTAAACACGAATTGAATTACGTCAACTGACATGATGAACTTTAAATTATTCTAATGCTAAACAACATGATTTTCCTTTTTTTTTCCTGATTTTTTAATTTTTTTCTTTCTTTGTAGGCCCTAAAAATTTCGTAGGCACTAGGCACTGTGCCTACAGTGTCTAACGGGAAATCCGGCACTCGTTTAAATGCAGTAAGCATAACCACATTCCCCTTTTTTTCCTTTTGGAGGGAAGAAGATATACATTCAAGTGCCATTAACTATTAAGATTTATTCAACTGCATACATAAAATGTTACAGCAATTAACAAAACCTACTGGCAGTGTATGTATGTGAGGCTCGTCACCATAATACATCATAGTTCATTACAGCATACAATAAAACAAAGAGTAAATGAGATTTAAAAACGGAAAAGAAATGATTTTATGCACTGTGTAAAGCAAAAACAAACAAACTGTCTGCGACTCACTGTTGAAATAAATTATTGTGAGTACAAGTTTAGCAGGATTTCAAAAAGTATTCAGCATTTACATGGATAATAGGAATTTTCATAGTCATGTTAGACACAATACAAAACAACATACAAACCATTATACTTCAGTGCATAAGCCATCTTTTAACAGCCTGGAGTTAAGAAACTTCCCTTAGGGGCAAGTTACACCATAACTTGTCTGTTAGTGGATTTCTTGTACCTTTGTCTGAAGCATTTGTTAGCAATCATCATCAGAGATAAGATATAGGGATAGACTGAAGCGTGGCTTGAACCAATATAGAATTTGCTATGCATAATATTTTCTTGTATGCATAAAGAAAGAAGTCTAGATAGCCCTTAGGGGCGCAAAGTGAAAAGCAAGTCTTATACCTACTCTCCTTTTACATGCAGACACAAAACATAAACTGCAGGTGCTTGAAATACTCCATTTATAATAGTAGGAATAGAATTTACAGCCTTTATCACTGCAATTCAATATACTTTAACAAATCTTATTTCTAGAGAAATTACACCTGTGTGAAAAGAAATCAGATGTTCTTATGTGTTTTCAACATCTGCGGCTCAGGGGGGTTCAAAAACAAAACCAGAAAAAGGTATCGTGTGGCCTCTTTAAAAGCAAATCACAGAGGAAATGGATTTTCAAGTGCAGCTAAAGAATTAGCTACTAATTATCACAAGGCAAAAAAGATACAAAAATAAAAAGTCATTTTAAAGATCAAATGGAATTAATATAAAATTATCGCAAAATGAATGTAATTTACATATTCAAATAGTATTATTGAAAAATGCATTAATAAACAGAAAGTTATGATGGTAGCAAATTCTTTAGAGATGAGGGAAGCTGTTCAAATTATGTGTGGATATAAACAACTTGGAACTCTTGATAAACATAATATGCATCTTAAAAACTACAGGTAAAGTGCACTGAATACATCTCTTCAACCTGTTTTTCCTTATTGTAACAGATGGTCATTTAACTTTGATAAATGTGCTACAGTATGTTCATGTACTTTCTATGTGGGTATGCTAAACTGCAACTCTATCATGTCCTTGCACTGTATATGCAAACTTGGTAGCTACTTTTGTATCTTGTGTTGATGGACCTACAAATTTATTTACCTACATAATAGAATAGTGCAAGAAATAACTTTTCAAATACATCCATATAGTTCCTTCTTCTTTTGAACATGTAATGAATTTTAATGTGGTCTCTTATTCAAAGGTAACATTAGCAAACCTACGTCAATCACTTCAATCAACATCTTTCAGTGTTTCTATGGCTATGTCTACACTGCCAAAGATATTTTGAAATAGTTATTTTGAAATAACTATTTTGAATTTATTTCAAAAAATTATTTCAAACTTATTATTTTGAAATAGGATTCTAGTGAAGACTATTTCGAAATAAGGTAGGAATTATTACTTTGAAACAGAGAGTCTTTACTAGACTCTATATTTCAAAATAGGGGAAGGCAGGGAAAAGTACAGGGCCATTATTTCAGGGGGAAAAAAGCCAATTCCACGGCTTGGAATAGCTTTTTTCAAAATAACTATTTCAAAAGGATGCTCTTTCAAAATAAAAGCAGATTTAGTTATTTCACAATAGTGTTTTTTTTTTTAATAATTAAGCGCTTATTTGAAAAAAACCCAAAATGCCTGTATGTACAGGTAAAAAGTTTTTTTTTCCCCAAAATAAGCCTCATTTCAAAAAAAATTTCAGTGTAGACATATTCTATACAATAGCCTTGTTACTGACAAACTGAAAATGAATACTGTATATAGCTTTACTTGACTTTTAAAATGTAAGGTTCCACTGAGAGCCATGCAATTTAGGAGCATAGATTTATTCTATAGATTAAGACAGTTACACTGGGGGGGGGTATCACATTTTTTGAACTTGTCTACCAAGGTTCAGTTCTTAACTGCCCACCTTGATGTTACAGAGTGGGTTGGAAACCTAAAGTTTAAAAGAAAATATTTATCAGCAAGAATTTATTCTCTCAGTTAAGTGGAAAAGAACATAATACAAAAAGAGGAATATACTCATGATCTCTCTTATTCAGGTCATTTTTTATAAAAATATCTAAATCTATGTTCCAGTCTGAACTGTGCTGCTGTGCAAGGAAATTAAGGAGAATGAGATCCTCCCCATGCCTCGATGCAGCCTGTACAGACAGTCATATAAGTTGATTAGTGTTGTATGACCCCATTTCCCTAGCTTAAACAGATATATGGCAAAATTTGCAACCCTAAGCTCCACTCATGGATCAATGGAAGAAGTCCATCAGCCTGCCATGGTAACAAACTACTGCCCTCTGGGAGCCATCTTCTGCACTGCTCATGAGGCAGCACAGCTACACAAGGCAGACAGGAAAAGCACAATCCCATCCTTAGCATTTTTCAAAGCATTAACTTTATAATGTAATTGCAAACTGCAGTATTATTAATGCACCTGTACAGTAAAAATAAGTGGTATAAGCTCAACATTCATGAATTAGGGTTCTTAAACCAAAACACCTAAATCCATATCTAGGCACCTAAATAAAAGGGTGGTCTTATTTTCAGAGATGTAGTGCATCTGCTACTTCCAATGACTTCAGTTAAAATTTTGGTTCACAAATCTCAGAAAATCAAGTCACTTTTATTAGGTCCTTAGTACAGATTCAGGTTGAAAATGTTGGCCTAAATACTGAATTAAAAGATCTAACTGCAAGACATTCACACATATAGCTAATATCCCATTTAGCCTTTTCTGTCAAATACTTGCATGAAAAGTGTGAGAATGGTGTTTTACTGAATCTCTGTTCTGAATGTGTCTATTACTGGACAATAACTGAGATAGATTTTAAAAGACACCAACCCTCTTTCTTCAGAGATTTTTAATATAACAAGGAGCTAGATAGCTTTAGTTATGACTAAGGTTCTGATTTTTGTCATGCAAATGTTTAGGAAATTTCATGGCAGAGGTGCAGGAAAAACAAGCATCACAGAGTCCTGGAAGATGTTATGGCTTTGCTTTTCTGTAGATTACATGTGAGCTTCTCACTTCAATGCATTCTATAGGAAAATTGAGATAGATGAGGTAACATCTTTTGTTGGACCACCTTCTCTTAGTGAGAGACACAAGCTTTCAAGCTTAGACAGATCTCATCTTCACTTTTACAAAGTAAGAGAAGGAGGTCCAATAAAAGACTAACTCACCTACCTTGTCTCTCTAATATCCTAGAACCAACACAATTATAACGGCACCTCATTCCACAGGAAAAGATGTTTCCTGTGTTTGATTCTCAGGGGCACAAATAACATCAGTGAAATCTTGTAAACAGATGCCGAAGGAACAGGAGGCTGGTTTTGGAGAGCAAACACATTCTACACTGACTTAACCACAGGGTCGGCCCTGACTGCCTGCTGCAAGTATTGCGACCTGGTGCCACTCAGGTATGGCAGATCAGCCCCTCTATAAATGGAGATAGACGGGTTGATGGGCAAAACCTGAATGATGCTATGGCCCCATATGCTTCTGACAAAAAGTTCAAATATTTTAAAGAAAGTAGACATTTTCTTGGAGAAAGCACCCTTTAGTTAAACCCCAGTTTTCTGTTGACAATAATTTTAATGGAAAAGTTCTGAACAGTTTTATCTTGAAACTCAAAGAAGTTTTACCTCAACTTCTGCAAAGTGAAGCTATTGCACCTCACAAGGAGCTTATGCCAGAGACAACATTCAGCATACAGAACTCTGATTTGCCGTTGCAGTATGACTAGATCCCATGTCTTACACTCCCTTGCATTTATTTTCATCCCATTCTGTAAGTTCTCCCTCTTCAAAGCATCTGATGAAGTGAGATATTCTCCCACGAAAGCTCATGTCATAAATAAATCTGTTAGTCTTTAAGTGCCACAAGATTCCTCCTTTTTTTGCTTCACTAAACTAGCACAGCTGGCCCTTTGGAAAAGAACTCCAGCAATAGCTCAAAGTGAGAATCCTTTTTAATACCATGGGCTATGTCTCCTTTTTTCTGAACAGACTTCCTAATTCTCACTTGCTCCTAAACATACATTATTTATTACTGAGTAACTCATCAGAGACTTATGCCAAAGTCAGATTGTCTCCAGTTCTCTGCCCTTGCTGGGCTCTAGATAGTCCTCTAAGTACCCATTTATTAGGAATAGTTTCAGCATTTTTTACTACCCTTTTTTTTTTTTTGGTAAATTATGCCCCTGTATAGCTGCTGTTGGTTTTATCAAACTGTGTATGCTTTTGTTCTGTAATCCTGTTCCTCCATAATAAATATGCATCAGCATGTTTATTCATCTTGTTTCAGAACAAGAAGCTTGAGTAATTTTTTTTTCTCTGTAACAAAGACAGGTTTTGTTTTCCCCCCAAAAAATTCCTAAATTTTTCAGTGTCAAAAGAGGCTAAATATGAGATGCAAATAATAAGTATTTCAGCAACTCTTTTTAACTCTATGAGCAAAGAAAATGCATATTAATAGGGTAGCTTTTTCCAGGTGATTGTGGAAGTATGTATATTGATTCAATGCCTGGAAAAGCATTTCATTCAAGAGTCTAACTGAATAGACAATTCACAGTTTGCATATTATGGTCTGACATGAAAATCTGCAGTGGGACCCTTTTTAAAAGTGGATTTTTTTAAATAGAAAGAATTAAATGGTTCCTAAAGTGTCTTCACTCTAGTTTGTAAACCCCTTCCATACTGATTATATTGTACACTGTATTATTATTTTGTACACTGTGTAAGTACAGTTGTAGAGCCAAAATTAATTTTCACAAAGTAAGAAACTGGCTTAGAATCTACTATGTCCATTTTACTGCATTTCAAAATGCAGTCCATTTGAAATGCAGCATCGTGTCTACAAATCTACTAAAATCAAGCCCTACTTTACTACATGCATAAATAATTCTTAATTTTACTCATTATATAAAGCTTATACCTATGTAATATAAAATAATAATAATAATAATAATGAATATTTTCACTCCTCAAAAGTCACCTTTTCTGCAGTCCTTTACATGGAATTATTTTTTCTAAATTCTGAAATTTTCCAACAACATTTTATTATATAAAATATTATATATATTTTTGTTGTTTGAATAATTATGCAAAGTGTGTGACAAAGTTTTGCAATTGTATTCTGACATTGTGCTACTGCTGAGAAATATCACGTGACATCATTTGTGGTCCCCTGATTGGTTAACCGACTCTGCATAGGTAGAAGTAAGCAGAAATCATTTTACGTGATTTTCTTAGGCACTGGATGTAACTTTTTGCTTTCTGTCCTCAGGAGAAAACTGCAGATATGATTTAAAAAAACCACAAATTATATTTGAAACACAGAGGCCAGAAGAAACAAAAATAAAGTAATACAAATCAACAAGATTTAAACACAGGTATGGAATTCAGAACCTCCTTAAGTGCTTTCTTGAATAAGGATGGTTAAATGCTCATTTGAATCAGAGCCTAAGTGGACTATCGTAATAACCCGATACACAGTCTTATCACTACTAAAAACATGCTCTACTGTAGAATACTTTAGAATGATTTGTATAAGAGGATACTGATCAATAGCTAAAAGGACTTCTTATGTCATAACATTTTTCCAACTCACGAAGTGACTCATTTATTCATTTTCTAAAGGAGCAGCCATGTTAGTCTAGTTCAGCAAAACAAACAAGGAATCCCGTGGCACTTTTAAAGACTAACACATGAGCTTCAAAGCATCTGATGAAGCAGGATTTTCTCTGACAAAAGCTCATGTAATAAATAAATTTGCCTGTCCTTAGAAGTGCAACAAGACTCCTTGTTCATTTATTCATGAAATTCATTAATCATCAGACAGTATAATGCAACAACTTTAGAGTATTCCTGTCCTGCCATTCCTGTAACTAGTGTAAAATCTGAGTTAAATACAGGATGTTAGATAAGTGGTCTAAAAATTAGGAAAATAACTATAAAGATGTTTCCATTTACAGTATTCAAAATAGACCCATTTAACATTTTTACAGCATTTCATGCTTTCTTCTAGAACTTTTACAAAAGTTGACTAAAATGCTTATTAAAATCTTTTATGAAATCATGTATTAAGGATTTTCACTTACTGAAAAACATGAATTTTTGGTAAATGCAAATTTCTATATTGATTTCCAAAGTAATTTTCATAAAAAATTAATTAAAATAATGATTGCCAGAACTTTGGGAGAATCAGAAAAAAATTAAAAAGCAGTCACCTTTCAATGAAAACGTGTGTGAAAAACTTCAACCAGCTCCTTTGCTAACAGCGTAACCTTTGCTATAAAAGTTCAGTCCAGAGACAGTAAGGAACATCAACATTCATAAGAACTGAAGCAATAATCATGCTTACAAGGTAGCATAAGGATAGATGCTAGATAACAATCTAAGATTCATTGAATGATAAATTAATTTGCTTCATTCTCTGTCTATCCAGCACCAGTATCCACTAAGTATTTACTAAAAATGGTGCCAAGTTCCAAAGGGGTAGCCGTGTTAGGCTAGTTTAGTAAAATAAGGAGTCCCGTGGCACTTAAAGACTAACAAATTTATTTATTGCAGAGCTTTCGTGGGAGAAAATCCCACTTGCCTCTAGTCAGGATAGTTTGAAGAAAACAGGAACTCATAAATTTGAACATGTCAGCATCACAAAAGTACTGGATTTGAATGGTAGACTTTTAATGTACTAGCATAAAAATTGAAACAAAAATATGGCTGTGAACCACTACTATAACAATGCGAACAGGATAGCAAAGAGGTTGTGAGGACAGGTTACTAATGTGGGAGTGGCTATACAAGTATCTGCTTTGTGTTAGCATGTGTGTGACTATATTCAGTGTTTTCCAAACTCTACTACATTGCATACCACCACATAAGACACCTCCACCCATAGGACCACCACCAAGCAGAAGCAACCAACTGAGAATCACTAAGCTGTCTGACAATCCAGTTGCCAAGGTAGCTTAAGCAGAGCAGCTTGGCTTGAAGTTCTGCTGCCAATCCTCTGTTTAGGCTCCTGACAACTCAAGTGTTGGACAGCTTAGACGCATACTATCAGGAGGGGACCTGAATGCCTCTGGTGGTACTCGTACCACAGTATGGGAACCTCTGCAGATATCTGTGCAAAATCTCTGAGGATGCCTGGTGAAATATGTGTGTTTCCAGAAGCCTGAGAAGATTCATGTGATAAATAAATGTTAGTGTGTAAAAGTGCCACTAGACTGCTTGCTTCTTTTGAATATCCCAACGATAAAAAAAAAAAAAGGCTTAATGTTTGACTGACAAATTTCACTCCAATAGTACAATCATTCCACTAATTAATTAAATCTCTGCCAGTTTCTAGATAGCCTTGAATGGTGAAATATATGAATTCCTCACAGATTTTACTGACTTTATCCCCACATCCCTTCTTCGTTAATGTAGCACTATTATCCCCATTTTAGAGAATGGGGAAAAACGAGCATAACTCAGATGAATTTCACAGGGAGATACAAGTATGCAACTGATAGGACAGTCAGCCTCCTATCTGCTTCTTAAACACAAGAGACCAAAGAAAGCTCTGAAATAAAAACAGCACACTAAATGGCCTTTAATATGAAATGCCTTCTTTAAAGCCAGAGAAGTAAACTGAATTTCTCTGGATCACCAATGACTAGCAGATTTAGTGGCACTTTAGACCAGTCTTTGCTATGCATTTTTCTATTAATTCCCAGAAAACATTATGTTAAGACGAAATTAACATTGAGAATACATATCAATATACCACAAAGGGAAAAACATTACAGGAGATATTGTAATTTTCCAAATGTCATGTACTACAAAGCTAGAAAATTCAGAGTAAAGGTTACACTTAAAAGAAATTTAACATGGAAATTGACGGTTAAGGCAGCCCTATAATCTTAACTCTGCCCTTCATTGTCACCCAAAATGTCTGTGTAATTACAGTTCAGGGATTTTAGCATTTATGGTCCCAGATAAAAATAAACTGAGTTTTAAGGGGTACATTTTTCATACGTTTTCTTTCATAGTCTCATCCCCCTCCCAACTCCCTCTGTTGCCCTTGCAGCACTGCATCTGTTCAGTGGAGCTATGACAGCCGTGCCATGGGAGCCTTCCAAGCACAGATGCCCAAGTTAGTGTGCAGCAATAGAACAATTAAAGAGCAGCTACAGACAACAGGGCTAAGTAATCTACCAACAAAAGCCATTGGCATGTGGATACCATCACTACCATATCACTCATCCACTACCCCCTACAGAACTTAGTTGTAAAGGAAGGGTGTTGTCCGCAGGTGATCAGACATGTAAGGGAATACGGTACCAACCTCTGTCCTGACCATCAGTGTCACATTCAGGAGTGCAATCCAGACCAACAAGGGGTAGTCTCACTACCTACCTTTTAAATTGGATGCCTTAAATTACTCTGATGCTGTACCACCTTTCTCTGGATGCTCCCAGCCAGTGTGTAAACTTAAACTGACTGTGTATTAAGCAGCTCTGACAGAGCAACTGTCATTCCAGTAACCTGCTTGTTACATCCAGCTATACTCTGCTTATTCCTAACAAGAGGACCCCCAATACCACCCAGTTCCAGATGTCTCCAAAACTGCTCTACAATGTCTAACCACCTCCTGAACCATTCAGAGAAATATTAAAGCTTATATCTTTAAGGACATGATGCCCAGCAATTTACCATTAACTGGTGGTAACAGCTACTTTCAATGAAGCACAGCAATGATTTGGTTTAGACTGAAAGTAAACAAGGTTTATTAACAAACAGAGATAGGATTTTAAGTGAGTTCAAGAGTAAAGGATAAAGTTAGAAATGGTTACAAGCAAATAAAAGTGAAAATGTTTTTTAAAGGCTAAGCTTTAACAAAAACAAGCTACAGCCTTTGTTCAAGGTAGCTTCCTTAACAGACTACCTTCCTGCAAAATGGGTAACCAATCCCGCCGGTCATACCTCATGAAGTCCAAAGTGGTCAGATAAAAGATAACATGGGGTTCTTTGCCCTTCTCCTTTATAGCCTGGTGCACCTTTGAAAAGGATTCTTCTAAAGATTATCTCACAAAATAAAGAGCACTCGAACTGTGAAAAAAATGACATGGATTCTGGTTGCGGAAAAAAAGTCCTAAATTGTTTAACCACCCCCCCCCCGTTGGTGTTTGCTAAAATGCAAATTGATCAGTCTCCTGCAATCTCCTCACCTTGCTGTGATGCTCAGTGGCTATATCCTCCCCTTATTGGTTAGAGATGACCCTGTTTACTTTCTATGTAAGCTCCATTCCTGTTTGTTTGTTAATGCACATTGGAAATACTTTCAAACTAGCAGAACCATATTCCTTTTTCTAAAGTGGAGTAACGTTAGCTGGGCCTGACAGACATTTCTATAACATTATTTCCAATATGTTTGTAATTTTGAATGTGTCCTCATACAACACAATAAAATTAATGATCCACATTATTAGCTTTCTATTGTTCTCTTATATGACACTTTCTAAATACAGGTTATAATATTGGTGAAATGGGATACACCAAACTGGTCAGGCTAACTGAAACTCACTACCAGATATCAGTGAGCCTTCCCCTCTTCTACTAGGATGCACATCCACTGTTTGGAGGGCCACATGCAGTTAGAGAAGGAAAGGGGAACGTGGAAGGCTGGGATGGAGGAGTAGCCACCACTCTTGGCCATTGTGTCACTGAGCCCATGCGGGAAGTGGAGTTTGCGCATCCCCCACACTCCACCCAGGGTGCTGCAACTGGGCCCACATGGTGGGAGAGAAGTAGTAACCATGGTCTGATCAGGATCAGCTGGAATACATCCCGAAAGACCCAAGCAATAGTTTGCCTACCTCTTTGTAAGACCATATGGCAACAACCCAGAAACAATACCTTCAGTAAGGTGGGATGCATGCTCACACAATGGAAGATATGTGCAGGGAGTACGAAGGTTTCTTCTGCACTAAAGTCACTTTGGTGGAAGGCAGGAAGCTTGCCAGGATTCAGGTCATCCTCTACAGGGAGCAGAAAGTGCTAAGGGTTGTGCTATGTAGGACTAAGGAGAAGAGTCCTATGGGAGAACCAGCAAGTCATCACCCAATACAAGGACCAAAGGAGCATTTGAACCCTCCCCCCCAAAAGGCTAAAATGACTTTGTAGGTTTCAAGGAACAGCCAAGGGTTGTAGAGATAGGGATGGAATCTGCTGAATCCAATACTGCAATACAATACCATTGGTACAATATCATTCCTGGGGGGAAAAAGTCCTTGTGCTTTACACTGTTAAAAGTTCAAAAATCCCAATTTTTTTTTAAATCTGAATTTAAGGAAAGAGTGTAATCCAGCATTTCAAAGTGACAGGAAGAGTTTCTCAGTGATGGTGTGTGTTTCCTTAAAGATCAAGGCTCATTGGACTTTAGATTGGCATGTTTAATGACTCATATAAAATAAGCATCAAGAAAACAGAATGGTAAATTACAAACAATGAGCTGTAAGCCTAAACAGTGAGGTATCTGGGAACAATATTTTTTAAAATGCAAATATCAAAACATATAGTTTTCAAATGAAAAGAATGGTTAATATGATGTATGATCATGCATCCTCGCTGAACTGCTTGGACTTACTTCCTGGAAGTGGTATCTGATTATACTGCTGAACTGTGCCTAACGCTTTAGGCTTGGATCTCTCACAGTGAAGCCTGCATGACTTGATGGACTCTTCTAGGCTCCCTTATCTTCAAGAGAGAAAAACATAATAGTACCTCTGAGAGGTTGTTGCAAAACTGGCACATTTGTGTTGGCAAAATGAGCCCTCTCTCAGAGTGAATTATTCAGATCTCTGTACTATAACCATCCTTCTCCCCTTCTCTAAATGTGGATGTGCAGTGAAACAGTCAGTGGAAGTCAATACTATTGACCTTTAAAGCATTATCATTGGGTAACTGGGTTATCACCCACTAAAATGAAGGTAACAGGTTAGACCTTTTACATCTATTGTTTCAGGTCCTGCAAGTACAGTCATGCAGAGATGAATCATGCCTGACAATAGTGGCAGAGAACAGAGAGAGGGCATCCAAATTTGACAGTGTTACTGAGCATGCTCAGTACAAGACAAGCAGCAAGTGTGGGGAGTAGGTATGTGAACCTTCATGGTCCCCCCGCCCCCCCCAATGTGCCGGGTTCTGGGCAGATATGACTGCAGTTAGACTTGAAAACATGAAATGAGTATATCTCAGAAATCATAACTTGACTTTTTTTTTTTAAACACATTAAGGCTTATATTCTGGAAAACAAAAAGGCAGCACAAAAGTGGTGTCAGTATTGTCTACTCACTCAAGCTAAGCCCTGAAAACAGCAGTTTAATAAGTAAATAAATGCCTTGATCTACTAGTAATTAAATAAGTTGGAGCTTCACATGCTTAAAGCTAAGCATGGGCTTAAGTATCCAGACTCAACTAAGGACTGAATCAGGATTCAATTTAGGGCTTGTCTACACTTGAAACACTTCAGTGGCACAGCTGCCGTTCTGAAGCGCTTCAGTCTAAAAACATTACCAGTGCCGATGGAGAGGTTCTCCCACTGATGAAGGTAATCCACCTCCCCAGAAGGCAGTGGCTGCATTAGTGTAAGAATTCTTCTGTTCACCTAACTCTGTTTACACCAGGGGTTAGGCCATTATAACTATACCACTCAGGATTATGGATTTTTCACACCTCAGAGCAAAGAAGCCAGGTCAACCAAATTTGACTACTCAGCCGCCTTCTCAGAGGTAAAAGAAGGGTTTACAGAGTTTTTAGAAGATGTTCCTTGTAAATTTTTTGAAACAGCAATAAAGAGGCAACTCAATGATTAACTATAAGAATTCTCTGCATCAAACACTGCCTGAAGCTGCCTATCATTCTGAACATCATAAGAAAGACTACTCTTAGAGAGAAGAGCATGGCTTTCCAATCGATATTCTCTTAGACTGTGGACAGGTTACCCTTGTCGCTACTAGCCTGAAGTACCAGCATTCACATAGTAGTAAGATTGGGAACCAGTGCTTTTCTGTCTAAACAATCCATCTCCTAATATGGAAAACAATGGGCAACTTCAGGACGTGATACACCAAGAATTTATGTATTGTTATCAGGGCACTTAAAGTGCCCCTTCCACATGTGGATTCTGTTACAAGATCCTATTACTCAGAATGTCTAAATTCCTCCTTCCTACCTTAATAATAAAACTTTGTGCATGGGCCCTAACACATCACTGCTGCTTTTCTTCCATTCCCTTTTGCTTTCTGTTTAGAATGTTCTAAGCAATTACAATGATTCAGAGTCCAAAGTTAGAAGGAATTATTGTGATCACATAGTCTGATCTCCCATAGAACACAGGCTATAGAACTTCTCCAAAATAACTAAAGCATATCTTTTTAGAGAAATATCCAATCTTAAATTAAAAGTGGTCAGTGATCGAGAACCCAATGCTGAGGTTAGGTCAACCCTCTATTATGTATGAGGATTAAAAGTGCCCAAACAGTTATCTGTGGACCCATGTGCAGTTCATAGGAAGGAAGGTCATCCTGTGTTGTCTCCTCTCCTTTATTTCCAACAGCTAAATTGCATTATTTTCTCTCTATCACTTACCCACCCACACGAAAATATTTTCCCATGCAATCAATTCCTCCATATCTCACAAAATTGGATTCACACATGAGAGAAAAGGTGGTCCACAAGACAGTCTGCATCAGTGTATCCTCAACAGTGTGAAACATTTGAGAATCTCCATGTTTTAACATGCAAAACTGAATGTGAGTTGGCAGGTATTAGAAAGTACATTACATGCCAGACACTTGTAAATGGAAACTTATCAGTGATTTGTTTTCAGCTGTAGACAGGTAAGAAAATTTGGCACTCATTGATTTGGCAGAATAGCATCTTTTCATCAGTGTAGAAAGGGAGACTGAGATTGGATTACCTAAACAAATACAATCTGCTCAAGCTATTCATATGTTTGAAGCACTCAGAAATATTGTGTACACACTAACATAATGCTTGTTATTAGCTCTGTTACTTTTTAACATCCTCATTTTGTATTAGATGTCTCTAAAGATACTCTGTCACCTAGACTGGAGCCAGAACATGAAAGGGACATGAAGCAAGTGACATGTTCTTCATCATTTTGTTTGAGAACATCCTTTCAGCAATCTGTATCTATGAGATTAAAGTATTTCATTCTACCCTTGAGCTAATATGCAAGAAATGTGGCCAACGCACTTTGCATCCAGTAAATGCAGTTCCAAGTAGTTAGAGCTCCTATCTTTAAAAGTCTTCCAGATTTTAACTTCTTCCTATAACTAAATATAAATTATTACTATGATTATTGATAAGGAGATTGGGACTTAGAAACAGGGAAGGATTTACAGGAAAGATACAGCCCACTGTTCATCCTGAACATGCTGCTATTAATGAAGAGATCCTTAATGAGTCATTAACAATCAAGTTCAAGCAGAAATACAGTCTACCACTGCACTTATGATGCTATTATTGTCCTGGGCAAATGCCGAAGCTGTGCATTCATACGTGTGTCAAATCATAGTTGTTGCTGTTGCAGAAGGTTTATTTAGGTGTGACACCCACATGGTGTATGCTCTGCATGTTTCCTATTGACATGCCATTTAGAAACTGGCAGATGGGAAAAATGTGTGATTATGATTTAGCCCAATATTGGATCATTTGTCCCTTTAACATCCATTAGTCCTCTTCTCCCCTACTTCTTTCAATCTGCCTCACATTTCCCAATAGTGTGGTTCTGTTGCTGGTTGTGTTAAAGGTAGGGCAACTGCTGTTTGACACATCATGTGGTCTAAATCTACTCAAAGCATGGTAGTTTGACCACTGGTGGCCTTGTCTACAGTAACAGTACTTCCTCTGATTTTCTTTTTGCCAAAAGAAGTGTACTGATGATAGAAAATCAGAACGGGAAAAAAAATATCCTACTGTGGACACTGTATATGAAACAAACAATGACTTAATATTAGAAATGATAATAAGCATTAGGAAAGTAGAAGAGGAAAAAACCCTCAGATTTCCTCACTGTTCCTTGTGAGTCCCATCTCTTGTTCTCTCATTTTCTTGCCCCTCCCCCCCTTTTTTTTGGTCTTTTCACATTGACCTAATCAGTTCCCTCTAATGTAAAATTCATAAACAGTACTGACCTTTATTTCAGCCTAGTACAAACTGTTTGAACTGCCATGATACATGGAATCACAGTGCTCTTTAAACAGGATGTTAAGCTCCAAGGGCTAGTTCTGCTAGTCTCGTCCAATAAAGCAAACAAGGAGTCTGGTGGCACTTTTAAAAACTAAGGGTATGTCCACACATAACTTTTAAATCAAAATAACGTTGGTTATTTCAATTTAAAAAAATAAAAGATTAGGTCCACATGGCGTTTTCCTGAATCAAAATGACAAGCTCCGTCATTTTGATTCAAGAGACGTTAGCTCGAAACAGCTAAAACCTAAATTAAAGCAAAACAGCTGTTGAATTGAAAAGGTTGTTTTGAAATACCGCTGTTTTGTCACGTTATTTTGAAACAGAGCTGTTTCAATTCAAAGGTTTGACCTTCCTCCCGGGGTGCATAGCACCCTGGAAGGAAGCCCCTCTTCACCCCCCATTGCCCCATCAGCACCCTGGCCAGGGGGGAGGTGCAAGGGGTGGTGCAGATCTCAGCGCGCCTCAGCCCCTGCAACCCAGGAAGCTGTGGGAGATTCGGGGCATGATCCCAGCCCCCATCACCCGGCCAGCAGCAGGGGATTCAAGGTGCCCCACGACATCTGCCCCACCACTCAGCCAGCAGCAGGGATGCAGGGTGCCCCCTCATCTCTGCCCTGGGGGCATTTTTTTATCTGCCATTCTCTCTGCAGAGCCAGTGGTAGGGGATTGGGTGGCGAAATGGCCCTGCCAGGGGCCCCTCTCCCAAATCGAACAAGCAAGTCCTGCTAGTTCGATTAGGGTTTTTTCTTGTGTGGATTTGTTAAATTGATTTAACTGAAATCAATTTAACAAGTTTTATTTCACTTTGGTTAAATTGATTTAAGTTAAATTGATTTAACCACCTTTGTGTGGACATAGCCTAACAGATTTATTTATCACATCGGCATTTATGGGAGAAAATCCCACTTTGTCATTTTCTCCCATGCAAGCTCATGCACTAAATAAAATTTGTTAGTCTTTAAAAGTGACACCAGACTTCTTGTTTGTTTTTCTTTAAACAGGAGGCATTTATTACAGAACCACAACTATAAACTACAGGCTAACAAGTAGGCTTCCACATGAAAAACATTCTAGCTTTGTTTTTGTTATTTACCAGAGATCACACCCTATTTGGTACTCTGCACAACACAGATACTCATTTACTTTGTTAATAACGCACTGCAAGTAAATATATCATTACAATCAGCAGTGTATTATAAGAAAAGTTGCCAAATTGATTCTTTTCTAACTGCCACAGAGTTACCATAATTAGGTGAAGATAATGCAGCCAATGTATACCATTTCTTAGGCAGTGACAAGTTTGTTTTGTAGTTTATTCCCTTCCTGCCATGAGTATTTCTTCTTAGGGCCTCCAAGTCTCCTTGTATGTAGCGGTTCTACTTTTATATGTACATGTCTGCTACTAACAAGGAGTTTGCTAGTCTTTAAAAGTGTAACCAGACTCCTTGTTTGTTTTGCTGAACTAGACTAAGACTTCTACCCCTTCGGAACATATCTGTTACTGCTTCCTTTAATTATATTTGCCAAACACATCTTTACTTGCCCTTTCCTACTCTGCTTGTGAGTCACAAATCACTTCTTCACCTTGTGTTAGAGTCTTCACACACAGCTTTCAGATAGACAGATGTAACACCTGCAAGTCTTTTAGTTTGTTTTATTTGAACATCAGGTCTTGATCTTTTCCAGATTTGTTTACTTTTTTCCACTTGACTCTACAAAAATGCATCCTAGAAATAATGTTGTTTGTCAGAGTTAGAGGAGAAATGAAATTGTTGCCAGATGTACCAAGAAGTTATACTGGATACCCATGACAGAGTGGATTCTCAGATGTGGAGAGAACTACAGACTGGTTACCCTTCCAGGGTTTGGGCAGAATTGCATAATTTCTTCTGACCACCACCATAATATATGTATTTAACTACAACTCCTTCTCCTTAAAGGAGTAATTAAAATATCTCACAGTCAGGGTGATAAAACAACTTGGCATGAATCAGTGAATTTTACCCTGACTTGCATTTTTAAAGTGTATTCTGAACATTATCACTAAAAGATAAGGTCTAGTTGAAACAGGAATTATTGGCATACTGTGGCCTGTGTCCTATGAAAAGTCAGATGAGATGATCGCAGGTTCTTCTGGCCTTAGAATCCACAAGCCATCAACAGCAAGACAGTGCACAAATAATAGCACCACCTGCAGGTAGGAGGGCACTTAAACCGTATGTAGACCCAGGTTTATTTTTAAAATGGAGTAAAGTTACATAAACAACTTATGTGTATAGCTTCTCTTTAATACACTAGTTATAATAATGGTATGTTAACCCACTAGATGAATCTGAACGACGTACAGAGCAATAGGCAGAGTGTGGTCTCTGAAAAACCAACAGAAACAAAGCTGGACTCTAGCTGTCGAAGTGCAGGAACAAACAGGTGACCATGCATGCAAAACATTAAGCTGTCTGTGCAAAACTAGTAATTGTGCATGCAATCTGGAGTTTATTCTGAATGAGTACCTACCTCTTTGCCTGTTGTAAGAGGTCCATGGAAAGTTAGTAACCCTCCCAGGTTTCTTGATACACCACCATAAACCCCAGGAGAATACAGATATAAGCAGAGGTGAAAAGGTATGGCTAAGGAAATCATAAAACCCTAACTAAAGACTGAATTGTCAGTCAAACACATACTTTCAATAACAAAGCCTTTAAAAAAAAAGAAAAAATAATAATTCACTCCATGAACAACATTTACCAACATCCCACACGAAGATGGATTACAAGCTATTAGAAGAACCATCCCAGATGATGCCACAGAACAGCTTCTGACTGAACTTTGTGATTTTGTATTCACCTACAACTATTTCAGAATAATTTATACCTTCAAGTCAATGGCACTGGTAGGGGTACCTGCATGGCCTCACAATATGCCAACATTTTTATGGCCAACTTAGAATAACTTTTCCTCATCCAAAGCACCTCTTCTCTACTTACACTACACACGGATGACATCATCATCTGGACCCATGGTAGGGATGCCCTTGAAGACTTCCACAGAGATTTCAACAACTTCCACTCCACTATTAAACTTAGCTTGGAATACTCTTCACAGGAGATCCACTTTCTGGACAATACAGTACAAATTAGGGAAGGACACATAAGCACCACTCTCTACTGAAAACCTACTGATCAACATAGTTACCGACATCCCTTGACCCTTCCTCCAAAACACACCACATGATCCATTGTCTAAAGACAAGCCCAAAGATGTAACTGCATTTTCTCTGGTCCCTTAGATAGAGACAAACACCTTCAGGATATCTATCAAGCATTCTTAAAACCACAGAACCCACTCAAGAAAGTAAAGAAACAAACTGACAGAGCCAGGCAGGTACCCCAAAGTCAACTACTTCAGGAGAAGACTAAGAAAAACAAACAGAATGCTGCTAGTCATCACCTACAACTACCAAGCCAGACTCCTACAGCATATCATCAGGGATCTACAGCCTATTCTACAAGATGATCCCTCACTCTCTCAAGCCTAGGGAGAAAGACCTCTCCTTGCTTACAGACAACCCCCCAACCATAAGCAGATACTCACCAGCAACTACAGACCTAACAAAAGAACCATTAAAGCAGGTATATATATCCTTGCAGCAAACCACACTGCAACTTTGCCCACATAGCTGTACAAAAGACACCATTACAGGACCTAATAAAACCAGCTACTCCAAGAAAGGCTCATTCACCTGCTCATCCATCAATGTGATTTATGCCATCATGTGCCAGAAACGCCCCTTTTTCTTATATATTGGACAAATAGAACAGTCTCTGTGCAAAAGAATAAATGGGCATAAATCTGACATCAGAAATCATAATGTTCTAAAACCAGTGGGTGAGCATTTCAATCTGCTTGATCACTCCATTGATGATTTATTAATTGCGATATTCAGACAGATGAATACCAGATCAAGGCTTCAAAAGATAAGTTGCTGAGATTAATTTTATTTGCAAATTTGTTTGCATTGCTTCAGGGCTTAATAGATACACTGGATTTTTATCTCATTACAATAGGTGATTTGACCTGACCTTCCTCTGCATGCTGTTCCCCAGTGTTTGAATCTTTAGAACTGTATTGATTTGCTGTTACAGTGTGACTTGTTCCCATAACTAACACATCCCTACATTTATTTCCTCCCATTCTGTAAGTTCTCCTATCTTCAAAGCATCTGACAAAGTGCAAGTTTCCACTATGAAAGCTCACGCAATAAATATATTTGTTAAGCACCACAGGACGACTCATTTCTTTTACTTTTTAAAAGTCATGTTTTCATCTATTAAATAGCATTTTTACCTCAGATCATTTGCATTCTTCTATAGCAATAAAAGCCATTACTGCAGGTCATATATATGTTTATATTCTGCTACAGAAAAAGACGAATGACAACAAGAAATTTTTCACATGTGGTAGAGAAGCAAAAATTAGTAATTTCTTGCATCCTGGAAATTTGCTCCAACAAAATAAAAACAAAGCAGCAGTTTAAGAGCAGAAACAGGGAATATTCAACTTTGACTAAAATTGTGAATCTTTACTATTTCACATAAAAACTGACAGTCAGCCAATCCCTCATCATTCATGTTTGTACCTATCTAAGCATACCCCAGTGATCACAAATTTTGCCCTAGCAGGACACTGAATTCTGTGAACAAATAAGAAGCAAATTTTCCCTCACACTTGAATCAGAGAATCAGAACTGGAAGGGACCATGAGAGGTCATTGAGTCCAGTCCCTTGCACTCATGGAATGACCAAGTACCTTCCTAACCCATCTCTGACAGCTGTTTGTCTAAACTGCTCTTAAAAATTTCCAGTGATAGAGATTCCACAATCTACGTAGCCAACTTATACCATAGTTAATCACCCTGACATTTTGGATTTTTTTTCCTAATGTACAACCTAAACTTCTCTTGCTGAAATGTAAGCCCATTGCTTCTTGTGCTATCATTAGCAGTTAAGGAGAATAATTTTTCTCTCTCCTCCTTGTACCAACATTTTAGGTACTTGAAACTGTCATCAGGTCCCTTTTCAGCCTCTTCTTTTTCAGACTAAACAAGCCCATTTCTTTTAGTCTTCCCTCAAAAGTCAAGTATTCCAGACCTTTAATCATTTTTGTTCCTCTTCTCTGGATTTCCTCTAATTTGTCCACATCTTTCCTGAAATGAGGTGCCTGAAAATTGGGCACAATACTCCATTTGAAGCTTAATCAGTGTGGAGTACAGCAGAACAATTACTTCTTATGTCTTACTTACAAAACTCCTGTTAATATATCCCAGAATGGTGGTTGCTTTTTTTGCAACAGTGTTACATTCTCTTCTCATATTTGGCTTGTAGTCCACTATGATAACTCAGATTTCTATGCCATTATCTAAATCATTGAAAAAAATATTGAATGGAACCAGGCCCAGAACTGATCACTGTGGTGCCCTGCTTCTAACACTTTTCCAGTGTGACTGTGCACCTTTGATAATTACACACTGGGAGTGGTTATCCAACCAGTTATGCTCCCGTCCTATAGCATAGGCGTTGCCAAACTGCGGCTTGTGAGCCACATGTGGCTCTTCTAAAAAAACTTGTGGCTCCCCGAAGAGCACAGCAGGGAAGGGTGGCATGGTGGGAGACAAGGGCGAGAAGTGTGCAATTGTCAGGGACCGCAGAGAGGTGACGGCATGGTAAGAACCAGCAGGGAAGTGGGGGATGGTCACTGCCAGCAGGGAAAGGCAGCGTGGTGAGAGCTTCAGCGTGGTGAGAGCTGGCAGGGAAAAGCAGCGTGGTGAGAGCCGGCAGAGAAGCGGGAGATGGTGATTGTCGGCAGGGAAGACCAGCATGGTCCAGCTGGCAGGGAAGGGCAGTGTGGTCAGGGACTGCAGGGAAGTGGTGGCGTGGTCTGAGCTGCCAGGGAAGGGCAGCATGGTCAGGGTCGGGGTGGGCAGAAGTGTGGTATAGTCGGCGAGAGCAAGAAGGAGCAGTGTGGTAAGAGAGACTGCAGGGAAGTGGCAACAGGGGTGGGGGAGGGAAACGCAGCATGGTTGGAGAAGCTCCTGCATGTTTAGATTTATCATAAGGCCTAATGCAGCTGACTCATTGTTAAAATAAAATCATGTTTTACAAGTCCTAAACATGATGTGGAACACTGAGAAATGAAAATACAAAGAAGAAAAGTTCAAAACCGAATGTAGATTACTTTCAATTTTTGGCGCAACTTACTGCTGTGAAGCATTGTATTCCACAAGGACATTCAAAACATTGTGCAATACAAGATCAGCATCTGAGAGAGGTTTTACCTACTGCATTGACAAGTTACTGCCCAGATTTTAAAAAACTTGCCACAAGCCTGCACTGTACTACATCTAGTTTTCACGGTAACCTTAAGTAATTATTAGAATCTGACATTAGTAGGATCAATATTTGTCCTGTTTTTGTGATAAAGTTCAAGTACGCAATGAATTTTAAGCTAAGCAATTTTGGAGTAGGTAAAAATATGTGATTATATGCCTCAGTGTGGCTCTCGAAGGTTTAATAATTGCCTTGTGTGGCTCTTGAGTTCCATAACTTTGGCCACCCCTGCATAGCAGATCCATCTAGATTGTACTTCTCTAGTTTATTAATGAGAAGGTGATGTGAGGCTGTACCAAAAGCCTTACTAAAGTCTAGATACACTACATCTACCACTTACCCTCTATCCACAAGGCTCATTACCCTATCACAGAAAACTATCAGACTGATTTGACATCATTTGTTTTTGACAAATCCTTGCTGACTAGCCCTTAATACTTTATTCTCTTCTAATTGTTTGCTAATTGATTTCTTAATTATTTGCTCCATTACCTTTCCTGGTACAGAATTTAAGCTTACTGGTCTATAATTCCCTGGATTGTCCTTATATCTCTTTTTACAGATGGGCCCTGTATTTGCCCTTTTCCAGTCCTCTGGGGTCTCTCTAGTATTCCATGACTTTTCAGACATAATAGTATATGGCTCAGATATCTCTTGAGCCAGCTCTTTGAGTAGTCCAGGATGCATATCATCAGGCCCTGGTGACATGAAGACATCTAACCTGTTTAAGTAGTTTCTAACTTGTTCTTTCCTTGTTTTAGTTTCTAGTTCTGTCCCACTTTTACTGTGCTTCATTACATCAAGCATTCAATCACCACAAGCCTTCTTCATGAAAACCAAAACAAAGAAGACTTTTAGTTCCTCCACCATTTTCTGTTATTTTTTTCCCTCTTTATTGAGGGACAGTCCTATGATGTCCTTTGTCTTCTTGTTTCCAATGTATTTGAAGAATGTTTTCTTGCTACCTTTAAAGCCTTCAGCTAGTTGGATCTCAGCTTGTGCCTTTGCCGTTCTAAGTCTCCCCCTACATAATTGTGTTATTTGTTTATAGCCATCATTTGTAATTTGAACTATTTTCCACTTTTTATAGGATTCTCTCTTTTTCTTTCTAGAATATTGAAAATCTCCTGGTTAGCCAGGGTTCTCACTTGCCATACTTCCCATCTTTCCCACATAGTGGAATAATTTGCTCTTATTAATAGTAATGTCTTTTTTGAAAAAAACTGTCAACTGGCTTCAGTTGTTTTTCCTCTTAGACGTGCTTCCCAGGGGATCCTACCTACCAACTACCTGAGTGCCCAAAAATCTGCCTTCGTGAAATCCGTTGTCTTTATTTTAGTGTTCCCATTCCTACCATTCCTTAGGATCATGTACTCTACCATTTCATGATGACTTTCACCCAAGCTGCCTTGCACTTGCAAATTTTCAACCAGTTCCTCTCTGCTTGTCAAAAACCAAATCGAGAACAACCTCTCCTCTAGTAGCTTTCTCCACCTTCCCAAATAAAAAAAAAAAAAGTCTCTAATATGTCACAAGAACTTGTTGAACAATCTCTTGCTGTTTTATTTTCCTAACAGACATCTGGATAGTTTAAGTCCCCATCACCACCAAGCCCTGTGTTTTGGATGATTTTGTTACTTGAAAAAAAGCCTCATCTGCCTCTTCTTCCTGATTAAGTGGTCTGTAAGTAGACTCCTAACATGACTTCACCCTTGTATTTTACTACTTTTATCTTTACTCAGAGACTTGCAACATGTCTGTATCCTATTTCCATCTCAAATTTAGTCTAAGGACATTTTTTTTCATATAAGGCAACATCTCACTTTTTCCCCTGCCTATCCTTCTTAAGCAAGCTGAACCCAGTTATATTAATATTCCAGTCAGGCATATTACCCCACCGAGTGCTAGCTGAAAGGAAATTTTCAAAGACAAGTTTTTAAAATAACATTTAGTTGGCTGTTGTATGATTGAACTGTCCATAAAGAAAACAAGATCTAGCTTCACCCTCCACCAACATGGGTTTACCATCACCATCTCCTCTTTCTTTTTGGAAAGGATAAGAATTGTACGCTCTTTTGCAAAAGTCTTGTATTCACATGACATCAGATATCATGAAATTATCTGGCTATAAACTGATTGTGATATAAAGTAGCTACTTTGTAACACAATCTCATCAATAGTCTCATGAGTATTCCATCATTCTTGAATTTAAATGTAGTTATATTTCAGCTACATGCTGAATAATGTAAATATCCCTCTGTACTCTTGTTCTCTGATGGATGCTACTCTCCTCCTGTTGTAGTCAAACATCTCCCTGAAGACATCTCAGGCTGCCTACATTACAACAGACTTTTAATTTTTTGCTGGCAGTGAAGTATTGCATTCCAAAGCTCCTTAAATAGGCAGGAAACATTAATTTTATTATGTCTCTTTATTTTCCAATACATATTTAAAATAGCATTTTGTTCCTTTGAAGTGTAAAACACCTCCACCCCATCTGTATACCGAAGCACTAATGCTAAAATTTCAAAGCAATGTCTATCGTATCTTTGAATAATCCTGCTATTTTAGAAAGGAAGTGGGGGTAGGAGGAAAACTTCTGTATATTGCAGTTAGTCCTTAATTATTCCACTGCATATTTGTTAACTCTTTAAAATCAAACCTTTACTGGATGTGAGCCTTTAAAATGTAAATAATACGGCTCTGTATTCTTCACTTGCACACAGAGAAAAACACATGCTACTAAAAGACTAGATTGTACCTGGCCTTCATCTGAGCTCAGGGGCAGAAAGTTGCACGTTTCCCCCTCACTATCACAGTTTATTTAAGAACTACATAGAATGGTGGTCACTTTACTTAGGAGTGCAGGAACTGTTCCCTCATTACTCCCCCCAGGGTGCTACAAAGTGGGTGGGAAGGAAAGGCAAGTGTGAACATAGCTTCACCTTTCTTCTTTCAGATCCTTATGGTGTGCTAAGTCTCACCCATGATAGGGAGCAGCAGGCACACTTCCGCAGAGCACCCTGGAGGAAATCTTTACATGGTCCAGGGAGGAACTATGCTTAAACTGATCCTAACTAGCAAAGATGACAATGGCTATCTGTATTCCAATAGTGTTCAAAGCCCATTCAAATACAAAGGAAGAAAGTCCCTGTTCTGAAGAAAGAGGCTTTTTTATATTAATTGGGGATTTTAATATTCACTTCTGTGTCTTATTTCTTTTTTAAACTGAAATTTATAAGGTACACACATGCAAATAGGGGAGAGGACCAGTATTAATGAGGTCAATTCAAACAGCATGAAAGTGGCCCATTCACAACAGTTGATGAGATGCTGTGAATGTATAAAGAGGAAAAATTACTTTTTATAGTGAGCTAGCCACTCCCAGTCCATATTCAGATCCAGTCTGATAGTGTCAAGTTTTAATACGAGTTCCAGCTCTGCCATTTCATGCTGAAGTCTGTTTTTGAAGTTTATCTGCTGAAGTGTGATAGCATTCAAGTCTGTTACTGAAGTCTGATAGAGACTGCGCAGAGCTGGGGTGTTCAGGGATAGAGTGGGGTCTGAGTTTTTACCAAAATAATTCTCTCTTGGGTGTCTGACTGATGAGTCTTGCCCATATACTCAGGGTTTAACTGATTGCAATATTGGGATCAGGAAGTAATTTTCAACCAGGGGGGACTGGAAAAGGCTTTGAGGGAGGAGGGGTTGCCTTTCTCTGTAGCATGAGCTTTGATTCAATTGCTGGTGGATTCTCTGTACCTTTAAGTCTTTAAATCATGATGTGTGAACTTTGATAACTTCATCATAGGTTTGAGGTTTATTGCAGGAAGTGTTGGGTGAAGTTCTATGGCCTGCATTGTGCAGGAGGTCAGACTAGATGATCAGATTGGTCTCTTCGGATCTTCGAGTCTATGACTGAAGTACTCTCCTACCGGTTTTTGAATGTTGCCCTTCTTGTTGTCTGATTTCTCTCCATTTATTCATTTGCACACAGACAGTCCATTTTAGCCAGTATAAATGGCAAAGGATCATTGATGGCACATGATAGCATATATCACCTTGGTAGGTGTGCAGGTCAATGAGCCCCAATGGAGTGACTGATTTGGTTGGTCCTGATGATGATATCACTTGAGTAGACATACAGGCAGGGTTGGCAACAGGGTTTGTAGCAGGGATGGGTACTGGATTAATGTTTCAGATGTATGGTGTCTATTTGCAGGTGACTATTTGCTTCAGGTTGGGGAACTGTCTGTAAGTGAGGACTGGCCTACCTTCCAACGCTTAAGACAGTAAGAAATCATCTTCTAGGATAGGTTATATAGATACCTGATGAGGTACTGGAAATGTTTTATTTGGTAAGTGATGACCAGAGGCATTATGTTGTTTTCCTTGATGGGCCTGTTCTGCGGTAGGTAACTTTTGGGTACCCATCTGGCTCCATCAATCTGTTTCTTCACTTCCCCAGGTGGGTACTGTAGTTTTAAGAATGTTTGATAGAGATACTGAAGGTGTCTGTCTCTGTCTGAGGAATCGGAGCAAATGCAGTTGTATCTTAGGCCTTGGCTATAGACCAAGGATCATTTCGTGTGTCCCAGATGAAAGCTGGAGGCATGTAGGCAGATATAGCTGTCGGCAGGTTTCCAGTATAGGGTAGTGTTTATGTGACCATCAATAACTTGTACTTTAGTGTCAAGTAAGTAGCTGTCTCATATGGTTTTGTCCAGAATGAAGCTGATGTTGGGGCTGAAGTGGTTGAAATACAAATACAATTCTTCAAAGGGCCTTATCACAGGATGCACATCTACACACAGCTAGGGTATCATCTGTTATCCTGTTCACTTTTGCAATGTAATTGCATGGTTTGATGCCAAATATGCCATGCAAGGGGTACCTCACGGAGGCTTATAACATGTTCTGCATGATTATTATGGTATCATATTCCCTGCAGCATCATGTATGTGTACAGATGTGAAGCACGTTCCCAAGTATTTGCACAAGGCTTGGAAAAGAGGGGGGCAGGAGACAGTAACAGCAGCCTCCCAGCAACATGTAAACAATCAGTGTTACAAGCACACATCCAGAGAAGACAACAATGTCAATGAATTAGCTAACTGCCTGTCACACCTCTGCTGAAGAGGGGGAAGCCTCTCACCCTTTCTAGGAAAAGAAAATCACCTCAGCCCAGGAAGAAGGGAGCAGAAAGGATTTAACACAAGTACGCACGTTTTGAACAAGGAGAGGTTTTTCACCAGAGAAACACCATCTTGAAAACAACCCCAAGAGACTGGGCCTACTCACATAGCCAGAAGGGCCAAGACTGGCTGACTACCACGAGCAGCCAATCTTACGGGTAAGAATGATGAGAATAAGCTAGAGAGAGAGTAATTCTGGATAGTATTGTTAGGTTAGCTTACATTTGATATATCTTATATTTGATTCTGGTACCTCTTGACTGCTTTATTAAATGATTGTGTGTTGATTTGATATATGATCACCTAAAATCATGTTCTAATCAGTAAAATAGTGTTTGTTTCATCTAAAGCTGTGTGAACTTTAGACAGTGTGAATAAGTAAGGATGGGCATTCCCATTTTTTGATAAATGGGCAAATCAGAGTCTGTGGGCTTACAGTGATTGGAGAAGGGTCCCAAACCCTGGAGGATGGAAGGTCCCAGTGTGGTATCCAGGAGCTGGGGATGTTCACTAGGGGACCATCCCCTACATGGCTGGAAAGCACACATTCATGGCCTGGAACCAATTACACACAGGAAGCTGATGTGGACTGACACAGGAATGGGGGTCCACCTACTGAAGTGGGATGATTTGGGGAGTAGGAGTGAACAGGTAAGGCACAGTGGCACACTGGACCAGATCCTGGGAAGGGAACATCACAGGCCTCCTTTTTGTGGATCCAGATGATTAAAATGTCATCAGTGTAGGGAGGAATAGAACTTGGGGACAAAAGCTGAGGAAGTGTTGTTCTAAGTCAGTCACAAAAATTGTTGGCATACTGTGGGGCCATAGCAGTGCCACTGACTTCAAGGTACAAATCATCTTCAAATCTGAAATGGCTTTGGGCAAGTACAAAGTTACAAAGTACAAAGTTCAGCCACCAGCTATGACATGATATCAGAGAGAGTTTCTGATAGCTTATAGTCCACAATTGCGTGAGATGTTGGTGCAGAGAGTTTCTATATCCATAGTGGCCAGGATAGTGTCTTCTGGAAGATCACCACTGGACTGTAGTTTCCTCAGGAGGTCAGTGGTGTCTCAAAAATAGCTACAAGTGCTCGTAGCATAGGGCCTAATGGGAAAATCCATATAGCCAGACAATAATGTTGTAAAAGTACGAATGCCTGAGATAATGGGGTGCCCAGGATCCCCAGGTTTATGGCTCTTTGGTAGAGTATAGAATAGCCTTGTCAGGGCTCTACAGGCTTGTCTGTGTAGATTTGTTCCTGTGTTTCTTTAAGGAGTTTCCTCAGGAGATGGTATAATTATTTTTTGTACTCCACAGTGGGATCAGAGAGCAGTGGCTTGTTGAATACAGTGTTGGTGAGTTGCCTATTAGCCTCCCATTCATAATCTGCCCTATGCATGAAGACTACAACACCTCCTTTGACAGCCTCTTTGATAATAATATCAAAGTTGATTCTGAGACTGGTATTGCATTCTGCATGCCTCATGTTATGGGGCAAGTGATGCTGTTTGTCCACAATTTCAATCTAGTCACTGGGCATAATTTCACAATTTCAACCTGTGCTATGGGCATACAGTTCTTAAAGGTTAAGCTGTTTTAGCATGGTTCTGCTCACAATGGCCTTAGACTTTTAGAGTGAGGATATCCAAGGGTCACTTCATGTATGGGGGACAGAGGGAGATAATTCTCAGGTTTAAAGGTCAAGGGCCATAAATTAAACTAAGATCTAGAAAGGTTAAAATAATTTTAGGAAAATAGGAATTAAATGAATCCTCCCAGTCACCCAATTAGCCCAAAAAAATGTAGGCATTTGTCCTGTTTTCTGAGAAGTCTAGAAGTATTTGGACTTCTGAAATGTGCTCACTCCATGTTGGGGGAGAAATGAGTAAACACAGCCCTAATGAGAATCTCTTCCTATCTTTCTTTTCATTTACAATATGCTCGTAGCTCATATGCATCCATTGAACCAGAAGGCTAAACAGTATAAATCAGCTGCAAAACTTCCAAAGAAACAGCAGTACTTGCAGACCTCTGGGAAGTTCTCTCCCACCCTCCAACCAGAATCCTCCCACACACAAACCTGTCCCCAACTGCTGTGGAAAGTCCAGAAGACTATCTAACTGTCTGCTTGTTTTTCTCCTAAAGAAAATTAACCCAAATCAGACAACTAAACTCTTCTAGACAGCTCAAAAGGTAGCACACATTTCAAAACAGCTGGAAACATGTCTGCAATCAAATGAACAAGATGTGTCAGCCAAGAAGAGTCCAGAAGGAAAAATAAAACACCGAAATCTGTCTTTCTGAAAATGACTCAGTATCTGACAAACAATTGAATTTGACATTAAAATCAATTCATGCCTGTGGAAAGATTCTTCATTGAACATATGGATTGGATTTCTAGTTCCTGAACTGAATTTTACTACCCACTGTACCACTGAACTTTGACCCAGTATACTGATTTTCATCTGTTGACTTGAAGTGTCAGCTTCAGCCATTTTCCCAACATCAAGACATTTCCAAATTGATTTAGAACTGATATTCCTTCTGAAAAAACTATAATTCTGGCTTAAAACCTAAACTACTGAAATACTTCCATTTCAGAAACATACAGAGAAAACATTTTATTATAGACAGATGCTCAGGTTTTTATTTTTGTTGTTGTTGTTATTTTTTAAAAGCAGTTCATAAAAGTATTTATAAACACAAAACTATAAAAAATTGTTTAAATTAAACAAAAGGTGGAAAACAGAGTTATAAGGGATACATATTTATTTTAATTACAATACCAATCTATATTTGTCTGCAGCGCTTTTGTAGCCATGTTGACCCCAGGGTATTAGAGACACAAGATACGTGAATTAATATATTTTATTGGCTGAACTTCTACTGGTGAAAGAAACAAGCTTTTGAGCTAAACAGAGCTCTTCTTCAGTTCTGGGAAAGTTCCAAAGTGGTAGCCATGTTAGTCGAATCCAGCAAAAAACAAACAAGGAGTCTGGTGGCACTTTTAAACTAAATTTTTATCACATGAGCTTTCATAGCAGAGCATCCCACTTCATCAGACAAAGCGGGATTCTCTCCCATGAAATCTCATGCAATAAACTGTTAGTCTTTAAAAGTGCCACCAGACTCCTTGTTAGGTCTGGGAAAGGTACACAGAGTCACTATTAAATATAAAACGGAATAGATTGTTCAGCATAAATAATCAACACACATTCTTAAGAGATCATTCAAGGTGAACTGGCTTTTTTAACAGCAGTCATCAAAGAAAGGGGGTCGGAGTGCTCCCAGAGGACTAGTTGGCTAATTTACGCCCTAATGGAAAGTTCAAATGTCATTCTAAGAAGAAGGCAAAATGATCATCTTTCCGTAGAACATCAGTCTAGAGTGACATTAAGACCCTTCTAAAATCCTTCCCAATGCATGTTACTGCTTTCAGGCTACCTATACTATAAAAAAAGGTCGTTGCTGTTCTCTTTCTACTTGAGTTGACTGACATCCTTTCTAGTACAACTGTTGTTCTTATTCTGTAGAAATAACTAAAATAAAATAAAAGTTATTTTGGTTGCAAAGTCAAACACTGGAAAATAAGTAAGTACCAAATTTGCAATTCCCTATGCAACCTTACTTCAGCCTCTCTTGTGCATTCAACCTGGGCACTGAACGAGGCAGAATTCTTGCAGAAAAAATACAGGGTGAGAAAGAAACTGTAGAGGATTGACACAGGATTCCCCTGCTGATCCAGGCTTCTACTGTCCAAATCACAAGCAGACTTCAGCAGTCTGCTTCTGCCATTGCTCTTTATTAGTCTTCACTTAACTTATATATCTTAGGAAACGTTGGTGGGTTTAAGCAGTCCCCAGGGCCCCACTGCCACTGTCCAAAGTCATCGCAAGCTCGCTCTTCACCATACCTTCACCCTGAGGCTCACTGGCTCTGTCTACACTGGGTGTTTAAATCGACTTAAGCGCCCTTAAGTCGACTTAAACAAGGCACTGCCTACACTGTAGGGGCATAAAGTTGACTTCCCCCATCACTAAAGTCAACTTTATAACTTCTATTTATAAAATTGACTTAAGGCAATGTGGACAGGGAGTTGCCTTAAGTCAACTTAATTGGCCTCCTAACCACAGAAAAACATGGGGATGGGGGCTGGCTAGAAGGCACAACACAGTCAATCTCTTCATGTTCCCTGACTGATCTGGCATCTCCCCCATTCTCAGCCCAACCCCAGCATCTCAGCTCAACCCTGAGTGTCTCCCTCTTCGCAGCCCAACCCCCTATCTCCCTCGTTTCTCAGCCCAACCCTGCGTGTCTCACCTTTCTCAGCCTGACCCTGCCTGTCTCTCCCCTTGCCTTTCTCAGCCCAACCCTGCCTGTCTCTCCCCTTGCCTTTCTCAGATCAACCCTACCTGTTTAAGACTAACAAATTTATTTATTAGATGAGTGTTCATGGGAGAAAATCCCACATCAGACAGTTTGAAGATGGGGGAAGTTACAGAATGGTAGGAAATGAATGCAGGGGAGTGTAAGACATAGGATCAGGTCACACTAACAGCAAATCAAAGCACTTGTTAAGATTCAAAGACAGGGAAACAGCACATAGAAAGAAAGAAAGAAACTATTTCTTTTAGATTAGATTGTGTGAAAGCAGGATTAAATCCTGACTATGGATTTTTTTTCCCCATTACAACAGGTGATATGACTTCACCTTCCTCTATGTGCTGTCTCCCAGTGTTTGAATCTTAACAACGGCTGTGCCCTGCCCCAGTGCTCGCAGTTGCCCTGTGGCAACTGCTCCAGAGCTGGAGGAGCCTGGGCAACAAAGGGAGGGTGTGCAGTGCGGTGTTGGCACAGCACTGGCCCACATGAGGCTTTCTGACCTCCCTGTTGCCACACATAGTGTGGTGGGTGGTGTGGTCACTCACTCCCTGTAGTAAAGGAGTGGCCAGGACAGAGGGTCACTTCTGCTGTGGTGCACTGTGGGTCAAGTACCCACAAGACACCACTCCTAGGGCAACCTACCAGCTGACAGGGTGGACATGGACAGTCTCCTGGCATTTTGAGTGTGGACACGCTAAGCCAACTTAATAAGGCCTACTTTAAGCCGGCTTAAAGTAGACCTCATTAAGTTGGCTTAACTGAGCCCTGTAGTGTAGACATAGCCATTATTTGTGGCTTCCCCCAGCCTTCCCTTTGGCGGGTCTCTCATAGAGCCTGACTTCACAAGCCCCAGCTTCTCCTCATTAGCCCACCCCAGCAATGTATACACATCTGCCTCTTATCCCTGCTGATTAGGATTCAGTAGCAGGGGCTAAGCCAGCCAAGCTGGCCACACCTTGCTACATGGTTCCCTCATTTTGACCCTGTGACTCCCATACCCATTCCTGTTCTTTCTCCATTGTTCATCAGAATCAGCTGATGCCATGCTCAGTCATCCCTCCCCACAGATTGGGGAGTGACTATTAGGTTTTAGCCATGGGAGGGCGCAAGCTTCTTGCTACACAGTTCCCTCTTTTTGAATCTAGGACCCCAAGCCTATTCCTGTTCTTTATCAGTTGTCCCCTGTAATTAGTTGACGCTGGGCTCAGATGTCCCTTCCCATAGGCTGTGGGAGGAACTTTTAGCTTGTAGTGATGGGAGGGCTATTCTCCTCCCCCTCCCCCACGCCAGTTACCAAATAATAGCACCTTGCCAATGTAACTAAGGATACATACCCACAATGGTACCAAATTATGATTGCACTGGCGAACATAAAACTGCCATTTTCTAAGTCTGAAGTGTTTGACTCCTCCCCCTAAATAATGTTTATATGACATTTATTTGTAAATAATTGTTCAGAATTTTTTGCTTTATAAAAGAACACAGTAGGTACAATTATAACCTCTTCATGCAGTGCCACCCATTCCCTACAGAGAAGGCAGACAACACTGTGACCATGTGCTGCATCCTGGGGGAGGGATCAACAGGGAAATCGCAACCTGGCTCTAGCCGTGCCACAGCTGCTTTGCCATCTCCTGAGCATACCCAACATGCAGCGCAGCATTTGGCCAGGCTTCTTAGAATGTTCAGTGATGTTGGCAGGATACTAACATTTCCTAAAGAAGGCAAATGAGGGATGGGAAATGCTGATTTGTAACACTTTACAGTTCAGCTAAATAAGGATTTAATGGAACAAAGAAAAAGCATTATCTAGCTCCAGGCCTTTCTCTCCAGGGAATACCAGAGAACTGCTGCAAACAATGGAGTATGTTAATTCTCTTTAAGAAAAAAAAGCACAAGAGTCCTTTATAATGTAAAGTGTTAGGCAATCCATATACATGACAGAGCTCAATAAATCCCAACACCAGGTCACCTAGGATATTGCCCTGGAGTCTAGCTGCTCTGCAGGAGTTGGGGAGAAGAACGCCCCCTGGTGACTCAAAAAAAGAGCTGATGGCAGTGACACTTTAGTGCCTCTGCCTTGCCCACCCACTGCCATTTAAAGTGCACTCAACAGTGGCTTTTTTCGGCAGAGGGCAGGGTCTTTTGCATACTGTGCTACTGCCAAAAATATAGGAGTCCATGACAGTTTTTTTGGTAGCAGGAGCCCTTCTATCTCTGCACCACTGCAAAAACAAGTGGTGGTGGTGGTGGTTTTTTCTGCAGTAGGAGGCCCCCTCTGGTGCCACACAAGTAGGAGCTTCAGTTTTGGCACTGGTCCCTGGGTGTGCTACACATTTGTCAAGTTCTGATATATAGGTAACTGCCCGGTGACCTGTAATTTGTTTAAGCATCCCTAAGTAACAGTGAGGATATCTGATCTGCAACAAAAGGGTTCTTGAACTGCCTAATCTATTAACTATGGTGTTCTGTTTCTGAGTAAAATTCATCCCCATGCAGAGGGGTCAACCAAGGCATAAATGCCACATAATTCTTCTGCTGGTCCTCTATACAGGATGAATTACACCCACCCACTGAACAACTTATATAATATATACAATAACTAATGGTCAGGTGGGTTATAAAACATCAACAGAACTAAATTCCACTACCTAGTTCCACCAAAAGCTTTCTGAATCTATTTCCTTTATATACAAGTAAAATTAAATTGATATTTATATAGCAATCAAAGATTCATCTGACTGAGTTTTGTTTCAATTTTAGTCCCTTTTCTGCTTTGGTAAAATGTTGATATAAATTCTTCTCTCTATCCCATTGCCATCTTAAGCTATACACGAGTCTTCATAGTACATTAAACTCTGCTCCAGTTCCAAACTTTGTTTCTGTTTGAGAAGTTTGTCCCTATATTAAATATACTGTGTTCATTTATATTTAATATGCAGTAAATCTGTTTCGGAAAGGAAAGTCAGTGTTTAGTACACTAGGCATCTGCATATATTACAGGGCTTATTATACAAAAGTGCTACTATTTCATAAATAATCTTTGATAACAAGAATACATAGTTCATATTCAGAGAGACCATGCATACGTTCAGCATATTTATGTTTTGGTTCTTTTGCTCTAAATTAAATTTCTGGTCTATTTTCTACTAGCAGCTATTCTCAAATACTTTCTAACAATATTTAAGATCAGCATAAAAGAACATTTTCCTTCCACCCTAAAAAATTGGCTATGAGCCAGTAAAAATGAGGACAGATTAGTAAAATCATCCATCTGTTGAACAAAGATTAAAACAGGATGCTACAGCTTGTAGCCAAGTTAATATATGGTTAATTGTATTTTTAGATTATGGATATTAAAGACAATCAAAATATGCATGTGGGCAGTTTCACTTTATCTTTTTAAAAGTGAAAGTGCATATCTGAGTCATCCTAATTTTATCAAAAATAATGTGCAAAGTTTCCAAATGCCAAACTTATTCTAGCTATTGAGAGAAAGCTCAGCATTTCTAGTGCTCTACCAAACCAAATAAAATGATATCAGTGTGCATTATACTAAAAGAAAGAAGTGGATTAAAAGAATACTAAGGCTGCAAAATCAAGTACTTTAAAGTTAGGAAATGCCAGAAGACGGACTGCATTGTCACCATGCTCGAAAGCATCTAACAAAGTGGGATTTTCTCCCATGAAAGCTCATGCAAAAGATAAATTTGTTAGTCTTCAAGTGCCACAGGGCTCCTTGTCTAATTGTCATCACAGGTTCCTTTAGTCAGTGAGGATAATGAACTTTGTTCAGAGAATGAGACAGTTGTTCATTTCTTTTTATCCTTACCATTCAGTGTGTAGTCACAATGCTTTATTTAATGCATACCATCCAAACCCTGCACTGAATACAGAATTATTGATTTTCTCATGATTTTTGTATAGTAGCTGAGTAACTGAGAAACATTGATTCATATATGTTTACAATTCCTATTAAGACAAAAAATAGTCACCATCCTCATTTGACAGATGGGAAACTGAGGCAGAAAGTTTAAAGACCAAAAGATCCAGAGAGACAAGGTGGAGCTGGGTAATATCTTTTCTTTAACTGATTTCTGTTGAAGAGACAGACATGCTTTTGAGCTCTGTGTAGTTGAAAAGCTTGTATCTCACTCACAGAACTTGTTCCAGTAAAATATACCTCATCTAGATTGTCTCTCTAATATCTTAGGACCAACATAGCTACCACACTGCATACATTAACATATCTACTAATTTGGTGGTCACAGTGATGACATACCTATCTAAAAAAGTCAGAGGCCTTAATTTTTTTTTAAATTGCAGAGCAACCACAGTACCTATTGATTCCTGCTGGAGTTGTGAGACCTCAACACTTTGGAACACCAGGTGTTTCCGACTATACTCAGAAAATGAAGAACTGGCAGTTAGTGGCACATCCTAAAAATTTTGGTTTAAGTGAGTTTGTCAGCATCACATAAGAAGTACAGCTGAATCGCTGATAGAGCCAAGTTCTCCTGGTTGATATTCAGCTTCAGCAAGAACAAGATCATCCATTCTATTTCAGTGGTCTGCAACCTCATCAATTACTTAGCAGCAAAATGAGATGCAACACAACAGTCTCATTCATTAATGAATCCTGATTTATTCACAGATCATCATCCATCGTGTGAACAGAGTATGACAGGGATCTTGTGGAAAAGACTAGTATACAATCATGTAATAAGATTGCATTATAAGGCATGCTCAAGAAGGCTCAAATTGTGTGGGTATTTTCTAATATTTGGACGCTTGACTTTCCAACCTTAGTAATATCTTTTTAGCTTTTCTTAAATAATTAGAATTGGTAAAATGTTATAAAAATGTCACCACTCTGAAAGATATTTTGTTACTAGATTTGTGAACCCAGGCATTATGTAAAGCATCAGTCCAAAAAGAAAAGAAGATTCTATATAGCCCTCATTTCCATCAAATGACAGTACAAAGAAACTACAGTGAAAAAAAGCTGTCTTTTTTCCTGCTAGCCACAACATTACTTTGAATGAGGCAGGCAGAGAGTAATAGGAAGGCCTCTTGCCAACAGAGAATTGTTTCGGTAAGAGAAAGTTGGGAGCTTCTTCTCTGGAGAACTTTAGAACTTAAAAAAAAAGTTAGCAATAACCTATTCCAACATATCATATAGCTGTATTACAATGATTATGCTTCCTTTGGTCAAAGCAATGTAAAAATTCATAACATGCAAAGTTTAAAATACAGGCTGACAACTCCAATTGATTTCAATAGAACAAGGATTTAAACCATACTGTAGCTGTGAGGTTTCCATTAAGGGAAATCTTTGGCTAGACTTAAGGGCAAACAATCATTGCTTAGCCACTTCTCATTTTGTTTTATAAACTTGTTGCCTGTTTTTTTCCTGTTAAATAAATATTTTGTGGTTATGCATAAAATGGGCAACACATGGATTGTCCAAAAAAATTTCAGCAGCAGTTAGGAAGGCATCCTGAGATTTTGTATATAAAATGTATGTCTGTTTGACTTATAAATTGGTCTTACGAAGCTTTCTGTGAAGAGGGACTTTCAAAAACAACTGTTCTAATTGTTTTTGAAAGGGGTACCAGGACAGCAAAATACTTACTAAAGAGTGTTTTTCTTCCTCTGTCTCTGTCTCTCTCTCTATTGCTGTCAGGTGCATGCCCAAGTTATTCATTTGGGATTAAAGCAACAGAGCTGAGAATGTGCACTGAAAGGACTCAATGTGTTCACAATAAATCACACCCCACACTTTTCTCATGACATATTAACATCAGAAATGAAGATATAATTATTTCAGTGTTTATTTTCAGTCTACAGATGAGAAACAACCAGTATATTTAAAAAAAAAAAAAAAAAAAAGAACTTTTTCCAACTCACAACTAATAGTTATTTTCTTGTTGAACACAAATGATTAATGTGCGTTGAGAACCTGTCTCTTATGATTATTGGAATACCGTCTTGCAAGGTCCTTGGATGCCAGAATCACTTAGCTTTGCTTCATGGACCTCTCAACTAACAAACTTCTGAGTGGATATGCACACAAAAACTGTTTTGGTGTTTACTGTGTAAGCATCTATAGTTGTACAAAAATAGCAGACATTTATCCTTGGGTTTATAAAATCTGAGTACGGGATATGAATTTCATGATGTTACTCAATAACCTCATTTAATATTATTAACTTTGAGCTGGAGACTTGTTTCTTTAAGATTTTTATTTCAAAGATATTCTTGTGACTTAGAGTGCAATTTCCAACCATTAATTGCTTGAAGGAGGAAAGCTTTACAAGTTGTTTTCCTTATTATGCCATCAGGATGTCTTACAAAAGCATTTTTATTAGCAGTTGCTGTAGCTTGTTCAGTGAAAATGTGCAGTTTATGCAGTTATTGCATGGTTATATAGGGTTTCATATAATTTATACAGATGTGTGTTATGTTCACGGCAAACAAAAAAGAAAATATTAAAAATACAAATGGTTTTCCTGGACATCTGTAAAGTAATGCTACTTATTTCTTAGAATTCAGAATGCTAAACAAAGAAGGCTGTTCCCCATAATAGAAAACCACAACTCACCTCCCCCTGCCGCCATTCTAGGCTGATTGGCTGCAGGTGGACAGTTTTTGGCCCAGATCATGCACTTCCTCACACAGTGCGCTATCCTGCAAGCAAGACTAGGAAATCCCCCTCCCAAAATTGAAATAGAAAGCTTACAATGCTCCACTTTCAGTACACAAACACACATGATGCTAAGACACCAGTTCTATGAGCTCTGAGACGGTGTACTTCCAAGATCCCAGACAAGCTTTACCTATACAGAGCTCACTGAAGTACTGGTTTGTATTGACTCACACAAGGATAGCTACAGACCTAATAATGATAAAACAAAAGAAATCAATGCATGCCCTAAACTTGTGAACAAATTATGTCTGAGTGTCTCATTAATGTATCAGTGGTGAAAACTGTAATTGAGATGCATTACATTCCAGTTGTAAAAAAACAACAGTTGGTGACCATTGGTAGGGTTTTTAAAACAGTGCTGAGGTTATATTACCAGAACAGCAACCTGTTCAGTCTTGCAGAACTATAGGAGAGATATGCCAATAAATAAACGGTGGTGCTTCTATTATTAGCTAGCCAGACAGAGAAAAAAGCCTTTCACCATATGTATAGAATCGAAGACATCCGTAACTTAATTACTGGCTATTTTACTCTCGCAACTATGTTACTGAACAATGATTCTTTTGATAAAAGAGAACCAGGCTTAAAGCTTTCACTGGAACTGAAAAAGTGATGAAGCATTAAACTGGGCTTTGCGGCTTTCTAATCAACAGGATAAAATAACAATGAAGAATCACTGTCACAACAGGGACCTTAACTTCTTTGTGAAAATAATTTTGCAAAATAAGTTTCCAGCAAGCTTTAACAACAGCTTACTTTGCAGTGAACAGATTGTTTGAACTGTATTATAACCTATTCCAAATGTAAAAACTTCCAAGATATCTTATGACATGATCTGACTATAAGCAATTGAGATTAGACTCTGCTTTGAGTTACACCTGTGTAAACATGGAGTAACATTACTAAAGTAAATGGAGTTGGTCCACTTTTCCCTGGTGTGACTGACATCATTATCTGGCCCTGGGCATGCTTTTGCACAAGGGGAATAAAATAAACATTATGTAGGATGTCATAAATTGCCAAGATGAATGGACAAAAGAATCACACTCTCATAGCATCTTCCCCACTTGGCAAATTATCTCAGTGAAAAAGATGTTACAATGGCATACAGAAAAATAGTAGTGAGAGAGATATTTAGAGCTGACAAGAACGTCTCAGAACACCTCTTATGGACTTCCAGTAGAACTGAGAGAATAGGTTTAGAGCAAGAAAAAGGAAAACAAGGTGTTCATTGTTAGTTACCAAGCACAATTTTACTACAGAAAGCAGAAAGGTAGAGGCTTTGACTTACCCACCTGTGCAAACCCACTGATGCTAATAAACTGAGAAGAATGCATATGAGTGCAGATTTTAGGTCTTTGATCAGCTCTTCCCCTCCTCTTCCTCAAGAAAGAAAGCCAGACAGTTTAGAGAGAAATGAGAAATAACAATGTGTTTCTAATCTTCTACAACCCATAATAGCTAACTGAGGGTTGGTTCCATGGGGTTTGGGGCATGGGACTGGGAGCACATCCATTGCAAACTTAAGCAGCACTGACTCCTACAACATCCCTTGTGCTGCTGCTGCTACACAATTGCAGGGATCTCAAACACTATTGTCACCTGGCAGTACTGTGTTACCAGGAGTGAAGAACAAGCAAGGAATCTGGTGGCACTTGTAAAGACTATCATATAAGCTTCCGTGAGAAAAAAAATCCCACTTCACCAGATACTAGGAGATGGAGAAGTACAGATGAATGAGAGGAAAATAAAACAGGGTAGTGTAAGTCATAGGATCAGGTAAGATTGCTTTTGCTTTATCAATGCAGTTACTTAGAGTCAAACAATGGACAATAGTATATAGAAGGGAGGTGGGGGTGGAAAGGAAAACAAAATTACCTGTTGTAATGGAGAAAAAAAACATAGTCTCTATTCTACCCTAGGCTGACAGTGTCAAATCTGCATATGAATTCCAGTTCTGCAGTTTCTCTCTGAAGCTTTGCTTCATTATCCACTTGCCAAAGTATGACTATTAACAAACAGATCATTAATGGAGTGATCAGGAAGGTTTAAGTGATCCCCTATTGGTTTTTGAATATTGTTATTTCTGATGAGAGATTTGTGTCCATTTATTCTTTTGCACAGAGACTGTCCCGTTTGTCCAATGTATAAGGTGGCAGTGGGCATTTCTGGCACACGACAGCATAAATCACATCCATGGAGGAGCAGGTGAATGAGCCTTTGATGGAGCACAGAAGGGATATCTCTTCCATTGGCAATCTCCACACATCTGTGAGGTTGTAAAGTCATGACTCCTCCCCACATTACCTCTCATAAAACACCTCTCATTTCAGAAGGCAAATGGGACAAGTTGTCCAAGTTTCCCAGCAGTGTTTCTGAAATATACTTCCTACTACACTATTGCAATCCACAGGCCAGGGGTGGGGAAGCATCTCTGTCTGACCCATAGAGGCTACGAGTCGCTTCCAAGCTCTGTAGCTGTCTCATGTTTTTGGTTCTGGGGGAAACTCTTTTGGTACCCAGTGTGTCAGCCAAGATGGTAGCCACCACGTAAAACCAGGAGAGGTAATTCCAAACATGCACCAACAAAAACTTTAAAAACAACTAATCTGTATTCTTATACATCACACATTTATCACAGAAACATATATAAAGCTATTGTAGAGAGTGTTTTATAGTATTTATTGGAAATATTTTTCATTCCTTCTACCTTAAAGCCCTACAACCATAATACCATCAGTCCAGCCAGAGCTGAGTACACAATCAGTAAGAATCTATGCAATAGATGCTGTCTTTTAACTGGGTATGAACTGGCTATATTAAAGGTTATATTTTTCAAAATTATATAATTATCATCACTGAATGGTATTCATTAATGGTGCAGCAGTGAGTATTGACCATACTGTACCAACCCAAAGTAAGTTGGGGGTTAGAAAAACCTACATTTGAGAGAAAGAAGGAAACATTTTCCCTTTTCAAAGAGAAGAGACAGCATTGTCTAACGCTCGGACTCGGAGACCTAGATGCAATTCTTGCCTCTGCCACTGACCTTCAGTGTAACCTCAGATAAGTCACATCATCTCTCTGTGCCTCAGTTTCCCATCCCACCCCTTATATCTGTCTTGTCTCTTTAGACTATAAACTCTTCAGCACAGAAACTGTGTTTGTACATGTCAGGTGCACCCTTCCCAACTCCCACTTTATGTCAGTTGGGGCCTCTAGGTGCTATCATAATAGAAATAACTAACTATACTTAACAGCAGCTCTCTGATATTGCTGAGAGATTTGGAATATTTGAAAATGCCATGCAGGAAATAAACTATTTTGAAAAATACAGAAAAGTTAGTAAAGATGAACAATAGATAGAATTTATCAAATGAGTTTTAACATCACATGTAACATATGTTATACATATAGAGAACACGAACACATTAAAAGACAGTACAAAGTACCAATGATAGAAAAAACAGACAAATCCCAGGAGCACCCTTTTCATAATTACAGTACTCAAAGCCACAGTTCTGGAGGCAGAGATGCATTGTTTCATTAAAAAAAATGCTTCACGTTAAACTGAAAAAAAGTGAAGGCTTCCAGGAGGGTAGCCATGTTAGTCGGTTTTACAGTAAAAAAGAGAGTCCTGTGGAACCTTAAAAACTAACAGATTTCTTCGTGCATAAGCTTTCGTGGGTTCCAGCACCAATGTTCCCCTCTAACTTTTCGTAGGCTGTGTGCACAAAAAAAATGTCTTTTGTGCAAATTTTGAGAACCAGTGTCCAAATTTGTGCATTAATATTAAAAATCATTAGCACTGTTGAACTTTTTTGTACATGTTGTATTTTGTGTGGCTGTGTGACCTGTGTGCGTGTGCACACATAGCTTAGAGGGAACATTGTTTACCAACACACTTTTTCAGAGGTATGAGACTTCTGTACGAGATTTCATGCATCTGACGAAGTGGGTAGGAGCCCACAAAAGCTTATGCCTAAAGAAATCTAGTCTCTAAGATGCCACAGGACTCTCATTGTTTTTACTGAAAAAAGAACTACCAAATACACATAATTGTCTTTCTGATAGCAGTCTTAAGTCCCACAGCATTTTACTATAATTAATATTTGCTCTAATGCCAGTACAGTATATTGTCTTCATATGGAAGTATAGCTAGCAAATCATTACTCAAATGCTGTATGCCGTGGGGTGAAATCTAGAAAGGAAAAAGTGCAATTGCAGCGACTAAGAGGTACTGAGGTCTCATAGAGGGAGAGCTTGCAACAGTAAGTACAATAAAAAACAGGAGTCAAGGTTTACATGGACCCTGTGGAGTGACTGATACAGAAAGGTCTATAGGAATACCATTTGGACCTAACAATGGTAAGTAACCTTGCCTCAGCAAGGTGGTTCAACTGAAGTTTTAACAAAGCACGTTCTTTCTAGACTCACCAATCATGAAATAAAAAGAAATCAATTTCTGTAATGACAAGCATGTGGATGAGCTTCGCAAAGCTGTGGAAAAAAAGCAGTTTTTGGCTGATGATATTTTTCAGCAAGCTACAAGAAATCCTAGCTAACATCCAGAAGATAACTGGAGGCTCACAACAAGTAAACAGCAAAGACAGGAACTAAGACGAAGGGACATTGTCAAGGTTGGAAAGCAGCACATTAGATCTACAATTTTAACATCAGTTTTTACTGGCCACTGATTTTTGTTTTCTTTTAATTTAAATACCTATCTTGTTAAATCTAAATTAGTACTGGGTGGCCAGTTCTGTTCTCCATCTCTAGTACCACAAACCTCAATTGAACAGTGACATCTGTTTAATGTTCTCAAACATTAAGTCAATGAGCAATGCAGTTTTACTAGTTAAAATATCCTTTGAAATATTATCATTCAATGAAACACATAAGGATCTTCTTTTAACCACAGCATTTCATAGAATAACTGATGTTCAAAGCAAGTAGCTATATAAACATGAAGAGATGATTTACAGAGAGGGAATGAGATCATAAAAATTAAGAAAAAGGAGAAAATAAAAATAAAGACTGAAAGGAGATAAAATAAAGACTAAAAAAATAATGAAGATTCACAATTCTTCAAAAAAAAAAAAAAAAGAAAAACATGAAAAACAAGTCAGGATAAAGCAGGATAAGGAAGCAATGCAAAGTTAAATAAAAGAATGGGAACATACAAATAAAAATGTAGCAAGTAAGCTCCCACCATCACAGGAGAGAAAAGATTGCAACACAGGACAGCTTAAATATTTTTAAGCATTAATGAAGTCCATTATATTATTTTAGCAACTATTGTTTACTACATTGCCAAATGTTCCAGTATCTCAAAAATTAATCATGATTAATTAAGGTTTCAGGCAGGATTCAAATTCAGGAAATAAAGACGAGTTAAGACCCTTTTGAGACCTACTACAGTCAATCTGAAGCACAATAGTTAAGCCTCAAAGCTTTCTGAACTTGGGTTAGCAGTATTGGTGCGGTTATTCATGCAAATAGGGTCTAACAGTATTTCTGTAATTTAGCTTTCAGCTCCTGCTGGAACCAAGAGATTCAAAGGTTCAATCAAAATCAATATGTTAACCATAGTCAACAAAGTTTCCACTGATCAGCCAGAGAAAAATCAACAATAGGTGGTTCCAAACGTTTTCAGTAACATGGTACACTTCAATGAAAGAAACAATTCCATGGCCCCACTACTTTTTTCAGCTGAACTGACTGCTCATGAATGTCACATGTACTTACATTTACTACGGTTATGGTCTTACTAGAGAGGTTTGCAACATAATGCGTACAACAAGCTAAAGAACGATCAAATATATTAATGTTTCAAATCCACTGGAAAAAAAAATACACATCATCTAAAATTTGCCCTCTGGTCACCTGTGCTTAGAAAGTTCATGTTTTAAATTGAAAGACCAATACCTCACTTCAAATTTGATGATTAATTTTCATGAGTTTTATGAGTTGTAGTTTTGGTTGTATCAAATATTGATTAAGATGAAACAATGTTTGTGTTACACTGATTTTCTTTACCTTTGTATAAAACTTCATGGCATACTTGAACAGTTCTCACGGCACACCAGTTGAAAACCTCTGCATATTGGAGTAAATGGAGTTTGACTTTTTTTTGCAGTTCCATGGATTCACATTGTTCTGAAGCACATTCTGCTGGGTACTGCAGGTCAAAGGGCCTAATTCTTCATTGACTTGCTTCTTATATAGCTGTTTACACCCACACAAAAGTATGTTCTGTGAGTGTATCCTTGGGTGGGCCCAGGCCCACCCACTTGGAGATGAGACCCATCCACTGCCGCACTCAGGAGTGGTGCAAACTTCTTCCATGGCTGCAGGACTGCCCAGCAGTTGGGGCCACCAGCTGCTGACTGCCCCTGCAGTCATCGTGGCAAAGTTCACATTGCTGCCAGGTGCTGCAGTGGGTGGGCCTCATCTTGCTGCCTCTCCCTCTCCGCTGCTCCAGCTCCACTTGTTATCTGGAAACCAGAGCATCTCAGGCAGCTGCTGGTCACATGACTGGAAGCTGCAAATGGCCATGTCCACCGTTCAAACTCAGCGGCCTGGCCAAAAAACAGGAGCTGGCTACACCGCTGATATATACAAATCGGGTATAAAATGCTACCCTTTCCATCAAGTAGCTTTCCACACCCCCTTTACATAGAAGTACAAGCATGTCTGCACTGCAGCTGGGTTCATGCCCAAGTACAGAGACACACACTAGCCTGACTTTCAAGTCTACCCAGCCCCCAGGTTCCAAGCTTGGGAGGCTAACACTCACATTGTTATCTACCCAGGCCAGGAGGTCTGCTGCTTAAATGATTCAGAGACTGTTTAAGGTAGCAAAGCAGTAAAGAATGAGGTCCAAAACTTGTGCTTGTCTGTGAAGCATTAGCTTTCCACTTCACAGTCAATTACCATTCAGTAACCACCATGTACAGTCACACTGTCAAAAAAAAAAAAATCTCAGTTTACAAAGAATACTACTATATTCCTCCAGCTGAGAAAAAATGTGCAGCAGATAACAGCATTACAGCTTTTGATTAACCTTAGACCTCAGTCTCTTCTGCTGTGGATTTTTAAATCTCATCAATGTCATTTTTACTTAGCTAGAAATTTGCCCTTCACTGGTTTTAGGCCCTAGGCCAGGTAACATTGAACATATCTGTTTCTGCCAAAGATAATTATCTCCATTTCAAGCACCAGATTCTAAACATTCATTATGCTCTAAGATAAATAATATGTTTACTTAATATTTTTTGTTGTTTAAGAGATCATTTAATTATAACTGAAGGAGTAAAACCTCAAGTACACCTAGAACAATCATAATTAATTAGATTTGATCCTAGCAATATATGTGTTACATGAATGTGTTCTAACCACTTGTTCACATAATGGCATAATAGACTACCAGTGCTGGGAATCATGTCACGGACCAGTATGTACTCCCCTTACTGGCATTCATAGATTCCAATCAAATGAACCTGGCTTGTCTTTTGCTGATGAACTAGGTATTTACTCCAGGCCACTGACTGTTACTGTTTGTGGAGTTATCTAAATTTAGCAGCTAGACTTTGTTTCCCAAGCTTCAGATGATGGAGGCAGTGGTGGCATGCTAAGTCTTCTGATAAACAGAATTACTTACTTTACCACTAAATAAAAGTTCCTATTCATTCATTCTGCCCAGGCACATTGCTGACATTGTCCCCAGAAAAAAAACAATAGCATGTTGTCCTCAGCTGACTGCAAGGCATAGTGTGTGACTAGCAAAGGGGGAAAGGATGAAAAATATGAGAAAGAAAACTATTAGGTCTCCTTAAGTAAGATCTTATCACAGGAGTGTGACACTTACTGCACATGGATGGACGGCATGTATTTTTATGCAATAACCACCTTCCTAAAAACAATATGCTCCTATTTATTATTTAGATGTGTTTATGAGATTTGCTAAATACTAGTTCTATTCTTTGTAGAACATTAACCATTTACTTTGGAGTCTGCACTTATTTAATTTGTATAAGTAGTTGCATGAGGACTAATTATTTAATCATATTCACCCTTTCAAGTTTTATTTTCTGCTACCTGCTAGCAGTCTCTCTTCATATTGTAGATCAGCTTTGACATGAACAACTGGACGTGGGTGAGGCCTCATTTCTTGGGAGACAAAATTAGGTAAGTAAATGGATCAGAAGACTGGAAACAATGTCTATATTAGGAATGAAAAGGGATAGGAGTTGGAGTGTTGATGCAAGAGCATCCCACTTGGTCAGATGGAGCATTGGACAGTATTTGTTTGATCTGGCTATGCGGTCAGTCTGCTCCTTTGCCTGAAAATCTAGATAGGGTGATCAGATAACAAGTGTGAAAAATCTGGACAGTGGTGTGGGGCAACGGGTATCTATATAAGAAAAAGGTCTGAATAGCAGGACTGTCCCTATAAAACTGGAACATCTGGTCACCTTAGTTTCTATGGTATTTCCATCCTAGGCTGCTAGTCTCAATCCCACTGGGCTTTGCTGATTTTTCCTGGCCTACTTTGCCCTGGTACATGGTGGTCTGAAAACATCCTGAGTTCTTAAGTCTCAGAGGGGCCAATAATGAAATCTAGGCGCACGCACTCCACTGGATTCCAGCTCAGCACCTTTTAACCAGGCAGGCAGAATCAGCCTTCAAACAGCAACTCCTGCTGTGCCCTGAGATCCTTTTTATCTCCCTTGGTTCTGTAGGCTTCTCCAGACTGTAGACCTGGTCATCTGTGTGTGGCTTCTCAGCAGCCTGCTGGTACGAGTTTTCTTCTCCTGCCCCTCTGCTTTTCAGCTCTTTAAGGCCTTGTCTGCATGGGCAGCAGCAAATCTGAGATAAGTTAAGATTAATTAAGACCCAGCGAGTCAATCTGGAAATCAACTTAATAAAACGATTCCCCATAGTGCTGTGCCAATGAGAAGGCATTTTGCATCAGCACAGTGCAGTAAAGATGCTGTGCTGAAGGGGAGTTTGGAAGTTGACAGGAGTTATGCAAGGTGCTCCATGTAACTTTTGTAATTCCCATCAACTGCCACTGAAATTTGCTGCCAGCCATAGACCTGGCCTTACTCTCCCAAATGGTTTGTGGGTGTCCATCAGTACTGGCCTGCAGTAGCCCCTTTTGCCAGACCAGCAAGAGATATGTACAATCCATGACAAGACAGAGCAACCATTTACAATGAACGTGATAAGAATAGAGAAGATAAGCCTGGACTGCAAGATGAGGTAAAGAGTAATTTGTGCATACACAGTGCATGCCATACAGAAACTGGTTCATATAAAGTGACCAAGCTAAACCCAAAATGTGTAATCCAAGGTATAGTAAATGCAATATGTAAATGTGTATGAGAGAAGAGGTTTTCCTGTGTAAAGTTGTGGTATGCTCTCTACCTAGACTTTAAGGTTGAATTTGATCAACTTAGCCTATCTTTGCTCTATGTCAAATAAAGAAACCTAAGTGATGAGACTGCACTGGGATGGAATTCTTGGGGGAGTGAGTGAAAAAGACCTCAGAGAAGTACCAATACATGTAACATACAAGTTCTCAAAAGAAGAAGAAATTACTTTAGCACATTTCAAAACAGGAGCACCCCTGGCCTGGAAACAGACCTGGGCCTCAGGTGCTGGGATTCAGGGCTCACGCGCTTTAAGCACACCACCACTGCAGCCACCGCCGCAGCAGACCTGAGGCTATGGCACTAGGACTCAGGCCTCAAGCCCCAAAGCCCGGCACCAACAATGCCCCTAGTTTCAAATCTGTGTGATGTGGCTTCTCCCAGATTCCATTTTTCTCTATCTGTTGGTCTGTGCAATACTATGATCTTGGATTTTTATCTGTGTACACATGTGCATGTGTTACAAAGGTGTTGGAGCAGGGATTTGAAAAGTCTCCTCCCCACACACTCTTTTCATGCACATTCATGTACACAACTATTTTTAACTTTTTTTTTTTTTTTTTTTTTTACTACAGCTCAGTGAAATTTTTCAGAGAAAATTTTTCTCCTGAAAAACGCAGATTCAGCTATTTTGCCACTACCCATTCCCCCAAAAATACAGGAGTAGCAAAAGCTAATCCTAGTGTGTTGGGTAGCAACAAAACTCTTAACACTTCAAGGCTGACATTTCATATTTCCAATGAGCACAGCAAATTATCTCACTATATAATCCTGTACATCACTGACATGACAATGAAACAATATGAAATAGTTTGACAACTCTTTCTGTGTATGAGATTTGTTAACAACGTCAGGAAATTGTGGTACAGAAGAGTGACATCCAACAACTAGAGGGAAGCAAAAGGTAAAAAATATATGTTTAGTTACATATAGGAGGTCTGGAATATTATTGCTATGCATTTCAATAAGGTGTGAAGGGTTCTTACTGCCTTTCAATGTTATGTTGGGCAGCTCTGGTGTAAATGTTCTAAGCTCTAAATTTTATTTTAATCTTTTTGATGGGATAATGACAAACTGTGAAGCCGAGAATTTTGTGGCAAAAGCTTTTTCACCCTTTCATGCAATCAGAGTTTTTTTTGCAAAACATCTGGCGCCATTGATTATAGCTTTTCTTAGCCCACTTACTGAACAGTAGAAATAATCCCTTCTGTCTCAGCAATGGTTTTAAAAGAACATTCATCCAAACTGATGGAATACTACACTATATCCATTATGCCCTGCTGTATTCATTAACTATATTCCCCAATTGTAGCACACACTTCACACTGATCACAACTAGTGCTAAAGGCTAACTCTGGGAGCAAAAGAGTTTAAAGAGTCAGGTCCTAAGTGATAAGAGCAGCAGACAGGGCAGCTTTGCAAGGGACTTTGGAGAGAGAGCGTGTTAGGCAAATAACCCTAACATGTCCCCGCCTATCCCGAAAAGAAGGTGTGGGGGGAGAACACACACACCGCAATGGTAAAAAAACCAACATAAAATAAATATGCAGGCAGATGTCCAGCAGCAGAGTAGGGACCATCCAGAGCATCGTGCTGAATGCATTACATACAATTACCTGCCTTGGGGCAACCTGCTAGTTAGCACGTGTATGCCTTCGGTGTAAGCAACTCATGGTCTGCACAGGCTCTTGAGTCCACAGTGGCTGAACTAGAGGAGCTAAGAGAAAAAGGGAAGTAACTAGTCAGTGAACACTTTCAGGGATGCAGCAGAGAACTCCAAACCTCAGTCTGACAGACTCTGTTGCACTAAGAAGGATGCAAGTCTTGGGAAAGAGAGCAGCAATCTGGAGCAGAGGGAAATGTTACCAGAGTTGGAACCCTCCTTCCAGATGATGTATGGTTTTCTGTGACACTAAGGATACCCCTTCAGAAAAGGAAATCCTATTTACTAGGAAGAAAAAGGTAATACTAATCGCAAATTTGATTATTAGAAATAGTGATAACTGGGTTTGTGATGACCAAGATAACTCCCTAGTGCACTGCTTGCTTGTTGGCTACAAAGGTTGCTGTTATCTCCAGACAGCTAGGTAGACGTTCATGAAGTGACACAGATAAGCCAAGGGCAGTGGTACCTGTAAGTACCAGTGACAGAGAAAAAGGAAGCAAGAGATCCTGGGGAACAAAATTAGGCATTTGGGTACAAGATTAAAGTCCAGGACCTCCATGGTCCCAGTCTCTGATATGTCCCCAGTACCACAGCAGGCCAGCTAGACAGGCAGAACTTCAAGGTCAGAGTGCATAGATTAGATAAGGGTGCACAGAGGAAGACTTTAAGGAACTAGGGAACCCTTTTGGGAAATGAGCTTGTTCAGAAGCTTGTACCTAAACCAAAATGGAACTAGATTTTTTTTTTTTAATTAAGGGCTAAGGGAAGGAGGACAGGTACAGAGAAGCACATGGTTCAGACAAAAACTCCTTAGGGGATGGTTTATTAAAGGGACTATTCTATACTCTAGGGTAGCACAGAAGATAGTAAAGATACTTAGGATAAACAGTTAAACAAAAGAGTTCAATTTAACTGCAGCACATGAAGGCAGACAACTAAAGAGCTACAAAATTTTATCAGTGCTTGAGTACGTATGCTAGAAGGCTAAATATTAAGATGAATGAACCCGAATGCCTGTTATGAAGTGAGCATATTGATACAACAGGCATCACAAAAGTTTAGTAGAAGGGTGATAATCAGTGGAATACTATAGGTACAAAGGTACAAAACGTACAAACAGATTAGGTCATGCTTCTCGGGGAGTGACACTATATGAAAGAAGGCACAGAAATAAATTTAATAGATTTCCTAAGCAAATCATACTGTACCATAGAATCTCTATGAATTAAGGTTTTATATGTGAATAATAAGAGTATAGCAGTAGAAAACTACTGACCACCTGTCAGGGATAGTGATGGTGACTGTGAAATGTTCATGGAGATTAAAGAGACTACTAAAACAGAGATCTCAGTAGTAATGGGGATTGCAGAGATCAAGTGTCTAGACACCAATGATTACTTCTTGGACCACCTTGTCCTCAAACCCACAAACCCATAAGAAGGCAAATCTTCATTTAGTCCTAAACAGAGCATCCTATCTGGTCCAAGAGGAGCATGCATCTAAACTACTTATAATAACAACCATACTGTAGTAAATGTAACATCCTCATAGGGGAAAGACACCAAAGAATCCCATCACAGTAGTAGTTTACTTCAAAAACACAAAACTGAGGAAGCTAGTTAAATGGAAATGAAAAGGAACAGTTGTTTGGGTGAAATGCCTACAAACTACATGGAAACTGCTTTAAAAACCATAATAGAGGCCCAAGATAAACTTATACCACAAATAAAAGAAACAGCAAGCAACAAAAAATAAAATAAAATAAAATAAAATAAAATAAAATAAAATAAACGCCACCATGACTAAAAACACCAAAGTAAAAGAGGCAGTTGGAGACAAAAAAAGATGCCCTTTAAAAACTGGTAGTCAAATCCCTGTGAAGAAAATAGAAAGGACCATGAACTCTGGCAAGTCAGGTGTAAAAAGCATGATTAGGCAGAAAACAAGAATTTGATGAACAAAAGATGCAAGAACTAAACATAAAAATTCTTAAGTGCACCAAACAATCAAGGGACTGTTTGATGATCAAGGTGCTAAAGGATCTCTCTAGAAAGATGAAGTCATTGTGCACTGAAGCAAAATCAGTTCTTTGCATTGGTCTTCATTGTAGAGGACATGAGGAAGATTCCCACTCCTGAGACAGTCTTTTTAGGTGACAAACCTGAGAAACAGTAGAGGTTTCAGTCAAAGTGACTTGGGGGCAGCCAAGAGATCCGAAGAAACTGAAGTACAAAACTGCAAACATTACTAACTGGTATGTAACCAGTCACTTAAATCAAGCCTCTGCACCAGATGACTGGTGGATGGCTAATGTGACACTGGCTTTATTTTTTGAAGAGATTTCAGAAAAGATCCTGGCAACTGCTGTCTAACTGGCCCAACTTCAGTACAATGCAAATCGATTGCAACTATAGTAAATAATAGAATTATGGGCACATAGATGAATATGATATGCTTGGGAAAAGTCAACATGCCTTTTTAAAAAAGAAATCATATGTCATCAATATGTTCTTTGATGGGGGAAATAAGCATGTGGACAAGGGTGACAGAGTGGATATAATTTACCTGGACCTTCAGAAAGCCTTTTACAAGTTTCCACACCAAAGGTTTTTAAGCAATGTAAGCAATCATGGGATAAGAGGGAAGATTCTCTCATGGTTCTGTAGCTGATTAAAAGACAGGAAACAAGGAGTAGGGGATAAATGTTCAGTTTCCACAAAGGAAAGAGATAATAACCAAAGTCCTCCAAAGATCTGTATTGGGACCTGTTCTGTTCAATATATTCATAAATGACCAGGAAAAGGAAATAAACAGGTGGCATAGTCTGCAGATTATATAGAATTACTTAAGACAGTTAAGTGCAAAGCTGATTGAGAAAAGTTACAAATGGATCTGCAAAACTGGTTGACTAGACAACAGCATGGGAAATGAAATTCAGTGTTGATAAATACAAAGATAATGCACATTGGAAAATATTATACCAGTTCTACATACAAAATAATAAGGTCTACTTTATCTGTTACTACTCAAGAAAAAAAATCTTGGAGTCATGGTGCATCGTTCTCTGAAAACCTCTGCTCAATGTGCAGCAATCATCCAAAACACTAACAGAATGCTAGGAACTATTAGGAAGGGGATAGAGAATAAGACAGAAAATATCATAACATCAGTATATAAATCCACAATAAGATGACACCTTGAATACTCTGTGCCATTCTCGTTTTCCCTTCTCAAAAAGATATATTAGAATTGGAAAAGATACAGAAAAGGGCAAAACAAATGATTAGGGGCACAGAAAAGCTTCCAAACGAGGAGAAAGTAAAAAGTCTAAGTCTAGAAGAATTTAGCGCAGTGTAGAATAGAGGCATCTAAATGGGACTAGGAAAGATCTATAAATACGAGAAAGGTGGGGAGAAAGTGAATAAGCTAGTGTTCTTTACCACTTCACTTAACACAAAGAACCAGGTAACACCCAATTAAATTAATAGCAGTGGTTTAAAAAAAAAAAACATAAGAAAGTAGACCTTCACACACCATACAATCAGCCTGTGGAACTTGTTGCCACGAGGATGTTGTGAAGGTCAAAACTATAACTGGGTCCAACAGAGTGTTAGATAAGTTCATGGAGATAGGCCATTAGTCAAGCTGCTCAGTCAGATGACCCCATGCTCAGAGTGTTCCTAAGTCTCTGACTGCCAGTGTTGGTAAAATTTTACCCTTGTTATAATTAACTGTGTTTAGGGGTATGTTCTTTTCCCCAGAAGTGGGAGCAATGTAATGCTCCCTGTTTATGAAGCTGTCATTGTGACAGCTTGGCGATCTGAGCACTAGAGGGTGCTGAGGAGCAAGTCTGCCTGGCAACTGGTGATGTGGACTCCCTGGTTAGATTGACAGGAGCCTTGGCAGGCAGCCAGCAGTCTGTGTTCGGCTCAGCAACAAGGTCTGTGAGCAGCTGGTAATCTGCCCTGTGACAGGGGCTGCGAAGCAGACTGAAGAGGGCCGTGCGCAGTGAACAGAGGACCGTGCGCACACTTTCTAGAACCCTCTCCATTGAACCCTATGAAGCCTAGTTTGGGCACAAAAGCGGAGGCTTCCTGATTGGTTGGCCGGATAAGTATTTAAGACAGTGCCCAACAGTCTCTCGGGGTTGTTCATAGGAGGCTGTTCAGTGGTGGTTGTTCGGTGTGTATGGTTTGTTCCAGGATCTTTGGGCACGCTCCCTTGGCCACGTGGCAGGAGCTGTGAGAGCTGAGATCCAAGAAGAAGGGGTTTCCCGAGGAGGCTATTGGACTGAAAAGCCTTGAAGGCCCAGGGACTCTGCTGGTTCTGCTGAGTAGTTGGTCCTTGTGATCAGAGACTCAGCAGAAGCTGGGCGCTTCACTCGAGAAGGCTTCGAAGAGGACATCGTGGGATCGCCAAGGAAGAAGAGGACTTCGTCAGACCAGAGGGAGACGGAGCGGACATCGGACTGGAGGGAGGCAAGTCCCCGAAGGGATAGAGCCTCCACGTGGCTCTATCTGGACATTGATCTGGGGTGAATGGACTTTGATAAAAGGACCATTGGGCTGCCAGAGGCCTGAAGCAGACGGGCCAAGTTTGGTGATCAGGACCAGAGACAACGTGGGATCACACTGTCCACCTAGGGACACAGAGCTCGAGGACGTCATGGGAATCGGGACCGATGCCTAGCCAGGCGAAGAAAGACTGTGAGAGAACTGGGACTCTAGTCAAGTAGCCTACCTCAATCATTAGGAAACTCCTTCCAAGGCCGGTGGGGTTGGGACACGGGGTCCAATCCCACTGTGGGTACTATATTATTTAGCCGTTCATATATAAGCAATTTGAATTGTTTTCTCAGTTCCGTTTAATACTGTGTGGGAACTGTTTTGGTATTTGGGTTTATCATTGGGGTCTTCAGGGAGGTTGAGGGGTGTTTGAATAAAACCATGTTTTACATTCTCAACCTGCCTGATCTCTTTACTGTTGCTGTGACGAAAGCCAAAGGTTGATAGACGCCTTAGGTGAATAGGGCTTGCCATAAAATTTTTCCTTAACACCAGAAGCTAGAACTTCAAAACAGAAAATGAATCATTCACTAAGTGCTCTGTCCTGTTCATTCCCTCTTAAGCATATAGAACTGGCCACTGTCAGTAACAGGACACTGGTATGGATGGACCATTGGCTTGACCCGATATGACCTTCCTTGTGTTCTTTTCCAGGACCCTAGAATACTCAATTTTTAGATTCCTTACTTCAACATGAATTTCGAAATACCAAAGAAAGTTCAAAATAGGGCCACAAAAATGATCCTGGGGCTGGAAAAGAATTTCACTGTGAGAATTTAGCAGCTCAGTTTACTCAGCTTATCAAAAAGTTGACATCATCACTGTGTGTAGGTACTTACACACTGTTCAGAGTAAGAGGGGTGTTCAGTGATGCTGTCAAAGCATAACAAGGGATAAAAGATGAAGCTGGACAAATTCAATCTTGAAACTAAGTCACAGTTGCCTAGCTGTGGGGATAACAAAACATTTGAACAGCTTACCAGCAGAGGTGATTGACTCACCATCACCTGGAATTGTACCTCTCAGAATGGTGTTATTGTGTTGTTATTATTTGAAATATATCCAAAGGTAACTCCATCCAAAACTACTGACCAAGATTTAGCAATAGTCTATCACAGTGGTGGTATAATTTATTTAGCAGTTTTTGTAATGGTAGACAAGATAATACAACTGGTTGTCAAAAAAAAAATCCAACACAACAGATTTTATTTAAACTGAAACAAATGCAACTGGACTACATGTACCTATAAATAACATAGAATATATGAAAATGTGTGTGTATAAATAGTGCTTTGAATACACACACAGTAAAACTTACTAGTGAATGCACTTAATTAAAAATAACCTTTTAAATATATCAATTTTTATCAGCTCTGTACATGCAGGCTATTGTCTTATAGATTAGTAGTAGTACTATTTCAGAGCTCCCCAAATAGCTCACGGAGCTTTTAAGTCAGTGTCAGAGCCTCAAATACCTCTTGCAACTTCCTGACAAGGACTTGACTCCAATGGTGCTTGAGTGCAAGTGTTTATTCTTATATAAAACACTAGTTAAGTTTAAAGACAAATTTTATATTATATAATGTTTCACTAAGGTGAAAAATATTGCTTAAATACTGAAATCTCAAAAGGACCTTGTTCAACTCCTTGGAAATCAACTAGAAAGTGTCCATTGTCTTCAGCAAGACTTCAGTCAAACCCCAGGATCTCAATACTGAAAGGTCTTATGCACATGTTTAACTGAACACATGCAATTAAACCCATTGAACTTAACTTTATGTATTTAAGGATAAACATGCAAGTCTTCGTAGCCTCAAAGCCTAAACCAAGAACGCTATGTCTGTGTTGCAGCTGTGGGTATCATTTCCAGCATGGGGAGTCAAACTCATGTTACTTCAGCTTGAACTAGCATGCCAAAAATAGAAGTGTAGGCATCATGCAACAGCCACCCAAATCCCATTCCCCTCAACCCCCGTGTTCAGGCTCAGGCAACCACAACATCAACATTGCTTCTTTTAGACGGCTCTTTCCAGCTGAAATCATGCGAGTCTAACCAGACCTTCTGTAATATACAGTGGAGTCTCTTGATAACTGTAATAACCCTTGGGGAGGAAAGGGTTAACAGACCAGAGGGTCAGTGAGTCCCAGGACAGCCAATAGGAATGAAGCAGAGCTTTCTGAATTGAAGCAGCAGCCTTGCCTGTTCCTGTTTGGATGCAGCAGAGCTCCTGGAAACATCAGGAGGAGGCCAGAGGGGCCTGAGGGAGAATCCAGCAACATTCTTACCAAAGATAAGTTGTTACTGACCAGGCATGAGTAGGACAGGGAATGTTTATTTAGGCAAGGTCAGGGTATTTTCTTTGTTTTTGGATTTCTCTGTGCTGAGCACATGTACCCCCTTCCCCCATCCTGTAACTACCTAAGTTAAATCCCAGAGAAGCAACTCTCTGTGGTTTTTAGCTGTTCTTTTTAATTAAAGATTTTACTTTTTAAGTAAGCTCTGGTTCTGTGTCCTGAAGGGCAAGAAGTTTGTGTGCATGTGCCTCAGACTGCACAGCCAGCTACTAAAGGGGACTCTGTTCCAGTTCCAGCTCATATTGCAGCTGGAGTTCAGTCACCTTCCTGAGGGAGGAATAAAAGTGATTGAGGATGCCTCACAGGAAGGAATTCCCAAGTGCGCCTTCCTGGGTTTCAAAAGGTTTTTTGCATTTGGGTGGTGGCAGCGATACCACTCCAAGGCCAGGAATTGGAAGCCTTGGAGAGTTTTAAGAGCAGGCTTTAAGGCCAGTGGCTTTTCAGGCCTGTTGCAGGCCCCCCACCTTCTGCACTCAGAGTGCCAGAGTGGGGAAACAGCCTTGACATGGTGGCATAGTGGTGTGGACTTTTTTGAACCAGAAGCGCAAACCTCAGGATTTTTAAAAGGACAATTCCCCCTCCCCCCCCCCCCCGTTGGGTAGTAGACATTTTGGGAGAATTTTTTTTCCCCCTCTTCTTGTCTCTCTTCTTTTTATTTTTTCTTTTGTTGCCTGGGGGAAAAGGCATGCAAGGGGTTTAACTGGCAAAGCCAGGGCGTCCAAAACAAGCAGTTTTGGTTTTTTTTTCCTAGCTTTTGTGGCAACAGGATAGCTAGGCCAGAGTAGGGCAGGGAAGCAGCTTAGTGGATGCATTTGCAGTGGGGCAGAGGAGCCATGGAGACATCAGGCCCAGTTCAGTCCCAGAAGTCCAACTCCAAGGCAGACATGTGGACCAGGGATGAGGAAGCGGGTAATAAGCCCTTGGAGGCAGGAGTGGATAGGAGCAGCCATGCACCTTCTGTACCACAAAGGCCAAGCTGGGAGGATGTCTTTAAGACAGGAAGATCTCTAACTAAGAGCGAGATGGAGTTCTTTCTAGAGATGAAGTGCATAGAAGCTGAGGAGAAGGAAAAACAATGGCGCTTTGAGCTGGAGAAAGCTGACAAACTGGGCCCCGCAGCTTCAGCTGCTGCTTCTACTTCCAATCCTACCCTACCTTATGCACTCCAACCCAAGAAATACCCAGTGTACCAGGTAGGAGATGATGCAGAGGCCTTCCTAGAAAATTTTGAAAGGACCTGCCTTGGATACAGCATCTCCATAGACCACTATATGGTGGAGTTGAGGCCACAACTCAGTGGACCCTTAGCAGAAGTGGACAGCTGAAATACCAAGAGAAACTATGAAAAATTATGAGCTTTTTAAACAAAGGGCCAGGATTAGGATGGGGCCCACTCCTGAACAAGCCCGTCATTGGTACAGAGCCCTAATGTGGAAACCAGGTGTGGCATTCACCCAACATGCCTACCAAATAGATAAAAACTGGAATGCCTGGGTATTAGGGGCACAAGCTAAAACTGTGGAGGAGCTCTCTCTCCTAATAAGACTGGAACAGTTCCTAGAGGGTGTCCCTGAAGCAATACAAAGATATATCCTGGATGGGAAGCCCAAATCTATATCAGAAGCAGGGGAGATTGGAGCCAGATGGGTGGAAGTGACAGAGAGGACCTGAACTGGTAGCAGTTTGTGGGGGTCCCAGAAGGGCTGTCCAGAGACAGCATATCAACACCACGGACAAACCAAGGGCCTACCTCACAGGGAGGAGCCCACTGTACCACAAGAGAAGCCTCAGGCACCTTTTCACCCCACAACCCCATTCTCCAGCAACAAACCTCGCTCCAGTGACCAGCCAGCTGGGCGGTGTTTTAAATATAACGAGCTGGGGCATGTGAAGGCCAACTGCCCCAAGAGCAGAAACAGAGTGCAGTTCCTTGCAGTGCGGTCACACCATGTGCCTGCAGGCCCAGATGCCTCACAGATACCCCCAGAGCAAAGGGAGATTGTGAGTGTGGGCGGGAAGGAAGTTGTTGCGTGGAGAGACACTGGAGCACAGGTGTCAGCTATCCACAAATCCTTAGTAGACCCCAAATGCGTCAATGTAAAAGCTCAAGTAACTGTTCAACCCTTCAAGGCAAACTGTTTTGACCTGCCTACTGCAGAGTTGCCCGTGCAGCACAAAGGCTGGTCAGGAACCTGGACTTTTGCAGTCTACAGTGATTATCCCATTCCCATGTTGGTGGGAGAGGACTTAGCAAACCATGTGAGGCTAGCCAAAAGGGCAGGAACCATCACCTGTAGCCAGGCTAAGCAGGTCTCCCCATCTAGTGCTGTTACTGAGCCTTCTACCAGGGTCCAGTCTGTGTTCCCAGATGCTAGAGGAACAGAGACCCAAACAGAGGTGGCAGACCCAGACCCCAACCCAGCATCTACAACAGCAGCAGTAGAGGCAGTCCTCGATACCCAGCTGGAACGAGAACCAGACCCAGTGCTTGCAACCCCCTCAGAGTCACAGAAGCCAGCATCGGTGGGTGCCATCAGACCTGCACTTGCAGCAGTAGGTAGCCCTTCACGAAAGGCTGTCCTGCAGTCTGCAACACAACCCCATGCACCAGCAGAGAGTGTTTCACAACCAGGAGAGGCACCCACATCATCTGCATCACTTCCAGAGGGACTAAGCCTGAGTCCACAATCCAGGGAGGAACTGAGGTCCCCAGCACCAAGGGAGCAGTTCCAAGCCAAGCAGGAGGCAAATGAGAGCTTCAAGGGAGCTTGGAGGTTGGCACGAAGTGGCCCATCAACTCTCAGCTCTTCAAATAGGTCCAGGCTTGGTATTGAAAGAGGACTTTTACACAAAGAGACTCTCTTGGGTGGGCACAAGAAGGACTGGCATCCTCAGAGACAGTTGGTAGTTCCAACTAAGTACAGAGGAAAGCACTTGAGCTTGGCCCAGCACCATCCTAGCAGTCATGCTGGGATGAACATGACCAGAGATTTGTGGGGATGACCCCTGAAAACCAATCCTGTGAAGATCACAGGGTAGGGAGGGGCTTGCTGGACTTGTGGGGCTAAAGGACACTTCAGGAGAGAGTGCCTGGCCCAGAAAGAGAGGGTAAGTCCCAGGGCAGGGACTGAGCCAGAAACACCTGTGGCCTGGAGAAAAGAAAGGAAATGTTTCTGGTGCCAGGAGCAGGGCCATATAAAAAGATATTGCCCCCTCAGGTTAAAGACGGCGGGGGCAAGAAGGCCCAAGTTGGCCAGGTCTGGGATGGACAAGAAAGAAGGATCTATACAGACAGTGGCCTGGGTGCACCCATCAACTGGGAAAAGGGACACCACAGATAAAGCAGTTGGGACGGAGAAGGCCCAGACTGACAGTGGGGCCCAGCTGAGATCATGTGATTTTTAATGACTTTTGTATGTATATAATGTACTTGATTAATCCTGTTCTTTCCTAGTCCTGGGAAGAAATCACAGCCAGTGTGGGTCCAGCCTACAACAGGCTACCCAGCACCATCTGTGATTTGGGGGGCGTGTAATAACCCTTGGGGAGGAAGGGGTTAACACTCTGGTCACTGAATCCCAGGACAGCCAATAGGAGCAAAGCACAGCTTTTTGAATTGAAGCAGCAGCCTTGCCTGTTCCTGTTTGGATGCAGCAGAGCTCCTGGAAACATCAGGAGGAGGCCAGAGGGGCCTGAGGGAGAATCCAGCAACATCCTTACGAAAGATAAGTTAAGTTGTTACTGACCAGGAGTGAGTAAGACAGGGAATGTTTATTTAGACACAGTGAGGATATTTTCTTTGTTTTTGGATTTCTCTGTGCTGAGCACACATACCCCTTTCCCCCTATCCTGTAACTACCTAAGTTAAATCCCAGAGAAGCAACCCTCTGTGTGTATCTGTTCTTTTTAATTAAAGATTTTACTTTTTAAGTAACCTCTGGTTCTGTGTCCTGAAGGCAAGAGTTTTGTGCGCATGTGCCTCAGACTGCACAGCCAGCTACTAAAGGGGACTCTGTTCTAGTTCCAGCTCATATTGCAGCTGGAGTTCAGTCAACTTCCTGAGGAAGGAATAAAAGTGATTGAGGATACCTCACAGGAAGGAATTCCCAAGTGCGCCTTCCTGGGTTTCAAGAGGTTTTTTGCATTTGAGTGGTGGTAGAAATACCACTCCAAGGCTAGGAATTGGAGGCCTTGGAGAGTTTTAAGAGCAGGCTTTAAAGCCAGTGGCTTTTCAGGCCTGTTGTGGGCCCCCACCTTCTGCACTCAGAGTGCCAGAGTGGGGGAACAGCCTTGACAATAACTATTTTGATACATTATGCATTAAGGTTGCCTTAAAATATATGTATTATTGCATTATACAGTTTTCTCAAGCCTCATCTCAGTTGATGTGTCTATGAATTGGTTTAGCACTAACTTATTTATTTCTCTAACTTATTTTCTTGATGGATGGAAATTTAGCATTAATGAAAGACATGCACCCAACTCCCATTACATAGAGTGTGTAGAACATATTTTCTCTAAAACATTTGTTCTGCTTATTTAATTTTGACTCAGGGTGGGGGTCACACTGGCATTTTTTTCCCCCTTCCTGAGAACTGAAATGTTTTTTCAGACTTTTACCTTTTTTATAATTAACTCCATAAAAAAAAAAAAACATTCCTCCCTCCTATTTTGAGGAGTTGCTCAGCCGATTATGAAGGGAGTATTTATGAAGATGATTCAAAGCCAATCCTGAAAAATCATGTAGATTGGCCTAAGACGTTAATGGATATCTGGCACGTATTTGTTTACGTAGAGTGTTGATTCCAAGATATAATAAGCCCTGAAGATAGTACAAATGTTAATCTCCCATACTATCATGAAGCACTTAATTATTTTTAACTATGTTATAATAACAAATGAAAATAAAATGGGCCAATCTGATGACTCAGCTAGTGCAATATCCTTTCTGAAACACAATCTGAGTAGACTAAGAAAAGCCTTTAACCTCTTTCTTCTCATACTCTTAAAGTAGGGCTATCCAAACTCTTTGTAAGTATTAATTAAGACTCAAAATACTAGCCATGCACCTGAGAAGAATGCATGTAACTTTATTTTATAATTGGGACAACTGAGGCAAGTTAAATTTAAGTGACTTGTTCATGTCTATGCAGTAGATCGGGGTAGAGCAACTTAATTCAGAAATTCTAGCTTCTCCTAATCCCTACCCATTAGGCTTTATAATCATGTAGTTGGACTACTAATTCCATTCCCTCAGAGGACCCCTCTGCCTTCCTCCCCTCTTAAAAAGGGTTTACTAAGATGTGCTGGTCTGGTAATATTTGGACTACAAACTCTCAGTGCAAGAAGTTTGTGCTGATGTTTATAAAGTGCCATGTAATTTTATGGCATGTTTTGTAATAATCACCCATTTGAAGACATGTCAGGCAATCTGAATATACAAAGCAATTGAATCCATATTACTTGGGAATTTGTAGATATCACTCACTGAGAACAATGGATCTCCATTTATACCACCTCCCTTCCTTTTGTGTTATGCTAGAAATCGACTCAAAGCAAGACCACTCCAAACACAAGGAACTTCAGCTCTGGATCCACACATTATGGCTTGGCCCCATTCTAGTTAAATCACACACAATTTATTGATCCTAGGGCCAAGTACTTCTTTCCTTTGGGAGAGAAATAAGTTTATATCTGAGTATCAACATTAACATTTAATTTGTTCACTTGTTCTTGCCAGTTATCTACTCTTCCTGCCTCCATACTTTCTTCAGTACAACTTAATTCCAAAAGACAAAAAGATCTGTTTTAAGACAGCAAAGTAGATCTGCAGTGATGATTCCCCATGACATATTTCATCTTTGCATTAAAATGTCATTGTCATAAGTGGGGGGTTAACACGTAGGTAACCAAAATCTTCAGTGCAGGTCTCTTCATACAGCAGATCTGACAGCATAATTTCCCTTCATCCATTCAGTATTTTTAGGTGTTATACCTTCAAATCGATGTTTGCAAGGTCAGCCATTTAAGCAGTTACTTTCAAAATCTTTTTGCTACATTTTCACATTAAACTATATTAATTGTAAAGGCCCAATCCTGTTGCCATTGAAGCCAATATGAAAACAAAGCTTAGACCATAAGTACCTCACCACTATGACTTATGTCAAATAGTGGGAAAAAAATCATTCTGAAACAAAAAGCAGGGACTCATCAACAAGTTTGAACGACAGAACTGAATGTAAGTACATTTACAGGGAATCTGTCCTCCTCCTGTAGGTATTACCCTGAGGTAGATGTCTAAAAACATTCAAATTAAATAGTTTTCAAGGTTCTGCTGAGTTAAATGTATATGGTGGGATGTTTAACACACAACATCTTAGATTAAATCAGTCATCCCCAAATGTAGGGTGACCTCTGCTAGACGTGCACAGAAGACCGTTCGAGGGACAAACAAGGCTCAAGCCAGCCCCCACATGAAATGGAAGGGAGCACCATTCAGGCCTACTCTCATCCCAGCTCAGCTGCAGCCTTCGAGCTCAGCTGCGCCCCTAGCCCTGGCCTGTTTCTGCCCCAGCACTCAACTATGGCTTCACTCCCAGCCTGGGCTGCAACTCTGGACCTTAGATCCCGGTGAGTGTGGATCAATTAATGGGAGCCCAAATCAAAAGAGAGAGTTTAGGAACTGCTGGTTTGGGATAGATTTTATTCTGAAATAAACTAAACATGGGAGAAATATTTCAAGTTCTAAAATGGAAAAGGCCCAGATTCAGATCTTGTGTAAGCAGGATCTGAGTTCTCATGAAGTTCTATTATTCCTAAGCAACTATATTACATAGAATGATGCTTTAAAATTATGAGGAAAAACAATAGCACAGGATGTACCCTCATAGTTCAAAAGTTTAACTTGATTCATTTCAGTCTCTGAAAGTTATCCAAAGTCACTAATCCATAGTGTCTCTGGTAGGGGACTTGCCTGGATGTCAGCTTCTGCTTGAAGTTTCTACCACTTGGCTTCAGTAAGAAACCTTTCCTGCATTTTTCTTTATAGCACATACTAAAGTCATAATATTCCAATATGTAGATATAACAATAAAGCATCCCATTAGTCATTTCGCTAATGTGCTGAGAAACTGTAGGAAACAGTAGGCCAAAATGTGCTCTGATTTATAGCTGTGTGTGGATGTGCTTCAATGCAGAATTTTGCCCACGGAGTGATGTGTTTCAGTGTTTGCTATGACTCTACCTACACAGATCCAGTTGCATGACTGTGGCCCATATATTTATTTTATATAACCAGTTTAAAAATAACTGCTGAATTCACTCATGTATTTTAATTAGAACACTGAACACCAGTTTTAACATAACTACTTAAAAATAACTCAAGTGATTTGTTATTAATACTATGGCTGTGCGTAGGAGCATCAAATCAAGGCCCTACTGGGCTGCTACATAGACAAGCAACAAGGCAGACAATCTATAGTCAAGGAGTCAGGCAAAATTAGATGGACAGATAAAACTACAGACAGGCTGAGGGGTGCTGGAGGAAAAGATTTTAAAAAAATGAACATTTAAGCAGAAAATTTGAAGTTCTGGCTTTGCCCTTCCTTAATCAACACCAATCAGTGGTGATTTGAAATCATTATGGCTCAGGAAGGCTTAAGGAGGCATTCAAAAATGGATAATGTGGCAGCTTTGCAAAATTTAATTTATTTAAATTAAATAAAATTTCATTTAATCTTTCCTGTGCATACAGGATGGCAACTCATAAAGCTTTGAGGGGCTTAAGGGAGACACAGACACCTCACAAATTAAGGCTGTCATTGCTAGTAGACCAGTGGTAGGAGTCAAAGTCTCAGTGAGTCCATAGAATAACGCACAAAATCTAATAAAGAGGGTGGGACTAAATGCAGGTAAGGAGCTGAGGTTCCAGGAGATGGAGGATCGGGAGCCAAAAAAGGGACAAAAAGAGGGACATAGTATGATAAGAATGAGGATTCTAGACCTAGATTTTTTTTTTTTTTAATGGAGTTGAGGGGACAAGGAATAATATGGCTGGTGTCAAGGCTAGAGGAAAAAAAATCCAAATTTAGTTACTTCCTACTTGACAGTGATAGTACTTTGAATGTCATGTGTAGTGTTACTATAGAATTAAGAGAATGAACAGGAACTTTATCATGAGGAAGCTGGCAAAGGGATCAAGCGGTTGTCAACCCTTGTCTACAGTTGCCACAGTTTTTAACAGCAGTCAACAGGAGATATGAAAGGTACATAAAATACGGTGTCTTACTAACTCCCATTGCCTTATCAGCTTCCACTTACCTCCCTATACACACTGCGCTAAAGCAACCAGAAATGTCATCTGATTGACTTAGTGTTCCTCCAGTTAAGGGGCCGGAGTTACAGTGCTGAGCTGTAGATTGATAGTGCGATCATAACAGATCACTCAATGGACCCCGGAAAAATGCTCTGACAGTGGCGAATTTGCTGCCATCAGTATATACGTACCCTTAGGTTACACTGATCAACATTAAGATGCTCTGTGTAACTATATGTCTAATAAAGACCATTATTAAATTACTAGCAGTGAATTAAGACTAGTAAATTAAATTAATATAAAACAACACATTGTACTGGAGTGAAGGAAGTGATAAAAGGAAATGAAAGAACTAAAAACAAAACAAAAACATTTCTCACTCACTCAATCTGAGATAAAAGTGTCTCAGAAGTGAGGGGTGGGGACTTTGAATATAATAATATGGATCAATTAAGGAATTCCCCTTTTTTAAAAAAATGTTGTGAAATGCTACAGAAAATTGTACAATATTTAAATAAGAATATGATTTATTTCTGAGAGCATTGAGATATATTCATAAGCAATATGAACAAAAGATTGCCTTTTTCAATATTGCAGACGCTGAAGCAATTTCATTATATAATTCATTTGAACTTAATGTTAGAGAATGGGCTATCTAGGAAATTGCTTTAAAAATCTTTAAGGAATACTGTTCACCAAAAGGAAATGAAACATTTCAAAAACTTCAATTTAACTCAAGAAATCAAATGAAGGAAGACTTCTCAATTGTTTGTACTATATTTAAAAGACAAGAAATTAGACATGTCATTTACCAAATCTAATTCAATAACAAGAGATCAAATTTTGATGGGTATAAAAGCTATCATTGTAACCAAGAGATGACTGTTAAAGCCAGATCTAAATTCAGAAAAATAGAGAGAACTTTTCAAACCGCTGAACTTAATCAATGGTGATTCCACATTCCAGAAAGCAAATAAACTGAGGTGAATATAGACTTGAGAAAAAAGAAAGTTTGTGGAAGGAAAGAGAACTAAAGTATTAAACTTAAAACATACCAGCCAATGAAAGAATGTTCTTGCTGCAGAAGGAGGCACCAACCTAGATAATATCCAATATGTGGTTAAACATGTCAAATCTGCAAGAAACAGCCATTTGGCAAAAGTCGGTAAACAGAGAAGTCTAGAAAAATAGAAACATACATTTAATTCAAAATTCATAAATCTCAGAGAAAGTTCTGACTAAGGAATGCAGAGTTGACATTACAGATGAAGAAAAAATTGTTTTCTATTTTGCATCAGAGTCACTCTGACCTACAAGGAGGACTGGACAGTTGCATACAAAATAAACATGCCAGGAGTAGATAGTATAATAGATACAGGTTCACAAGCTAACACAATTTCTTTTAACATTAGAAAAATGTCTAAAAGTAAAGCTTATAGTAAGAAAACATTACATATTAAGTCATAACTTTATACTGATGAAAAATTTATTTTATCGATATTTGTGAATTACAGGTCATAGTTAATTATTTAGAAAACAAAATTTTTAGTGGTTAAGGAATAAGGCATTTCTATTTTAGGTTTAGAAACTTGCTGACTACTAAATCTAATTGATTTAAGTGAGGCTATTAAGTATTTTGAAACACAAGCAATGGAACATCTATTTACATAGTTATTCACTCGCATTGGTACATAAGAAAATGTACAAAAAACAGAGTTAAATGAAACAAAACATACCAATTATATATGCAGCTTGGATATCCTTAACTTTAAAATGTAAGGTACAAAAGGAACTGGAAAGGTTAATTAATTTAAAGGTAATAAAGAGTGGAAGAGCTGTCTAAGTGTGTGAATTCATTAGTAACAGTAGAAAAGAAAGATTGATCCTTTTTATCTTTGGATCTAAAAAGCTTAATAATAAGTTTTTTAAAAGGAAACACTTTAAAAAACCTATCAGCAAGAAATATTGTGACAAACGGGAGCAAAAATATATTTCTTCTTTAGATGCATCAAATGGATTTTGGCAATTACCACTACAACAAGAAAATAAGAGGCTATTCACATTTAACATACCATTTGGACATTTTGATTTTAAAAGATTACCTTTTGGATTATATTTGACTCCAGAAATATTTCACAGAGCATTATAAAAGATAGTTAAAAATACAGATCACACATAAGTATAAAGAATATAATATGGGAAGAACTATAAAAGAGCATAATACAAGAACAACTACACATTCTTAAAGCAAAAGAAGCAGGACTGAAAATGAAAATTGTAAATTTAAGTTGTAAGGATTAACCTTTCTAGAAGAAAAACTGACCAGTCAGGGATAACATTGATCCACAACAAATATTAGCCATTGATAATACTTCTTGCCCAAAAGATAGGGAGTCATTACAGAAATTTCTGAGTATAATTAATTTTGTAGGAAAATACATAGCTAACTTAGCAAAAACAAAATACATTAAAGGACTTTACTTTGTAAAAATAATCAACAGAAACTAGACTGTCAACATCAACAAGAATTCAAGTATCTTAAACAACTGGGGGGGGGGGGACTAACTCCAGTATCAAAATTATGACAATAGCAGATTTACAAAATTATTTTCAGATGCATCCAAACAAGGGCTGGGAGGACCTCTTACAAAGTATGGTGAACTACAAAAACCAGTTGAGAGTACATATAGATCTATATAAGACAGAATATCAATATGTTCAAATTAAAAAAGGTTTGATATTGGTTCTTCCATGCCAACAAACAAATGAACCAACCCATCCACCATGTTTATAAAGTGTAGTTCTGCACAGGCAGAAACATCTCAGAAACTATTAGTTAATAATTCAAAGAGGAACATGACAAACATCTACCTCAGATGCAAAAATTATTTTTGAAAGTGTATTTATATGATTAAAAATGAGTGTATTTGTCAAGGTAATCATGAGTTGTTCCTGATACTTTGTCTAGAGCTTATAATGTAGGCAATGAAATTGAAGATGATGACATGGTATATGTAGATGTACTTAAAAAATTGTTCCCTTTATCAGAAAGAATATAGGAATAAATTGTACAAGCAACTAGACAGAATGAGACTTTACAAAGGGTCATTATAGCTATGGGAACAGGATATATAAATAAAGTGATACCAAAGAAATATAATCAATTTATTCAAGAAATTGAAATTATTCTGCTTAAAGATAATACATTAGTAATTCCTTAAGGGTGAACAGCAGAGATTTTGAAATGCACACATGAGGACATTTAGCACAGAAAAATATAAATGTAAAGCAAGATAGGTTCTGTATTGGCCACAAATGTACCAAAACAGAGGATTATATAGAAGATTGTGACATTTGTCAACAATTTAGAAATTCTCACCTCAAAACAACCTATGATGACATTTATTCAAAATAACTCAAGGTTTTGTTCTAAAGTACATTTAGATCTATTTGAATACAAAGGGCATGCATATGTTAAAATACTTGATTTTTTTTTCCATTTTCCTGAAATATCCATACTAGAAAGTATATTCCAAATTCCAGGCAAGTCATTATTGAAATTAAATCTTTTGCAAGGCATTGTATTCCAGTTCAGAACTTTCACAGTCAAGAGTTAAAAAGTTTTGCCAGGGTATATGATTTCAAACTTATAACATGAAGTCTAGGTTATTTACATTCTAATGGACTAATTGAAAATGATGATACAATACTAAAAAAGGCTAATAACAAGCTGAAGAAACAGTGATTTATATTATTGATCATCATTACAGAGTTTATCATCTGCACAGTTACTTAACAGAATTTATATTCTTCTTGAAAAAACAATGAATGTGTTTCTAAAGACAGGACTAAGTATAAATATCAGTTGCAATGTATCAAAAGAATTATGATTGAAGATCACATGAACTACCTTATTTAAAACTCAATGATATCAATAGCGGCAGAAACTGGATTCAGAAAACCACAATAATAAGAGAGCAGTTCCTTAATCTCATTACTAATAGCGGACAAGTACACAGGTTAAATTGGAGACATTTGCAATTGTTTCCTCCAAGATCAGACTCAGCTGAAAGAAGTGGTGATATAGTACAGCAGCAAGAAAATGAAACTGACTTAATTCCTCTAATAAGAGCAACTTCAAAAATATAGAAGTATACTGCATCAAAGGAGATTCTGTTTAAAGACTTATAGAAAGCTGTTGACATATATAAATAGATAAAGGAATAAATCTGCTGTAATTAAAAGTTGTAGTATTACTATAGCTTAAAGAAATGAATAGGATCATCAGGATGCAGGAGCTGGTAGCAGGAAGAGGCTGTTGGTTTTAGGTTAGACACAGCCCTAGTCTACACTTGCCATACTTTTTGGCAGTGGTCAGCAGGAGATATGCAAGATCTCTCTTGATGACTTACCAATTCGCCCTTACACACATCGCCAATGAGACCGGAAATGCCATCCAGTTGCCTTCACAATACACCACTTCTGGAACTGGAGTTACTGGGGTGAGCTTGGGAGTGATTGAGTGCTCAATCAAACCCACAAGAGCAGGCTGACAGCGGTGATTTTGCTACCATCAACACAGACTAAGCCTAAGACATTGCCCTGAGTGAAGATATTCAGCATGTCTGTTAACTGTGTATCTAATAAAGACTGTTAAATTACCAGGAATGTTCAATTATAAAGATGAGTGAGTTAGTTTAATATAAAAATCACACACCCTCTTTTAGCCTGGAGTATATTTTTATGGCCAAAAGATAAACCCTCACAGTGGGTCACAATGGAAACACTGACAAATTTTAATGAGAGCATCATAAATCTGATGCTAAAATTAAATTCATGCATTAAAAAGTCATGAAGATCTACAGGTGTGAAGCTACAAACCTTGTGTTTTGTCTTTTCTTGATGAAAAACCTGGGCTGAGAAACAAGAGTTCAACATGATGGAAATTCAAGAGAAATATATTCCCCGTATAAGACATAGGTACAACAACTGAAGGGAATAAAGATCACATCAATGCCAACATTTTATTAATGGATTGATGTTCCTCTCTGTATATTTGCAAGATAATTATTAACTATTTACTATTATTTTATTGGGAACCCTTTGTGCCTGGCAGTATACACACACCTACCAAAAAGACAGTCCCTGCTACAAAGAACTCACCATACTTTTGTCTGATTCCAGATATCCTATGGGATTGTACTTTCATTGTTATAATTACATTATTCAGAAGGGTTAACAGAAGCCATTATGCCAGTCTTTGCTTTATAGACGGACTTCATTAAAGCTGATTAGTACGTTGAACATCTTTCTTACAAGCTACCTGAAAGGAACAATTAAATTCCCTTTTATGTAGTGATAGCTGGAAACAATAGGAAGCAACTATCTAATCCCATATGCTGCATAGCATGGACAATCAGAAGCTAAGCAATGAGGGCTGAAGGATTTTCCAGGGACTTACTGCAAATGCAGGAGCTAGAGGACTGATTGGTTTTAGCTGTGTGTATGTTTACATGAGAGACTGAAAGCAGAAGGAGGGAGGGAGGGAGGGGAAACAATGATGAGAGTGGCACTGGGGGAAAACCAAAATAACTTATTTTAGATACAAGGTTCTCTGGGAAAGGTAGTCTTGGACTTCTGAGCAAGGAAGTTGTCTGCCATTGTTTGTTTGTCCCTGTATATACAGGGAAACAGTACTTTGTGTACTTTCTTCATAAATAAACAGGATTGCACCAAAGAAGTATTTGACTATCAATTTATCCTTCTATTGGAAAAAGTCCAACAATACCTTGAATACTGGCAACCCAGTCAGGCCAAAAGGGACAATAATGTACAATAACATGTTTGTGAGGAAAGTGTAAAAAAGAAACAATTCCCCCTATTTAAATATTATTTTTTCAGCTCTAGCCAAAAGAAAATCAATTACTTATTACTTCCCCAGATTAATGAAAACTAGTTTTCTTCCAGAAGAAGAGCCTGTTAGTCTTTGTGGAAGACAGAAAGTTGCATATTTGAGAGAGTAAAATAGGTCGAATGTCAAGCCCGCTATGTTCTGAAAAAGCACTGGAATTCTTATTGCAGCCAAACAGGCACAGATTGCTGCAAAAGATACAATAAAACAAATAAAAACCTACCATCAAAACAAGAGAGATAACAGAGGTAGATACAAAAGCAAATAAATCCAAAAATAAGTCACCTTGTACAATTAGGCCAGCTGTATATTTTATTTCTAATTATTAGATGTGACCAAAAAACAAATTTCTGTACCACGGGAAATTCCAATATTTTGACATTTGATTCCAAGTTAACGTGGAAAGTTGAAATATTAAAACTTATAATTGAACATGATGTTCAGAAAAAAACCTGTTTCAATATTTACAATCAAAATAAAATATTTTAGGATTCCAAAATGAAACAGGATGACAAATAGAATTCTTTCAATTTAGGATCAATATTATTCTCTGTATCTGCCTGAGCCACCACTGCCTTATGGAAATTGGAGTTCTAGGCTTCCCATGCTCCCATTCTTCCCCACAAGCTCTGCTTTATGGATGAACTAGACTTTCCATGATCTCTGAATGGCAAAGCCACCATGAAATATTATGGTACTAAACACAGTGACTATGCTGGTTGTAATAATCTCCACACACAAGCGAAGGATGGGAGAACTATGGAAGAAGTTGAAATTCTAATTACCTATAAAGGGATATGGGCCAATCAGAGAATGAGCAGGATTTCCACTGTTCCTGATGTTCCATCTCAACTATATTTTATGCTTATCCCAAAATGTGCCACACTTTTTTGGAAGAACATTCCAAATCTTCCCTCAACCCATCCTAAAATGAATATCTACACTGTCGTTTTTTTAGCCCCACCGCCCAAGCTCTGTGAACTCAAGTCAGCTGATACAGGCCAATTGCAGGTATTTTATTGCAGTATGGACATACCTTAAAAGATTTAAGTAGGGGTTTTGATTTAGGAAATTAGACTTTATTGGTAATAATTCTATTCTACAACCAATCCACACTAGACCAGCAACACAAATACATTACTACACATACATTACTCTAAATAGGCTTGAAAGGACTAAATTTTTATCAGTAAATGTCAATTTCACTGTACAAATATAAACCAACAGAATATTACTACTATAAATAATCATTTAATTTTATAGATAGGCAAAATAAGAAACTGCTGCTTCAGAGATTAGAATTTGATTTAAGGATCATTAGTGTACATTTTGATATGTGATGTTGACAATTTGTATTTTAATGGTTTTCAAACTTTTTTTAAATATCAGTGTTTACTGTCATTAAATAATTCTGTTGCTTCCAGATTCAATAATTATATAAAAAAGTGCTTAAAGCTAATGATTCTGAACTGTGAAAATTTTAAAATTGAGAAAAATTAAAATTGACATTATCAAAAATAAAAATTGAATTTTGCCAAGCCTAACAGTAAACTACATGAATCATGTTTTTGTTAACAATCTCATGATGTTTGTCAATCATTCTTAAAACCTCAGATCCAGGAGAACTGCGCATACATGAGAACTGAAGCTTTCCTTTAAAAAAAAAATATATATATATATATTTGAAAGGTACTCATGATTTTTCAGTGTTAGGGCTTAGAAACAGTGGAAATGTCACATAGCACCGTTAATATTTAAAGGACCAAAATGCTAGAACCAAAAGACTATTTCCCTGGCTTACCTTCATCTTTGATCACAGTTGTTATTTACATTGCAATAACAAGTTACAAGTGCAATGTATTTGTAAATTTAACCTCAGAAAACCTTGGAGACCTTCACTATAAATTATATGCTGCTTAGATAAAATCATTAGGATATAATATTATTCAATTCTATGGCAACTGGCAGGATATGCTCATTATACTAAAACTTGTTTACAAACTCTGTGTGATATAATCCTCAATCTGCATCCAGAATAAGACCCAAAATGTGCAAACAATCAACTTGTGCAAAAATAATAATTTAGATATCTGTAACTACTTTGCAGTCTTTAAAAAACTTGTTTCCAAGTTGCCTGCCTTCATTCAATTCCCAGATAAGGCAGCTTATTTTATCAACAATAAAAACATTGCATTTAAAATCTTTATAATTTTTAATAAATGAAGTTGATTAATTTTGGAGATTGAAGCAGGTGGATATTTTGGTTAAATATATAGGTCTCTGGCTGTATAAAGACAGTTAAACAACCACATGACTTACTATTATGGATGTATATTTTAAAAGGAAAACCAATAGAAGACTAATTGTCCTTAACATTAGCACAGAGATGCCATTTTATGTTTGATAAGCCTGATGCTTAAGGTTATATATGATAGAAGTTTTGCAATTACAGATAAAGCATATTTTTGTCTTTGATACTTTAATGGCTATTCTGAAATCTAAAATAGCTTTTCCAACATCCATTCACCTGAATCAGGTCCCTGCGCTTCTGTAAATGCACATCGTTTGTTACTGTATTCTTGTTTATCACTTTAGAACTGTGTGATAGTAACACATGAGCCATGGAACTAAAGTCCTCCTAATCCCACTCTCTGACAAGTGAAGATGGGTAATTAGAAGCATCCCTATTATAATTTATGCATTTTATTAAGTTGTTTCTAGAGGGGGGATTTCATTCAAGCTCTTCAACTGGAACGGAAGCTACCTACACAATTTTTCTAGGAACATTAGGATTGCCTAGCAGGTGTGATAGCTCCATCCACTCCACTGTAGGAAGCATGCTGTAAAGATCAGTGTGCATATCAGGCCTCATTTATTCCTGTGCAGAAGTCTAGTGGGGGGAGAGACAAAGGCTATGTCTACATCTGCCCATATTACTTTGGACTTGCTAGTCCAAACTAAGGTGGTCGAGGTTAGTCTGAACCAACCGTGTGAAGAGGTGAGGGGAACTAAACAGAAGCAATTTAAGAAAGTTGATATCTATACCATTCATTTTCCTTTGTAAACCTGTAAACAGTGAATATGGAACCAACACGAAGTCTAAAATTTTCAGGTTTAAAAAAAAAAAAAAAGACAACAGTTATCAGGGTCACCATTTCCAAAATCATTATTTGGTAGGCAAAATATAATAAACAACTGTTAGAAATGTTGCATCACACGTGTTTCAGCATACACACCATATTCAGGTCCTGTCAGTTCTGTTGTATACCTGAAGAGATTTCATAAGCTTTCATAATCTGACTTAATGGTGTGATGCAGCATTTGCATGAGCTCATAAAACTATAGCTCATTACATTCATTAAAAAGATGACAGCTACCATCTTTCAGAATGGCTTATACCTTCTCAGAAGTCTGAAAAGCAAAATTTATCTTCATCTGATACCGTTTTCTCAAACAGGTTTACAGGAGCTGAATTAACATTAAATTAACAGTAGTTCACAAGTGACAAAATCCTCCTCATCACAACATATACTCCACATTACCTACCAAAGCCAGTCCTTTCCATCCCTTCTTTAACAGCATGCTTCTGCTCTTCAAATAGTCCTCCCGCCCACCACCCTCAGAAATTCCACCAGTAACTTTCTCTCCACTATAGTCATTCACCTCCTCCCTATGTCACAGCATAAAGAACACAAAAGCGAACTCATTCCACTCTCCCACTCCTCCCACACAGTCCACTTAAATGACTCAACCTCCTCCTACCCCCCCCCTGCATTGGCAGCTCCAGGCTAGCAGGCCTGTGATCATCATTGAACCATGCAGAAATTATTACGCAGCTACATGTTTCCAGGTAATCCAAGTCAGATGGGAAGCTGTTGTTTGATGGTAGTGACAGTAAGTGTAAGAACAGACAGATACCACAGCAGCATTCATTGCTTATCACTCTGTGTCATTAGAATACCTTATGTATGTGTTCTATTTGATACCTGAAATTCATATATTAAACATGAACATATGCTGCTTTAACAAAGTAATCTGTATCTTACAACACTTGCTAACAGCTAGTCATCTGTTAAATAATCATTACTAATGCATTTTATAACATGCTTTAAAATAAGCCATTAAGAGCTATGGCAGCATCTAGTAATCATGTCCCAAATATAAAGAAAGCTTTTATAAATATTCTCTTTATTTAAAATGTTATAGTTTAGCCTGGAAGATCTTGGCTAGGATTCAGAATTTTTTCCCTTCTTTTGATAATGTGATGTATTACCTAAAGGATGGAGAACTGAGATGAAATTCTGCAACTGGTAGGATGGCAAAAGAATGGAGAAGTACAGAGTATGAGCAAGTAACAGGAACATTTCTGCCAACACAGCAAGGGCAGATATACCATGTCAAGCCTCACATGACTGTTGCTCTGCAACAGCACCAATATGCACTCTTTTACTGACATAGCTGCTCATGGGAGTATATGCGCTATCAAGCTGAGGACCTGGCCATCTTTCCTAGCAATGAGGACTTGCCCCCACTGTTATCACAGTACATCAGTAGGTTTGGGAACATTTCCAAAGCATGAATTCAGCTCTGTTCTACAGTACTTTCCTGCTGTTGCCCAAATGGAGGACTTCCTTGGACTTCTTTGCCATCCTGATACACAGCTGCGGTATGGGGCAGGATTTGACCTATCATGTCTAAAGAACAGGTACCACCTGTGAATGAAACCTTACAACCCTCAAAAGACATTCTGGTGTGAATCAAGAGTAGCCTATGACCCTTAGAAGAACTGCTTGCCATAAAGACATCATCACTGATAAAACAAGTCTCAGAAGGTTCTGTTCAATTGGATATCAATTTTATTAAATTTTGGCAACCTATCAAAGTTTCTCTTGAACCCTTTATTCTGATAGATAAATTAAGGTTGCATTAAAAAAAGTATTCTTTTTTTTCCTTTGTAAGCATAAATCTAATTTAGGATCCAGTTCTGAAAATCCTTACTACTATGTGTAACACTTAGAACCCTGAATAATCTCATCAGATTTAATGGCAGTAAGTGCTACCCTCGGTAGTCAGTGTTTGCAGGAGTTGCTCTTTTGTCTCCCAGTCCAGGAAAGCAGTCCTATTTAAGAAAGCATGTGCCTAAATCTCACTGAAGTGAATGGAATTTAAGCATTTGCTTAACCGCTTTGCTAAACTGCCTAGTTTCTTAGAATTGAATTTAATAGTCATTAGACTGCAATATCAGCTGATTAATTTGAATTTGAATGGACAGTGTATGAACTGTAAAGTACTGGTGCAGAACATTTTAACCTACTGAATCATAAAAACACTCCTTTTGGTGTGCACAAACATTTGTGCTTACATATCCCAGGATAGCCAATTTACAGATCCCCTGAGACCGCTTCCCACTAAGGTGAATCCTCTTCTATCCCACCACCCTTCTGCAAGGCAGAAGCTCCCAGTTCCCCACCTCAGTCTGTATGTAGTTGGGGAATGAATGAAGGGCAGGGAGTTCATGAGCCACATTTAACTTTAAAAGAGCCACATGCAGCTTACAAACCACAATTTGGCCACCCCAATATATACATTTATATGAGTGGACAATACAGGCACACACAATAATTTAAAAATATCACTGAATAATTAGTCTGCCACATTATAGGACATGACACAGTAAACCTGAGTAGAACACTTTTTATGAAGACAGGTCTTTCAATAAAAAAAAAATTGTGTTGACCCCATTCTCTACCAGGGACAAATTCTCTACAGCTTATTTTGGTGAGTTTTCCTTTAGATGAATATTTTGTTGTGTTCGTCAAGACATGCTGTGTCCATGAGTAAGAAGGACCACTTGAAGGCCTGATTCATAGGCATTAGATTAGGGCCAGCACAGTATCTACCTTTGGAATTAATTAAATGAAAATGACTCATGCACAAGTATAAACTATTAGCCATCTATTACAAACTACTGCAATCTTACTATGTTTTTTTCAAGCCGAGACTGAGCACAACATGATTAAAAACTAGGATTGTGTTCTTTCTGTATAGATAAGGAAGGTGCTTTCCCCCACAGTAATGATTTTATCACTTAAAGGACATAGAGACTGCAAGCATAAGTGGTCAAAACTCCACTAAAATCCAGGAAGTTTGGATACTTAGAGACTGATCCAACATTTACTGAGGCCAGTGAAAGTAGACAGATCAGAGCACTTTTCATGAACACCTCACACTAGAAAGACTCCCTGTCATTTGATGACCATTGAAATATGCTGCTAGTAGATTTGTCCCAAACCATTCACTTTGATTTCATTCCTTCCAGTTTTCCAGTAAACTTTTTTTTCCTTTCCATGAGTCCTTAGATGTCACTGAATCAATTACTATTGCTATGACTATGCAATGTGATTGGCAGCCCATAAACCAAAAGTAATTGTAAGTATCAATCAGACTGAGGAGAAATATTAAGTGTGGTTTCAAATGGGATCAATAATACCTATTTAATATCTATAATCACACTTGAGGCAGAATGTTATACATTAATCATGCTAACAATGGTAGAAATTAGAGAATGAGATATGAGAAAAATATTAAATGGGTGATATTTTGTTAATATAAATAAATAAAGACAACACATGAAGAAAGAGAAATAATGCTATGCAGATGTACCAGAGTGGAGACGGTGTCTTGGAAAATAACACAGAGAAGAATTTGGTGATGTTATTTAGCAAAGGAACTATGAAGTTCATAACACAATGTCATTGGCAAAAAACAGTTATAGTAGGATGCATGTGAAAAAGTATGATATATACGGTAGGAACAGTGTGATAAATGGGAATATCACTTTCATAGTACTAAGAGCTGAGCTCTCTGTTATTCAAAAAACCCCAAAACAATAAGACAACAGGAAATAGGTTCAAAAATTTTAGAAGGATCAGAAAGCTACTACAAGAATCTAAAGAAATGCAATATTCAGAGCAGTGGTTCTCAACCTTTTGCAGCTTGTGACACACTTGGCAGCATTTCGTGACCCTGCAGAACACACCAGACCAGCCCCACCAGGCCAAATCCAGCCATCTCCCCAGCTCTCCATGACACGCTTACTGCTGTGTGGTGACACAGTAATGTGTTCCAACACAGTAGTTGAGAACCACTGATTTAGAGTATGATGATAATGCAACACAGATGGAATATAACACTAATTCTGAGGAGATGAAAAACACCACAAGATAGGAAGGGATTATTTAATGTAGCAAAGAGGGAAATGTATTCCATAAGAAGGATTAGTGGCCCAATATTAATGCAGGAGAATATGTAATTTCACTATTAGGAGAAAAGCTGAATAATGCAGTAACTTGCCAAGGGAAGTAAAGGAAGCAGCATCACTACAGGTGTTTAGCACCACAGTATTTAGAAGCCCAAAGACATTGGTTTAGAAACTGTGGTGAGGGATGAACTCTATAGCTCAGTAGGGTCCTTTCCAATCATAGCAATTCAGTGGACAGTGAGAAGTGATAATGTTTTACATAAGCTTATGAGTTTTAAATCCCTTTGTCTACAAATGTCTAGCAGTATTCAAGTAAGTTGAACATCATAATTTTTAATAAAACCTTGCTTCTGCTAAAAATGCAAAGGAATATTTATTTTCAGAGCTACAACCAACATTGCTCCTTAGTTTTCTAGCAGGAGTATTGCTATGAATTGTCTCTTTAGCAGCTGAACATGTCATACGTCATATCCGCACTTTGGTTTCTCAAAGCCATATGCCTAAAGTGGGCTTTTAAATCCATTTCTCAATGACATAAAATTTAAAGGTGGCTTCAAAGAGAGCATAAACAAAGCAGGAACGTTGTTCTGTAAAAAAGATTCAGGGCACATCCCCCCCCCCGGCCCCCCCCCCCCCCCGCCCCCCCCCCCCCCCCGACTCTGAGACCCGTGCTCCACACATCCCCTCCACAGCCCAGGCTGGGTCTTGCTCTGCCCTGGCCTCACAGCCTCTCTGCAGGCTGGTCCCAGGTCCTGCCCACCCTTCCTACTGAGTGTTTAATAAATTGCAGTGGCTTGAGCTACACACAGTCACTTTTGAGCCAGAGGAACACCCAGTGCAGTAAACACCTGGGCGTGGGGAAACCTGAACCCTTGCCTTGATTGACCACCACGAGATTGGAAGTCAAGCCCCCACGAATTCTGGGCCCAGTCTTGTTAGAGTTACACAAGTTTGTTACACGTGAGGATGGGAGCAGAGCCCTTGAGTTCAGACAGACCTCTGAGTAAAGGAAGTAAGAGCAAGAACTTAAAACCTTTTGTTACTCACCTTTACTGAAGTGGTGTATGAGTGAGGAAAGATCCCCACAATAGCCAGCCCACTCTCCTGCTTACATATGTTATGAAAACTGAGTTTACAGCCCCTCTAACTTAATTGATATTTTCACATCCTTTTTCACCACCAGAACATTTGATTAATTTAGATCAGTTGTAAAGCTTTCCCTAGAGAATGCTATCTTTCTTTAACTACACAAAATCATATGAAGAGCTGGGAGTAAATTCTCTTATGGGCATAATTCTAATTGTGTTTCTTCTTAAGGGTCAAAAAGAAGGCAAGGAAAATCAATGCCCATTTGTGCTGCCAAAGCTTTACCATATGATTCATTATTAACAGCTGTTACAAAAGTCCATCAAAATATTGTGCGACTTGCATAACTTTTGCCAGGGTACATAATACTGTTGCACATGACCTTTGGGGGCTAATTATTTCTGAATATAAAAAGAAAATGAACAAAAACAAGTTATGTGATTAAGCTGAAGGCCATAATGGCAGTTTTGTTTTATTTGTATTAAAATAAAATACAAAGTTAAAACAATATATTATTCTAAACATATGAACCTTAAACATCTCAGAGGACTCCATATTATTCTACTGATATCAGTGTGGCTTTTGCAACAGACCTCAATAAACACATGACAAGACCCTCCGAAAAAAGAAAGAAATGTAAGTCAAGGGATTATTATTGTTTTGCCTAGACTTGGTAAGCTGAAAAGAATCACTTTGGTTATGGAATGGAAAACAAAGAAATCTTAAAGCTGATTATAGATAGGCATGTATTATTAAATAAGTTTAAAATAACTGCTGAAGGAAAAAAATGATTAAGGGAAAAAAGTCTCTCTACTTTTCAAGATAACAACTTTTCTCTTTCGTTGAATTGTATAATAAGACCATGTAAGTCTCTTTAATTTTATTAAAAGTGTGACAGGAAATGTCTTTAAAACAGGAGGAACTTGTGTTAGCTGCAACATGAAGACAGTTTGGATTAACTAGACAATCCATTACTTGAAAAATAACATGTTGATGGTGACTGAGCAAATGCCACTCAGCCAGCCTGCCATAGGACCCACATTCTACCTCCTAGGCCTCCTCAGAACACTACAAAATAATCAGGGTCAGTTAGTTTCTAAAAAACTCTACCACAAAACAAGCACCTCCACTTAAACCACATGTCTGAAATTTTCAGTTACCTCCCCTCTAATGTAGCCCCAAACATTCCGAGTGTGACCAGCAGTATGAACTGAGTCGACAATCCACAGCCATTAGGTCAACCATGAAATCCTAAGCAACCAGTACAGATGGTCAAATCATCAAGCACCGTCAGCCTCACTGCCCTGAGTCCTACCCCAGTGAGAAATTTTGGCCGTCTTGTAGGAATTTTACAGTGCAATGAGGCAATTGGTACACTAAACACCAGTTATATTTTAGTTTCATCTCAAGACTCACATAATATGGACATACTATATTTAATCCACTTTCAAGAGGAAGACTTTTTGCATTTCCTACTAAACACAAGCAGTGATGCCATACACAGTTTGCCAGGTTCTCCTTCTGCACATGACATCCTGAATACCTGTCTGGAGTCAGCCGTGGCCAAGCCTGTCCAGCAGTATCATTTTACCTGGCTTTAGTTATATTCATCTTCATTCAAGTCACAGAAAGTGAACACAGTTCTAACTATCACTCAAGCATTAATCAGCATGAAGTGAACACTAGATTCTTGCCCTACCCCATCCCACACACTAAGGGCTAATTACAATGGAATGCTGCAGTGGAATTGAGGATGATCTTCTTGACTCTGGGCTATGTCCTTCCTTCTTCCTATTACCAAGCCCTAAAACCCAATCCTGGCCCCAAACCTTTCCTCCCCAGGTCTCCTTATCTTCAGCATACAACTCCATTTTTCAGTTCTCTTGGTGATTGTTGTAGGAGGCACACCTGCCAGAGCTAAGCAACCAGCTAAGGACCTAGATCATGGGTCTCGAACACGCGGCCCATGGGCCACATGCGGACCCTAAAGCCATTTCCTGCAGCCCACAATGACACAATCATTACCAATATTTGCAATATCATTGTATTGAACTATTTCAGTGGTGCAGCCCTTGGGCTAACGTACTAATCCTTATGCGGCCCTCACGGTGATTTGACTTTGAAACCCTGGCGTAGATAGTAACCCACAACCACCTTCTCAGATACAAACTCCCCAACCACCAAGAAAGATTCAGATCTATTCCAACATGATAGAATTGCTTCTATGTACGCAAGGGCATAGCATCAACTCAACCTAACCTCCCTGGAACTGACCCAAGGAACAATGTGGACACAATCCAATCCTGATTTAGCACTAATGCCCCTGAATTACAACAAACAAATATAATATATACCTCACGCACAAACGCATGCAATGTAGTAATAGTGTGGTACCACTATTAGGTTCCACTGTATTGTGTATTGGCTGCAAGAAGGGGAACTATGTTTTAAAACAAAATTTAAAAATGGTGTAGCTATTGATAGCTTTCTCCCTTCCTCCTCCTTATATGGACTAAGATAGTAGCAAACGTAGGTTGGCTCCGAAGCCAGTTTCTCCTGCCAAACCATGTCAAAAAACTCAGGGAATGTTTAGACAATGAATAGTGTCACCAAGCTGTGAGCAGATACTGTGTGCAAGAGGTACAAGCCAGTACTGTAAATTTAAACTGGGACTCAACCTTCTTATTCCTCTACTTGAGAGCCTGAAGTGAAGACCCCTATTTACAAGTATTATCTCATTTGGATTTACTCTACATACTTTACAATTTCTTTCCCTAAAACTGCATGCAAGAAGCAAACCCTGTCATGACTACCAGAAATTGGCATTAAAAGAAGAATGGCTTTCCCAGTAGTTGAGACATTAGGATCAGTTCTAAATTTTTAGCATCTGGAAATTATACATCTCGGTGCCGCAAGATGGGGGAAGACAAGGATCAGTCTATAAACACGTAGTCTTTTGTTCATCAAAAATTAGTAGAAAAGCGTGATCTAGTTTACAAATGAAGTAACTATATGAACCTCTTTTGCTTGGCAATATGTTCAGCTTCCCTTACAGTTTAGATCTATCCATGAAAGTAGTGTCTAGTGAGCAAACAGTATTCCTGAACCAGTATAATGAAGAAGGGCTTGCAATATGTGTTTGTGCCTCAGGCTTCCTGAATCAAATCATCATCTTCTACGTTAAAGAGACTTGCATTACCCAAGATATATTAAAATAAATATGTAAACTGTAAAACTGCACATAATATACATTGCATTTTGGAATCTTGTAATTTAAAAGACATAAGTTAGCTATGCTACTGTACTGGTGTAATAAAACTAGGGGGAAGTATTTCTTTCACTCAGTATTTTAGCCTTCATAACTGAAAATGATAAATGTATATTACAATACACAGAAAGATATTCAAGAGACTACCACTTTAGTCAAGAAAATGTGGTGAAGAACATCTTTGAACAATTCCTTAAAATGTTTCTTACATGTAGTTGCTACTATAGTTACTCTTGAATAGTTCAAGCCTTAATATTAACCTTCCTCTTTGTTTCCAGTTTTATCGGTGAAAATTTGTCTCTTAGGTTATGTAGTAGAATAATTCTTCCAATTAATATAACTGAAAAAAAAAGTGAAGGGATAAAGAGTAACATTTTCCTTAAATCAGTGAAGAGAACATCTCATTAGATTATCTGAAATGAATCATACAAACATATTGCAAAGGCCAAACAACCCATCATTAAAATTATGGGTTTTTTTCCTTCTTCTCCAGGAAAATAGAGATTAAATGAAGTCAATACCTTCACTTTAAGTCATGTAATTTAACTTAATGCCATAAAACAACAGAAACAAAGCACTCTATAGCTTTCATCTAACGTGGCAGAGCTGACAAGATTTCTGGAAAATCAGTCATTTATATAATGAGCCATTAGCCATCGCTTATGTTCACTGTGGAGGGAACCACAGTAACACATGCTAAATGAATGCCAGCTCAATGCATGTTTCAGTGTTTCACAATTTCTCTGTCACACACACAGCAAAAGCCTGACACTCAGCAAGAGAGGAGGGAATTACTGCTGCAAACCCATAGGTATACTTCCCTAGAAATATAGTGGATTCATGCATACACACAGTAAGAAAGAGAGCAGAATCTGACTAATTAAAAGAAAGGTTAGCTAGTCACAGTAGCTAACAATAGTTGTGCCAACAGTCATATTGCACACTCCACAGTATCATTGACATGTCAGAGATCTAAACCATATCAGACCTCTTTGGAAAGTGCATTCGAGCAGCTGGCATTCATCTCAGACTATTTATCCCAGACATGCTGTAGGTGAATCATCCACTAACATAGGAAAGACTCATTTCATCCTTTTGGTATAAACTGATGGTTTAGTCACATGTTCAGTGCATAACCAACCCTATGCCTTCTTATCCTTTTACGTTCATGTTGCTCACATGTAAAAAGTGTAGATAGCGCCATGTAAAAAGATCATTCTTATAAAAGCCTCCAGAGTTGACAACTGCTGACAAATCAAAGTGCATTAATCTCAAAAGGTTGTTTTTTTTTAAATATCTGTCTCTGTTTACTAGAGACTTCTGATTAGAAAATAAGACAAAACCACACAAACCCCCCACCTCCAATCCTCATCCCATTTACTTTTTTACAGAAGAAAAATTCCTCCATATTACCTGCAGCTGATATATAGTATTATTTATGATGTACTGGTGTAAAAAGTTTATTCCTACAAGTACATACACCATCCTTCTTTTCCTCTAATCAGCCTATCACCAATAACACTACTCACTGGAATGCATCACACTCTTAGCATAATGACAGTGGTTGGCCATAAATCTGAATGAATGCTTTTACTCTGTGAAACCTTCGCATTAAAGCAGAATGCTCATCAAGGTCACTGTAAAAAAAATCATGGTTCTCAGACTTCTAGAGAAGATGCTAAGAAAAATCAATAAACACAAATGTAATTAAAACACACCTTGTAAGCTGATGTTTGCCCATCCCCTGTGGAATCACATTTTTTTATCTCCTCAATTTCAGAATTTGATGGGAAGTTGATATGATGAGGCAAGTCAGCTAGCTTATGCACTACTTAAACTGAAAGGCAAACAGGAGGGCTGGTGTTTTGCAATGTGGCAGATTAGTTCCGAGCAAACTACTTTCAACTAAATTTTAAATACAGCCTCGGGGGCCTCAAGTGGAGCTTTGCCATTGACTTCTATGGAAACAGGACCGGTCACTTTGCCTGCTACACCTTTGCCACGTTAAACTGAAACCATAGTGGACTCAACTTTTGCTTTGTTGCACATGTCAATTACCAGAAGTTTGTTTGCTTAAAAAGGGGGGGAGGGCAGGAAAACAAAAAAAAAAAAAAAAAAAAAAAAGAAGGAGCATCAGAGAAAAAAGAAACTAAATAGCAGCGGTACAAGTTAAAAGCTATGCAAAAGAAATGTAATAGCTGTCTTACATGCCTGAGATACTCAAGCTGTCCTACAAGAATTGTTGCTAAAACACACTCCATTCAGTATGAAGAGACTCCCATTATTTAGTTGCATAGGAAGAAAAACAGAAAACATTTCACATGTTACTAATTATATAACACCTAATTTCCGCTTACTATAGTTGCATAAAGGGACACCACTATTTTTTTAACTCTGCTCCTGCGAAGGTGCTGTAAAAGGGATGTTTACAAGGCACTTGTATGCTGTTGGACCAACAAGGCTGTATTGCAAGAGACCGTCTCTCACCATCACAAACCTCTGAAACAGAGAGAGCTTGGGCTCGAAAACTGCAGCTGACTCTGCCGCTCTGACCACCGGTCCTCCTCCCTCCAGCCAAGGAGTTGCAAACCAACAGTTGCAAAAGTGACCGCGGGGAAAGCTAATCCGGATTAAAGCCCGAAGCACTTACCAATATGCCAGCGTTAGCCGATCTCTCCCTCGCCGAAACGCTGCAGAGCCGGGACTCCTCGGATCGCCTTAGCAAAGCTAAGTCCAAAGCATTTCCCAGCCACTCCGGCACATTTCCACGTTCATTTGGCGTCACACGGAAAACCTTTCCCCTTGCCCCCGAGTCCAGTGCCCATGATTTAAATCAAAGCCTCCGGAAAGTTGCACACTTATTGGTGCGGCTGAAAAAAAAAGCAATCAGCTTGAAGTCGCTGGTGAGATCTCAAACTCCGGAGCAGAATGACGTCCCCTCTTGCAGCTGCACGGAGGAGGGTTTCTTTCCGTCCACCCCAAGCAATCAAATAAAGACATGGGAGGGAGGGAGGGAGGATGGGGCTGCGAGAGTAGGGAGCGAGCGCCGCCCTTTAGCAGCAGGCAGAGGCAAAGCGGCGGCCGAGCACCTGCAGCAGCAGCGCGGCCGGGGCCGTCCGTGGGAACAGCCGCGCGCTGAGCCTGAGCCCGAGCCCGAGCGCTGCCTTCCCCCCGCAGCCTCTGCCTGCTTCTTCAGAGGGGAGGGGGAGGGATTCCCTCAGCCGCCCTATGGCAAGGAAAGGGCCTGGGAAACTCCAGCTGTGGGCGAATGGCTGGCCTGGATTCCCTGCAGTGACTCCTTGGGGGGTTCCCTGGAACGGACCGCCTGGGGGGCTTGGCTTGTCCCCAGAGGCATCGCTACTGGGGGAGCTAT
>ML682005.1:5164229-5207816 GCA_007922195.1 Podocnemis expansa
GGAACACCGCCTGTCCAGCCAGCTGGCCTGGGTTCCCTGGAACGGACTGCTTGGGGGGCTTGGGTTGTCCCCAGAGGCATGGCTACCAGGGGCGCTCTGGGCAAGCCCCTGAGGAGTGTGCTTTGAAACTGCATCAGGGTGCACTGTCATTCCCTGGCGCTGAAACACTGCCCATGCAGTCAGCTGGCCTGGATTCCCTGGAACGGACTGCTTGGGTTGTCCCTAGAGGCATCACTACCTGGGGGGCTCTGGGCAAGCCCCTGAGGAGCGTGCCTCTAAACTGCATGGGGGCGCACTGTCACTCCCCCATGCAGGAACGCTGCCCATGCAGCCAGCAGCCGCAACCTCTACCTGGTCTTCTGGCTGGGAGGGAATTGCCCCAGGCTGGGCCTGGGAGTTTTTCAAACTCCCGCCTTGGCCTGAGCCTGCTCTGAGCATCCTCAGAGCAGGGTCAGGCTGGGACCCTCAGCCTCTGCTAGGGCTGCACTCTCTTCCAGCGGCCAGGTAAGCGAGCTGGGGGGGGGGTCCAGGGGCAGACACACCAGCCTGGCAGGAAAAGGGTGCTGTGGAGGGAGTCAGCCTGGGGCAGCAGGGGCCAGTGGCAGGACTGGGGTGGGGTTAGGGAAGGGCTTGGGGGTCATGGGGGCGATTGGGAAGAGCTTGGGGAACCAGCGGGCGGGGTGTGGGTAGGGAACAAATCAGGGGCCCAGCGGCCTGTGGGGCCTTTGTCGCCATGGTTGTCCCCAGGCCTCCCACTTCACTGAGGCTGAAAACGGAGAGAAGGACGGATAAGAGGTCAAGGCTGAAGCCCACCCCCACACACACATTTGGTCCCCAGCTGAATTTGAACATAGTAGGACCCCCCCCCCGCCCAGCTGTAATGGCTAATCAGTTTACAAAGGAATTCCCATTCCCTCAGTACTGCACTGCTGTAGGTAAGGGAGGAAATGCAGGGGAGCCAGGGGGACTCCTGGTCAGTCCTAGAGCTTAGGGGGCACAGACTAATGGCTGCACTGAGCTTGCTAGAGTCAGGGCTGCTGCCCCCAAGTCTCCTGTTGCAGCATCCCAGGGACCATTGAGTCCAGAAGTGCTGCCCATCCCTGCTGGCATTGACCAGACACACCCAGGGCCCCAACAGGCTGCCCACCTTCCTTCCAACCCTGCAACCCACTTCTCCCATGCCTCACCTCAGGCAACTGTCACCTTTTATTGGCTCCTGCTTAGCTTTCTGGAGCATGCTGCAGCCAGGGCCGTCCCTAGGATAGGGTGAGCAGGACAGCTGCCTGGAGGCCCTGTGGGGCCCGCACTGCTGCCTCTCCTCCCCCCCATGCTGGGGACCAGCACAAGCCCCGGGTGTCCCAGAGCCAGTCCCAAATGTTTTTCACCAGCAGACACAGGCTCCCTGCTCTGCTAGTGAATACCTGGGCTGCCTGCCGCCCCTTTCCCTGGCACATGCAGCTGAGTGATTAGCTGGAGGGGAGAGGGAGGTTTAACCCTTTCCTCCTCCAACAGATGCTGCCAGCAACAGCCCAGGGAACACACAGCCAGGGGAAAAAAAAGCAAGGAGTCTTGTGGCACTTAAAGACTAACAGATTTATTTATCACATGAGCTTTTGTGGGAGAATATCCCACTTTGTCAGACACTTTGAAAAGGGAGAACTTACAGAATTGGATGAAAATAAATGCAAGGGAGTGTAAGACATGTTGCAGTATGAACTGATCCCATTTCTTACACTCCCCTGCATTTATTTTCATCCAATTCTGTAAGTTCTCTCTCTTCAAAGCATCTGATGAAGTGGGATATTCTCCCATGAAAGCTCATGCGATAAATAAATATTAGTCTTTAAGTGCCACAAGACTCCTAGCTTTTTTTGCCTTACTAGACTAACATGGCTGCCCCTTTCAAAGCAGCCAGGAAAGTACTGGGGGGGGGGTCTCATGGGACCCTGAGCCTGAGCCAAGGGGGGAGTTGGCTGGGGATATGCCCCCCCCCAAGGGCCCTGGGTCAAGCCAGCAGCCGGGTAGGGGTCTGGGAGACCAGGAGATCCAGGTCTCCTCAGGGGCCCTGGATCTCGCCAGGCCAATGTGGGGCAGGTGGCCAGGGATCAGGCCCACCTCGGCCTCAGGTCAGGTCAGGCCAGCAGCCTGGTTGGAGGGGGCTGGGGATCCACGGCTCTCCCTGGGCCCCAAGTCACACTGGGCTAGTGAGGGGCAGGTAGATGAGAGATCATGCCCCTGTGGGCCCTGGGTTATGGTGGTAGCCAGGTGAGAGGAGGATAGGCAGCCCAGAAAGCCCCATCGCCACCTGTACCAGGCAGGCTGGGGCAAGGATTGACCCCCACCCCCAGCCCAGGCTGCGTGGCCAGGGGGCAGGCTGGCCCAGGGGTCGTTTCCACCTAGCCCAGGCAGCAAGGCTGGGGGGGTCAGCAGGCAGGCTCGGCCATGGGTTGCCTCCCAAGCCAAGGCAGCAATGTTGGGGAGCAGGCAGGACCAGGGTTTGTGCCAGCCCCCAAGCTCAGGCAACGAGGCCAGGAGTCACCTCCCCTTAGTCCAAGTGGCAGGAAGGTCTGGCCAGGGGTTAAACCCCAGGCTGGTGGGCTGGTCTGGCTTGGGGTCAAAACCCTGCCCCCCAGGCCAGTGGGCAGGTCTGGCCAGGGTCCCCTCCCCCTAACCCAGGGGCAAGGCTTGGGGGCAGCAGGGAGGCCTGGCCAGGGGTCAGCCCACCTCTCACTAGCCCAGCTGGCAAGGCAGGCAGGCCTGGCAGAGAGCAGCGCGCATGGACTGGCAGTGCTGAACCAGCCCGCCACTTTTGGCCGGCTCGCCCAGCCCCTGGCATGGAATGGCCAGAGGAGGGATCTGCCCCTCCCCTGGGCCAGCCCGCCCCACCCCCCAGTGCTGGGGGAGGTGTGGGGGCCCTGCAGAGAGCTATTCAGGGGGCTCTGCACCCTCCCTAGGGACGGCCCTGGCTACAGCTGTGTTTTGTCTGTGCAGCATCCTCCACTGGTGAAGCCTGGGAGAAAAGCTTAGGTCCCTGCCCAAGTCCTCTTCTCCAGATCAGACCCTCTTCAGAGAGTAAAATGATGCTCAGCTGGACTACATGCCTGCAGCAGGGAATGTGCAGAACCCTCTACAAAGTCCAGTGAGTGTGCTTTAACGGAGAGGAAGCGGGGCTCTGTCTGAGAGCTCTCAGGCATCATAGGGAGAAGCACTGCAGGGAACCTGGATCACAGTTCACTCCTGAATCAGAACTGGCTCAGAGAGGTGGCTTCTCAATCCCATTAGAGGGCCTGAAATGAAATCACATGACTGGGAGAAGTTGGAGGTGCAGTTTAAAGGCGAGAGGGAGACTGGAAGGCAAAGCTGGATCCAGGGAAGGAGAAAGGATCCTGCAAAAATTCTGTCAGTTTGACTTCACTTTCCACACCATTTAAACAGAGCCCAGATCAAGCCATTCCTATATCATTTCTAAACAGCCATGGCCCCAAGCTATCCCAGTGCAACAGAACTACAGGAACTTGTAATCTCCACCTGGATCCTGAGAGATGCAGCCAATTTGGGGGCTCTACCCCCTGAAAATCCTATTGTTTAAATAGAGAACAAGTTCAAATGGTGCCACAGAAACAAAAAATAAATGCAGTTTCACTATTGCACCATTCTTCTACCCCTTCTTCCCCACCTAAATCTATATCCAGGACATCCCAGGGCAACTAAAAAGAACTTTAATCTGAAAGTGAATATTAATAGATCCTGTCTTTCTTTTTTTAACCTTGAAATTCCACATTCTATTGTCTAAACAGACAAGTCATGTAAAATCCAGCCTGATGTGCCTGAAAGCCAAATACTACAGAGATTTAGATCCCACCTCTGAAACCTGTTAAAGCTTCATTGAACACTCAGGAATTGCACCCTGAAAATAGAGCACAGTGTTGCTTCTACTAGTTCGCTAATAATCCAGACCCCAAACTTGTAATGACAAATATTTTCATTTGGTGTCTGTATCCTGCTAAAAATGGCTAATTTAAGATGTATACATTATGTTTACCATCTCCACTTTTACCATACCTCATGAAATGCAATTTTTCCCCATTGCATGGCCTGTCATTTATTCTTTGGCAAATGGAAAGTATAATGCATTAAGTTTTATAATCAGTGTAATGTATGTATAGGGTTTTTTTAAAGAATCGTTTAAAGTGACAGAGATTAATTTTAATATTAAGGGAAACGTAACAGTTGTCACCCAGTTCCTAATTAATTAAATCACATAATCTAGAAAGCCCGGACCATTTTCTAATTTTGCCTCTCATATTTTGACTTTGTTGCTATTCCATCTGCTAAAAAAATAGTGCCCTGATTACTATTCCTGACAGTAAATATGTAAACAAAAATCCATATTTCATCAGTTGCATGGCTAATCATTTACGGAACATCTCAGTCTATGGTTTGCCAATAGAATAGAATAGAATAGAATAGAATCATAGAGTTGGAAGGGACCTCATGCTCTTATTACTAACACGTTTAAGACACATAGTCCTAAAATCATGCAATAAATAAATGTATTAGTCTTTAAAAGTGCCGCTGGACTCCTTGTTTGTTTTGCTGAACTAGACTGACATGGCTGCCCCTTTGGAATTTATATTTCTAACTTGTTGCAGTTTCACTAATTAAACTGGCACTTGAAGCTTTCTCTTTAAATTGTGAGGTGTGCACTTGAAATCGAAGAGGGAGGAGAGAGTATTGTTGTGTCCTCATAAATTTGGACCTGGATTCTTGAAATTAGAGGAGCCCCATTTCTACTAAAATTTAGGAAGTAAACCTTGGGGGTGGGGGAGTGACACTGTCTGGGTCTAGGGAACTGTTTATGATTATTTTTCATACTAATATTTCGTATTTGAAATAATCCATATGTGGTATGCCATGTTTGGTATCAACAGAAACTCTGTTTTGATTTGGCAAGGACTCAGAGCATGAGGAAGGGCCAGAAGGTGATAAAAGGCCATAGCCCATTCTCCATTTTGTCTTCCGTCTTCAGTCTGCAACCTGCAATCAACACCCTCTTCTGGAACTATCCTTCTGGGATTGAACAAAGGACTGAGACCCACATTGCTGCTGCTGCTGCTGCTGCTGCTGGGTGCACACCAGAGGAGTGGGACTAACCCGCAAACTACAGGATCTTCAAGGATTTGTTTTCTATGGACTGTAAATCATTTGTATATATGTGATTCACTTTGACCCTTTAACACCTCTCATATTTTGTTTGTTTTCCTTTTATATTAAACCTTTAGTTGTAGTTACTAAAGGATTGGCTAGCAGCATGGTATTTTGAGGAAGATCAAAGCCTATATTGTTCTGGGTGATGTGGCTGGCCCTTTGGGGTCAGGAGAACCTATTTCTTTAAGAGACCCAGTGGCTGGAGGGGACCATAGGAATGGCGGGTTACTTACCAGTAGCCGTCCTTCTTCAAGATGGGCTGCTCGGATTCATTCAGTAAGAGGTGTGTCGATGCTGCAGCACACAATTAGTCGGAAACTTTTTGCCCTAGCCTGTCAGGAGAGGGCTGGCGGCCATCGCCCCACATGCCACCCTGTGGCTATATATGTCGCCGCTGCCCGGCCCCTCTTCAGTCCCTAAAAGTCGCCAACTCCAGTTGTGGGGACAGTGGGAGGGTTGTGAATGAATCCAAGCAGCCCATCACAAAGAAGGATGGTTACTGGTAAGTAGCCCACCATTCTTCTTCAAGCACTGCTCAGATACATTCAGTAATAGATGACTACTAGCTGTGCTCGAGGACGGTGGGCGGAGTTGGCCCTGTCCGCCTCCAGCTTTGCTTTTCCTACGTAAGGTAGCCAGCCTCAAGCCAGTGAGGTCCACTGGAGGGACCTAAAGTGTCGGCCTTGGAACCGGGAACCAGGTAAAGAGGAACCTGAGCTGGAAGGTCTGACCCCAGGGGGAAATAGGAGGCCTACTAGGAAGAGCCTCGTACGTAGGATTTCTGAGGAAAAAGGGGCTTCAACACTGAGACCCTTCTAGCCAAGGTAAATGTCCGCTAAGCTCCAACTCCAGGCAAGGACCGGTAAGTACGAGTCCTGCTGTGATGGAGAGCTTGCTGATCAGCAAAAGGCAGCAAGGCCTAAGGGAGCTTAGTGAAAGACTTCCGATGGAGATGCCTGTGAGGCTGTAATCGGGGAAGCCTAAGGGTCTGAGCAGTTGGTATTAAGGAACTGCTGAGGAAGAAAAGTCCAGTATTTTGGCACTAGCGTCAACTGGAGTGTGAAGGTCATGGGAAAGGGTAATGGATCGTGGAGCTATCCATCTACTAGCTGTGGATACCAAATACTGGAGACGCAAGGAAAAGGGAAAAGAGGAAATGGAGGGATCATGGGGAATTTGACCTGGGCCTAGCGCCACTTCCACCACACCTGGAGACAGTACCGGGTGGTGGATAAGGGAAGGGAACTTTGTCCCCAGGGCGTGATATTTTAGACCTGCCGTATCTGATACCGGGGGAATAGAGCCCGGGCTTCACCATCATGACAATGTGAGATCCCACAGAGTAGGGTCGAGTGGGACTGTGACAGGGTCGCCAGACAAGATCACCGGCCTAAATAGCGTGTCAATGGGTCCTTCGAGGGGTTGAACTTCCATCCCCGTATGGGCAGCAACACAGCACAGAAGATCAAGTGTGCCATGAGGTCTCCTGTGTAGGAGGATGGCACAGGGTTTAAGGTTCTGTCCTGTGCCAGAGGCGCCGGTGCCGCCAAAAGCTCTGCAGCACTGTGAGGGGTCGACATGGCCTCCTGTGTGGACCATTCATGGGGCCGGTACCTAAATGGTGCCAATATTGAGAGCCTAGAATGGGGCTGTTTAGACCCCCTTGAGGCACCCTCCTTTGGACTCGAAGGAGGGGAAACTCTTCAGGACCATGATGACAGTGTCGGCAATGACAAAGTGATATGGTGCCGGGGAGAATGCTCCATGGTACCAGGGCTCTGACATGTGGGGGGTTCCAGAGTTGGGGAACTTGGGATTGAGGCCAGAAAGGGTGATTGGTGCCCTTTGCGGGGCCAGGCCCTGGAGGCAAACACCAGCTTGCCCCTTCTCTTGGGGGGTGCCGGAGAGGGTGGTGTGGCTAATATGAGGAGCATCTTCACTGCCTCAAATGGCTCCGGTGTAGCAGGGAGTGGCACTGACTCTTCATGGTCTCCTGGTGAACCCCAAGACAAGGACTGGGACAGGTGCTGGTGGTGCGGTACCTGGACTGGTTACCGAACTGGCCCGTTGGTGGCCTCTCAGTGAGTGGTGTCAGGAGGGCTCTGGTGCCAATGAGGCACACGGTACGGGAGGAGACCCCAAATCCTTGGGGGTGGGCTGCCACGCTTTCCCTAAGGCCAACGCATGGTGCCTTTGCTCCCTGTCTCTTATTGTCCTGGGTTTAAAGGTCAGACAGATGGAGCAGGAAGTGACCAGGTCAGCTTTGCTCAGGCACTGAACGCACTTCGTGTAGGGGTCTTCCCATGGGAAGACCTTGCTGCAGGCAGCGCAAGGTTTAAACTCTAGTGTGGCGGGCGGCAGAGGAGTACGGTGTTGCTGCTCCGACAGATGCTCAGAAGAGTAAGCACTCTTCTGTGGAACAACATCCACAAAGAGGTTTTCCCAGTAAGCTGCTGGCTCATAAACGAGGAAGACAGGCTGCTTGCGCAATCGCAAGGAGTGGGCTGTTCCATGAAACGTTGCTGAGGCAGACAAAATGGAACTGAGGACGGGCCGGGCGGCGGCCACATATATAGCCATGGGGTGGCATGGGGGATGATCGCTGCTAGCCCTCTCCTGGCAGGCTAGGACAAAAAATTTCTGACCAATCACGTGCTGCAGCACGGATACACTTATTACTGAATATATCCAAGCAGCACTCGAAGAAGAACTGATGTGCAGTAAGGGGGCTGTTTCTGTTTCATTATGCTTGGTGATTACCAGAGTGGGGAATCAGAAGCATGTTTTGTTGCTGACTGGGAGACTGGTTTAAGTATCACCCATCAGTGGTTTGGGGGTTTGGCCCCTACTTTTGCAGCTTGCCCTGCTTTTGGCACATTCAGAAGGTTATCCCAGGAGGCCTGGGTCACATTGGCATAGTCTTGGCAGGAGCCACAGAACCAGAACATGCTATTCCTAAATTTTAAGTTGGATACTGAGAGTTTTAAAGCTTAACGTTGGTCAGAATGAATGATTCACAATCAGAGGAAAAAATCATGCTAAAAATCCTGGAAGAGAATATGGATTTTCAGCATCAGAAAAGAACAGCAGACATTTACGTCGGAAAACAAAAGGATGTGCTCAAGATATACAGTAAATTTGAGGAAAAGGCAGAGCAGGCCAAAAAGGCAGCTCAGTTTAAGGACTGTGCTGAACTAGCTGAAGAATCAGTTCAGAGAAAAAGAAGGCTGAGACTGGAAGCTGAGGCAAGAATCTCTGAGCTTGAAAGTGAAATCAAAAGAACAAAAGAGCAGCAACAGCAGTTGGTTACTCACCAGTAACCATTCTTCTTCGAAATGGGCTGCTCACATACATTCAGTTACAGGTGTCTACGTGCTGCAGCGCATGGTAGCTTGGAAAGTCTTTAGCGTTAGCCTGTCAGGTCAGGGCGCACAGCCAACGCCCCCTCCACACCATGATCGTGGCCATATAGGTGACCGTGACCCTGATCCTCCCAGTCCCATATACCTTCGCCAACTCCATTAGCAGGGACAGTGGGAGGGGCCTGAATGTATGTGAGCAGCCCTTCTCGAAGAAGGATGGTTACTGGTAAGTAACCAACCATTCTCCTTTGAGCACTGCTCACATCATTCAGTTACAGGTGACTGCTAGCCGTATCCAAGGATGGTGGGAGGAGTTACAGTCTACCCACACTGAGTACAGCTCTGCCCACAGCGACGACATCTCTAGCCTGCTGGGCAACGGTGTAGTGCGTCATTAAAATATATATCGATGACCACGTAGCGGCCCTGCAGATCTCTTGGATCGGGACCTTAGCAAGGAAGGCCATAGAAGATGCCTGAGCTCTGGTAGAGTGGGCTCTCACAGTCTCTGGGAGAGGTGTGTTTGACCTTCCACAGCAGTCTTTAATGCAGTTCACAATCCATTTGGACATGCACTGGGAGGATACTGGAGAGCCTCTCATGCGTTCAGCGACCGCCGCAAACAATTGGGAGGTCTTGCGGAAAGATCGTGTGCGCTCAATATAGATTAGGAGCGCTCTCCTCACATCCAGGGTGTGCCACCGTCTCTGGTTTTCTGTCACCTGAGGGTCTTGATAAAAGACCGGCAAGCAGATTTCTTGATTGATGTGGAAGGTGGTGGCAACCTTTGGCAAGAACGAGGGGTGGTGACGCAGAACCACCTTGTCTGGGAAGAAAACCGTATATGGAGGTTTAGAGGACAGGGCTCATAACTCTGAGACCCTACTGGCCAAGGTAATTGCTCCTAGAAAAGCCACCTTCCAGGACAGTACAACCAGGGTGGCTGAGTCCAAGGGCTCATACGGAGGTTCTCTCAGGGCCCGCAGCACAACGTTCAAATCCCACTGTGGAGTGGGTTTATGAGTGTGGGGAAAAAGTTTTTCCACCCCTTTCAGGAATCTATGACAGATGGGGTGTGAAAAGAGTGGATCCCCATCTACTCTTTGGTGAAAGACCAAAATTGCCACCAAGTGGACTTTTAATGAGGACAGAGATAGGCCTTTCTATCTTAAATCAAGAAGGTAGTCCAAAATTGCCTGAATTGGTGCGGAGGTAGGGTCTATGTCTTTGTCATGGCACCAAGTGGAAAAGTGGTTCCATTTTGCCATGTAGGTGGACCTGGTGGAGGGTTTCCTGCTACCAACCAGGACCTTCTTAACCCTATCCGAGCAGCACCTCTCTTGCTTGCTGAGCCAGCAACCATCCAGACTGTCAGGTGCAGGAGGCCTGGGTTTGGAGGCCGAAGGCAGCCCGAGTCCTGTGTCAGGAGGTCCGTCCACCGTGGGAGGCAGAGCGAGGTCCTCACGGATATGTCCTGTAGGAGAGGAAACCAGTGTTGTCTGGGCCAGTCCAGGGCTATCAGAATGATGTGTGCCTTGTCCGCGAGAACCTTCAGCAGCACCCGGTGGATCAAGGGGATTGGATGTAAGGCATACATTAGGGCCTCTGACCAATTGAGGAGGAAGGCATCACTGAGAGAACCCTCCTCCCGACCCCGAAGCGAGCAGAACCGGGGACATTTGCAGTTCAACCCCGTTGCGAAGAGGTCGATCTGAGGGGTACCCCATCTGTTTATCAGCAGGGAGAAAAGCTCGTTGTGGAGGAACTACTCATGATTCACCAGGGGTTTCCTACTGAGTGAGTCCGCTATGCTGTTGTCTACCCCGGGCAAGTGGGAGGCAGTCGGCGTGAAGTGATGATCTATCGCTAATTTCCAAAGCTTGGTCGCTTCCTCGTATAGAGCCGAGGAGTGGACTCCCCTTTGACGGTTCGTGTAGAACACAGCCGTTGTATTGTCTGAGAGGATTTGGATCACCCTGCCTTGGATCTGGTCTAGGAAGGTCATGGAGGCCAGCCTGATAGCCTGGAGCTCCTTCATGTTTATGTGGAGGAGACTGTCCTAGGGATTCCAAATGCCTTGAGTGGAGAGGCCCCCGGATAGAAGGGCTCCCCAGCCCGAGTCAGATGCATCCGTTATCAGGGTCACTGAGGGCTTGGACTCCCTGAACGGAATTCCCCCCATCACGAAGTTGGGGTCCTTCCATATTTGGAGGGATTCCAGGGCATATTGAGGGACTGAGAGTACCTTGTCCAGGTGGTCCCTTTCTAGTCAGAAGCTTCTGGTGAACCAGAGCTGGAATGGTCTCATTCGCAGGCAGGCTGTTCAGATTGCCGACGTGGCCCCTGCCATGTATCCTAAGAGCTGCATGCACTAGCATGCTGAGGTCAGCCCAGACACCTGGAGCTCCGTGATGATGGTGCAGATGGACTGGAATCTTGACAGGGGCAAGGACGCGGTGCCATGTCAGGCATTTAAACGTGCCCCGATGAACTCTATGTCCTGAGTGGGGCAAAGCTTGGACTTCTCTAAGTTTATGCAGAAGCCCAGGAACTTGCACAGGTTCATTACCAGGTCAACGTGGTTTTGTACCTGTCGACTTGACTTGCCCATTATTAGCCAGTCATCTAAGTAGGGGTAGGTTCTTATACCCCTCCTGCGTAGGAAAGCTGTGACTGGAGGGACACACTTTGTGAACACCCTGGGAGCTAGCGATAACCCGAAGGGCAGGGCGGTGAACTGGTAGTGGCATCGTGCCACCACGAACTTGAGAAAACACCTCTGGTGGGGCCGAATGGCTATGTGGAAGTAAGCGTCCTTTAGGTCAAGGGCTGCGAACCAAACTCCTAGGGACAGGGAGGGAATAATCTGGGGTAAGGAGACCATGCAGAATTTTATTTTCTTTATGTGTTTGTTGAGTGCTCTGAGGTCTAAAATGGGTCGTAGGTCCCCATTGGGCTTGGGGACTAGGAAGTAGTGGGAATAGAACCCTTTGCCACTCTCTTTCTTGGGAACCTTTTTAATGGCTCCAAGGGAGAGTAACTTCTGGCATTCGACCTCGAGCTTGCTCAGCAGATCTGGGTTTTCTCGTGTTGTGGGAGGGGGCGGTTTCCTGTCGCAGGGGGTTGAAAGGAACTGGATGCAGTATCCCCTCACCACTGTGTCAAGAACCCAATGGTCTTACGTGACATGAGTCAATCGTGGAGCGAAGTGGCAGAAGCGGTGGGGCGAGAACAGGGGTTGTGGAGCGCTGCCCTTGGAGGGACTGTCAAAAATGCTGTTTGCAGGCTGATGAGCGGTCAAATCCCTTTCCTCGCCGTCCAAACTGAGAGGTGCCAAGCTTACCCCCTTTACCTGATCGGCCCTTATCTTTGTCCAGGTCCCCAAGATGGCGCTGGGGAAACTGGAGGGATCTCGGGAACTGGGTCTGCAGTTGCAGCTATTGTTTCAGTTGCCGTAACTGTTGCTGTAGCTGGTGTGACCTTGAGGAGAGCCTAACAGGTAGAGGAGTGTAAATCCTGAGGGACTGAAATGTAGCCCTCGAGTCCTTCATACCGTGCAGCTTTGCATCTGTGGAAGATGCAAAGAGGTCGGGACCCTCGAAAGGGAGATCCTGGATAATCTGTTGCATCTGTGTGGAAGAGCCTGAGTTTTGGAGCCAGACCAAACGGCGCATAAGAACTGCTGATGCCCTTATATGTGCCGCTGTATCCACTGCGTCCCAGGTTGCCGCGAGTGCATCCCTGGACGCTCTCTCTCCTTCATCCAGCATTGCCTCGAAGTCTCTCAGGTGCTCCTCAAAGACAGCTGAGTGGAGATTTCATAAAGCCTCCCACAAGTTGAAGATGTAGCGCGTCATCAGGGGTGAGTGATTTGAGATACGCAGCTGTAAGGCAGCAGAGGAGTAAACTTTCCTGCCCAATAGGTCAAGCTTCCTCGCTTCTCTGTTCTTGGGTGTGGAGCTGGGCTAACCTTGTCTCTCCCTTTGGTTGACTGCGTTGACTGCCATGATCCTGGGGCTGGGTGGTGAAACAGGAAGGGGAATCCCTCCAGGGAGGCAGAATATTTCTTATCTGCCACTTTGGACACTGGCGGGATCGAGGAAGGCATTTGCCAATGTTCCTGGATGATGCGGAACATCCCGGCGTGTAAGGGGATCGCGATCTTAGCCGGCAGGCCTCTACGGCATGCATTCAAGAGCAAATCATCTTTTACTTGGATCACTCCCAGCTTCAGCTTCAGATCTGCCACCATGCAGCGGAGGAGGTCCTGCTCAACGCGGGGATCTCCTTCACGGTCGGCCGACATGTCAATTAGGCATTTGTCGGGTGACGAGGATGACTGGGCCCTTAATCTGCTACGTTGAGTAGAATCAGGGTCTGGCTCGTCGTTGGAGAAATCCGAGGACTCCGGCACCAGCGATTGGGCATAATGGAAGGAGGTATCGTCTGCCATCCCATTCAGCCAGTCAAGGGTACACTCGTTGTGCAGTGACGTTGACGGCAGCATAGGCGCCATGGGAGGAGCAGAGACCTCTCCTGATGGACGCCTTCCCCTCGAGCTCGGTGACATGGAGCTCTTTTGAAGCCGCTTTCTCGGATGCTCCTCCGGGGGGGGGGGGGGGAGAAAGTGGTCCTCAGAGGACGATCTGGATGATCTCCCGCCCAACATTCAGCAGTCCGGTACCGAGAGTTCTTCGGAGGAGCAATGAGGTGGAGCCGCGGTACTTGGGCCTGGTGCCGGGTTTGACGGTACTGGGTTGGAGAAGAGTGAAGAGGCCCGCGATGGTACTGGTATTGGTGCGGGTGTTGTCAGTGCCGAGTCCGACAGTACTGGAAGTGATGGCACCAGAAGCAGTAGTATTGGCAACAGTGCCGAGTCCAGTGGTACCGGGCTTTATGGCTGTACCAGGCTTAGAGGCAGTGCTGCCAGGGGTGGTGCTGTGTCCAGCAGTGCCGAAGGGGGCAGTGCCGCTATGATCCACTTCTTCTTGTTCTACACCAGGGCCGGGTTTGAATGCCCTTGGCAGGTCGGTGCCTGAGCCGGTGCCCTACTTGGGGTGGCTGAGAGGCTACCGGAGGACTGGTGAGGTCGGTGCTGAGGAGGTACCGTAGAGGGCTGAGATTTAGAGCCTGGTACCAGAGATCGGCAGGAATCTTGAGCCTGAGCCAATCGAGGATCCGGCAGAGCGCTGGTGGCTCGGCCACCTGCGGGCGGAGCGGCTCTGTTCCCCGAAATTGAGAAGAGACAGCGCTCGCTTTCCAGCCGAGGCCTTCGCTTGAAGGATCGGCAAATGGAGCACTCCACCGTGAGGTGGGACTCACCCAAGCAAGCGAGGAACTTCTCGTGCGGGTCGTCCATCAGGAAAGCCTTGCAGCATCCTAAGTATGGCTTGAAACCTGGCATTTTGAGTTTTGCACGAAAGACAGGCACTTTCATTTTGCAAGATAACGCTGATCCAAACCGATGCTGATGGCGGAAAAAGGAACTGGGAGGGTCAGGGTCACGGTCATCTATATAGCCGCAGTTGTGGCGTGAAGGGGGCGTTGGCTGTGTGCCCTGACCTGACAGGCTAACACTAAAGACTTTCCAAGCTACCGTGCACGTAGACACCTGTAACTGAATGATGTGAGCAGTGCTCAAAGGAGAAGATGCTTCTCAATCTCTGCTGGCTGAGGACATGCCTGCTGTCTCAGAGTTAAATCTGGACCTAGATGAAGCCCAGCAAGAATCTGTTGGTGTTCAAGGGAGCATTGCCTTACATAAATCCTCTTCTGGCCAGAGAAAGGACCAAGTTTTTTATGGAAAAGGACTTGTTGCTTGGGACTGCTTCAGGAGGCGTAAGGACGCCTGACAGCTTTTGTGAACAATCAGCTGCAGCAGGCAGGTGTGGAAGTAAACTGATGGAATTATCTCAGCAGGGGTCCCTGTGTGCAGCACCATCCAGCAGTCTCTGTGTTAAGAAATTTGGGGAAAATTCTGATTGCCAAAGTGTTTTACATGTAGATGGATTCACTGACTTGATTTTTGAAAGATCTAGTGTGGATACCTTGAAAAAGTTTCCAGATGGATTGAAAGCAGATGAGCTTAAACAGCCCTGTAACCAACTGCCTGCACTTGGTCAGTGTTTGGGGGAGACAGTGATGTTAAGACCTGACTGTGTCCATAAGTCTAACTCTGCGAGTGAACAGATAGTGCCTCAGGATCAGGGAGGTAATTGGGCAGCTTTAGCTACAGAGCAGGGCAGATGTGTTGTTGATCTCTTGGACATGCAAGGGGAAGCAAATCAGCTTTTACCCCTAAGTGCTTTGGAAGTATCCTGCTGTCTCTTTGTGGATTCAGGTACTACTGGGGCCATGTGGAATGAAACTTTTGGAACTAAACATCAGAATCCTATCTGTGAGATGCTAGCTGAAATGTTTGGTATAATTCTCAAACAGAGTCCAGACTTGAAATTGGCCATGATTGGAAATTTGGAAACTACTAAGAAAAATCGTGTGTGGTTTACTGAAATTTACCTAACTGAGTGGGGTGGGGCGATCTGCTAACCAGACTCAAACCTGCTGGCAAGGGAGATACATCCAGAGAAGACAAAGGAAAGAAAAATACTTCACCCTGGATTGGGAGAATAGGGTTAACCTTAAGGTTTCTAAACCCCAAGGATGTAGTCAAGCTAAGATCCTGTGCTACTAGGACCACTGAGATAAACCAAAAACAACTGGTTAAATACTCAAAAATCCAAGAGGATCTTGGAGAACCTAGTCCCCTGGCAAACTATTTATACTGAAGGCATAGCACAGCTAATGATAAAATACACTCATGCTACTGGATGCAGAGGTTTAGGACGTTAACTCTTGTAAGTGATTTTTCTGCTAAAGTACGTGAACTGTACCTTGTGCCTAGGGTTACCAGATGTTAGGCAAAAGGAGGACATGTCCTCCTTTTTACCTTCACATCCTCGTTTCGGCAGGCACTTTAAAATACATGATTTTGTCTGGCTTTTTACTTATAGGGGTTAAAGTATGGTGGAATGCCACAGAATACCTTATTTTTAGGGGAAAGTGTTCTAGAGCCCCCTAAAAATAGAAGAGTATTACATTAATACTATATTTTCTCCATGTGTCCTCCTATGTCCTCCTTTTTTGTACTTCCCTTTTCTCCTTTCCAGGCTTTGGTATCTGGTAGCCCTGCTTGCGCCTGACATATTGTAAAATCTTTGAAACTTGTTCAAAGCTGTAATAGTGCAAATCAAAATTTAACCCTTTTTTGATGCACCCAGGAGTGTCCAAGTGCAGCTTGCCCTTCCTGCATCAAACTTGGGGGGGGTGACACTGTCTGGGTCTAGGGGAACTGTTTATGATTATTTTTCATATTAATAGTTTGTATTCGCAATAATCCATATGTGATATGCCATGTTTGTATCAATAAAAAGGCTATAATCTGCTAGGAATGATTATGTGGTTTGTATGTAGGTATCATGCCTGTATTAGAAATCTAGTTGTTTTTATGTGTGTTCCAAGTGATTTGGTTTTAAAGCATTCCCAGACGTGCTGACTGCAAAAATATTATCTTCCTGATGGCAACTCCCAGTTGAACTGGGTTTAGGAGGAAACCTCTTTGGCCAGTCACCCACGCTGACCACATGACTCAACTCCATTTTGATTTGGCAAGGACCCTGAGAGCACGGGGAAGACCAGAAGGTGATAAAAGGCCATAGCCCATTCTCCATTTTGTCTTCAGTCTGTAACCTGCAAGCAAAACCCTCCTCTGGAACTGAATAAAAGTTTTGCAGCTTGCCCTGATTTTGGCACATTCAGAAGGTTATCCCAGGAGGCCCGGGTCACGTAGCTGCTGCTACTGCTGGGTGCACACCAGAGGAGTGGGACTAACCTGCAAACTATAGGATCTTCAAGGATTTGTTTTCTATGGACTCTAAATCATTTGTATGTATGTGATTCACTTTGACCCTTTAAAATCTACAAGGAGTTGTGTGGCACTTTAAGACTAACAGATTTATTTTTTGCATGAGCTTTCTCTCATATTCTGTTTATTCTCCTTTTATATTAAACCTTTAGTTGTAGTTACTAAAGGATTAGCTGGCAGCATGGTATTTTGGGGAAGATCAAAGCCTATATTGTTCTGGGTGATGTGGTTGGCCCTTTGGGATCAGGAGAACCTATTTCTTTAAAAGACTCAGTGGCTAGAGGGGACGATAAGAACTGATGTGCAGTAAGGGGGCTGTTTCTGTTTTGTTATGCTTGGTGATGACCAGAATGGGAATCAGAGGCATATTTAGTTGCTGACTGGGAAACTGGTATAAGTACCACCCATCAGTGTGGTTTGGCCCCTGGTTTTGCAGCTTGCCCTGATTTTGGCACATTCAGAAGGTTATCCTGGGGGGCCTGGGTCACGGGGGGGGTGCAGCCCCAAGTAAATCCTGATATAAGCAATCTGCCAAAGTTGAGTTTTTACAGCTTGTTTGGGGAATGGATGCTTGCTGAAATAGTAGAATCACGCTTGCTCTGTATTTTTTGGATTTCTGGTCAGACTCTGGAAAGATGTTGTTGCCAGAACCAGGTTTTTAACATTGTGTTGCACTGTGACACATTAGTTCCTCATATCTTTCTGGGCAATAAGGGCAGCTAAAAGTGGTTTTTAGAATTTGCATATTGGAGGGTCAAAACATCCTGTGATCTCACAGGATGTCAGTGCCCTATCTTTCTATGTACTGCTCAGTTGTGTCCCTGTCAAGGCTATGATCAGTACAGGAAGAGTACCTACCTTTGTTCTATGTTTCTGGGGAAGAAACACAGGGAGCAAAACATTTCCTAGATCCAGCTGGTGCAGCCAGGATGTCTCAGTGTGTGGGTGTGAAGCAAGAGATTTGTTCTTCACTTATGCAGAGGAACCGGCGGGTCTGGAACCAAAAATATTGCAGGATCTGGTAGAATCCTGCTGTCCCCAAGATCCCCTTTAAAAGCTCCAGTCAAAGTGACAAAACTAATCAGTTCCAAAGGCATAGCCATGGTCAGAGCCATACTGCGGTGTTTTGCAGCTGGGGCATGTTCTGGTCAGAACGTGCCCCTTCCCATTAGCGGCACTCAGAGCCGGTGCCACAAAGCCGCCCCTTTAATAGCGCGGCTCTGTTGACCCGCTTCGGGCCACCCGGGGCTGTGCCCCATTGGCCCTGGTCATGGTAGTTTAGTTCAGCAAAACAAAGAGTCCTGCAGCACTTCCAAAGACTAACAAATCTATTTATCACAAGAGCTTTCATCGGATTAAAATCTAAGTGAGCTTTTTCTCCCACACAAGCTCCTGCAATAAAACTGGTTAAAAGAAATCAGTGACACACAGTTTACATGCGTGTGGTTCCCACAGCACCTGCTGTTTCCTCTCAGTACAGTTTGTTGAAGGATGCGGTACCAGGCTGCATTGTGAGAGGGACTTGGGGTGCACAGAGCCTCGGGAACTCAGGGGGCATGGAGAGGAAGGAAAGACACACGTGCATTCATGAACAAAGCATCAAATGTCTGACGAAGTGGGATCTCTCCCACCAACGCTCATGCGATAAATAAATCTTAAAGCGCCACAGGCCTCGTTTGTTTTGTGGGACAAAGGAGCGGGCTTAAGGATCACTAACGGCTTACCTCTCGGTCAGGGATTTCCCGAACACCTCCTCAGTTGTCAGCTAGTAACAGTGTTATGCCAGTTTGGTGAGCACCCCCAACCCCAAATTTCAAGTCCTGGGGCCAATCCTGCTCTCGGCCATGGCGCAGGGCTAGAGAATCACTGCGGGGGCCACCAAAGGGCTGGGAGAGCGCTTATGCTGCTATCACTGGGCTGCCACTGAAGGTAACGGGACCAATGAATCCTGCTGGTCAGTAAAGAAAGCACCTGAGCCAAAAGGGTAGCAAATGCACCCAGCCAAAGACCGCATGGAAAACACCCACCCCTCCCCAGACCCGCCGCCCTCCCTTCTGGCCGCGGCGGCTTCAGGAGCGGCAATTTAAGCTCAGGGGGCGGAGCCGGAGGGCGGGTTTCAAACGATCGCCGCCATAGGCTGCTGCTGGCGTCCGTCACGCAGCTGAGGGTTCCAAGCGCGCCCGGCGGTCGAGCGCCTCCCGCGCGGTTCCCGCCCAGACGCGCAGGCGCGGTGGCAGGGGCTGTGCGGCGCGAGCGCTTTAAACCACGAGGGAGCGGAGCAAGCGCCTGACTGGGAGACTGAGCCCTGCAAACGTCCTCTGGCGCTTTCCCGTTCGCACGGGAGCGAGCCTCCGATTTGCCCAGCCGTTAGGTTTGAGGCGCTCCGGGAAGATCTGCGTGCAGCCTTTCAATAGGTGGACCCCCTCTTTGCAGGAAGAGCCCGTGCTTCTGACTCATTTCAGCCCACCAACGCTGTGTGGAGCTGCAAAGACAGGAAAAAAAAAATCACCTGTTAAAGTGGCAACATTTTTCCAGCACCCTATGAAATGAATGGGCATGCTCCTCTCGGTTTGGTTCTGGGGCGGCCGGCTAATGGGTTTGGGCAGCTGGGATTTTATTGAGAAGTTCAGGCACTCTGAATGCCTGCCGTTCTCATTTTAGAGATAATTTCACATATTCGAGGTTATTTGGGAATGCATTCAAAATGATTTGCTAGTTCATTTTTTTATTATACTCCTCCTCCCCCCCCCGCCATTCTGCTCTTGATACAGCATTATTTCATGTCTAATCTTCATGGCTGAAAGATCTCCAGCTGTAAATCGGGAGCTGATGCAAACAGAAGCGCTATTGTTCAAATTATTTATTACTTTTATAAATATTAACTGCAATAGCAAGCAGCGAGCCATCAAGAAACAACATATTAAGGAAGGCAACTTTATGCAGATTAAGTGCAAAGCTAATAGAGATACTTTAGAAAGAGTAAATAGGTAGTGTGTTGATAAATCCACAAGAACATGCAGTTTGATAGGCTTTATGTCTAGTTGAACACATTTATATTTCAAATCTGGAGATACAAAGTCTTTTCTTAACAGTGATTGATTATTAGCTGAGCAATGTGTAACAGCAAGCCAAATAGATACGTCTCCCACTGTTCATCTGTTGAAAATTGTTGAATAATTTGAATGGTTAGTTCTGGTCATGTATTTGTGTTTGTTTGCTTGTTTTCCTCCACACAAGCACTGGAAAAGTAATCAGTTATAACAGCTGCTATCCATATTTAAATATATGTATCTTTGAGTTAAGGTACTTATAGAGATCTGCTGAGATTTCAGCATTGCAACTATAACTCAGATATGCTAAAACAATAGATGGAAAAGGCCCATGAGTTTTAAAATGAATCCCCTTCTTCAGAAATTCAACCAACTGTTCTCATACTGTGTGCAAGATGGACATGGTTGGCCCAGTTTGCAGAGCCTTATTGCTCAACTCACCAGCATTTCTGTATTCCTCTGATAAATATAATAGCTTTTCAATGCCACATCTGATCAATTCTAAATTTTCAGGGAATGCTCTAACCCTCAATGGGCAGAAGGATGTTTATTTGGAAGAAAACTGGCAAAACAAAATATAGAAAAATGAGGTACCCATGATGTCCCTTCAGTTCTTTAGAACAGCTAGTTTTAAGTGCCCCTGTAATTGTCTGTTTGGTCAAATACCTGGTTTGTGACACCCATTATTTCCTTTCATCATAAAAATATTCCTATCTGATCTCTGCCTAACCTCCCACCACACATTAACATATTGACATCTGCAATGAGATCTTCTAGACAAAAAGAATAATGGAGACAGGGACCAAAGGGAGTATGCACAGAACCCTAGTTGGGAGAACTGAGGGGTTTCCAAATATGCTGTGAAGGGGGAAAATGGGAATGGGGCATACAGAGCTACTGCAAGGGACCCTGGTATCCAGGCATTTGAGGGAAAGGGAATGGAGGCGCATGCAAAGCCTCTGCCATGGGGGAGGAGGTAAATGGGGGTGCACACAGAGTTGCTGTCATGAGGGGACCTGGTCTGGGTGGAGAAGTAATGGGAGACTACACCACCCCTGACAGGGTAAGACTGGAGGTTGTTGCAGGGAGTCCCTACAATGCAGAGGCATGGGAGGATGGCACACAGAGATCTTGTGTGGAAGAACGGAAAGATGCAGAGCCCCTGGTGTACACAATAAGCTTGGCCTACTCTAGCTATGAAACACAATCCCACAATTGAATTTTAAATGCACAGTTACTAAACCAAACAAATATAAATTACCTCAGAGGGGTGGTGGAGGAAAGGGAGAAAGTGTGTGGCGAAAATCAGCATCTATGAAATATGCAAAGCTTGTTGGGTAGACTGTCTCAATAAAAAAAAAAAGGTCAGGGATTCTGTTGTAGAGCTATAGTCCAACTTTTGAGCTTTTAAAGTCACTTCGCTGTACGCTTCACAAACATCAATATAAACAAACCAATTTGTTTATTCCCAGATGCTACAAAAGATATCAAAGATCCTTCATGATGACCTCAATAGCAATGATAATCACTTTTCTTTCAGGTGAAGATAAACAGTCAAAGAGTTAAAGTGAGAAAGTAAGTAAGCCATGCTTCAAAACTAATAAATAAAAGAAATTATTTTTATTTCCATCATATGATCTTGCAAGTTGGTCCAAGTTATATTAGGCACAGGTAATTGTTTTTGGTGGGAGTACCGTACTATAGCTCTAAACTCTACCAAGCCTCTATTAAATGTATGCAATTATTTTTATTATTACTATGCTGATGCCACATGATTCTTTGACATAAGTTTGACTGTCACTCTTCTAATTATGGGTAAGATAATACCTGGTCTACCTGCTGGTGGCCATTGATGCGAGATATGCAAGCTACATACTGTATGTTGACTGTGGCTGTATGTAATGAGCTTGTTTATACTAACTTTAACTTACTGTGGTGTCTCCACAAACTGTGCTGACAGGAGATGTCTTTTGGTCATTACAGCCTTAAACTTCTCACAGGTGGCCTTACAGTGTTGACTGGTGAGCACTCCCAGAATCAATTGATAGCATCTCCACTGCACGCTCAGTCGATCCAGTGACATTAATCTGGTAGTGTCAACTAACATGGCAGTGTAGACATACTTTACGAGTAATTCTGAATTGCATCTTGAGCTCTTGGCAACAAACACAAGGCTTCTTACACAGGGTGAAATCACATTACAGGTAAGGTAAGAATGTCATCAAGCATGTACAGGTATATTTAACCAAATAAGGCAGAATTAATACTTTCTAAAAGTTAAAAACACATGAATTCAAAGATACAGTTAAGATGTTTATTGCTAAAAGAGAGCAGTTATTTGTCAATGAACATCTCCCTTGGCTGGGTTCTACTGTAGTCTGTCATGCTCACAGTAAGCATACATATATATATTTTTTCCCCTGCAGATTACAGTACATAGGGTGCCACTGGCTGTTCTAAATGATGACAATGGCTTCAATGTGTGAAGTCTCTATCAGAAAAAGAATGAGAATAACTTAGAAAAAAAAAAAGGTCCAAAAGGATAGCCATGTTAGTCTAGTTCAGCAAAACAAACAAGGAGTCCTGTGGCACTTTTAAAGACTAATAGATATATTTATTGCATGAGTTTTCAATTTCCCTCATCTTCAAAGTGTTTGACAAAGTGGGATTTTCTCCCACAAAAGCTCATGTGATAAATAAATCTGTTAGTCTTTAAAAGTGCCACAGGACTCCTTGTTTGTTTTACTTAAAAAAAAAGACTGACGTGCTAAGGGTGCACAGGCTCTGCTAAATGGGCCTGATCTGAGGCCTTTGTGAAATTAATGAAGAGACCTCCATTGTCTTCCATGGGCTTTAGGTCAGGACTATTCTTTTCACCACAGTGGAGTCATCTTGGTCCCTGAGCAAATTTTGTTATTTTTTTCCTAATTTGTCCATCCTGAATGTCCAACACTGCAGATACCTTCTTTTCATATGCATTATTGTTATTTTTCCCTACATAGTTTCTGATTAATAATCCTTAACAGGCAGGATTCACTATTTAGTCTCATACTAGAATATTAAGTATATTTGTGCACAAATGTTAGACGGTAGGATGTCAAAGTCACATTCCCACATTCAAGATGAACAGCTGTTTAGCTAGAAAACAGAATGTTTCTTCTGGTCATGGAGGTAGAAAAATAGGAATCTATAACTGTGGAAAGGTAGTCTATATTATTCTAGATATTGTATCTTGGCATTGTTTCTCAAGATGACATGAATTCTCAGCGGAGTCTGTGAGCTAATACTGAATTTTCTTCCTCTTTATATTCTGTTTCCTATATTTTTAATTCTTGTCCTTAGAACTGACTTGGAATTTTGTTGTCCTGTTGCAACTTCAGAAACTACAATATCAGCTAAAGTAACAGTGATTCATATTCTACTAGGCGTCCTTAGTTAATGGGAGTGATTTGTCTGACCCAGCAGATTTGATTTATCTAATGTGACTTTAAAAAGTGGTATATTGTAACTGAGTAATCAGCAAGACAGGATGATCGCTATTGACAAGAAGATCTCCATACACCAAAAATTCAGAATGCAAAAAGAAATGAAACCTATGGCACTGATTTATTTCTCCCCCAGTAATCTGTATTAGAAACCATTTACTTTTTGTCTAGCATTCAGCTTTGACAAAATGCATGACAAATGTGATGTTAGTAAACAGGATGCCAAATGTACATGTACCCTGTATCAAACACCAAAGGGGTAGCCATGCTAGTCTAGTTCAGCAATGCAAGCAAGGACTCCTGTAGCACTTAAAGACTAACAGATTTAGTTCACCATTTTGTCAACGGGTCTGAAGTCATTAGCATTGTTTATTCTGAATGTAGGAAAGGCAGATCGTATCCCCAAATTCTGAACTGTTCACAGTGTTCCAAGGTTCCACATAGAATGCCTACCCTAATAAAAAGCAAAGTTTAGCCCAAAAAGGGTTAAGAATGCCAGCAGGCCAGGTAAAACAGCTGCAAAACATGGCAAAGAATTTACTTTCTACTTTTATAAATGAGTATGTCATTTGTCACCAAGGTTTGCAGTCTGCAGTTCTGGTTAGGTAAATAACAAATCAAAACAGCCTCTTAAAAGCTTTTTGTTCAGGAAGTTGCAACCAGTTTTCTCTGATAGACCTCGCCAGCATGATTCATGTCTATTACTTTGAGATTAGACTACTGAAACATGCTCTATGTGGAACTCCATCTTAAATCCATTTGGAAACTCACAGGAGTACAGAACCAATTATGGACTCAATATTTTGTGATTCTGAAATGTTGTATTTTCTATGCTTATGAGGTAATGTCATGTAAAATCCATTATTTTTACACAAAGCAAGAGGAATTCATCAGTTTGGACTAAATTTCACTTGCTTAAACATAAAAATTCAGAATTAAGTTTGTATTGTGTAAACCCAGACATACTGAAACTGAAGGAAAAAGTTCCACGAACCACTAAGAAAGCAACATTTGCAAGTTCTCAGTCTGGAAGTTCCTGGTTCCAAATGCCACATGCATTCAGTGCCTATGCTGTTTTCATTGACTGTTATTGCTACTTTTCTCTATTTCATTTATGTCAGTCTTCTGTTATGCCAATCCATAATTATCTTGTATCTGATTAATGCATAATTTCTTAATCCATAATGGAACCTGAATAAGGTTATAACCAACAATTAACTAGTTTCAAGAAAAATCTGCTTTTTATACACTTAATTGCAAAGATAAGATAAAGTTTTAATTATCAAAAATTCACAGAGAGAGAGAGAAAGAGAGAGAGAGAGAGAGAAGAATATTATCAACCTTTTTCCCTAAATTATCCTCAATATCAAAACCTCTAATTTTTTCATAATCAGTATTTCTTCATCAAAAGAAAATGAAATTATCTTCTGGTGCTTTAAAAATAACCTAATGACTACAAATTTCAAAATTTCTATATGACTGTGTTTAACATGTAATTGATGAAGGCATTTGTTATTTTAAATAATTAACTTGTAAGAGTAAACAGGCTATGTAACCTATTCTACATAATGGAACTGAAAAGAAAGATTGCAAAGATGGGCTAATCTTAGTTCTCTTTATATCACAATTTTCAATATGTTAGTTAAAATGCGGTAGTGGAATTTAAATATAGAATATGATGTGCTAATAGTGTAATAGACTACCTAGTGTTAAACACGTGGATATAACTGTTGCTTGTAAAAGGATTATCATGCTTTTGTCATTACAGACTTTGGCATTATGAATCCAAGTGAAGACTTCTGGTGTGCAGTTTACAAATACAGAATCATTTCAATGGGTTTGCACAGGTGTAAGGAAGGGCACAATTTTGCCAGAGAGTTGAAATCATCCATTATCCTGTATACATATACATATTTAAATATGACACTAACTGATGTTATAGTAAATTCTAAAATGGATTTTATAACCTGGGATGTGCAACATTTCAGCTCCTCAGTTCTCTAAAACAGAAATATGCATTTGATTCATGAGCCATCTGAGCATTGGAGACCTGTTGAAACAAGGGGTGAGAACCTGGGCCCTGAGATCTGCATGTTATTCTGACGTACTTCAGGAAATTTCCTGGGGTCTCAGAAGTACTGCAGCAAGCAAAGGTATAGTATATGCTCACATTTCACTTTACAGTTGAAATTTAGTCAGATAAAGTCTGAATCCAGCGCACAACAGCACAGTTTCACTGAAATCATTTGAACCATGATGATTTATACTGGATAAGAATCTGGCCTAGAGTATCTGAGTTTATTTCTCCCTTGTAACCTGGTGACATAATAGTCATATGGACCCAAAGCACAAACGAAAATATCCCTGCCCTTTATATCCCTGCTACTCCTCTGGAATTTGTAGTCTCTGGGCATTACAGTTTCCCCATGTCCTCCCTTAAAGAGACAGCCCTTGGATCCTGACTCTTCCCTATGTGGCTGCAGCTGCTCAAGAGCCCTTCTCATGAGACATTTTTGGAGTTACAGTTTCCTGGACTGTATACATAGAAGTATTTCAGCTACTTTGGTGTAACTAACCAGAATGACTGAGAGAAGGGGAACTGCTATTATAACAAGTAAACAGGAATCCGACACATTCCCACTGTACAGGATTTTTTGGGTGGTGGAAGGGAGCTGCATATCTGTATAGTAGAAGGTTACCACATTACCAAAACAGGAAATATATGAGCAGAAGTTTTATGTCTGATACCACATTTCTCAAGAGTTAAAGATTCTGGGGCAAACTAAGCCCCCATGCAACTGCAACCTGGGTTGCTTAAAGTTATAAAAACACCCACAGCAATTTATTCAGAAAAATATGAAATTCATTATTTAATAGTGTGAGCAAGACTAACATATACATGCTCATTTTTAGGAAGCAAAAATGCATCAGTATGGTATTTTTGAAATGCTCCTTTTTAACTGTAGTCTGTGGCGGCATAATTTCGGAAATTATGTTTGTATTATCCTATCTACTTATTCTGGTCCTATCAGAAAAAGAATCTGAGTGCCTCTCAGGCATTAATTGATTTATGCTCACACAATCTCACTTCACAGTAAGACCAGAGAAATTAAGTGGATTTTCCAGAGTCACACGGGGATTGGTCTGTTTTAGGTACTTGTATTGCAAGAGATCTGCACAATCTTTAAGAGGTATTATTGAATTAAGTTTAAATAGCTTTGAAGTCCACTGTATTATAAATGCAAAATTTATGCATTATTGTGAGATTTTATACAACTTCTCTAGGGAGGAAGATGTGGCTTATATTATGAGCTTCAGAAGACCGTTTTAAATAACATGAGACAAGAACGAACTTTCGGGGGCAAACAAAATGAAAGGGAAAGGAGGTTTCTCAGGAAATCGCTATGTGGAGGGTGATGCAAAAGAATCCCCTCTAGTTATGCAAGACTTCACCCTTCTGAAGCGTCATCCTCAGGAGGGAACCTTACTGCTGCTTACCTGTTACCAAGATAAAAAGCCAAAACTGTACAAAGGAGAGAATGAATAATTCAAATCAGTTCTTGATCTGAGCTAACAGCTGTTAGGAATTTATGACCACAGAAAATCTCCTTGGTGGGCTCTAAAGGACTGATTATTTGCCAGACCCTTTGTTGGATAACTACGCAGATGGAGAACTGTGGCAGAGAGCATCTATGTGGCTTTGCAAAGGTCACACAAATCCGTAGAAGAACCAAGAATTGAATGTTGAGTCCTAGTCCAGTCCATTAACAATACTATTCCCCGCCTTATGTTACCCTCCCTCTTTTTGGAAGTACTACCACTAAAAGGGGCATTTCTGGGCATGATGTAACAGCACTTAGTACACAGAGTGAGCATTGATGCCATTTTTAAAATTTCAATTTAACAAATCAAAGTGTTCTCTTGGGGCACTGTCTTGACATTTGAAGTCATATGCAAGACAGCTGGAAATGATCAATAGGTATTTCTGTGGGGAAAAAAATCCCACTCATAAAGGTTTACTGAATCTAGCCTCACAATGGTGATGATGCACTTAAAAGTCCATTTTCTCTAAAAATAACGTCTGTTCCATGCTGGATGGTAGGTGACCAGCAAGCTGACTTCAGACGCTTCATGTTCCACTTCCACTTTGTATTGAACTTGGTAAAGTTTTGCACCTCTTTACTATGTGGCAATGACTAATAAAGAGAATTTTCTTTTCTTGTTATAAATTGTATATAAATACTGAGTGAAAAGAAGCTTATTTATCCTATTTTGTAGACTTTTTATCTTAGTAGACTGTACATATCACAGTGAAGGGTTGACTGGGGCAACAATTTAACTGTTACTTCAATAAAATTGAATTAAAATGTTTATTGCTCTTTCAAAGAGTGCATTTATTAATTTGCATTCTGTATTATGATGATAAATGAGTCATAGGCATACATTGAGTCTATTTCTCCCTTTGGTAATGCGTCTCATTTACCAATCTGATATTTTTCTCTGTAGTTGTGGCTTATAGTAGACAAAACACACACACCAACTCCTCAGACATTTAACAGAATTTGCTCCTGATTGATTAAATAACTATCAATATGAAGTTCATTAACGTTTTGTTTTCTAAGGTTAATTAGCTTTGTGCTGCAGGAGGGCAATTGGGGGAAGGAATAGATCTGTGCACACATGCACTTCGCCTTCTACAGTGGGGAGCAATCACACAAATGCATCTAAAAATATAACATGATGGAGACAGATGGCAGTGACTTCATAGAGTTGTATTAATTAATTGTATTATATTACATTATAATCATAATGGGATTAAAATAGAGCACACATTTCTATTTTCTCTGAAAGTAAGTGGCCAGTGGCAGTAAAATTTCTCCACAGAGTTAGTTCTATGCCTGCACTGTAGCACAACTGTTTGGCAAAAAATGGACCTGCAGAGGCCTTCCTCAGTTCCTCAGCTGAGGGGAGGAGAAGTCACATTCTAATTAACATGGGAGGGTGTCTCCATTTAGCAAAGCCCTTTGCAAAGAACACAAATGACAGTTTAAAGGCTCTTACCTCAGATATCATGGTTGGAATACTAAAAAAAAAAAAGTCCTGAAACAAAAAGCTTTGAAAAGTTAAGCCTGTTACCACCATCACTTGCCAGTTATGCATCTACTCACCTCCATACATACATTTTCCTCTGCCTCCTTGTCCAGTTTTAAGCTGTCAGCTCTCAGGGACAGCAGGGAGCAGTCACAGTTTTTTCCAGGTGGTTCTGATTGTAGCTCCTGGCCAGATTTTAAAAGTTAGTACACTCCTATCATAATTTCTATGGAGTTTTGATTGGTTTATCGTCCTAAGCATTTTAGCAGGAAGAATTTGCTTTTGCTGTCTGGTTTAATTTTTTTCCATGGAAAACCTACATTTCATTGGCAATTAATGGCTTTTAAAACACCTTTGTCTAGACACATAAAACTGGTTAGGGATATGAATACTAAAAGATTTGATGCAACAGGTACATTTTTTTAAGTGGGATTTAGGATGATTTTTAGCTGTTATTCACACTATAGCTAGAGCTTGTGGGAATCAGATTTTTTTTTTTTTCAGGAAAGTTTGCAATTTCTAGGGTGTGTTCACACAGCAGCCTTATTTCGAAACAACAGAGGTTGTTTCGAAATAAGAAAGGCCATGTTCACACGACGCACCATTGTTTCGAAACAACGGGTTCTGTTGTTTTGAAACAACTTAAACCCCATGTGGGGACAAAACAACGTTGTTTCGAAATGACTGTTTCAAAACAATGCCATCTGAACACATTGTTTCAAAACAATGGTGACGCGTTTCAAAAAAACGGTTGTCTGAACATGCTATTTCGCTTTGAGCTTTTTTCCTTAATTTGAATTAACAAGCTGTTAATTCGAATTAACTTATTTCAAAATAAGGCGTTATTTCAATACAACTTGTATCGAAACAACTTGTATCGAAATAACCCCCTGTGTGTGAACATAGCCTTCCATTCCAAAACAATATAAATCAAAACTTTCTGACATGACCCAGGAAACACTGCGATTACTTGGTCAGGTCAATCAAAATGTTGCATTCTGATTATATTATAGTTTATATAGAAAGTGAAATGAAAATTAATTGAAAAAAAGTCACTTGGAAACAGAAAATCAAAACATTAGGTTCTAAAAATGTCAAAACAAATTTTCATTCTTTTTGAAACACAGTGATGTACAAAATGGCATACTTCTGAAAAAGAAAATATCTGGGAATCAGCATTTTCTGACAGAAAAACATTCCATCCAAAATTTTCTTACCAGCTCTAATTATAACTTGAAGTTTATGCAGTATATATGTAAACCGGATCTAGTGATTGGGGTGGGATGGGGGAACTGAGCTCAGCTGGGTTGATGGGAGTGGCACATAAAACCTTGGTCAGGATCTGCAATTTTGTATCACACCATGTCCTATAACAGAAGAGCTTGTGAACATGAGATTTCATGGAAAGCTACAGATGGATAAAACATTTTCCATCAGCACATGCACTTTTACTTCCCTGGAGTGTCCTGATCAGTATCCTGAACCTTCCTGTACTGAGAAGAAAGGTCATTCTCCTGAAGCTACTGTAGGAATAGAAAAGACGTTTCTAGCAGGAAATCAGGAGTAGGCTGTGAAATTGACCAGGATGCACAGCCTACTACCTCTGGTGGCAAGCAGCTCGGGGCCTGATCTGCCCCCTGCCACAGGTGGCAGGAGCCAGCTCTGAGCCCCTGCTGCTTGCAGGGGCAACAGGAGCCAGATCAGGATTGGGCCCCAGAGTCGGATCATGCCCTGGAGCATGTAAGTCAACTTCACAAGGTCAGCCCCATAGTGTAGATCAGAGGTCGCCAACCCTTGCCAACCCCCATGCCAGCCCTGCCTACCGCACCCACAGTGGATTCTGGGGGCTGGCCAAAAGGGGGCAGGGCCAGGCCTCTGGTTTGGGGGTGGGTCTGGCTCCCGCCCTCACTGGTGGTCAGCATCCAGGTCCTGGCCAGGGCTGCCTATCCCCCCACAGCTTCTGGGTCTGGCTGCAGGCACCTCTCACCCCCACCAGCTGGTAGCTGCCAGCTCCGCAGTCAGAGCCAGAAGCAGAGGGGGAGAACTGCCCAGCAGGGAGTGGGCCAGCACGGGGCCAAGAGCCATGCGCTGCAGCTTCTGCTGGCCTGAAGCCACAGCATGCAGCTCATGGTGCCCAGACGCGGAGCGCTAGGGAAGCGGGGGCCAGCGGAGAAGCCTGTTGGCAACCCCTCCTGTAGACGTAGCCATCTTGAACAGAGATGTCATTGTGTTCTAAATATCTAATGCTTTACATCTTAAACAGTCTCCAGTAGTCTTCACTTTAACTTGTGTCTTCCCCAGAGCACCTATGGCCCTTTGGACTACATGGCACAGTCACCTATGAGAGATTCCACCAGACTCCACTGAAAACTATTCCACACATATGGATGGAGATCCTTCCTGCCTCTCAGACACTTAAGATGCACAGTTCTAGTCTGCTGTAGGTAGTATCCTGGGGAAAATGACGATTAGCAGAGTTTTCTTAATGTAGCTCTTTGCGGTTGGGTCTCAACACAGGCTCCAATAGTCTTTTCTCTCTTGTGTGAGAGCCGACAGATTCTCTGAACTTCTCCAAGGCCATAGGCTTACCTGCATAGTATTCTCTTCTGTTAGTGGCATGCTGATGCTCATTACATTCGTTTGGCTTCTTCTTTAGGTACTTCAGGAAAAAGAAACTTACCTATCTTATTTCCTTTTGTCCATGGCTCGGAAGCAGTGCAGGTCCATATCTTGACTCTCTGCAATGGCTGCTTTTTTTTATCCTTTCTGCTGCTGTTTGTGAGGCAGCACATTTAATACAGATCCCACTCTCCACACCTCCAACCTTTCACTTTCAAAGGTCATAATCTATCCTCATTTATTACTCCATTGTATCTGAGACAGCATTGCTATTTTCTAGTGTAAATAGAAGGAAATGACAGTGGTATCTTATAGAGCTCTGCCTGATGCCTATGAATAATTTTGCTTTTGTAAATCACAGAGTATGGGTCACAGAGAGTTGCATGCGCATGTAGAATAAAAGTTACTAAAATCAGCAGTTAGGGCTCCATGGTAAAAGTGGTATCTCTTACTCTAAATATAGGAAGATACCACAGTTGCCACAGAAACCTGGCACAATGAACACCAAGTCTCTAAATGATAATCATTGTGTGTGTATGATTTCCATAATTAAAATATATAAAAACATTACTTAGAAAATAATTTATGCAGATACATTATACTACACAAGGCACCCAACTGAAGAAGAGTGTGTGTAGGGGAGAGGCCCCACTTCAATGTTAGGGTCTTTCAAAGCAGTGGCACCTACTGATAGGGGAACCCAGCTCCTCCACTCCACTAGGGTCTGATGCAGGAGCCATCTTGGCACTGTAAAGAAAGTGTGCCTCAGCTACAGTTCACCTAACATCCTCCTCTGGGTCTCTTCCTATGACCCTTCCTCAGTGCATGAGCAGTTACGGTTGTCACATGTCTACAGGCTGCAGAGTCCCAGCTTCAGGCTGCAGTCCTTCTGGGCATATTCTCTTGGAGTTACTGCTTTGTATCACTGAATGCCTCTCTTTTTTTCTGCCACATGATGCAATTGCCCATCAGTGGGCCACTATCTGTCCCTTCTTTGTTGAGGGTATAATGGACCAGGAAGCTCCTGGCTTCCTAGGCTTCTGTGTCTTGGAATATTGTTGCTCAGCATTCTAGTCCTTTTCATGGAAGGCATTTGGGCCTTGAATCATCTGACAGCCTCCTGTGCCTTGTGTCTTCCACTACGTTCAGCCTTCTATGTTCAGCAGTGGCCTCATCTCAAAGGCTTTGACTGCCTGGTAATTTTCTGCTAGGCCCAGCACCTGAAACAGAGTGCCTGTTCAGTGTCTCTGTATCCATTCTCATCCTCCAGTTGTGAAAATGTGGACAAATTTTTCAAGTACAATAGCCTTTGCCACCTTCTTTTCAGTTTGCCTGTCTATATTTAGCCAGCAACAGTAATCATCCTTGAGGCACTGACCCACTATTTGAGGGCAGATCCCTGGCAGGTAGCTGCCTCTCCAAAAGTGCTGGTGATATGACTCTGGGGATGTTTCAAAATATACTAAAATGGCAATCATGAGGTTATGGTAGAGTCAGACACCCATGAAGTATACCACTCTATAGGGTGCCCAGACCGGGCTGTATGCTATCGAGCCAAGAATATGGTCCAATGAGCTGGTGGCCAGGCTACCACACTGGCCATATGCTCAAATGTCACCAAAAAGGCTTCAGCATCATCCTCTGGGGCTATATTAATCAGCCTGATTTCAGTACTAGGGGGTTGTTGGACCATTGTCATCTGGACAAGATGCTGCTAGTTCTTGTGTTGGATTGTGGAGCTGATGCTGAACTGCTTGCTGCTGGTGTTGTGTGGTCAGTGATGGAAATAGTTGATTCTGCCAGTCCTGCTGCAGCCAGGGTGTCTGTTTTAATGACTTTCCACTCCCCTACTTCAGCAGCTTCTCCACATCTGTGTCAGCTGCTGTCCCCCCCCCCCCTTTTCTGTGGGTCTTTCTTACACCACTCAGCAGAACTGAACTGTAAAGCCCACATTTGCCACTAGTTGTGTGTGTGTGGGGGGGGTGATAAGAGTCTGTGGCAACAATCCTTCCGGGTGGTAAGAGCTGTGGCAGCAGCCCCACCTTGCAGTAGGATGTGGAGAAATCCATTCCACAAGGTTTTGCCCCAAGAGAAGAGACAATGAAGATGAGAGGATGTGGAAGCTGTGGGATGTACATCATCTCAGAGGGTGTAATCCCAAAGAATTTTGTTTGCAATGAAGTGCCGCCTCATAGAGCTGTTGGAGGAGAAAATCCAAGGGTTGGAGATGCAGATGGCAACTATGGTTGAGTTTAGAAGGGGGTTTGAACAGTTGATGGAGCAGCGGACTGGGGAGGCTGGAGACAAAAACTCAGACCTGCAGATGGAAACAGAAGCAACCACTTCCAAGGGGAGACTGCTAGGTGAGGAAAGTGAGCAGTGGAAACACGTGACTGTGAGAAGGTGACAGAGAAAAAGACCAGCTAGTGAAGGTGAAATAGAACTCAGTAACAGGTCTGCTGAATTAGCAAATGAAGGAGCCCAGCAGGGGAACACTGAAGGTGGGAGTGTGAGGAAGAAGAGGAGAGCAGCTAGTCCCATTCAAAGGGGAGTTGAGTCTCTGGTGATAAATAAGAGCCCAAGGAGCATTCAGGAGCAGATGCAGAGGATTGCAAACAGAGCTGTAGACACCATGACTCCCGGACAGAGAGAACTGGTAATAGACTGGGGAAGCACACTGTTTCCAGGAAAAGGCAAGTGTATGTGATTGGGGATTCTCTGCTGAGGAGGACAGACAGGCCTATAACTAGAAGTGACCCTGAGAACAGGAGGGTGTGCTGCTTGCCTGGAGCTAAGATACACGCTGTGGATCTGAGGCTGAAGAGGATCCTCATGGGAGCAGGAAAGAATCCTCTGATTGTCCTTCATGTGGGTACAAATGATATAGCTAGATTCTCATTGGAACGTATCAAAGAAGACTATGCCAGGCTGGGGAGGACTCTCAAGGAGTTGGAGGCTCAGGTAATCTTTAGTGGGATTCTGACTTTCCCTAGAGGAGGGCAACACAGCTGTGAGAAGATTCTGGCAGTTAACAGATGGCTCAGGCAGTGGTGTTAAAAGGAGGGCTTTGGGATGTAGGGGCACTGGGAGGTGTTCATGGACAGAAGATTGTTTGCTAGGGATGGACTTGACCTGAGTAGGGAGGGAAACAGACTTCTGGGAAGGAGGCTAGCTCAACTGATTAAGAGACCTTTAAACTAAGGAGTGTGGGGAAATGGTTGGGAGATGCTCGGACAATCTCTGTGCCTGATACTACAATTGAGAGGCAAGAAAATGAATTCAGAAAAGACAAAGATGTGGGAGGCAGTATAGATGCTAGAAAGGAGGGAAGAACAAATACTGGTCTGATGGGTGATGTTGGCAGCAGTAAAAAAAGGCCATGTTGGGTACAGAATGTGAGCAAAGCCAAGAAGCAAAACCTAAAATTTTTATATACCAATGTGAGAAGCCTAGGTAATAAAATGGAGGAACTGGAACTACTGGTAGAGGAACTGAAACCGGATACTATAGGGACAACAGAAACATGGTGGAATACTAGTCATGACTGGTGTACAGGCATTAAAGGCTATGTGCTCTTTAGGAAAGAGCAAAGGTGGTGGTGTGGCATTGTATATCAATGATGCAATAGATGCAAAGAAATTCAGAGTGATGAAACTAGCAGGACAGAGTATCTGGCTGAAAATCACATTGGAGAAGAAAGCTACTAGAGTTTCTCCTGGATTAGTGCTTGGGGTGTATTACAGACCACCAGGGTCTGATTTGGACATGGACAGAGAACTCTTTAAGGCGTTTAAGGAAGTAAACATTACTGGGAGCTGTGTGATTATGGGAGACTTTAACTTTCCAGATATAGACTGGAGGATATGCGCCAGCAGCAATAAAAGGGCCCAGATTTTCATAGAGGTGATAGCAGATGAATTTGTCCATCAAGCGGTTTCCAGACCAGTGAGAGGAGATGTGATCTTAGATTTGGTATTAGTCAGTAGTGAGGACCTCATAGAGCAATTAGTTGTGAGGGACAACCTAGGTTCTAGTGATTATGAGCTAATCCAATTTAAACGGAATGGAAGGATAAACAAAAATAAATCTGAGACCAGAGTCTTTGACTTCAAAAGGGCTAACTTCAAAAAATTAAGGGAATTAGCTAGGAAGGTGGACTGAACCAAAGAATTCATGGATATGAACACTGAGGATGCTTGAAATTGCTTCAAGACAAAGCTGCAGGAACTATCTGCAGCCTGCATTCCAAAAGAAGAGGAAAAATTTTCAGGCATGGGTTCTAAACCAAGCTGGATGAATGTACATCTTAAACAGGTGATTAGGAGGAAACACAAGACCTACAAGGAGTGGAAGTTGGGAGGGATAGGAAAGGAGGACTACCTTTTAGAGGTCAGAGCATGTAGGGATCAAGTGAGGAAGGCCAAAAGCCAAGCAGAGTCAGACCTTGCAAAGGGAACCAAAACCAGTAGCAAAAGGTTCTTCAGCCATATAAATAGAAAGAAAACACAGAAGGAGGAGGTTGGACCACTATACACTGAGGATGGGGTAGAGATCAAGGATAATCTAGGCATGGCTGAACATCTAAGTAAGTACTTTACCTCTGTCTTTTATGAGGGTGATGGTGAGATTGGGGACAGAGGTAGGGCAGCTAATGGGAACGAGAATGTAGAAGTGGAAATTACCATATCTGAGGTGGAAGCCAAGTTTCAGCTGCTTAATAGAACTAAATCAGGGGTCCAGATAATCTTCATCCAAGAATATTGAAGGAACTTGCACATGAAATTGCCAGCCCTTTAGCAAGGATTTTTAAAGTATCAGTGAACACAGGAGTTGTACCTTATGCCTGGAGAATTGCTAATGTGGTCCCTATTTTCAAGAAAGGGGGTAAAAGTGATCCAGGTAACTACAGGCCTGTTAGTTTGACCTCAGCAGTATGCAAGATTTTGGAGAAAATTTTGAAGGAGAAAGTACTTAAGGATATTGAGGAAAATGGTAACTGTGATAAAATACAACATGGCTTTACAAAAGGTAGATCATGCCTGACCAACCTGATCTCCTTTTTTGAGAAGATAACAGATTTTTTGGATAAAGGGAATGAGGTGGACCTAAGTTACTTAGATTTCAGCAAGGCATTTGATACAGTTATACACAGGGAATTATTAGTTAAATTGGGAAGGATGGGGATTAATGTGAAAATACAAAGGTGGATAAAGAACTGGTTACAGGGGAGACTACGATAGCGAAAGGTGAACTGTCTAGCTGGAAGGAGGTTACTAGTGGAGTTCCCCAAGGATCAGTCCTGGAACTGATCTTATTCAACTTTTTTGTTACTGACCTTGGCACAAAAAGTGGGAATGTGCTAATTAAGTTTGCAGACGACACCAAGCTGGGAGGTATTGCCAATACAGAGGAGGATCAGGATAGCATACAGAATAATTTGGATGACCTTGTAAAGTGGAGCATTAGAAACAGGATGAAATTCAACAATGGAAAGTGCAAGGGCATGTACTTAGGGATAAATAACAGGAATTTTTCTTATAAGTTAGGAATGCATCAGCTGGAAGTGACGGGGGAGGAGAAAGACCTGGGCGTACTGGTTGATCACAGAATGACAATGAGTAGCCAATGAGATGTGGCAGTGAAAAAAGCTAATGCGGTCCTAGGGTGCATCAGAAGGGGTATTTCCAGTAGAGATAGCAAGGTGTTAGTACCGTTATACAAGGCGCTGGTGCGACCTCACTTGGAGTATTGTGTATAGTTCTGGTCACCCATGTTTAAGAAAGATGAAGTCAAACTGGAACAGGTGCAAAGAAGGGCTACAAGGATGATTCGTGGAATGGAAAATCTTCCCTATGAGAGATGACTTAAAGAGCTTGGTTTGTTTAGTCTTCTCAAAAGAAGGCTGAGAGGAGATATGTCTGCTCTTTATAAATACATTAGAGGGATAAATACAAGGGAAGGAGAGGAATTATTTGAATACAGTGCCAATGTGGACACAAGAACAAATGGATACAAACTGTCCTTCAGAAAATTTAGGCTTGAAATTAGATGCAGATTCCTCACCATCAGAGGATTAAAATTCTGGAATAGTCTACCAAGGGAAGTGGTGTGGGCAAAAACCTTAGGTGCCTTCAAAACTGAGCTTGATAAGTTTATGGAGGGAATGATATGAGGGACAGTGTAGCTTGGCCATTGTCTGTCTTTTACAACTGGTGATGAGTATGATAGGGATGTTGGAAGGGGCATTTATTTAAGTGGGTTCTGTGTTATTACAGAGAAGTTCTTCTTGATTGGCTGTTGTGGACTTTCCCTCATGCTCAGAGTTTAACTGATCACCATATTTGGGGTCGGGAAGGAATTTTCCCCCAGGGCAGATTGGCTTGGGTGGTGGGCGTTTTTTGCCTTCCTCTGTAGCACTGGGCATGGCTCACTTGCTGGTTGATTTTCTGTATTAAAGTCTTCAAATCATGATTTGAGGACTTTAATAGCTCAGTTATGGGTTTGAGGTTCACTGTAGGAGTAGGTTGGTGAGGTTTTGTGACCTGCACTGTGCAGGAGATCAGACTAGATGATCATACTGGTCCCTTCTGACCTTAGAGTCTATGAGTCTATGAGAAGAGCTCTTGGGTGTCATAAAGAAGGCATCTACTACCTTAAGTGCAGCTACCAACCTCTTTTAGGGCACAAACTCCTTTTTAGGGCACATTTTTGCTGTTTTTTGGAAATAGCCTGTGGGCCTTTAGCTTATAGACTCTTCCAGCTTCATGCAGCACTCCACCACCTAAGGATACTTTTATAACATAAGTCCTCCCTCGAGGCAAGTGCAGGTTTGTCTTTCCATCCGGATGTGCTGAAGAGAATTTCTTTTAAGCTCTTACTACAACAATAGCATGCCCAGCATGCCTACTGAGGCAGGTCATCCAGAGCCTACAATTATTCCTGTACCATTTTTTTTGTTTTAGTATGAGAAGAGAAATTGTAAAATGTTCAAATTATCTTGACATCAGGGTCAGATCTGATACATCACTGTAAATCTACAGACGATCATCATTCACATGAAATTGAAGGGCATGGCATAACAGTTTAGTTGGAGTTTGAACCAGACTAGTTAAATGTTCAGAATTAGAGCATACTATAAATTAGGATGCAGGGCCCTGACCCAGCAAATTTTGTTGGAAATATGGCTTTCATGGCCACTTTATTAAGAACCATTCTACATGACAAACTACATGGGTCCATTTTGTTTATCTGTGCAGAGTACAACTCACTAGGACCAAGTTATCAGAACTATAAGAGCCAGCTAATTAAGTAAAGGAAGTAGAACCCATGTTAATTTTTTTCATATTTCAGATTATTGAGAATAATAAAACTAAATTCACAAAGACTTTTGAACGTGATGTGCCACTTAACATACTGAAATCAGAGGTGCATGATGCTGTAACATTGACTGAAGTGAAAATTACTTCTTTCCAGTTAATTTTCAGCATTTACTTTGGATATTCATTGCACAGTATTACCAAAATATAATTTATGCTTCACCAAAGGCAACTCTACTAAAGGACACCTCACCTCCCCTTCATTGCACCCCATGGGAGAAACCTAGGTGCCTGTGGAATTTTTACTTTCAAGATTTTTAGTTGTTGAGTGAATTCAGGTGCCCATGTGCTTAGGTGGCAGCCAAGCAGAGGTTTTGTAGATCACAGTAGAGCACAAAGTATGAGACATAGACACCTAAGTACTTTTGTGAATGTGGGCTAAGGGACAGATCAAAAGTCCTTTGGTGAGAAGAGAGACTCTCTTCCCCTCACACTCTCTAGTGTAATGGTCAGGGTGCTGGTCTAGCCTGGGATGTGGGAGACCCTGCTTCAAGCCTCTGCTCTAGCTGATTCAGTGTGATCAGAGAAGAAAAGCTGCACTCTAAATCCAATAGAGCAGGGACTTGAAGCTGGATCTCCCACATCCTTCACTAGAGCCTTAACCCCCTCTCCAATCAAAAAGTTCAGGTTTTTCTCTAAAAACACATTTTCCCACACTTCTCTTTTCACAAAATGTTCCAAAGGTCTTGTTCTCTTCCCCATGAGAAATTAAAACAAATGTCCAAACCTTGGAAGTTGCTACAAAGGTATTGTTCCCGATACAGCTCTATTATTGACTTCTGGGAGCTTTGGATCACACCCTTGACATTATTTCCTTAGTCTTCTCATATCTCTCCTATGGAAAGAGGCCAAAAATGAGAGACTTAAAACCCTTAGAATCAGTGACATAGATAAGAGTGGTGAATTGATAATGGTATATTCAGAAAACAGTATTATTGATAAAATTCTTTTTCTACCAATAAGCCTTTCTATATTCTATCAGCAAACACCAAGAAAAAAGAATGCAAAGGGAAGGTAAATGACAAATGCAAAATATATTTCAAAGAAAGCTGTATTTCCAGGCCAGTGCTAGGAAGAAATGATCTGTCAAGAGCCCCAAAATCCACATCCAAACTTCTACTTTTTTTTTATGATTTGTCAAAAATCTGCTAAAAATAATAATTAAATAAATAATTCCAACAAGAGTCTAATCAGCCAGCTTTCTCTTGGACTTGGGAATTCCTTGTGAACAGAACCAGCGCTGCTTTTTCCCTTGTAGCGAAAAAACACTGGCTATGCCATAATCAGATTAATAGTAGTAAAACAAACAAGAAATTCTGTGGCACATTTAAGTCATGAAATTGATGGATTTCCATTTCAAGTGACTGTAGTCAGTGCCTTCTGTGTTGACAAGTCCCCCCCCCCAGAGGGGTAGCCATGGCAGTCTATTTCTAGTCAGTAAAGTTACTAATGCTGTAAAGCTACTAATACTATGGAATTTTCAATAGTTCTATTTCTGCAACTTTATGCCCCTGCCAAATGAAAGCCTTCTAAAGGTTTTTGCAATTTACTGGGCTAAGACGTTGACTTCCATGCCAATAAATACTGAAAATATCTAACATTTTTATAGTGCTTGTCATTCTGAAGGATTTTAAAAGCAGTTTACCTGTCTTTCCTTTCTGTACTTTTACACATACATATGTAAAGGGATTTACACTAAAAAGTTGAAATTTAATAACTATAATGATATGGTGCTTTCACAGATATTGCACTACTTCCCTATACTTAAAATGAGATGAGTGTAACTGAAAGCTCACCCAAGAGCATGTAAAATGTTGACAGTGTGATGACAAGGCAATTAACTTTGGTATTTAGTTTTAACACCTATAAACCTGTGATATCAACATGTTTACATGTGCTTTAAGATTCTCAAATACAGATAAAATGTTTTATAAATGCAGAGTGCTGTGAAATAGTATTATACACACATTATTTTGTATATTAGGAAATCATGATGAGAAGTTTTTTCTTTCCTCTTTCTACTTGGTTAAAATGTACTGTGTTATCAAAACTAAATCTTTCTGCTACTGGCACTCTAACAAGGCAGTCATTCTACTTCTAATGTCATTGGTGATGCCTGTTGCCCAATCAGAGGAAGACAGTAGCCGAGATGTTGGTTGGACCCTCTAACATGGTGAAATTATCTATTTTAATAATATGAAAACTCTGTAGGGAAGGATTTTGCTTATTAAAATCTAAAGGAATAATGAGATGAATATTTACTGTCTCTAGAGGTAAGAGCAGTAAATTATATATATAATATATAATACTAAGGAAAATGTTGTTTTTTTGATTATGTATATGTCCTCAGCTTCATGCTATATATAATGCCTCAGGAAGTATTTTTCTTCAGGGGCAATGTTTACATTGCTGTTACCTTCAGAGATGGATGAGATTTGTTTCTTATATACTAAATGTAAAAATCTGTATGCCATGGTCAGGTAACACCATTAAATGAAGTGTCAGCTATAGCAAAATCATGGTTCATACAGCAGCTGGGTAAATACATCATACTTTATGCTATTAATTTAGCCAGCTACATAGGAACAGAAATATTCTGTACTGGATTGTATGTATAATGTACTTGAGTTAGCATGGAGTGACACTGGAAGAGAACTGGGAATAACAGAATGGTGACTTGTTTTTCCTGACTTTTAGTATGACTTTGTAACATGAATGTTGTATTAGTAACTTTTTGGTAGTCAATGTCCCTTTCATAGAATCATAGGGTTGGAAAGGACCCCACAAGGTCATCTAGTCCAACCCCCTGCCAAAAAAGCAGGACCACTCCCACTAGATTATCCCAGCCAGTGTTTTGTCCAGCCGGCCTTGAACACCTCCAAAGGTGGAGATTCCACCACCTCCCTAGGTAGCCCATTCCAATGCTTCACCACTCGCCTAGTAAGAAAGTTTTTCCTAATATCCAGTCTGGACCTCCCCAGCTGTAACTTGAAACTATTGCTCCTCGTTCTGTCTTCTGTTACTACTGAGAACAGTTGAGCTCCATCCTCCTTGGAGCAGCCCTTCAAGTAGTTGAAGGTTGCTATCAAATCTCCCCTCAGTCTTCTCTTCTGCAGGCTAAATAAGCCTAGTTCTTTCAGTCTTTCTTCATAGGGCTTGTGCTCCAGCCCCTTGATCATTTTTGTTGCCCTCTGCTGGACTCTCTCTAATTTGTCCATGTCCTTTTTGTAGTGGGGAGCCCAAAACTGGACACAGTATTCCAGATGTGGCCTCACCAGTGCAGAACAGAGGGAATGATCACATCCCTCGATCTTCTGGCAACACTTCTTCTGATGCAGCCCAGTATGCCATTGGCCTTTTTGGCAGCAAGCGCACACTGCTGACTCATATCCAGCTTCCCATCTACCATGACTCCCAGGTCCTTTTCTCCAGTGCTGCTATTTAACTGATCACTCCCCAGCCTGTAGCACTACATGGGGTTTCTTCGTCCCAAGTGCAGGATTTTGCACTTGTCCTTGTTGAACCTCATGAGATTTCTATTTGCCCAGTGCTCCAATTTGTCTAGGTCTCCCTGAATCCTGTCCCTGCCCTCCAGGGTGTCTACCATCCCCCCGCCCCCCCGTTTGGTGTCATCCGCAAACTTACTAAGTGTGCAATCTATCCCATCATCCAGATCATTAATGAAGATGTTGAACAGAACTGGCCCCAGGACCAACCCCTGGGGCACACCACTCATTACTGGTTGCCAACTTGACATGGAGCCATTGATTCCTACATGCTGAAACCGTTGATCTAGCCAGTTTTCTATCCACCTTACAGTCTACACATCCAACCCATAATTCCTTAATTTGCAAATGAGAATGCTATGGGAAACTGTATCAAAAGCCTTGCTAAAGTTGAGGTAAATCACATCAATGGCTCTTCCCGCATCCACAAATCCAGTTATCTCATCATAGAAGGTGATGAGGTTGGTCAGGCATGATTTATCCTTGGTGAATCCATGCTGACTGTTCCTGATCACTCTATTTACTCCAAGTGTTTCAGGATGGATTCTTTGAGAAGCTGCTCCATGATTTTTCTAGGGATTGAGATGAGGCTGACAGGTCTGTAATTCCCTGGATCCTCCTTTTTCCTTTTCCTGAAGATCAGCACTATATTTGCTTTTTTCCAATCTTCTGGCACCTCCCCCGTTCACCATGAGTTTTCAAAGATAATGGCCAACGATACTGCTATTTCATCGGCCAGCTCCCTCAGCACCCTCGGATGCAGTTTATCCAGCCACATGGACTTGTCCACAGCTAGCTTCTTTAAGTAGTCCCTAACCTGACCTTCTCTCACCAAGGGCCTCTCTTCTTCTCTCCAAACTACCTTACCTAGTGTAGTGGGCTGGGAGCTGGCCCTGCCTATGAAAACTGAAGTAAAAAACAAACATTGAGCACTTCAGCTTTTTCCTCATCCTCTGTCACAAGGATACCTGCCCCATTCAGTAAGGGACCTACACCATCCCTGATCATCTTCTTGTTATTGATGTACTTGTAGAACCCCTTTCTGTTATCCTTCATATCCCTTGCTAGCCGCAACTCCATTTGTCCTTTGGCCTTTCTGATTTTATCCCTGCAGTCCCAAGCAATGTTTTTATATGCCTCCTTAGTCATCTGTCCTAGCTTCCATTTCCTGTAAGCTTCCTTTTTATGCTTCAGCTCAGTCCAGAGCTCTCTGTTAAGCCACTCTGGGTGCCTTCCACATTTGCTGTACTTTCTCTTTATCGGAATGGTATCTTCCTGTGCCCTTAGCAGGGTTTTTTTAACATGCAGCCAACTCTCTTGGACGCATTTCCCCTTTAGATTAGCTTCCCAAGGGATCCTGCCCATCATTTCCCTGAGGGAGCCAAAAATCTGCTTTTCTGAAGTCCATGGTCTGCGTTTTGCTCCTTTCCTTCAATCAGCATCTTGAATGCAATCATTTCATGGTCACTGCTACCCAGGCTGCCATTCACTTCTACTTCCCTGATCAATTCTCCTCTATGGCTATGTCTACACACAGTTTTGTTATTTCGAAAGAAGCTATTTCGAAATAACTTATTTCGAAAGAACCTGTTATTTCGAAATAACTTGTTTCGAAATAACAAAACTGTGTCCTCGAAATAAGGGAGCGAAATAGCAGGTCCACAGTGTGGACCTGCTATTTCGCTTCCTCTGGGGGCTGCAGGCACCCACAGGGTGCAGTGCAGAGGCGCACTGCACCCCGTGGGTGCCTGCAAAGGGCTGCAGGCACCGCGCCTCACCTGGCGGGTGCCCGCAGCCCCCTGCAGACACCCGCCAGGAGCGGGCAGCGGGGCACTGCGCCCCAGGGGCTTTAACGCCCCTGCTGCCCCCCAAGCTGGCGGAGCGGCTCCGGCGCGCGGCTGCAGCCACGGGGAGCCGGGTCCCGCCAGCCCCTCCGGCCCCGGGCTCAGCAGGGGCAGTGGTTGCGAGC
>ML682005.1:5212816-5277976 GCA_007922195.1 Podocnemis expansa
AAACAAGTTGTTTCGACACAACTTGTTTCGAAATAACCATCTGTGTGTGAATACAGCCAAGGATTCAGATCCTTTGGCTAACCACCCATTTCCAACAGGGCAGTGTATAATCCAGGAAAGTTCCCCACAATAATGGGACCGTTCCACCACTTATATGAAGGAAATTGAGTTTATGGTGACATATCTATACAAGATCATGAATTGGAGTATGTGAAATAAGGGATGATAAACAAACATATTCCTGTAATTATTACAGAGAAAAATGAAAGACTGCAACTAACATATGTGGACATATTTAGTAGCCTGTGAAAAAGAATTGTACTCAATTTGGCACAAAGTTCTAAAGGAACATTTTAAATAGTAAAATTTTCTGAGCAAAAGAGACATATATATGTCTCTTTTGCTCTTAAAATCAGGACTACAGAAAGTATAATAGAGAAACTAGGAACACCTGTCTGAACTTAATACTCTGATGATAATACACATTTAGCATGAAACTGATGGCTGCAATTGTGGAATTTAGATAGGAAGAACCAGGTGTTCAAATCTCACTTTTTTCTTATGATAATTTCTGTATTGATGAGTGTATACATTTATTTGAATTCCTGTTCTCATTTGAATGAGTGGCTTGAGTTACTGTTGGATTTCACGAATATTTGGTTGAAAAAGACAACAGCATCCAAATTCGTACTGATTACAGGATGGTCTCTCCATTAGTCAGCAATTTTTCAAATTGACACAACCCTATCTGGATGGACCCTTGTGCAAGAAACAGTGGTTGCTATTGGAAAGTGAGTATTTTCTAACAGTTAGTACACAGTGACATATGAAATACAGATTTTCGCTTTATCTGGAATAGAAAATTAATGTGGTAATTTAGCCACCAATGTGCATCAGCTCTTGATAAATGGTGACATTATAGTGGCAATCATATACAGAAGCCATTAGAATGACATATTTGCCTGTTGTTACCACAGATCATCCCATAGTGTAAGGAAATGTTGTATTAATCTTAGATGGTAACTGTTCGCAAATTAGGTTTAATTGTGACAACTCTGTGTAATATTGCAAGCCATTTTTTGCTAACCATGCAAACACCTTGGGTTTATATCAGCATTCCCACTAAAACACCTCTTACAGAAACAGAGCTATACCATGCAAATTGTGAAAATGGAAGACAATTCTGAAAACCATTTAGGATGCTTGTCACAGCTTCACTTGTCTAACTCCAGCTCCACTTGGCAGGATTTTGAATATCTGTTGGCAAAAAACTCAGCCGTATAAAAGTATGGATTTGATCTATTGCAGTATATCAGGGCTTAGATAAAAGCATTTAGACACAAAAGATAATAGGCATTCTGGAAAGAGCCTTAAATAGTCAGACAGTTTGATTAGAAAACATAAGAGACTGAATCAAAACTCTTAACTTTAGCTTTAATGAAAAGTCATAGAAACCAAGAGAGCAACAAGTGGAGTGTGCACTTCTATAAAGAAAAGGGGATGAAAAGCAAGTGAAGAGTATTAGATGAAGAAAAAAATTAAGAAATTAACATGTTATATACATCAAATGTCTGTTTCCAGACTCAGAGCAGTCAATGCCACATAATGGTTGTCCGTGCAAGCAGGAAGCAGCAATGAGCACTGACAGATTGAGCATACTCAAGATTAGAGAACTTGTTTTGTTGCTTTCATAAGCAAAACAAGTTAGTAATTCTTCTGTATATTCCAGAAAGTACAAATGCCACAATTTCGTTTAAAAGAATCAGTGATCAACAGCATAGGCAAACAATCAACCATATCTTCAAATGGGCCACTATTCTCTGAATCAATGGGATTAATTTTTTATCCACCTAAAATTCTTATACAGCCCCTAATGCCATAGCATGTTAGCATCTTGCCATCTTTAATGTATTTATTTACAACACTCGTATGTGGTAGGGAAGTTCTATTATCCCCATTTTGCAGATAGGAGAAATGGAGGCAAAGAGAGTTTAAGGGATAGATATTTAAAAGTGTTTAGGCACCTAAGATGCAGCCAGCATTCTGACAAGACTAACTAAGTTAGTTAAGTAAGTCTGATGGAGAAGGGAATCAAACTTTGGTCTTCTAAGTCCCAGGCATGTGCTTAAAGTTAGGTATTTGCCTATATACTTTATTGAATAAAAATGCCCTGATCACACTTTTTTCCTGTCTGACATTTCCTGTTTCTTGAGCATTTCGTAATATTTGTTTAAATTATCAAGAATACTTAAAATTGAATGCCCTGCTATATTGGGGCCACAGCTAGAATTTTGTATAGAGGCATTCCCCCTTCACTCCCAGAAGAATCTTTTATTCATTTTGCATCAATTCCCTTTCACTCCCTCTTGTTCCCTACTCCATTTATTTCCTCCCTTTATGTCCCCTACCTATCTTTTCTTCCCCCATCACATTTTTCTTCTCCTTGGTGCTTTTAGGGTCTTCATCTCCAGCCAAGCTTTTGAAGTTTCGTCAGCTTTCCTCTTCTGTCCGCCATCATACCACATTAGTAGGAAGCCCTACCAAAACTAATTGTCACAGAGCACTTTAGAAGAGAAAGTTTGAGTTAGAGGTTTGGGGAAGAATAGTACAGGTAACAACAACAACAAAAAAATCAATATTTTAAACAGTCAAAGTAAACAACCATGATACATTATAAGGCCCTGATCCAAATGCCATTGAAATCCATGGGAATCTCTCCACTGCCTTTAGTGGGTTCCATGAGGACACTTTAAAATACAATTGTTCCTCTTCCTCTAACCCTCGTTTAACATAATAAACAAACTCATGTTATTTGTTATCATCAGATGACATTCTATGAGATGCCAGCTTGCCTGACAAAATCAGCAAGAAGCAGACTGCTCTTGAAATGCTCTCCCAGCCTCTATGTAGAACTAGCTGCATGTCAGAAGGTTCTAGCACATAGTATGAGTGTATTTCTCAGCCTTCTATGCCCATTGGCCACCTTAGTTGAGGCCATAGTTTTGAATGACTCTCTAAACACATTTTGAAAATAAGGACAGTGCTGTGATTGCATGCTATCAGACTTACATTTTCCAAAAGGACTAATAATTGAGACACTTACCTTCTCAAGCTTAAAGAAAATTTCCTTTCAAAGCTGCAAAGCAAACATTTTAGCACTGAAATATTTTTCTGTTATGTTGATATTTTCAAACTATCTATAATTAGGATCACTAGTAGCAGAAAAATGACAATTTTTCAAGATATTTCATGAAGCATTTAAGTGGAGTTTTTCAAAAGGTACTAAGTCAGTTGGGTATTCAACTCCTACTGAAAGCCAATGGATGCCTAAATTACTTTTTGTGTTTCTAAAAATCTTCCCTGTAACTCTGTATTTCTGAACATAGGAAAATTTCAGCTACATTTAAGCTCTGCTTACATGCATGTAACATGGCAGTCAAACTACCTTCTACAGTATCTTTCAGAGAAAAATAAAAGTCCTTGATTATGCTGTTCTTCAAAGAATAGCTGAATTATAAATGTCTTAGAAAAACAAAACAACCACCCACCAAAAATGAAAGAATCCACATAGCAAGATTTTAATCCAAATCAACAACTGATTATGAAACAATATAAGGCTAATTGGCTAGGTCTACATTAGGGAAAGTCCACTTCATTAGTTCGAACTAACTGCCCTTAGTTTGAACTTGCTAAGGTTGAACTAAGGGTTAGTCCTGATCTCCACTGGACTTAGTTTGAACTAACGCTCGAACTAAGTGCTTAGTTCGAACTAAACACCATTAGTTACTAGTTTGAACTAAGGACTTCCTAAATTTGAACTAAGAAAAGCCTGATGTAGACAGGTAAAAAGTTAATGCAAATTAAGCCTCCTTAATCCAAACCAACTTGCCATTATTGACGTAGCCATTAAGTTTAACACTGGGCCTGATCATGTGTGTGTGATCTAGCTCACTGAGGAATCCCTTTCCCAGTCTCCTTAATGCTCTGCTCTGGGTTCTTTGCTTGTTACACCATGACCCCCTGATGCAGCAGCAAAGTTATCTCATCTGTGGCATGCTGGAAGTGTGGAGCAGTTAAAGCTATGCTCCCTCCTGCACAAGAAAGAAGGCACACTGGGATAAGTGAGTAAAGATGCACCTCACACCTATGCTTCTCTGGATATAAAAGATGGGACACAGTACAGTATTCTGTTGGACAGTCTCTGTAAAAGCTTTATAAACTTGAATATTATTTCAAATGCAAATGGTAAATTACAGAGCTCTGTTTCATCCTCTAAGCAGTAAGTACATCAAATACAAAACTGAAAATGTTGTATTATTTTCCTATGGTTTTCTTGGGAGAAAATTATTGTTTCCAAGCATCATTACGATGTACTGCACATCAAAAGAACATAAGAATGGCCGTACTGGCACAGATCAACAGTCTCTTGTCTTCTGACTGTGGCAAATACCAGATACTTCGGAGGGAATGAACAGAACACGTGATAATCAAGAGAACCATCCCTTGTTGCCCATTCCCAGATTCAGGCAGAGGCTAGATTCATTTCAGATCACAATTTTGCATCCCTGCCCATCCTGGTTATTAGTCAGTGGGGGACCTATCTCCATGAACTTATCTGGGTTTTTTATTTTAAAACTCTGTTATATTCCTGACCTTCATAACATCCTCTGGCTAAAAGATTTCCACAGGTTGACTGTGCAATGAGTGAAGAAAGACTTATTTTTGTTCATTTAAACCTCTTGCCTACTAATTTCGTTTGGTGATCCCTTAGTTCCTGTGTTAAGAGAAGGAGTAAATAACACTTCCTTATTTACTTTCTCCACATCAGGCATGATTTTACAGACTTCCATCACTTCTCCCCCTCCCTTATTTATCTTTTTTAAGCTGAAAATTCCAGGTTTATAGGGATATTATTTTGTATTTTCTTCCACACCACATATGCAGCTTTTCAGTAGATATACTGTGCAGCATGTGAGTAGGCTACTGAATGTACTGCAATGGGACTATGTGTTTGTGCAGCAGTGGTCCATGCCATATTACCCAGTTCAGGATTGAGGTTCAAGTTTCTTAAAGTCAATGCTTTTAAAAGAATTGTTTCTAGTTCTACTTACATGCCATGTGCTTTACACCTCAACTGAGTCATTCTTCCCACTCTACCCCTTCCTTTTACATATTTAAGCCCAAATTTCCAAGGTTAGCTTCAGATTCTGAATGCCCTAGTTTTTGGATGTGGAACTAGCAGTAGCTGTGGCCTCATTTTCCTAAGCACTGAGCAGCTACAACTCCAGCTGAAGTCAGTCAGAGCTGTGGGTTTGCTGCAGTTCTGAATATTTGTCCTTACACCCACTGTAAGTTAGGCATTCAAAAACTGAGGCAACAAAAATCAGAGGCTAGATTTAAAAAAGCTGGCCTTGATCTTGAAATAATATCTATTATATAAATATAAAAGTTGAATCAAACTTTATAAAGTGCATCAGCAACTCCTTTTATCCATAAATTATTGAACGCTTCAGGTGGATCAGGGTAATTCATCCTTTAAATGAAGGCATAGGAAACTTCAAACTCTGCTTGACATATTTCAGTTGTACTAACTGACTATGGCAATGTCTGAGGCCTCAATAAAAAAAAAAAATCAAGACTACAAGACATTAGTGACGCTGCTGAATTCACTGAATGACAGCTTGAAATGAGCAACAAAGGTGAAACGTCAAAATGTGTAAGCGGGGTCTGTATGGAATCTCCCCAGTGGAGCTGGTATTTGCACGAGCACATGCGCTCTGCGTAGGTGCTCAGCATGATAGGACTGTTTTGCCCAAATAATCCCTTTAACTGGTATTGGGTTACAAATCACTTTAGTGTTAAATACAGGAATGGTGAAATATTGTTCCCCTTACTGAATGAGCAAACGGCAGCAGAACTGTGCATAGCCTGTTCTGACTGAAGGGTTGCTATCGTCTGAACCAAACTGGCTAGGCAAGGAGCTCAGATCCTAGATCCCTGTGAAAGTTGATAGAGGATAGAAACAGGTATTCCTGCCTGGAAAAGTCCCAGGGATGGTTTAACCTGCCCTCCCACTGCTCAAAGTGAGCTAATTAATATTTTATTAGGATATTTTTGTCAAGAACTCCCAAGAGATGACATCGCCTACTGCGGTATGGTGCTCCTGCCCAGCTTCAGCAGTGAGGTTTACCCTCTAAGAGCTGACAATCACTGAGAGCACAGAATCAGGGAACAAGGTGGAAACTCAAGAGACCAACCCCAAAGGTCCTAGTGGGGAAGCAGGTGGTGGCAGATGGTGAGAGTGTACAGAGCGGCCGGAAGGGAAACTAATGGGACATTGGCAAAGCAGCCTGCAGAGAAACAAGTGGCCAGCAGGGCAGCCGGTAGAGTGACCAGAACAGTGAGTAAGCCAGATCCCTTTTTCCCTGGAGGTGAACTCTGCAGCTACACCTCTAGATTCTGGGTCAGTCTTGGTTAAGGATAACATCTATGAGTGGAGTGCTATGAAGGGAAGGGCACATTAAAGAAACTTCTTGCCGCTGGATTTAAGATCCTGAAGCAAAAGGGGACTGGCTCACCTACTTTGGGGTGGATGTTCTGTTCATGATTTTATGCATGTAAATACTGCTTGAGGCATTTGCCCAAGTTAATGCCCAGTTACTTTTCCATTTGTTATTAATAGTCTTTTTTACATATTCAGCCTCTGTGCTTGCAGGAGGGGAAGTATTGTCTCTAGCAGTGCCCAAGAAGTGGTGTGTAATTGTCCCAGTTTACTGGGTCAGTGCTCAAGTCAGTTTTGTGTTGTATTCTTGAAAGGAACCCCCAGATATTGAACCCTGCCCTTGTTGCTGCCACTGCCAACTGACAGAGGGGATCGAGCCCTGCAGATCAATAGGTATGCAAATCCACGGGTGCAGATAACCACAGACTCATGGCTGTGGATTGACCCCTGGATACGGATTCTATTTTTATCTGCCCAGGGTGTAACCCATCACTCCAGCTGCTGCTATGATCTGTCTCAGCAGTATATAGGGGAACAAGGAAGCATTCCAGCCAATCCTAGATCAGCTCTGCTTGTGGTCTCCAGCCAATCAAAATCTCGGTTGCAACAGGTTATGGTTTGAAGAGTCACTGCTCACTGTCTGCCAGTCATATGCTGGCCTTGACTGGCCCATTCCCCATGGCTTCCCTTCCTATTTCTTCCTTTTCTTGTTTGCCATTTGCATGCCATGCTGTCAATCAGAGATTTCATTAGTAGCCAAGGAAATCTGATTGACACAGCATGCGAACTGTAAACAAGAAAAGGAAAAAAAGGACAGGTACCATGTGGGGAATGGGCAAGCTTACTCTGAACTAATTGGAACCCAGTCTACACTGGCCTTTGGCTAGTTTGGACTAAAAAAAAAAAAAAAAAAAAAAAAAAAAAAAAATTAGTTTGAACTAATCAAAGGTTAGTTTGAACTAGTTAGTTTGGCTGGTTAGTCTGAACTAACTGCTTAGTTCTAACTCATTAGCATTTTTATTTTGAACTAGCCCAATGGAGACATGCTAAAAACTAAATGTAGTTTTTTAGTTCGAACTAACTTTTAGTTCAAACTAGCCAAGCTTTTTTTAGTTCAAACTAACTTTTTAGTTTGAACTAAAAATAAGCGTGGCTAGTTTGAACAGAAAGTTAGCTCAAACTAAAATGCATGCTTCATTCAAAGTAACTTTTGAACTATTTAGTCTGAACTAAGATTTTTGGTGTAGACATAGCCTGTGAGCCCAAGCTCAGCTGTGGATGCACTTACAGATATAGATAAAACATGGCATGTGGATCACAGACCAAATAGGTAGTATCACTAAGTGGATACAGATCAGATTTGGATCCACATTTTTGTATCCATGCAGGGCTCTAGTTACAAATGCACTGGGCATTCATTATTGTATGTCCACTTCAAAGAAAATTCTCTTTAGGATTCAGTAGGTAAAATATCTAATGATGTTTGCAGGACAGAATCAAAAGACAAGAGTACCAAAGAGGTTCAAAATCTCTAAAAGGAAGTTATGCTATAAAACAGCTTCCAGTTTATACTGGATATATTAGCAGAATCTAGAAGGTTTCGTTAGACACAGACGGCCCTTGCAGAACTGGGTAAACAGGACTGTTTCTCTACCCTCTTATAACTGCTTTATACAATTGTAATTCCAACGATATCAACTGATAAAATTATTAATAATGAAACTGTAATTTATTTTAGACACATTGATTTTCCTAAGGGAGCCTAGAGGCTACTTGTTTACCCTTTCTAGGAGAATGAGGTGTTCTACGCTGTTTGATAGAGCTGGATGAATAACTCATTTTCAGTTTTGTGGCAGTTCTAGAAAATAAAAAGAAAACTGTTTAGCATCAGATAAAACTGAAATTTTAAACAATATTTGGTGAATGGTAAAATATCTGTTTTGGATTGACTAAAACATGTTTTATTTGGCCTGGTGTAGATTACATCACACTAGATTCAAGAAATGAAGAGAGGAGGGTGGTGAGGTTGCAACCTTCTGCTGCTGTTTAATCCAGTGGTTAAGGCATGCACCTAGAATGTAGCTGACCAAAAGTTCAATTCCTCCCTTGACTGACATGGTGACAGTGCCTCACTAGCAAGCTATAAAGTCATTTTTACCTCTCCCTAGCCAAATGAGTAAGTGGCAATTCATAGCAACAACAAGGATAAAAGTGAGAATGACTCTATAGCCCAGTTGTTAGTACACTTACTTAGGACACAGGAAAGCCAATGTCAAATCCCTGCTCCAATGGCTATTTAATTATTTATTAAAAAAAGCAGAACAGCTCCAACAACAGAGACTGAGAGAGGCCTAGAATATCCCATATCTCAATGATAAAAAGCACAATTATGCAGTGTGGTAAACTAAGTTCAAATCCCTTTTCCACATCAGACAGAGGGACAAATTCAGTCTGGATCTGCCACACCCCAGTTCAGCGGGCTAATCACAGGGCTAAAAGTTATGAGGAGGACAGAAATACATGTACCTCCCACAAGCCCCCTAAGAGTTTGAGGGCTCTGTGCAGTATCTTAGCTGTTCCGAGCACTGCACTCTTCTGGACAGAGAGCTCTGATGTTGTTCCTGGGATCTGTTGGAGCCACTCTCCCAGCTTAGGAGTCACAGCCCCGAGTGCTCCTACCACCACTGGGACCACTTTGGCCTTTACTTTCCACATCCGTTCTAGTTCCTCTTTCAGGCCCTGGTACTTCTCCAGCTTCTCATACTCCTTCTTCCTGATGTTGCTGTCACTTGGCACTGCTACATCTATCACCACCGCTGTCTTCTGGTCCTTGTCTATTACCAGAAGGTCTGGTTGACTGGCCAGTACCTGCCTGTCCGTCTGGATCTGGAAGTCCCACAGAATCTTAGCCCTGTTATTCTCCACAACCTTCTGTGGAATCTCCCATCTGGTCTTGGGAGGGTCTAGCCCATACACTGTGCAGATGTTCCTGTACACAATGCCAGCTACTTGGTTGTGCCGTTCAGTGTATGCTGTTCCTGCCTGCATCTTACATCCCGCCACTATGTGTTGGACTGTCTCTGAGGCCTCTCTGCACAGTCTGCACCTTGGGTCCTGTCTAGTGTGATAGACCCCTGCTTCAATGGATCTGGTGCTCAGTGCCTGTTCTTGTGCTACTAGGATCAGTGCCTCAGTGCTGTCTTTTAGTCCAGCCTTTTCCAGCCACTGGTAGGATTTCCTAATGTCAGCCACCTCAGCTATCTGTCAATGGTACATCCCATGCAGGGTCTTGTCTTGCCATGGCACTTCTTCTGCTTGATCTTCCTCCCATGTCTGCTGCTGCTGCCTCAGGCATTCTCTCAGCAGCTCATCTTTGGGTGCCATCTTACTCATGTACTCCTGGATGCTCTGGGTTTCATCCAGGACAGTGGCTTTGACACTCACCAAAGCCTGCCCGCCTTCTTTCTGGCTGGCGTACAGTCTCTGGGTGTTGGATTTGCGGTGGAAACCTCCGTACATTGTGAGGAGCTTCCGGGTCTTCACATCGGCAGCCTCCATATCCTCCTTTGGCCAGCTCACTATACCAGCAGGGTATCTGATGACTGGCAGGGCGTACCTGTTGATGGCGTGGATCTTGTTCTTCCCACTGAGCTGGCTCTTCAGGACCTGTCTTATCCTTTGGTGGTACTTGGATGTTGCTGTCTTCCTTGCCTCCTCATCGTGGTTCCCATGTGACTGTGGGATGCCAAGGTAATCATTGCATGGATGAGATGAGACAAGATATATATATATATATATATATATATGTATACATATATATACATATATATATACCAACGCCCTTTGATACGGGAGACCGGGGTTCAAATCCCGGTGGGTACCTGTCTACCTTCCCAGTAGGGGTCCCTGGGCAAAAGACCCCCTAACGCCTCACTTGCCTACCTCGAATATGAGAGTGACACGAACTAGGAGAGTCATGCCGGCTCGGACGTCGCCCAGATTAACAAGGTCCGCGCCAAATGTTGGGGAACCAGGACAATCTGACAATAAGTGGGCTACTGGAACAAACCATGCATGGACGAGACAAGAGAACCTGGAATTGATGGAATGCTACTACAACAGCAGACCTAATGAGAGGGGATATATGAAACGTATGAGGGAACTATGGATGGACAAAAGACCTACATCCACACTAACTGAGAAACAGCTAGTTACCCAACGCTTCAACATAGTAAAGAGGCAGCTGCTCTCACAACTGGAGATAGACCAACTCCACATTACCTCCTGGACTCAAGAAGAAGCCCCAGAAGAACAACTAGATGTGCAGCCAACACCTGAAGCTGGAACTTCACTGCCACCTCCTCCATTACAGAACACAGCAGCTGATATGAGGCATAAGATCATGGATAAACTAGCTGCAGTCAACCCTCGAGACGATTACCAAGGCTCGTTGGAGAAGTACCATCAGATAGTATGCTAGAAGATGCCAATAGAGCCCTAATGACAATTCCTACTACCACCATCACTGAAACCAATGAACTGGTATATGCTACAGCCTCTGTAATCCTGGAGATGCTTGGCTACACAATCAGCAAGAACAGCAGTACATACCCCCCCCCGGAAAATGAGGTTGGAGGATAAGATCAAGGCAACCCGGAGAGAAGTTAGCCGGCTGGTGGAACTACAGAAGGGTGTAGAGATTAAGGATAAGACTCAGCTACTGAAAAAATACAAGGGCCTGACTCCATCTGAAGCCCTAGAGACTGCTAAGCAAAGGCTCACAGCACTGGCCACCAGGCTAAGGAGATACAGTAGAGAAGCAGAGGCCAAAAAGATAAATGCCCTGTTCTCCAAAGAACCATCCAAAGTGTACTCCCAACTGCAGTGCAACAACACAATAACAGCAGAGCCACCAACAGCAGAAACTGAACAGTACTGGAAGAACATATGGGAGAAAGAGAAGACTCATAACACCAGTGCAAAGTGGCTGCAGGACCTGAGAACAGACCACAGCAATCTCCCAGAACAGGAACCAGTCACCATCACAATAGCCGACATCCAACAGCGGGTCAAGAACATGAAGAGCTGGACAGCACCTGGCCTGGACATGATCCACACCTACTGGCTATAGAAACTAACAGCAGTGCATGAACGCCTAGCAGCACAGATGAACCAGCTGCTAGCAGCAGACTCCCGCCCAGACTGGCTAACACAAGGAAGGACAGTGCTGATCATGAAAGACCCCCACAAGGGAACAGCACCATCCAACTACCGGGCAATAACCTGCCTCCCCACAACATGGAAAGTCCTATCAGGCATCATAGCCACCAAGCTACAGGACCACGTGGGCCAGTACCTGAGCACAGCTCAGAAGGGCATTGGGAACAACACCAGAGGCTCAAAACACCAGCTGCTCATAGATAGAGCAGTCGCCCAAGACTCAAGGTCTAGACAGACCAATCTGAGCACAGCCTGGATTGACTACAGGAAAGCCTACGACTCAATGCTGCCACATGGATCTGTGAATGTCTGGCGCTATACAAAGTCAACAGGACACTAAGGACCTTCCTCAAGAACTCAATGGGACTGTGGAAGACAACACTGGAAGTCAACTCAAGACAGCTTGCACAAGTGGCCATCCTGTGCGGCATATACCAAGGTGATGCGCTGTCCCCACTGCTGTTCTGCGTTTGCTTGAACCCCCTCAGCCAGATAATCACAAGGACTGGATATGGATACAAGTTTAAGAGTGGAACTACCATTAGCCACCTCCTCTACCTGGATGACATCAAGCTGTATGCTAAGAATGAACAAGACATCGACTCGCTAATCCACCTGACACGGATCTACAGTGAGGATATTGGGATGTCATTCAGACTGGAGAAGTGTGGCCAGATGGTAGTAAAGAGAGGAAAGGTAGTCAGGACTGATAGGGTGGAACTACCAGCAGGCCACATAGCAGACATACAGACCAGCTACAAGTACCTTGGCATCCCACAGTCACATGGGAACCACGATGAGGAGGCAAGGAAGACAGCAACATCCAAGTACCACCAAAGGATAAGACAGGTCCTGAAGAGCCAGCTCAATGGGAAGAACAAGATCCACGCCATCAACAGGTACGCCCTGCCAGTCATCAGATACCCTGCCGGTATAGTGAGCTGGCCAAAGGAGGACATGGAGGCTGCCAATGTGAAGACCCAGAAGCTCCTCACAATGTACGGAGGTTTCCACCCCAAGTCCAACACCCAGAGACTGTACGCTAGCTGGAAAGAAGGCAGGCGGGGTTTGGTGAGTGTCAAAGCCACTGTCCTGGATGAAGCCCAGAGCATCCAGGAGTACATCAGTAAGATGGCACCCAAAGATGAGCTGCTGAGAGAATGCCTGAGGCAGCAGCAGCAGACATGGGAGGAAGATCAAGCAGAAGAAGTGCCATGGCAAGACAAGACCCTGCATGGGATGTACCATCAACAGATAGCTGAGGTGGCTGACATTGGGAAATCCTACCAGTGGCTGGAAAAGGCTGGACTAAAAGACAGCACTGAAGCACTGATCATAGCAGCACAAGAGCAGGCACTGAGCACCAGATCCATTGAAGCAGGGGTCTACCACACTAGACAGGACCCAAGGTGCAGACTGTGCAGAGAGGCCTCAGAGACTGTCCAACACATAGTGGCAGGATGTAAGATGCAGGCAGGAACAGCGTACACTGAACGGCACAACCAAGTAGCTGGCATTGTGTACAGGAACATCTGCACAGTGTATGGGCTAGACCCTCCCAAGACCAGATGGGAGATTCCACAGAAGGTTGTGGAGAATAACAGGGCTAAGATTCTGTGGGACTTCCAGATCCAGACAGACAGGCAGGTACTGGCCAATCAACCAGACCTTCTGGTAATCGACAAGGACCAGAAGACAGCAGTGGTGATAGATGTAGCAGTGCCAAGTGACAGCAACATCAGGAAGAAGGAGTATGAGAAGCTGGAGAAGTACCAGGGCCTGAAAGAGGAACTAGAACAGATGTGGAAAGTGAAGGCCAAAGTGGTCCCAGTGGTGGTAGGAGCACTCGGGGCTGTGACTCCTAAGCTGGGAGAGTGGCTCCAACAGATCCCAGGAACAACATCAGAGCTCTCTGTCCAGAAGAGTGCAGTGCTAGGAACAGCTAAGATACTGCGCAGAACCCTCAAGCTCCCAGGCCTCTGGTAGAGGACCCAAGGTTGAGGATGACACATACCACCCATAAGGGTGAGAAGGGATTTTTTTTTCTCCAAACTATTCCTTGAATTCGTGTCAAATTTTCATGTAGTTTCTGGTTGACCAAAAGTACAGTTTCCCATGAATAAACTATTTGTCTAATCTATTTCATCCAGCTTGAGTCTGTGGCTGGTACTTGGAAACTGGAAGTTATGGAGATGGATGTCTGGATCTTACTTGTTAGCACAAAAGCTAATGAGATAAAGAGGGCAGAAGCAGGGGAAATGGGTTTTGTGATTTGCTACATAATACAAAGTAGGGAAAGGATGCTGCTTGTGGACAGCATGTAGCAAGTTTGACTTCAAACAGCTGTGATCTCTTGATTATGTTGGAAGTTGAGATGGTAGAAGACACTTCATCTAATTAAATAACTGAAGGGCAGTATATGGAAGTTAAGTGCTTATACATTTTAGCTGGCTTGTAAAGTGTTGAAGTAGAAGAGAATCAAAACATTAAAATCTTCTCAACAGTTCTTCAATAGTGGTAATTACATTGAGTGCATTACTTCACAGTAAACATTGCATTTGTCTAAGATAATTTTGTTTTCTGTGCAGTCTGTTTTTTGTGCAGCTTTTAATCTGAGGACAAATGTGGGTGGTTTTAAAGCAACAAATGAAGATCACTGGCTATGCACTCAATGATGTTTGATGGAAAACTTTGACGTGCACATTCATATCTGATATGTTTTCTAAGATCTGTCCTAGTTTTCAGCTACTACCAGGTTTTCAGACATGCAATTCTATTCATTAAGATAAATGCATTTTTAAATGACTGAATGTCTCACATTGGCTTACATATCAGTGGTATTTTCATATCTCTAAGACAACATTTATGTGTTATAATGCCCATTAAGTAGTCAGCATTAAGATGCAAAGCCAACTGGGGTCATTGGGTGTCCTTCCTTTTATGTGAGGGGGATTCAGATCAGAGCCTCAAGAACTAATAATAAAGGTGCAGTTTATATCATAATAAAAATGATTTTTCTTCTGACTATAATAAATGTACATTTTTTGCCCAACCACACTGATTCAGGAAAACATCTCTGTTCAGGACAACTCTAACATTTGTTTTAAGTCCCAAATCCTTAAATACTATCCTGATTAATTAATTATGGGTGTTCTCCTGAACCAGGATGCTAACATCAGTGGTTAGAGTTAGCTTCCAAAATCCAATTTAATTCTTAAGATACTCCTTTCCTCTGCCTAGTGGTTCACAACTTCAGTGCACTACTCTAACTACATGACCTGTCCTCTCATTGAGATCAAGTTTAGAAGAAGTCCAGTGGGAAATCTAAGCCAGTCAAAAGCAGCATATCAGTCTCCTTGATCCAGGAAGGGATGGTTATAACAAGGAACCCCACACAGAACAGTATCTTCTTGATGTATTTGTTCAGTTGCCAAATTTATTCATTTTTTAGAATGGATCCGAGACCTCCTATGGTTTTGGTATCAGGAGGATTGGTGATAAAATCTCCTGTCTTGAAAAAAGGATGGCATCTCTTCTCCATCCCTCAAAGAACATAGAATCTTCACTTCTTGTCTTAGCATAAACTTGTGAAGAGGTTCCTTGGGAAGTGGGCAGGAGGGTGGGAAGGGCATAGAAAGAAAATGCAGAGTATATTCCAATTCCACTATGCTTAGAACCCATTTGTCTGAGGTGATGGACTGCCATTCATGTTGAAAATGGGATAACCTGTCTCAGAAATGTGTGATTTGTAGGGAAAGGCCAGTGAGATCCTGACTGAATTATAAGCTGGTCCTGACGGAAAGAGAAACTGATTGGTTTGCCTAGGGATGACTAGATGAACTGTCCAAGGATATAGAAGGCAAAGGTCTCCTCTTCTCCTTATACTGGTTAGCCTAATGGAAGAGGTCATATACTGCTTAGGCTGTTAGTGAGGAGAATAATTTTTCTCTCTTTCTGGCCAGAATATGGAAGCATAAGGACTTTAAAGCTCCTCTCAAGCTCTCTAAGGTGTGCAAGGCATCATCAGTTTTAGAAGAACACAACTCACACCTTTGAAAGGAGACTGCAACCAGAAGGAATGGCACATAGTAACCTGCCAAACTTTGCTTCATCCAAGGATGCCTTCAGAGCTAAATGAGAGACCAACAAATGATCAACAAGAAGGAAGAAAAACTGTTCTGCAAAACCTTCCAGCAACCGGCTTGTGAACTCAGAGCTTGCCTCCCAGTTAAATAGTTGTCTCTCAACAATGCCTGGTGATTTACATTGCCACACATTGTAAAATAAATTTGTCTGCCAAAACGGTCAAGGTCTTGATATCTCTTTTATTATGGAAGCTTTAGTGTGCTGTTGACAACCCTCTCATTCACCATGTACATTACTACTGAGCTCAGCAAAGGGTATAAATAAAACTGCTGCAACAGAATGTTATATGTTTGTTTGACCGAAGGTACGAGGGAACAGTGAGATTCACACAGCATTTTAGGAGGCTGAGTAAGGGACTTGTTTAGGGGCAAGGCCAACTTTCCTACTGGGGTGGAATGTAGAAGACCAGCACCCTTATGGGTGTCCTCAGCCACTAGCTCCACCTAAATGTCAGGAGAACCTGACCTTCTCCTACTGAACTCTTGATAATCATAGTAAATTCATCTGGTACTAGGGACAATACTAGTACTGAGTCCTCATCAGATGATAAAGAGGATGCACAAAAGAGAGGCAAAGGAGAGAACTGAAGAGACTGGTTCTGTGGTACCAGGGAAAGCTGAAGTTCTGGAGGAAGTTGAGACAAATCCTGATTTTGACAGTCTGTAGGGTGATAAGTATTAACCGTTACTAATCTCAGTACCAGTCGGAAAAAATTCCCTTCTAGGCAACCTAGTTGACCTAGATAGCACAGAAGTGCATCTGGATGTTGGAAGCATTCCCCCAAGGCAACCAATAAGGACAGCATGTTGGCTGGCATGGTGCCAGGCTTCAGCTACATCTGACACAAGAGTCCCAATCCTTAACTGTTGTCTTTTCAATACTCACAGACACTAAGGTCAGAAGGGACCAGTACGGTCATCTAGTCTGACCTCTTGCACAAGGCAGGTCTCAGAACCTCACCCATCCACTCCAGCAATGAGCCTCTAACCTATAACTGAGTAATTTAAGTCCTCAAACCATGATTTAAGGACTTTATGATACAGAGAATTCACCAGCAGGTGAGCCATGTCCCATGCTACAGAGGAAGGCAACCTCCCCCACCCCAAGCCCTAGCCAATCAGCACTGTGGCAAAATTCCTTCCTGACCCCCCGATATGGCAAACAGTTAAACCCTGAGCATGTGGGCAAGTCTCACCAGCCAGTCACCCAAGAAAGAATTCTCTGTAATAACTCAGAACCTGTCCCATCTACCCTCCCTTCTTAGGCCACTTGCATATTCACCACCAGTAGTCAAAGATCAAAGATCAATCAATTTCCAGAGTAGGCAACCCCATTACACCATCCCTTCCATAAACTTAACAAGCTCAGTTTTGAAGGCTGTTATGTTTTCTGTCCCTACAGTTCCGCTTGGAAGGCTGTTCTAGAACTTTACTCCTCTGATGGATAGAAACCTGTGTGTCTAATTTCAAGCCTAAGTTTCCTGATGGACAGTTTACATCCATTTGTTCTTGTGTCCACATTGATTCTGTACTCAAATAATTCCTCTTCCTTCCAGATATTTATCCCTCTGATGTATTTACAGAGAGCAATCACATCACCCCTCAACATTTTTTCGGTTAGGCTGAACAAGCCAAGCTCCTTGAGTCTCCTCTCATGAGGCAGGTTTTCCATTCTGCAGACCATCCTTGTAGCCCTCTTTGCACCTGTTCCAATTTGAATTTATCCTTTTTAAACACGGGGGACCAAAACTGCATAAAATATACTAAGTGGGGTCTCCCCAGTGCCTTGTACAGCTGCACTAACACCTCCCTCTCTACTTGAAATACCTCTTCTGATGCATCCTAGAACCACATTAGCTTTTTTTCACAGCTACATCACATTGGCAGCTCACAGTCATCCTGTGATCAATCAGTACTCCCGGATCCTTCTCCTCCTCAGGCCCTTCCATCTGATGCATTCCCAACATATAGGAAAAATTCTTATTTGTCCCTAAATGCATGACCTTGCACTTCCCATTATTAAATCTGATCCTATTCCTCCAATTTACAAGGTCATCCAGATGTTTCTGTATGGTATCCCGTTCTTTCTCTGTATTAGCATACCTCCAGCTTGGTGTCATTTGCAAACTTAATTAGCACATTCCCACTTTTTGTGCCAAGGTCAGTAACAAAAAGGTTAAGTAAGATTGGTCTCAAGACTGACCCCTGAGGGATTCTGCTAGTAATGTCCCACCAGCTTGACAGTTCACTCTTCAGTATGACCCACTGTAGCCTCCCCTTTAACCAGTTCCTTATCCACCTTACTACATTCACAGTAACCACATTCTTTTGTAACTTTTTTTTAAATTTTGTAACTTAACTAATAATAATTCCCTATGTGGAACTGAATCAAATGCCTTGCTGAAATCTAAGTAAATTAAATCCACTGCATTCTGTTATCCTTTCATAAAAGGAGATAAGGTTGGTCTGGCTCAATCTACCTTTCAGAAAGCCATGTTGTATTTTATCCCAATTACCATTATTCTCAATATCCTTTACGACTTTCTCCTTCAAAATTTTCTCCAAGACCTTGCATACTACTGAGGTCAAACTAACAGGCCTGTAACTACCCAGATCACTTTTTTGAAAATGGGAACTATATTAGCAATTCACCAGTCATACAGTACAACCCCTGACTTTACAGGTTCATTAAAAATCTTTGCTAATGGGCTGGCAATTTCCTGAGCCAGTTCCTCTAATATCCAGGCCTTGTGATTTAGTCCCATCAAGCAGCTCAAGTTTGGCTTTTACCTTAGGTATGATAATTTCCATTTTTGTGTCTTCATTTCTATTACCTACCCTTACTCTGTCCGAGGCTCATCATCACTCTCATTAAAAACAAAGTACTTATTCAGACATACAGCCAGGCCTAGATTATCCTTGACCTCCACCCCATCCTCAGTGTTCAACAGTTCCACTTCTTTGTTTTCTTCCTATTTATATGGCTAAAAAACCTGTTAGTATTGGTTTGTGGTGAGTATAGGAATGGTACCTAGAGGAAGCTCTACCCTCTTGGTAGAATGAGGCTCAAGAACCAATAAAGAATCATTGTATTCTGTGGTCCAAGATAAGTACCGGGAACAGTCCTCGATGACTAAGATTCATTCTAGATCTATGTCAGGAACAGAGTGCAAGAGGAAACACAGATGGCTTTCTAGTGTAATGCAACAAGTTGTATAGAGGAGACAGTACCAGAACTGATGAAGTCAAAAAGGGTGGTACCTGGTTTGTTGTTGATAGTTGCAAAATAGAGAATTGAGTATCAGAGGAGAATCCTCACACTGAAGTCAAGATGATGGCAATACCAACAGGCATAGCAAGTTCCTCACCATGGCATGAGTCTCCAGCAACACGGATACAAACACTGGTAGTTGTCCAGGCATGATCAGAATATCATGATCCATTAGATCTGAAGACATAGCCAGTTTCAACAGCAGATGGGAAGTTCAGGGACTCACGTGTGTAAGCTGAGGAGAATGTTTTACTGTTGGTACCAGATTGACCTTCTGTTGAGGAATCCCAGTGGCTGAGTTCTGAGGGAGCAAATGCCAGTTCTTTTTATTTTTCTGAGGCCAGGAATGCTCTGAATCCCTTAGTCTCAAAAAAGATGTTCCTAATGATCAGGTATCTGTGGTGCTTATTTGCATGCAAAACTGGATGAGCAGTCTTGGAAGAAGTAATGGAAGCACTTTTCTTGGATGATGATTAAGTTCTAACACTGGTGTTAACTGCCACATCCATCAGGATGTAAAAAGTTATTCTTCCCTCATTTTTTTCATGTTGATTTTGAATCCATAGTCAATGGAGCATCTGTCTCTGATATAGATCCTTCCTAAAGCACTTGAGGAAGTGCAAATGAGAGTCACTGCAAGGGATGGGTTTTGGACAACCCAACCTAAGTTTGAAACCTGGGAACCTTGTCACAGTCTCCCCATCACATGAGGGGGGTGTAGGTGGTCATACCTCATGGCTGGAGCAGGATACATACCCAGTAGTCAAAGCAGGGTGCAGGCCTAGTGGTCAGAACAGGATTTGGTAATCAGAAATCAGAGCCCAGGGTCAGAACTGGAGTCAGAGTCTGCATACCAGGATCAAAGCAGAGGTCATAGGTCAGGAAATATAGCTGAAGATCAGAACTAGGTTACCTGGAGTGAAGGGCAAGGCTGGATTTAAGGCAGGATCAGAGCTGGAACAAAAGAGAGGTAAAACTTAGAACAAGCAAGCATAAGAACTATTGCAGCCATGGCTAAATGTTTTAGGCAGTCACTGAACTGTTTCTGGGTTTAAAAGATGGTATTCTGCCTTTTCCAACAAAACATGGAGTATAGCCAATCAGATAGTCTACTACAGGTAAGCTGGGTTTGTTTGCAAGCTTGGACACCAACTCTGGTGCAGGCTCTGCTTCCAAACTGGCACTGCTGAAGGCCTAATTCCTAACACCCATAGATGAAGTGAGGCCTGAAGGCCACCTGAATGGAAACATTTGAACAAAAATGAAATTTTAAAACAAAATAAGAATAAAGAAAATACAAAAAAACAAACAAACATAGAATAATGAAATAAAATATCAATGGATAAGTAACTAAACAGCAGTAAGCTGACTCATATGGAGCTAGAGTCTCTGATCACAAGAAAGATGTGAAGGAGGGGTGGCCCCGTGCTTTATATCCTTGTTCAGAACACAAGGAGGTAGGATCTTGGTGGGGTCACCCCAATGGGTACTACTAGGGAAAACTTTCCTGCACTAGTGTATGGGATACTCTTACAGTGTAACAGACATGTGCAAGCACCCAAAGAACTGGTGTCAACAACTGCTTTCCTACTGATAACTCTTGGAAATGCATCAGGCTTATTGAAATTAATTCAGCAACTGCTAAACAACAAACTTTTTAGTTAATCTTAAATCAGACGATTACCCAAATCATTCATCCTTCTTTTTCTCATATCCTATAATGCAGTAACATTAAGAGAGGAAACCAGTGCAACCAACTCCTGATCTAAAGGCCACTGAACACAATGGAAAGACTAACTGATTTTAATGGGCTTTGAATCAGCACTAAATGAGTAAAACAATGACAGCATAGTGTTCTACATCCTCTATTCCTGGAAAAAAGTAGGACACTTGCTTACAATAAAATTGATTTAAAACAAAATCTAAATATCACTTGTTCCTTTTATTGCTTATAAAATTGTAGCTTCCATCTCAGTCACGAACACAGCTGAGCAAATAAGATCTGTCAAAACAGCATGGAAAAGAAGGTATGGAAGGAAAATCATAAGAGCGTCTATTGCACTTTTTGGCACAGATGTGGTGAGGGAGCTAAGTAACAGAAGAAAAGATTATCCTCTTATGTCAAAGTTGACCTGTAATTTGATCAAAGTCAAATTCAGACCTGAAGTTTATAATTGCTCTAAAATGCCTGTAATATTCATTCATTTAAAATTGTATAAGTGGTCAAAATATGACTAACATTAATTATGGAGTACTCATCATTCTTAAATGAAAACTTATCAAGTGCTTTTAAAAATAGCATTATGAATAAATGAACAAAAGTCTTGTTTTCCTATTTGCAGGCCATCTAAATATCCATAGTTTTCTTATATTATTACATTTGCCATATGTGATCAATTCTGCTTCTTCATAATTATTGGGCTGGACTTGAGTTAGAAAAGAATACAAGAAGGGCAAATACAATGGAGGGGATTAAAGCCAATGTTTTTCCTACAGACTTTCCCCATTCTCTGTTAAATGTATGGTGTCCTACTTTAAGAGAAGGTGAACATAACTTTACAAAAAGGACACAGATATATGAATGATACATGCTGGTGGGAAGAAAAAGAATCTCAATTCTAGGCTTCATACTAAAGCCCTTTGGAAAGGACTCTCATTATTTTCAGTGTAATTTAGATCACCCTCATTATGAGGCAGAAGCAGGAGAGTTGATGGATTTCTCTCCTCGGTAATGATCATGAAGGAGAGACTAAGAAAAGCTTCTGCTGACCGCTTAAAAATTTCTTCAGAAGTCTGCATTGGTGCTGATCTATTGATCTCCTTTCCTGGTGAAATGGCTGACATTTAGAAAATATATGCACAATAAGAAAGAGTGCATTTTTCAATATACACACTGTTGGCGCCACTGGTAGAAAGTATGACTTATGATTCAGGTTGTACAAAATTTAACACAGCCTTTGAAACTAGATGGAACTATTCTTCACTAGTCTGTCCATACTCAGAAACAGCATGACTAATTAGACATACAGTACCTTGAACCACTATTCCAGGAGTTTAAATATAATCATCTCCCTCTGCAATGACTAACATAAAGGCCAAAGATTTGATATTTGCCAACTGAATATATTAAGACCATTTTAGAACTGGTTTACCAAAAGAGGATTGAGCAATTAGTCTGCATTGACCAGCTCCAGTAATTTTATAAAATACTAATTGCAAAAAAGGCTCAGTATAAAAATGAAGCCAAAGAGACCTAAGACTTAATCCAAAACTCATGAAGTCAGTTGAAAGACTTCAATTAGCTTTTCATGAAGCTTTAATTGAGATTCTGTAAGATGCACACATTCTGCCTTGCTATGGACCACGTTCTACCATCCTTTATGAGATGAGTCAGTATTTTATTCTGTAAGTAGCCGTTCCATTGATGTTCATAGGACGTGAAAAAAGGTGCTACTGAATCTCAGTAAGGAGTGAAGAATTTGCACATGCCCTTCCAATCTTCTTGGTAAGCAGAACTGTGTTTGCTTCCTCCTGCATTCACAGACAGAAACCCTTTTGATATCCTTTGCAGGATTATAACGAATTTTCTCACACCTCATTCCCCATACAGGCTTTTAGTCTGAGTCCATGGGGACCTGTATGTCTGTGTGTGAGGTTTCAGGTTAATACATTTTCCTGTATGCACTTTATGGCTGGCATCTGTTAAGCTCAGAAAATAGTTTCAATTAAAAGTAAACAAAGGATAATAGAAGAGAAGGGTTTAAGGGATTATGATGAAAAAAGTGCAACTAAAGCTGACAAGTAAGAAAAAGGAAAGAAGGAACTGCAGCTAGGGTGGAAGTAAAGGAAGGAGACATCCTGTGTTACTTCATGACTTTATTTATACTTGTGGCAGTGGGTAGAGTATATATAGCTACATATTTTAGTGAAAGGCAAGCTGAGTCTACGTTCACTGCAGCATGTAGCTACTTGGAGTAGTGAAACCCTGTGGCAGGGGGAGGCAAAAATGGCAGCAGGGAAAGGCCCTAGCAAGGGAGAAGCAGTAGAATGCTATAGCGCTAAATGCAGAGGTGTGGATATGAAAGTATTGCTTTGACATGTAGACTGCCCTGTAGCGTATACACCAAACATTCAGGTGTCTCTCTTCTCTACTCAGTGGAGTAGTCCCTTATGTCTACACTGCTATTTATGTGCATGCTAGTTGGACGTGTAGTTATAAGTGAAGACCTACCCCCTATAAATTCAGTCATAGACATACCTGGTAGGCAGGAGATATAGCTTCATTTTAAATCTTCAGCTTCAGAAATGTTCCTTTCATCTTCCAGTCTCACCAGTGTAATTAATGTCTTTTATGTTGAAACTTTACTTCTTAAGCTTAAGAGCATGTATTTCATCAAAGAGGAACTCAAATGCAGCAAGAACAAAGTTCTGATACTACATGTTACAAGGGCCTTTGAAAGACTTTGTTAGAAATTCATTTTTCAAGCATAAAATGATTTATAAGTGTTACTTCTCCTTCGAGCACTACTCACATCATTCAGTTACAGGTGTCTACGTGCCACAGCGCACGGTAGCTCGGAAAGTCTTTAGTGTTAGCCTGTCAGGTCAGGGCGCATGGCCGATGCCCTGTCCACGCCACGGCCATGGCTATATAGGTGACTGTGATCCTGACCCTCCCAGTTCCTTTTTCCACCATTAGCGTCGGTTAGGATCAGCGTTACCTTGTGAAATGCAAGCGCCTGTCTTTCGCGCGAAACTTGAAATTCCAGGTTTCAAGCCTTGCTTAGGACGCTGCAAGGCTTTTCCAATGGACGACCTGCACGAGAAATTCCTCGCTTGCTTGGGTGAGTCCCACCTTGTGGTGGAGTGCTCCATTTGCCAATCCTTCAAGCGAAGGATTCAGCTGGAAAGAGAGCATCGTCTCCTCTCAATTTTGGGGAACAGAGCCACTCCACCCGAAGGCAGCCAAGCCACCAGCACTCTGCCGGACCGGACCCTTGATCGGCCCAGGCTCAAGATTCCTGCCAATCACCGGTACCAGGCTTGAAGTCTCAGCCCGCTATGGTATCACCTCGGCACCTCGCTGGTCCTCCGGTAGCCTCTCAGCTGCCCCGAGTAGGACACTGGCTCAGGCACCGACCTGCCAAGGGCATTCAAACCCGGCACCGGTGCAGAAGAAGAAGAAGCAGACCATAGTGGCACCCCCCCTCGGCACCACTGGACACGGTAACTCCCCTGGCAGTACCGCCTCTAAGGCTGGTACCGCTGGACCCGTCACCGTCACCGATACAGCTGCTTCCAGTGCCATCACTTCCAGTACTGTCAGACTCGGCACTGACAACACTCGCACTGATACCGGTAACATTGCGGGCCTCTTCACCCTTCTCCAACCCAGTAGAATCAAACCCGGCACTGGGCCTAAGTACCGCAGCTCTGCCTCGTCACTCCTCCAAAGAACTCTTGGTACCGGACTGCCGGATGCTGGGGGGGAGGTCGTCCAGATTGTCCTCTAAGGACCCCTTTCTTCCCCCCCAGGAGGAGCGTCCGAGAAAGCGGCTTCGAAAGAGCTCTGTATCACCGAACTTGAGGAGAATATGCCTATCAGGAGAGGTCTCTGCTCTCCCCATGGCTTCTATGCTGCCAACGAGGTCACCGCACAATGAGTGTACCCTTGACTGGCTGAACGCGACAGCAGATGATGCCTCCTTCCATTATGCCTGATCGCTGGTGCTGGAGTCCTTGGATTTCTCCAATGACAAGCCAGACCCTGATTCTACTCAACATAGCAGATCAAGGGCTCAATCATCCTCGTCACCTGACGAGCACCTAACTGACATGCCCACCGACCGTGAAGGAAATCTCCGCATCGAGTAGGACCTCCTCTGCCACATGGCAGCAGATCTGAAGCTGAAGCTGAAGCTGGGGGTGATGCAAGTGGAAGATGATTCCCTCTGTGATGCATGCCGTAGAGCCCCGCCAGCTAAGGTTGCGATTCCCCTACACTCCAGAGTGTTTTGTATCATCCAAGAATGCTGGCAAATGCCTTCCTCGATCCCGCCAGTGTCCAAAGTGCTGGACAAGAAATACTCTGTCTCCCCAGAAGGATTCCCCTTCCTGTTCCACCACCCAGCCCCAGGATCCCTGGTGGTCGATGCTGTCAACCAAAGGGAGAGACAGGGCCAGCTGAGCTCCACACCCAAGAACAGATAGGCAAGGACCTCTTGACCTACTGGGCAGGAAAGTTTACTCCTCTGCACCCCTACAGCTGCGTATCTCAAACCACTCAGCCCTGATGATGCGCTACATCTTCAACTTGTGGGAGGCTCTATGAAATCTCCACTCAGCCGTCTCCGAGGAGCACCTGAGAGACTTTGAGGCAATGCTGGATGAAGGAGAGAGAGCATCCAGGGATGCACTTGCGGGAACCTGGGACACAGTGGATACACCATCATGTATAATGGCATCAGCAGTCGTTATGTGCTGCTTGGCCTGGCTCCAAAACTTTGGCCTTTCCATGCAGATGCAACAGATTATCCAGGATCTTCCTTTCGAGGGTTCCAACCTCTTTGCATCTTCCACAGACTTGAAGCTGGATAGCATGAAAGACTTGAGGGCTACACTTCAGTCCCTCAGAATTTACACTCCTCAACCCATTAGGCACTCCTCGAGGTCACATCAGCAGCTACAGCAACAGTTACAGCAACTGAAACAGCAGCTGCAACTGCAGGCCCAGTTCCTGACATCCCTCCAGTTTCCCCAGCGCCATCTGGGGGCCCTGGACAAAGATAAGGGCTGATCAGGTAAAGGGGGTAAGCTCACAGTCTGCATGGCGTGGATGGGGATCGAATCGCTCGTCGGGCCGCAAACAGCATTTTTGACGGTCCCTCCGAGGGCAGTGCTCCACAACCTCTGTTCTCCCCCCACTGTCTCTGCCACTTCGCCCCACCATGGGCCTATGTCACGTCAGACCAGTGGGTCCTTGACACAGTGGCGAGAAGATACTGCATCCAGTTCCTTTCAACCCCTCGGGACAGGAAACCGCCCCCTCCCACAATACCAGAAAACCCAGATCTGCTGGGCAAGCTCGAGGTCGAATGCCAGAAGTTACTCTCCCTCAGAGCCATAGAAAAGGTTCCAAAAAGAGAATGCAGCAAAGGGTTCTATTCCTGCTACTTCCTAGTCCACAAACCTAACGGGGACCTACAACCCATTTTAGACCTCAGAGCACTCAACAAACACATAAAGAAAATAAAATTCCGCATCGTCTCCCTACCCCAGATTGTTCCCTCCCTGTCCCCAGGAGTTTAGTTCGCAGCCCTCAGCCTAAAGGATGCTTACTTCCACATAGTCATTTGGCCCCCATCACAGAAGTTTTCTCAGGTTCGTGGTTGCACAACACCACTACCAGTTCACCGCCCTGCCCTTCGGGTCATCGCTAGCTCCCAGGGTGTTCATAAAGTGTGTCACACCAGACGCAGCTTTCTTACACAGGAGGGGTATAAGAATCTACCCCTACCTAGACAATTGGCTCATAGTGGGCATGTCAAGTCGACAGGTACAAAACCATGTCGACCTGGTAATGAACCTGTGCAAGTTCCTGGGCTTCCACATAAACCTAGAGAAGTCCAAGCTTTGCCCCACTCAGGACACAGAATTCATCGGGCACGTTTAAATGCTTGACAGGGCACCGCGTCCTTGCCCCTGTCAAGATTTTGGTCCATCTGCACCATCATCACGGAGCTCCAGGCGCCCGGGCTGACCACAGCACACCAGTGCATGCAGCTCTTGGGACACACGGCAGCAGCCACGTTGGTAATCCGAACAGCCCGCTGCGGATGAAACCGTTCCAGCTCTGGTTCGCCACAAGCTTCCGACCAGGAAGGGACCGCCTGGACAAGGTACTCTCAGTCCCTCAATATGCCCTGGAGTCCCTCCAAATCTGGAAGGACCCTGACTTTGCGATGGAGGGAATTCCGTTCAGGGAGTCCAAGCCCTCAGTGACCCTGATAATGGATGTGTCCAACTCGGGCTGGGGAGCCCACCTGTCTGGGGGCCTCTCCACACAAGGTGTTTGGAATCCTGAGGATAGTCTCCTCCACATAAATGCGAAGGAGCTCCGGGCTATCAGGCTGCCCTGCATGACCTTCCTAGACCAGATCCGAGGCAGGGAAGTCCAGATCCTCTCAGACAATACAGTGGCCATGTTCTACACGAACCGTCAAAGGGGAGTCCGCTGCTTGGCTCTATGCAAGGAAGCAACCAAGATTTGGAAATTAGCGATAGACCATCACTTCACGCTGACTGCCTCCCACTTGCCCAGTGTAGACAACGGCATAGCAGACTCACTCAGCAGGAAACCCCTGGCGAATCATGAGTGGTCCCTCCACAACAAGGTTTTCTCCCTGCTGACAAACAGATGGGGAACCCCTCAGATCAACCTCTTTGCCACAGGGCAGAACTGCAAATGTCCCCCGTTCTGCTCGCTTCAGGGTTGGGAGGAGGGTTCTCTCAGCGATGCCTTGCTCCTCAATTGGTTGGGGGCCCTAATGTATGCCTTCCCTCTGATCCACCGGTTGTTACTGAAGGTACTTGCGGATGAGGCACACATCATTCTGATAGCCCCGGGCTGGCCCAGGCAACGCTGGTTTCCCCTCCTACAAGACATGTCCGTGAGGATCTTGTTCCGCCTCCCACGGTGGGCGGACCTCCTGACACAGGACTCGGGCCACCTTCGGCACTCAAACCCAGGCCTCCTGCAACTGACAGCCTGGATGGTTGCTGGCTCAGTGAGCAAGAGAGGTGTTGCTCAGATAGGATTAAGAAGGTCCTGGTTGGTAGCAGGAAACCCTCCAACAGGTCCAGCTACATGGCAAAATGGAACCACTTTTCCACTTGGTGCTGTGACAAAGACATAGACCCTACCTCCACACCAATTCAGGCAACTTTGGACTACCTTCATGATTTAAAAGAGAGAGGCCTATCCCTGTCCTCATTAAAAGTCTACTTGGTGGCAATTTCAGTCTTTCACCAAAGAGTAGATGGAGCTCCACTCTTTTCACACCTATCTGCCATAGATTCCTGAAAGGGGTGAAAAAACTTTTTCCCCACAGCAGTAAACCCACTCCACAGTGGGATTTGAACGTTGTGCTGCAGGCTCTGAGAGAACCTCCGTATGAGCCCTTGGACTCAGCCACCCTGCTCATACTGTCCTGGAAGGTGGCTTTCCTGGTAGCAATTACCTCGGCCAGAAGGGTCTCAGAGTTATGAGCCCTGTCCTCTAAACCTCCATATATGGTTTTCTTCCCAAACAAGTTGGTCCTTCGTCACCACCCCTCGTTCTTGCCAAAGGTTGCCACCCCCTTCCACATGAATCAAGAAATCTGCCTGCTGGTCTTCTATCCAAACCCTCAGGTGACAGAAAACCAGAGACGGTGGCACACCCTGGATGTGAGGAGAGCGCTCCTAATCTATATTGAGCACACATGATCTTTCCGCAAGACCTCCCAATTGTTTGCAGCGGTCACTGAATGCATGAGAGGCTCCCCAGTATCCTCTCAGTGCATATCCAAATGGATTGTGAACTGCATTAAAGACTGCTATGGAAGGTCAAACACACCTCTCCCAGAGACTGTGAGAGCCCACTCTACCAGAGCTCAGGTGTCTTCCACGGCCTTCCTCACCAAGGTCCTGATCCAAGAGATCTGCAGGGCCACTACGTGGTCGTCGATACATACCTTCACGATGCACTATGCCATTGCCCAGCAGGCTAGAGATGATGTTGATGTGGGCAGAGCTGTATTCAGTGTGAGTAGACTGTAACTCCCCCCACCATCCTTGGGTACGGCTAGCAGTCACCTGTAACTGAACGATGTGAGCAGCGCTCGAAGGAGAATGGTTGGTTACTTACCAGTAACCATCCTTCTTTGAGATGGGCGGCTCACATACATTCAGGTCCCTCCCACCGTCCCCGCTAATGGAGTAGACAAAGTTATAATGGACTGGGAGGGTCAGGGTCATGGTCACCTATATAATCACGGTCGCGGCGTGGAGGGGGAGTTGGCCGTTCGCCCTGACCTGACAGGCTAACGCTGAAGACTTTCCGAGCTACCATGCGCTGCAGCACGTAGACACCTGTAACTGAATGTATGTGAGCAGCCCATCTCAAAGAAGGACGGTTAATGGTAAGTAACCAACCGTTCTGGAGCTTGTGGTGTTCTGAAGAGCATCTGAGGATACATTCTGTATATATGAAACAAATGCTGCAATGGTTTGATATGATTCCTGTGGACATCAGAGGGCTTTCATTGAAGCCCTAAATAAATACTAAAAGAATGAATAATGATTTGTTATTTATTATAGCATTGCCTGGATCGTAGTATCTCTCCTATTGGATAATTAAGAATTAAACCTGTTGATATCACTTTAACATGGAAGTTATCCTTGCTATCTTTATGACTTTCTTAATTACCTAATTTTCATTTAAAAAGGAGTTTTTTGCATACACAATAGTTTATATCACAAGTTGATAAAGTAATTTTTCCTGTTGTTTTTGCCTTAGTAACATTTTAGAAATCATGCCCCCAGTCCAGTCTTCAACTGAACAGAAAAGCTTTCTGTCAATTTTTTTATCACAAGCATTAAAATTAGAATATCAATAGGAAACTATGGCGTTGCAAGGGAATTTTAGAAGACGCAGGTTTTGCAACACTAAAAATAAAGGGAACATAAAGAAATAAAATAAAAAACATGAAAATTATTTGATTCTGGTTTCAGTTTTGTGCTGATCGTTTTGAGCAGTTAATATCTTATAAAATTACTTGAACTAGCTAATGCAGAATAATTGCCCTGTCCTTATTTTTTATTTTATTTTAAATTTTATTTTATTTACAAACCAGGTCTGATCTCTTGTGTAGGAATCCAGGAATTTTCATTTATATACTCTATAAAATACCCATGACTAGCCTTAATAGGTCTTAAACTATAGGAGCTTGAACCTGTCAAAAGGTCCAGATGTATATTTTTCTCCACAATATTTCAAACCAGTGTACCTGCTACAGAAGATGAAACTGAAAGGAAGAAGATAAATTTCCTTAGCATGTTTTTTTTTTGTGACATCTGTTTTAAAAGTGTTCAGGAGGTTTGGACTATACAAAATAATCCTGAATGGGATGGAATAATGAGAAGATTGCAAGTGAGGCATTGCAAATGCAAATGCAGAATGATTCCTCCCCATATTGTCAGAACTCAAAACCTCATAAACTAAAAGAATAACTCCTTTATAACTGGAAGCAGCAGTAGGCTTTACCCATACACAGACCAGCCACTGAGGTGGGATAGGCACACTTATGCAATCTGTTATAAATGTACTTTGTCATATGGTACTTCAGTTTTTCACATTATCTGCAGTATCTCAGGGGGAGGGGCATAGTTTTATTGCATTTATTTTTAAAAGAAACAAATAAAGGATTACTTTTAGCTGCTCCAAATCTTGAAATATTAGATGTTGTCTTGGAGCAGAAGGAATATGAAGTAGTTAAAAGTTCATATAAACACTTTAGAGGAAATTCTGGACTCAGTAAAATCAATGTGAAATTCTCAGTGATTTCAGTGGTCTAGGATTTCACCCTTTGTGTTTTGTGGTATGAAGTTATGAACTCCAGTTTTATTTCTGGAAGTCCTATAGAAGCTAGAAAGACATCATGCATTCCAATGATTTTCAGTAACTATCACAGAACCAGCCATTGTAGCAAATCAAGTCAATTAAAGAATACAAAAATAACCCCTCAAAACCTCCAATATTACACTAATGGCCTCATTCTCTAAAAATGAAGATTTTGTATCTAAATGCCAGTGGGTTTCCTATTACATTGCACATCAGCCACAGATAAGATGGGCAAACTATCTTCCTAAATCAGTTCTACAGCAGGAGTGTTGTTACCTTATGTCCAAACATACAGTTGTGGAAGTCCAACACTGAAATAATTCAGACTGAAATTACTTTGGATGCACTTGTTATGGATGTTCTAAACTAGTACATTTGTGCCATTATTTGATCCCACAAAGCAAACACTCACAGATGTATACATGATTTTTTAGGCCTATTCAATTTCAGAATGGTCATTTTGAGGCTTGCAGATAAAGTTAAGCAACTGCAAAAATTAAATGGTGTTAAAAACTGGAGTGGTCACTGGAGTGGGACTTCACATTTGCACATTCATTGTTGGCTCATTCTTGTTTCTGATTCCTTTTCATATTAACCATGGAAGGAAATGCTGACTGGGAGCACTTCTGTCTAAAGAATGAGACCTTTAAATGATGGTGGCATATGGCAACTAAAATCTAAATTCTGCTGGGACAAATTATTGCATCATTTTGGGCAGTGATTAAAGCTATTGAACATTTTTTGCAATTTGTCTGGGGGAGATTGTGCTCAGAATATATCATACATCTGAACAATGGCTAAGGGACAAAAATGCTAAGGGACAATTGTTTAAGTGGTTGCAAAAATAAAGTGAGTAAGATTCAAAGATCATACATCATTCTGAACTAAAGCAATGTTCATGCTTTGTCAGATGTCCCTGCTAGGGGGAATGTTGCAGTAAGCAAAACAATAAAGAATTGATTGTATGGCGGAAGGGGGTGTGTTAATGTAGCAACAGCTTCTCTGCAGATGCCAAGTCCTACCTCTCCACAATTCAAACTTGTGACTGAAAAATACAGATATCCAAACGCATGATAAAACACTATAGTGAGAAACACCACTATTTTGAGGAGTTGCATCATGACAGAGAGAATAAATGGCTTTCATTATGAATCTTGTTTTTAAGGATGTTTGATCACTATGTGAATTAAATAAATCATTTTTAAATTAAGGAAATAAAAAAAAGTTCTATCATGTTTAATCAACAGGACCCTGCATCGGGCTTGTCAACAAATGTTTGAAACCTGGATCTTCTGCTCTCCAGCACAGACTAGTGCTTGAGCTAAAGGAATAACTCTCACCCTTTCCATGGTCTAGCCTCACTTTACCAATGGGTTACACAACTATTTGCTAGGCAGAAACAGGATACTGGGGATCAGGAATCTTGAATTCTATTCCTGGCTTTGGGAAGGTGAGCTGAAATTGGAGCTCATGGTCTCCTGGCTCCTAGCCTAGTGCTCCATTCTCTAACTTAAAAGACATTTTGTGGGGTCGCCATCTCTCTTCCTCCCCTCTACAGTCTGCTTCAGCTATAAAGAGTACATCATACTATGTACTACAACAAGGCACACTGGGAGCAAGGTTTGCTTTCTCCAGGCTTGCAGAGGAAGGATGAGAATCCAATATTTTACAGTTCTAGCTAACTAGAGTTGAATAACTACAAGCAAAAGTACCCATGGGTACTTGTGAGAAACTCACTGATTCACTTACTTAGCCACTAATTCAATCCCTCCTCATTCACTTATTTGTTAATTATGAGATGAGCACAGGTCTTCTCCTTGAATAACATTTATAGAAACTAAAATTACTATAAATACAAGCTGATTTTACTTCCAAGAACATTCACACTTGGCATAACCTCATGGAATTTAATATTTGCACATATATAAACTCTGAAGGTCAGAAGGGATCAGTATGATCTTCTAGTCTGACCTGCACAGTGCAGGCCACAGAACCTCACCCACCCACTCCTGTCATAAAACTTTAACCTATGACTGAGTTATTAAAATCCTCAAATCATAATTTAAAGATCTGAAGGTACAGAGAATCCACCAGCAAGTGAGCCATGCCCCATGCTATAGAGGATGGCCAACCTCCCCCCAACCACACAAAACAACCAAAAAGCCAGAGTCTTTGCCAATCTGCCCCAAGGGCTTGGAGGTATGTGGAATTCCTTCCTAACCCCAAATATGGTGATCAGTTAAACCATGAGCATATGCACAAAACTCATTTGAAGCAGTCATTTATGAATATAACACAGCTAGCAGCAATGCAAATAATAATGCAAAGAAACAAGGAGATGCCTTCTATTTCTAATGCTTAGGTCACATGATCAGGAAACAATGCCTTATGTCTGGAACAGCACGTAATCACAATATATTATATGCTAGCATTTTTGTTCAAAAGCTTCTGAAGTGCAACTAGGAAACAAAACTCTACCTATTCATAGATAATTTATTAAGAGAAGAGGTTTAAATTTGTAGTAAAAATGAATGATTCAGTGGGATATCCCAAACACATTGTGCAAAAATGATAAATAATATGGAGTAGAAACAAAAAGAATAGAAGGAAACAAAGAATGTGAGGAAAATAGGTTATCAGGGAAAAAAAAACCTGGATATGTTGTGCTTTGGGGTAAAATGGGGAGAATTTCAGATTTACATCACAAGTAGCCCTTTTTTAATTTGTACTGTTGAAGATTAGTATGGTTCAAAGAAAAAAATTGGGTTGTGAAACAGTGACATCAGAAACAAGACAAAGCTAATTGCTCCACATCCTTTCTCTTCTGTAACTATTTAACTTTTTTGTGGCTATTAATCTGCTAAAATTAGAGGAGTATATTTTGTAACTTTATGACAAAAAATTAACCACAGCTAGAAGAACTTCCAAAAGGGTAGCTATAGTTGTCTAGTTCGACAAAACAAACAAGAAGTCTGGTGGTACTCTTAGGGTATGTCTACACACACACTTAATTTCAACCTAATAAACATTAAGTTGAATTTAAAAATAGATCTGTCTACACAGCACTTAGCCAATTAAACTCAAGGCTTCCCTAGGGTCAAATGGAAGATAGGTCCCTTCGAAGTTACAAAATTTCCTGTAACTTCGAAGTGATCATCAATTCAAACCCACAAGTTTGAATTGATGCTATGTAGACATATGAATTTGAACTAAAGTTAGTTTGAATTCAAAAGGGTTGACCCTACTTGCAGGGTGCCATGCACCCTAGGAGGAAGACCAGCCCTTCAGCACCTTGGACCAGCAGCCCCAAAGGTGCCTTCACCCCCCAGCCACATCGGGAGAGGAGGAGCAATGAGGTTGCTGTCCCCTGGCTGGGCCAGCACCGCAAAAGCCACCGCAAGGATGCCTTCCCAGTGGGCGGCCAGCAGTGGAAAAGCAGCGGGGATCCCTTCTCCCCTGCCCAGACTGTGCTGTCAGCTTGGGGCCGAGGGATTCCCCCAGCCCCAAGCTGACAGTTCAGCCAGGCAGGGGAGAAGAGCTTCCTCTGGCTGTGCTGACAGCATGGGGGGGATTCCCTTCTTCTAGCTCCCCCAGTACTGTGGGGGGGGGGTTCCCTGGCCCCAGGGAGCCCTGGCAGGGGAAAACATTACTCTGCCTGGCTCCTGCCTTCTGAGCCAGGGATGGAGAAAAACATCCCCTGCCCAGCTCTACTAAGGGGCCATGTTGCCACACCTCCCATGGTGCCCCTGCTCCAATTCAAAGTAGCAAGTCCAGTTCATGGAAATGCTATTTCAAATTGGTTTTCCTAATCTGGTCATATTAGGTTGAACTGACTCAATTCAAACTAATTATAATCAGTTTGAATTGAGTCAATTCGAACGTACAGTTTAAGTGTAGACATACCCTTAAAGACTAACAAATTATCACCTTCAAGTGTCTGGCAAAGTGGAATCTCTCCCATGAAAGCTCATGTGATAAATATATTTGTTAGTCTTTAAAAGTGCCACCAGACTCCTTGTTTGATTAACTAGGAGAACTTGAAACAAATAATTTAGTCTAGACACATGGAACTCAAGGACCTTGTGGTGCCAGCCACCTGGGGATGCATAGGGTTTTACGGGGATCCACAGCTATATGCAGAAGAGTTCGTCAAAGAGCATCATGTGAGAACTCTACTGAGAGTACATTGGTTATTGCAATCATTATGAAATCTATGTGCAGATAACATTTATTGTATTATGTATCTATAGGAAAAAATATGTTCTTAGGGTCTTACAGTTAAAGCAAGTCATCTGGAAGTGATCTGCCTCAGACATGTTCCATTAAGGCAAGGTGTAGCAGATGCTTATCTTCTGTCTGGTCATGTATGTATGGTATGCCTCATAATGTAAGTCTGTTTGCATACTTAGTGAGCAGGCCACAGACAGGAAAAACATTATGAAATCTACAAGAAAGGAAATTCACAGGCTAAAGCAAAAGGGTGGTGTCCTGTTCATGACTAAAATCAATTAATTGTTATGCTATATTTGGGGTACAGTGAAACACACACACAGAATTCTTCACCAAGAAGGCAAGCTAACAGTGTGTTTGTCTTATAAAAGGAGGGTCACAGTCAACCTAGCTGTAAAACACTGCAAGGATTTTGGAAGACTCATTGTGCAAGATGTGTCCTATTAATCATGTTTAGGCCCTAGAAGGCATCTTATGATTTTGTTTCATATGTAATTATTTGTTTCCAATGCTTCTACTTGGTATTATTTCAGTCTCTATGTTTTCTAAAATAAACTCACTCTTGTTTTCACTATAAGCATATTTTAATACTATGTGTTAAGCAGAAAGGGGCCCTGAGGTGGAACTGGTAAGCCAGAGTGTACTGTTCTATAAAAGTAGCAAAACTACATACTGTGAGTGCCCTGTGGACCAGGGCTGGATACTCCAGGGAGAGGTTAGGTGGGCTCAAGGATTGGAGTGTGCCTGTTGCTACCTGAAGAGAGACCATGGGGCCTAGAAAGGAGTCCTTGCATTGCCTTTGGCCAGGGGAATTGTGGAGTCCACCTCCTAGCCAGCACAAACAACCCTCCCTTAAAGTGTCCAACAACCCAGTGTGCCCCTGAAAAGCACAATAGCTGGATGTTAAGTTTTGAGAAAATTAATTGAAGCTATTACCAATAAGTTGAGCATTTTCCTATAAAAGAAAATAAAGTTTGACTAAAGTTTACAGGTTAGCTGATGTTTAAAACTCCAAAGTCCTGAATCAAATCTTTTGTTCACATCAAAGACAGTGATTCAGAAAAAGGCAGAGTCAAGGCTCACCATGGTAAGATTAGGAATACATTTTTTTTTACAGTAGCTTATTTCAAAATATGCCCTCAAGTCAATACTGACCTAAGTCAATCCAAGTTTTTATGAGCTTTGGTGAAAAAACCATAAGATTCATGGCAAGAAGTGCCTCGCCCACTAACTAAGCAACATTATGTTCTATACTGCTTATTTTAATACACTGGAATCATGGCCCAGATACTGAGCTGTGTCCAAGCTACAAAGACAATTTCATGCATCCTGTCTCCCCGACATCTGGATGCTAATCACCAGTGCAGTCATGGGGAAGAGTAAAGCAAATTAGGACTGTTTCCACCACCTTAAAGGCTGTTCTGATGATTGTAGTTAGCTTAGCCACCCAGTCATGATCCTGTTCTTTTAGACATGTCCCTTCAGCAGGGACAAGGAAAGTAACAACCTTTGAGCTACTGTGGGAAATACAATACTAAAGATTCCCAAATCTAGGGGAAGTCCTAAAGGAGCAGGTTTGCTAGCTACTTTGTGCCATGCATGGGGAGCAAAGCAGTTCACAGAAGAAGCAAAGTAACCTACAGAAGAAGCCAGGGCCTGACTCATGGACTTTTTTCTGACTGAGGCTTGGTATTGCTTTCTAAACCACCCCTCCCCCTGGCAAAACCTGCCCTAAGTGCAAGTCATCAGTGGTACAGTCCCCTCAGAGTATTTGGATCCCCTCTGAACTGTTCAGAGCTTGTAAACCTGCCAATCACTGAGTTCACCCAATAAAATGACCTTGCATGCCCTCTGAGATACCATGAGAGGGTTGTGTAGCTCCAGATGTCAGCTATATCCAATTAAGCCAGCTTGATGGCCACAGCAGAGCAGAGCAAAGCAAAAGAACCATACTGCAGGCCAACATTTTACTTCAAATTTGTAACAATTTTTTAAAAGAAATCATTATTTCTGATTCACCATGTTTTATACAATACCGCAAGTTTCAAGAGAAACATCAGCTTAACAGTGACAGTTGAACAATGTTTGAGATTCCTTTTTATTTATTTCTGGGGTGCTTGTAAAACAGAGGAACACTTCATGCTTGCACTTTCTGCAGAAAGTTAAATTCTGCTACAAGTGAACCATAACGCACAGGAAGCCTCCTCAGAAGTCACATCTCATCCCTTTTGGCCTCATAGCACAGAGCCACATCATTTTCCTAGCCTGCTGTCAATGCAGACATCTATAAAGCATGTAAAAAGATGGAAAACCAGGAGAAGAATAGGACCTATTCAAACATGCCTAACTAGAAAATGTTCATGTATATCTTCCTAATTTTTGACTGACTTTCAGAGAGGCTGCAATGTTCAGATTTTTTAAATGACATCCAGTTTTGTCATGCATCAAATCGTGTGTTGCCAAAGACATCCAGAGGTGACCAAGGGGGTAGGATTTTTATTTCAGATACAATTTTGCAGCTCTTATATTATTAGAATTATGGTTTTTTTCTTAGAGCATTTTCATTTGTTCAAACTTTAAATAGCAGTCTTGGAAGGACAATCTTTTAAAGTTGTAAAGCTAAATGAGTGATTTCTTTTTAAATGCAAGAATGTCTATTGGAATCCAAAATTGGCATATTTCATAGAAAATATCTATTTCTCCCAGCTCTTTCCTTCTCTCCTTCTCTGACTACAAGCAATTCTCTTTGGACCCAAGCTTGGCATCTCTGTCAGTTAACCCTTGAAGTACTTCTTTTCCTACCCTCCTCTTGCCTGATGCAAACTTTGTTATTTGCACGGATCATTATCCCTTTACAGACCTATCCAATCCACACTGAGATTTCAACAGTTTGCTGGAGGGATAGGATCAATATCCTCTAAAGAAGAAAATGTTTTTAGGGTAGGGGCATCACTGCACTGAAAAAAGCATTACCAGCTGGGGCCGGGGCCAGTGGTGTATCCTACCAGAAGCAGTCGGTTGCCCTGCACTGGGTCCTTGGCTGGGGTCATGGCTGAAACCGGATCTTGCCACCACTGGGTGGCTTCAGGGCCGGTGCCAGAGTGTGCCACTGCTGACGGCCTGGCCCCGTGTCCCTGGCCAGACTCAGGGCATTGGTGCGGGGACTCAGGGGTGGTGCCCATATGCCCAGCAGCAGCACCGCCACTGTTCTGAAATACACTGCTATAGTGGGTGTCATGTAATAAGACCATAAAGAGAAATGGAAGCAGTTCAATACTGTGGGCTATCGATTCATGAAACCAACAGGAGCTGGGGGCTCAGGACTTCACATTTTTTCTATTAACTTCAACCAAAGCAGGCTTGGACCCTGAATTTGCAAGGGAAATAAAGAGGATTCTATTCCAACAGAACATGCTGCCAATACATAGCACTCCACATAATCAACGTCTATACTACGATCTCAGAGTGTTAGTCAGGCCTCACATTCTCACACACTTTCACTGAGCATGTATAAGTATAAACAGCAGCAAAGCTGTGGTACCATAGGCAACAGCAGCAGCAGGAAATTTGTATTCGCCAAGCCATCGCTGCCACTGCTCATGTCATGGTGGCTACTCACACTAGCTCAGTGAGAGTTAGTAAAAGTATGCACACACAAGCTGAGACTCATATACTTAGCTCACAGTGCAGACTTAATCATAGAAGTTTTGATCCTCAAAGTATGGTACCAACCTTTATTGATCTTCTGAACCCCTATGGGTCATCAGAAAGTAAGGCTAATTTTACAGCAGGGTAATGAAAAAGGCATATGAGAAATGATTTATCAAAGATCACACAACAGGGTGAAAAAAAAAGCAAGGAGTCCTGTGGCACTTAAAGACTAACAGCATGAACTTTTGTGGGAGACAATCCCACTTCGTCAGATGCTTTGAAGATGGGGGAACTTACAGAATGGGATGAAAATAAATGCAAGGTAGCGTAAGACATGGGATCAGGTCATACAGTAACAGCAATGGCAGAGACAGAATTAGAACTCATGGGCTATGTCCACATGTTGCTTTTAAATCAAAACAACCACTGTTGCTGGGCTAGGCGGCTTGGGGACTTGCTGTCTGGGCAGCAGCCACCAACCCTGCTTGCTGGGTGAACTTGCTCAGGGACCAACCGCCTGGGGGACAGCCAGGGTGCCCCTTGGTCCCACCCCCGCTGCCCTACCAGCAGTGGGAGACACAGGGCACAGGAGGATCTCTGGTGGGAAGGGGGTTCCCCTGCCTGGCTCTCCAGATGAGAGCTAGGAAGGGGATTGGCTGGCAACATGGCCTTCCCAGGGGGCCATGTTGCCACACCTCCCATGCTGCCCCTCTCCTGATTTGCAATAGCAAGTCCTATGTCCGGACTTGCTATTTCAATTTGAGGTTTTTGTTTATTTCAATTTAAGTTAATTCAAAATAATGATTTTATTTCAAATTAACTTATTTCGATTTAACTTAACTCAAAATAAGCATGCAGGTGTGGACGTAGCCATGGAGATCCTGATTTAGCCCTGGCTTGTGCTCGTTCCTTTACCACATACTGCCTCAGATAAATAGCCTTTCTGAAAACAGTCGTATCATTTCTCTCCGCTCAGATCCAACTTTCAATTCTAAGAATGTCGTAATTCATCAAGCATAAGACATTAATGCCTCAATGGCATAAAATCTTGCCTGCTATCTGAGGATATGCTTCCTTCAACCAGTATTTTAAACAAACATGTGAATTAATTTAGCTGTGCTTAAGTTAACAGAAATGTATATCTTGACTCAAGTGTGGCATCTCTGTCAGTTACATTTAACATTTTCTCTCTACCAGTAAGATCAATGGCAGTGATAAAAATTTGGAACCCAGAAAATTTTTGATTATCATTTTTGAATTCTTCTCTTATTAATGTGCAGGACTGAGGTGTTCATAGTAACTCATATAGATTCTGAATTGGGGTATCACTTGGAAGATGCTTGTTAAAGTTGTACAACCAGTTTATAGTTGTCCAACACTTTAGCCTGTGTCAACAACCTGTGAATTTTTTTTTTTTTAAATAAGTGTCTCTTTTGTGAGGGAAGTGTGACAAGAATGTGCATTTAAGATTCACAAGTTTTCAGTGCCGGTGGCTTACAATGGATATTTAAAAATGGACAGCAGCACAGATCTGGATATACACTCTGTATTCTGACTACAAATGGATAACTGAAATAAAAATATAGCGTGGATTCCAGGATTACAGGAATATTGTTGGCATCAAAGACATTAAACCTCCTTAACTTTACAGGCCTTACTCAATGACTTTAAAGTTTATGAATATCACAGCATTTTATGCAAGAAAGCCATACTTCATGTGTTGTGTTAAAGACACTGAACAATAGAAATGCATCACAGCATGTAGACTGCTTGTCAGACAACATACTTTCACATATATTTAATTACACACACAAGAATCCTTTTTTAGTTTGTTAATTTTTAATGGAAATAAACATTGTGTGAACATGGTATATTCCATGCAGCGACTGAATGGAAGCCTCTAGCATTGTGTAGACCAAAAGCAAATTGTTGGTGTCATAGAACAGTGGATAATTAACTCAACCCATGCTAAATCACTGCTTTGTTATATACATAGAGCTGGTCAAAGTATTTCTATTTGTGAATTTTTAAAATTACTTTCACTCTTTTTCATTAGTGAACTGGTCCTGATTTTCTTTGAATATACTCCTTTCTTGTAAGTACTCATTGAATGCTTTAGCTGAAGCATCTATGGTTCACAATTTGAGTCACATGGAAGAAAAAAGAATGGGTATGTCAGTCATGTAGATATTCAGACTCTAAATCCACATTAGCAAGGAACTTGATTAAGTCAGTCATATCAGTCAGTCTTATTTTCAGCTGCAACTCACTCTTGAACTAACTTTATTTCAGAAAAAAATATTCAGCCATAAACATTCTAAATTAAAAAATGCACTAGTAAGGAATAAGTGCTGTACAGTGTATTACTGCTTACAGGTCCTCCTTTCCACTTTTCACTATATAGCCATGTGACAAAATAATGATGGCTTTTGAAAAAAAAACATTTCCTCTTATTTCTACTTTTAAGCCTGATCATATGAAATAAAGGCAAGACTCTATACAACATTTTTTAGCACAGATAGCTGGCCTCAAGTTACAATTTTAAAATCTTCTTCTCTATCAATTTAAGGAAAAACATTAACTTAGTACATCTATTACCTCACCCAAACGTTATTGTTCCTTGTATTCAGAAATTGTTGCTCTACAGACCCTTGAGACCAAAGAACCATTGGATCCACACAGACTTTAGGACACGTTAGGCTCATCTACAGAAAGTGTTGCATCTCTGTATTGCCTCCTGGCTTTTCCTGTTTTTGTGGGGCAGCTCTGTCAGTCACTTCACCTAGAACTCCTTTGCTGTCAGCATGCTTCTGTTGCTGAAGAATAAAGGAGTCAGCAGTGGATTACTAAGGAAATTCCCCTTTGGGTTGATGGTGGGAGAATGCCACACAGAGAACCTGTTTACTTTGCCATTTATCATCCTCACTCATAGGATATGTTTACACTGGAATTTCAGTTAAGTCAACTTAAGAAGGTTGACTTTAAGTCGACTTAAAGTTGACCTTGTTGAGTCAACTTAGAAAATCCACATTGGAAACTCCTGTTGACTGCCTGCATCCACACTGGCAGGTGGTACATTGACCCTTCCTAGTAGCCAGGGACTCTGGGAGGGGGCTGGTAGGCCAATTACATTGGCTTAAGGGATATTCCCTATCTACACTAGCTTAAGTCAGCTTAATAATGTCAATTTAAGCATTAGGTCGACCTTAAGAGGTGGTGTTATTAAGTCAACTTGAGGAAGCACTTAAGTTGACTTAACAAAAGCCCAGTGTGGCCACAGGGGTCTGTAGGTTGACTTAACCTTCCTTAAGTTAACCTATGGCTCCAGTATAGACATACCCATAGAGCTCACCCCCCACAGAGGAATCATTCCATGGAGTTGGAGGATAATGACACAGATGCAGTTTTGCCCATTAGCTTTGTATTTACTTTCTTGATTGCTCCTAAATCAAAACCTTCCCATTTAGTAGTGTTAGCATTTAAACAGACCTGATAGTCATGCCCTATGGATGTTAATGTAGGAGGAAAGATAAGGGGGGGCAGTGAGTAAGAGATCATCCCTGTACTGCTTCTTTTGACAATTTACAGCCCATTTTCTCCAAGCCTGGGTTTACAGAGAAGTCCACAAGTTTAAACTGGGATAGCGGTAGATTTACAGTGAAGAACCAGATTCTTCAGTTAATGCTAACACAGATAGTCTTGGTTTCTCCTTTTACTCTAACAAGTTTTATTCCACTTTAATTATATGGTGCTGGAATTGTCAAACAGTCCATTGTAGAGATTTTGACTCTTTTCACCCCATCCCATCTTTGTTTGGCTTCAGATAGTCAGTTTTTCTGCCCCTTGCTCTAGCTATCATTACTCAATATTTCTAGAAGTACTGGGAGAATCTGGCCATCCAAAAATTTAGACCCTCTTCTTACCCCACCCCAAAAGACCAAATTTTTTTGAGAATTCTGTCCTGCACCCCATTTATATCCTGATATAGTATCCAACAGTAGCCTTTGAAATGCATGAATTTCAAAATCTACTTCTGTAAACAGCTGCTTTCTTTGCTCTGTCCTTGGTGTATCAGCAAAAGCCACAGACTTGGTTGCTGGGGGACCATGCTGAACTTTGGCCCCTGTCATGCTATTGTAAAGTGATCCTGGGCATTCATGCCTGGCACAAACTGTTTGCAACCTTTTGAGCTTCTCCCCAATCTGCACAGGCTTGATAAGGCTATTTTTTTCCCCTGTATAAAACTGTGTACATAATTTTTGTTCATTACATGCTAGGCAAGCTTCTGATAATATGCCTGCTTATACTTAATGTTTCTGAAGCCCAGAGCTTCCCTGTCTGTGGCAATACTATTGGAAAGTAGCCTGAAATGTACCATGGCATGCAGGTGGGGTAGAGAAAGGAATTGGGAACAAGACCAATTCTTCAGGAAATCTTGTTTCCAAACATTGCAAGGGGTGGTGGAATTCCCTCATCAAAAAGTAAACCAGGGAGGTGCTCTGAGGAATTAGAAGCCTCCACGATCTGTGCCTTGGACTAAGCTATGGGCTTTTGCTCCCCATGACAATGGCTACTCACTTATGTCACCCTGAAATGGTGGGGGGGGGTTCCCCCATCATGGAGAAGATTCATAAAAAGAGATGGTAGTACCATTGCAGAGAGGGTAAGTTATGTCGAGCTACTGGTAGAGACAACACAGCCAGTCCTCGTTGCAAATCCCACAGCCTGCCACCTGGAAGAGACGTAGGAAGCAGAGGGGATGGGGTGGTGGTGATGGTGGTGGTGTAAGTACCAGCCAGCACCTGTGCACAGCAGGGGAGATCATATCCAAGAATAGTAGGGACACAGATTTGGCATTAAAAAGGAATTTTCCTGCAAAGACTATGACAGGAAACATAAGAAGTTGCCACCCATCTCTAGAACAATGAGCAGGATATTTTTGAATGAAGTAGGTACATCACAACTAATTTCTATTTCTCTAACTTAATACATTGGTCTACAACTTACAATCATAAGGAGAAAATATTAATGACCATTACTCCCTGATTCTTAAAAGGATTATTCTAGAGTTATGTGGAAGGGGATTATGACAGTAAAATTTGTCTGAAACATGTAACATATCCACAAAATTTTGAACAAATCTAAAGAGCCGAGGGTTTCTAAGGAAAAAACGTACAGGCCCTTGATGTCAAGGTGTGAGGAAGGATATGCTGCATGTCAGTGCTATAGTAAGATCAACTGTTAATCATGCAAGTACTTTAGATACGCTAGAGCAGGTATGGCCAAACTGCAGCTCACAAGCTGCATGGGTCTCTTCAAAGGTAAAAGTGAGGCTCGCTGAAGAATTTAGGAAAACAGCCCCAGCAATGTACTTGACCCCACCTGGACACATTCTTCCAGGCGCCAAGCTGGGGCAACAGTTTAAATCTAGAGCCCCCTGAAAATTCTTCAGATGAAATCAGGGCAGAGCAGCAGATGGTCTCATATCAGCTGGCTGGCCAGGTAAGGTGGAAGGGGTTAAGGAAAGCGTGATGGCAAAGCAGGCAGTGGGGGCCATTAGAGGGAAGCAAGCCTTGGGGCAGAGGGAGCATCTGGAGTTCAGGGGCTGCAGTGTCTGACATGATAGGATCTGGCGGCTAGGGACATGCAGGGAAAGTGAGCGGGAAGGTAGAGGAAAGGAGAAGGTCTTGGCACCGGGCCAGAGTGGGGAAGCAAGGGGAGGGGTGTCAGAGGGTGGGATCTGCTGGATCAGGGGCTGCCAGTGGTGGCACAGTCAAGCCCTGACCAGGGTTGGGCGGTGGCAGCGAGCTCTGCCTGGGGTCCGGGGTGGCATTGTCTGACCCATGATAGGGTCCAGAGGCTGGTGTTGGCACAAGGATCTGACCCAGACTGGGGGCCATGGGCAGTGGTGGGATCTGTGCTCAGCTACCAGCAGTGGAGTCTGGTCCCAGTAGGGATCCTGCAACCAGGGTAGTAGCTAGCCACAGGGGGGAGGGGGCCACAGCATCTATTTTTCCTGGCTGCCCAACTGCCCAGCTGGGGGCTGGGTTCAGCATGGCAGGGAAAGGAGCAGGTCTCTTTTCCCCTGCTTGTTGCCAGCCCCCAGCTGCGCAGTGGGTCCAGTGCAGGCCAGGAGCAAAGGGCATCCACAGGCCAGGGCTGAAATGCAGCCTGTGGTGGCTGGGGAGCTGCAGCCAGGCTGCAGCTTTTTCCAATTTCCCACCCTGCACATGCAGAGATGTGTGGCTCAGGGCAGGAACAGCCTCGTCAGGGAGTGACTCTGGTTTGGCTGCCCCTGCAGGTAGCTCCAGTCAGGTAAGGGGAGGAAAACACTAGGAGTCTCGGGGAACCAGCAGGTGGGTGGGGAAGCTGCAGAGGGGGCTTGGGGAATGGTGGGGGGCCAAGGGGATTGGGGAAGAGCCCACATGGCTAGTGAAATGGTGGAAAGGGGAGCAGGCAGGGAAGGCACCGGGGGAGGGTGTTGGGGAGCGGGTGGGAAGGTAGCCATTGGGGGGGTCGGGAGGCCTGGGTGGTTGAAGGTCCTGAAAACCCTCCCCCACACTCCTTCTGGCATACCAGCACTTTTTTTTTTGACATTAGTTGATCAGTAGGAATGATGTTAGCCGATTAGTAGGATCAATGTTTGCCCTCTTTTTACAATAAAATTAAACTGTGCAGTTTTAAACTTAGTAATTTTGGAGTAGGTAAAAGTAAGGCTATATGTCTCAGTGAAGCTCTTGAAGGTTTCATAATCAACTTGTGTGGCTCTTGAGTTCCAAAAGTTTGGCCACCCCTGTGCTAGAGCATATTTGTATGGGAACCCTCAAACAAAGTTATATCTTTCATGTTTCCCTGATACACATTATCATCATTAGTTGCCCTTCCTGCAGAACCTTGTAGCAATAGTGCAGTTATACTAACTGCATGCATAGGACAGATTTATTTAACTGCCAAGCAATTGGGAAATTAACTATAACAAAATCATGTGAACAAAAGAGACAACCCTTTCTAATGTAACGTATTGGAATACTCATAATTTGATTCAGGTGTTTATGGCACAAATGACCCACTTTCCTGCAGACTCAGTTCATGCAAAATATAAACTGCTGATACCACTGTAAGTTTAAAATGATGAGTGCAAAAGGTTCAGAATTAACACTGTGCTCTATATGCTGATATTATCAGACAGCTACCAGGAATGAAATCAAATCTGGCTACATGGCAGGAAAGAAATAGTATTTGTTCTTTGAGTGACTGCACATGTGCCTTCCACTCTTGCTGTTCATGGGCCCAGTGCATGGCCATCAGAAATTTCTTCCCCTCAGTGGTACCCATTAGGTGGTTTGAGATCCCCACTACTGTGTATCCTTCCACACAGGCATAAAAGGCAGAACTGTCCCTGCCCTTCTCAGTAGTTTTAGTTCTTTTTTTAAAAAAATAGATAAATAACTTTTGGTCTCATTTTCCCCTTTGGGGTTTTTCTATTCATTGTACTGATGAATGTCCTGGTTACTGCTGCCAGCGAGTCAACCTCTGGTACCACAGTTACCTTCTTCCTGAAGGGGCAGCCTTTCAATACCATCAATGAGGAATCCTGCTATGATGTCCTTACTCACCTATCATCTGGTACTGACTGGATCAGTTCCATCACCATCAGAGCAAAAGGAATAATCCTTGTTGAATTTGTGGATTGGGTCTAAAATATTTCAACTGCAGAGTCGGAGTTGCACGTCTTTACGCAGATCCTCTCTTCCCAGTTACCACTATGACACTGAAGTGGGACCTCCCATGGGCATTTGGCCAAGACAATGGGACCTTGACCCCATCAAAGGCTAACATGGAAAGCCTGGGGTATCCCCCCTAATTTCCATATCTTCCCTACATTGTGCATAGTCAATGCCCTCTGCTAGAAGGGTTAAGTCTATGCACCAAGCACCTCTGTCCACACAGTCTGGTACCACTTGGTACAGAGCAACAGAAGGAATTTCAGAGCCAGAACAACAGTCAGCAAAGGAGATTTTCCTCCCTTCAGTCTTGGCTTTTTCTTTGTCCTCATCAGATGAGATTGTTCTGTCTAGCACAATTTTACCTGCTCCTGATGAGTTTAAAGTTTATCAAGAATTGCTAAAGAAAGTGGCTACAAACTTGGGTTTACAGGTTTAAGAGATCAGGGAGTCTTCACATCACCAGGTTGGTCACCTGGTTTTGATCATTGATAGGTCTTTTCAAGGTAACTTTGACAATTAATGAGGTGATACTAGAACCTGTGAAGGCTCTACAGCAGAATCCATCATCACTGCCTCCTACCTTGAAAAGAGTAGAAAGAAAATACCGTGTCTCCTCTCAAAGCCTGGAGTACCTCTGTACTCACCCACCAGCAGACTCAGTACTTGTGACAAGCAGCTAATGAGTGAGATGTGTCAAGGGTACCAGGCTTCTACCCCTAAATCAAAGGATAGTAAAATACTGGAATTATGTGGCAGAAGGATTTATTTGACAAGGGATTTACAGCTGCATATTGCTATCCAACTAGTTCTGCTGGGGTTGTACAATTTTAATATATGAGGCTCCATGGAAATGTTTGGAGAGCTGCTTCCTGAGAACACTAGATGGTTAAGTTGCTGACACAGCACACTTAGCAGCTAGAACTGGTGGGGGTTTCCCCACATAGATCTATTTCTGACCAAGACCAACTTTAAAGTGTCACTAGTTCTGCTCCGTAGGGGGCCACAGCCTGGCTTCTATGACTGAGGCCTTTTTACTGATGTATCCAGCATGTTCCTCTACACTTTTGTAGGGTACTGCTAAAAAATAAGCCAGAACCTGGCCAGAGCTTTAATGTGGTTTCTCATAGTATTATTGCCAGCAGGTTAAAGAACCACGAGTTCGATGAATCAAGTTGTCAGTGGATAGAAAGATGGCTAGAGGATCACGCTCAATGGGTAGTGATCAATGGCTTGATGTCTAATTGGTAGCCAGTGACAAGTGGAGTGCTCTAGGGATCAGTTCTGGGGCCAGTTCTGTTCAGCATCTTCATTAATGATCTGGAAGATGGAGTGGATTGCACTTTCAGCAAGTTTGCAGATGACACTAAGCTGGGAGGAATGGTAGACACAGTGGAGGGTAGGGTTTCGATACAGAGTGACTTAGACAAATATGAAGCAAAACTGGAAACAAACTGGACAAATTGGATTGGATCAAAAGAAATCTGATGAGGTTCAACAAAGACCAAGTTCAGTTTTGCATTCAGAATGGAAGAATCCCATATATACTGTTACAGTGCTGCAGAAAAGGACATGGAGTTACAGTGGACAAGAAGCTGAGTATGAGGAAACAGTGTGCCCTTACTGTCATGAAGGCTAATGGTATATTGGACTGCATTAGTAGGTGCATTGCCAGCAGAATGAGGGAAGTGATTTTTCCCCTTTTATTCAGCATTGGTGCAGCTGAATTTGGAGTATTCTGTCTAGTCTTGGGTCCTCTGCTACAGAAAGGATGTCGACATATCAGAGAGACTCCAGTGGAGGGCAATGAAAATGATTAGGGGACCAGTTCACATGACTCATGAGAAGATACTGAGGGAACTTGGGGTATATTTAGCCTGCAGAAGAGAAGACTGAGGGGGGATTTGCTAGCAGCCTTCAACTTAATTGAAAGGAAGTTCCAAGGAGAATGAAACTTGACTGTACTCAATGGTGGCAAATGACAGAAGAAAGAGCAATGAGCTCAAATTACAGTGGCGGAAATCTGGGTGGGATATTAAGAAAAAAATTTCACTAGATGAGTGGTGAAGCATTGGAATGTGTTATCTAGAAAGGTACTGGAATCTCCATCCTTAGAGGATTTAAGGTGTGGCTTGACAAAGCCCTGGTTGGGGTGATTTAATTGGGGTTGGGTCTGTTTCAGGAAAGGGTTTGGACTAGATAACTTCCTGAGGTCCCTTCCCACCCTAATCTTCTGAGAGTCATAATTTATAGCCCCTCCAGAGATCCATCAGCACTTGTTCTCCTTTCTCCTGGTGCTTCATTTCTGCTGGACTCAGACCTAATCTTCCAGTATTGTAGTGATCTTTTCCACCTGAGTCTATCATCCCTTCACTTAACTCCACAGATGTGCCATAGTTAGATGCTAGAGAGCAGACTAACCCATTTTGCACGCTCCAGATCTTGAGTCAGTTGATATACTAGATACCTGGCTTTCCTGTACCACTTGTCTAGAAAAGCTAACCTAACCATATACCTATCTATACATTTCCCTTTGTATAAGAAAAATCTCCAGGTCACAAAGAATAAGCACAAAACAAACAGCCATGGATTAGTAGGGATATGGCCAAGGAAGAAGAGGTGTGGCAAGAATGTTTTGTCTATTCCCAACTGCCAGGGTAGCCCCTAAATGGCTAAGAGGGACATAACTCTCAAGCCACTAATCATTTTTGTTGTTCTCTGCTCCACACTACCCCATTTGTCTCTATCTTTTCAATGTTGTCTATTCAGCTCAGGGCTCTTTAATATGTACTCACCTAATACAATGCATATATTTACAATAGGGTTTTAAAAATGTTTTATAATTCAGCTGTTATATAGAATAATGAGCAATGGCAAGAGCAGAAGAATGTCACAACACATTGTGGGACATTTCTAAGATACATGGAGTTTTGATCATAAACTTAATGTTAATGCTCAATGATATCTATCTAATACCGAATAAAGCCAACAAACCAGAAAAAGAAATTATAGTAAAAGTGCCTATAAAACCTATAAGAAAATAAGCAGAGACTATGCTGGTTCACTACCTATCTAAATTATATTTGGAGTGTTTGTCACATTCCTAGTGGTGCTCCAATATTCTCCACCATTGCAAAATCTGATACAGGAAGGTTTGATATTACAGTCTGTTTCCTGCTAGACAGATAATACCTCAAACCAGCATAAATAATGCCCATGACTTCCCTGCAGTGACAGTTTATTTGATATAACTGTGTGATTCACAGTATCAAAAGTCTTTAAAAAAATCTATAGTCATTGTGCTACATTCCTCACATTTACCAAATTCAACAAAAGTTTTGTTAGTCAAATTGATCTATGCTGTCTGGGGATTATGACCCTGGCCTGAAGCGAAACTGTTTTGGAAGAAAACATCACTTGTAAAGATATAATGTTCAAGCTGCATTTTCCTATGCTGTTCAGAATGAGACTGGTAGGATCAATATAAGCCTTTCATTTGCTTCTGATGTGGAGTCACATTTTAAGTGAATTATAACCACAGAACACTGAAAATCTAAAACATTTTTGGCTCTTCATTGAAGATCTCAACATGTCTTAGAATTCAGGTCTAGTATTCTTTGCCTAGAACATTATACCACTGATAAAATGGGATTTTTTCCCATGAAAGTTCATGCAATATAAATTTGTTAGTCTTTAAAGTTCCGTAAGACTCTTTGTTTGTTTACCTATGTCTGAGTTACTTCTGTGACAGTTTTTGGCATGACTATGACCAGTTTGAGTAAATCATAATTTAGGGAGTTATTACTTTTTCTAGGAAGTGATAGCAGTAACATGCAGGAGTCAGTATTGGCTATAAAATTAAAGAACCTTTCTTTTCGTGTTTTCTGGAATACAAATAACTGGAAGAGGAATTTTGCACCTGAAATGTTATGATTTCTAATAATATAATTTAATTTAAATATCTAATCATCTAATTAACTTATTGTACCAACAAATTTGGTATGCAAAGACAACTTACTCGCCTTATATTCATAAATCGCTTGTAAATTCAAACGTGCAAGGACTGAGGTGGTGCTTGAAGAGCTTACCCTTCATTTTTAGTTGTTTATTTTAAGAGTATACAATGATCTTCTCTATTTCACTCAACATAAGCAATTTTTTGGGGGCTTACCTACATGTAAAACACTACCATGGCAAACTGCACCACTGCAGCTGAATATAAAAGACACTCCAAATGTAAATTCCTAGTATAAATCAAACCTTCATTTTCGAGACACTTCACAGCCTTTCCTATAGTACCTATCATCTCTCTCTCATTCATGATCTAGATGCTGACCCCTGCCTTTGATCAGCCTCTGTTGCCTGCATGTTAAATTTTCAAACAAGCATCTTCATGCTTTCTCCTGTGGTGCCTTCTGACCCCTGGGAGTAGTGCCTCATAAACATCCACAAAGCTACCTCATTATCTTTCTTTAACACCCCACCTTTTCCCAGATTCCTACAAAACACTACAGAACAATTAGGCTGCTTGAAGGCTGAGAGTATGCTGCCCAATATTTTTTCATTCTTTCCCTGTACACCACCTGTCTATATTTATTATCATCTTCCTTACGTAGAGTGTAAGTTCTTTTGGGGGGGGGGGGATGCAAACCATCTATTTGTACAGGAGCTGGTGTCCTGAAACTGTAGTGATACCAATATGAACAAAGGCTCGCTTCCACAGTCAATGCCCCTGCCCCCACACACCCACAAACAGGCATGTTCCCTGCCTAGCTATGAACTAATTCCATCAAAAGAGAGAGAAGGTTGAACCCAAAGTTGTTGGAAAGAAATTGTACAACATTATACTGTATGATCTGAATAACATAAAATGATTGTATAATTAAAAACTGTATAGTAATATTTACACATAACAGAATCAGTTAAGATTATGTATACAACCTTAAAATATGATTTTTCCTGATGTTTGAGCTGCTTGCAGTTTTTACTTTCTGTTGTCATAGAATGCAGGGGATCTGTGTTTTGTATGTTTGCTTTTGTTTTTTTCAAGTGGAAAGCAAGGGGGGGAATAAAGAGGCTCATTGCTTTCCAGGAATTTAAATCACCACAGGGTTGCATTAATTTAAGAGCTTGTGTTCATTTCAAGGCCTGAAAATATATGGCCAGATATCATAAAGAGGTTCTGGAGCCCTGACTGTGGATTCTTCTGACAAAGTGGGCTGCAGCTTCCATTAACACTTCTGCATCTCAGGTCTCAGTCCTTGCATTCTTCAACTAAGTTTCTGAGTTTCCACCTATATTTGACATGCAGCCTTCCATAGATGCACATTTTATGTACATATGTGGCAGGAAGTCAACAAAAAGAAAAACCAAGTAGCAATAGTAATTGTGGTATTTTTTTTTTTAAAAGCACAATGCACCTGTCTGACACATGGTGCAGTTTAAAAGCAGTTCTAATTCGGCCAAATCCCAACTAATGTTCACCCACATACTTAGAGAATTTCTCTATATTGATTTTCATTGTCACACAAAATTCAACTTTTTCCCCAAATGTAACTGATTTTTGTTCTGGAGCTGTTCAAAAAAGGTTGTAAGACTTCCTTTTTAATTGGAAGAGTACATTATTATATTCACCATCTTTTTACTCAGAACGGCCAACCCATTTCTTTTCAAAGCTGGTCACATTCAAGCAGATCTACCTGAAGCCTGACAAATATGAATCCCAATGGCAAACATTTCATAATGGGATGAGCAATTGAAAACAGCTGGCTAGAGGGAAAGAGCTAATGAAATCTTAATTATACTGGTTGTTGCTATTCTTCCTTGAATACAGCAAAGTATTCTACTCTAGTTGTGAATAGCAGGAAAAAGCCTCTCTTCAACTGAGCAAAAGAATTACTTGGGATAGGTGTTTTGATCAGCTTGGATTTACAGGGTCAAAGGCTTGTCACAGGCCCCCTTTAAAAAACATCCGTATTACCTCATAGAGGAATGTCTGAGACGCTCTTAAAAATTGCTTTAAAAAACTATTAAAGTTGAAACATGTTCTGAAATACTGTCCCCGCCACGTCCTTCAATTTCAATTTGTTTTACTGCCTTCTTGTTTATTTATTGACATATGCTGTCAGAGGATAATTGGATGAGAAATAACACAGCACCTGGCTGTAAAATACTGCCATTTATCAATATGTTTGGAGCAGAAAGATTTTTTTTGCCTGGTATTTCTACATGGACAATTTTTCAGCAAGTGCGTCCATGGCCCGTGCTTCTTTATTTGATAGTAATGCCCAGAGCAATCAATCAGGATCAGGGCCTCTCTGAGCTGGGAATTTTGTTTCAGTAAGTATTGCAAATCTGGGTAACAATTATGCTTATAAGGATAAATTGGCAGCCGTGTTAGTCTAGTCCAGCAAACAAACAAACAAATAAATAAATAAATAAAAAAGCCAAAACAACTAGGAGTCCTGGGCCACTTAAAGACTAACAGATTTATTTTTTGGATGAGCTTTCATGGGAGCAAATCCCACTTCATCAGATGCTTTGAAGATGGGGGAACTTACAGAATGGAATGAAAATTAATGCAAGGGAGTGGAAAACATGGCATCAGGTTATACAGTAACAGCAAATCAGAGCAGTTGTTAAGGTTCAAACACTGGGAAGGCTGAACTTAAATAACCTGTTGTAATAGGAAAAGAAGCCATAGTCTAGATTTAATCCTGCTTCACACAATCTAATTTGCATATTAATTCCAGTTCAGCTGTTTCTCTTTGAAGTCTTGATGTCCCACTGCCACCTATTTTAATATTTACATAGGTGATTTTTTTGTACAGAACAACATTCCTGCAAGCTCCTAAAATCAAATTCGAAACTTTTACACTGCTACAAAAAACAGTCAGGAGTCACATATTACAAACAAAATAAAATTCATAAGAAGAGATACTCTAAACAACAAAACTGGACTGATCATTTACTTACAACCTTTATGAGTTCCAAGAGTATAGCCCTTCCCACTAAGACTTTTGGGAAGTCATCAAAAGGTGCTTAAAAGTTTAAAAATAGTATTTGGCACATTGAGGAACTGACTGCATAGCCAGGGAGCTGAGAAATCAGATATCGTGGTGTTCTGCAGCACATTGGGGACTTTTGCAGAACAGCATTCTATGTTTGCCCCCAGACTTCTCTGAAATCATCAGCAGGTTTGGTTTTTTTTACCAGCTTGCTACAGAAATTGACACATACAGATTTCTCGAGGACCTGATTAGGTTTAATACTTCCTCAAAAAATCTGATCATATAAAAAGAATAGAAGGGTCAGCAAGAGTATATCATTTTGAAAAAAGCAAAAGGGAGGGACTGGCAAGCTGATTTTCTTTATCTCCACATGACATTTTAAATAGATTAAAAAATAAAAAGCCTGAAAGGTCTTCATCACTACTTAGCCAAAAAAGGATGCAAAGTTCAGCATGGCAAAGTGATCAGTCTGCAGAATGTGTTTTAATTTTACTGATAAGATTCTAAAGACAAACATATCCCCAAGGTTTTTTCCCCTCCTCAGGCTTTCATAACCCATCAGCCTTCTTGACCCATTCCCCTTCTGAAAAGGTTTGCAGCTGCAAAGGGTATTTACAACCGACCTTGGATTACCATGGTTTTGAACCATTGTTAGCCTGATACTATATCACTAGACATTTCATTTTATATTCCCATTTCTAGATTATATAGAAAGTGTTTCAGAAAGCAAACATTACAACTGATGTCATAGAGGCAAGCTGATATTAAAAGGATGTCACACTGACCAGCCAATTCACAGAATGATTAACAATTCCTCTGTTCTATACTTTGATCTGCTTGGCAACTTTCAGAAAACAGTCATCAAAGTTCAAATATAGTGTTTTCCTTTGAAATACTGTATTGTTACATCGCTTAAGATGTTCTGATTTAGTACCGTGATGGATTCTAATGCAGTATCTTAATAAAAAGCCCACCTCAATAGTTGATGGAATACCCACTATTCCCTGTATGCAACATGAATTTTATGGAATTAGAGTATTAAAGGCAGTGTAACATGATTTGCCAGGAGATGCTGTTTGGAAGCTCATATGATTTGTTACAAGTATAACTTGTACTGCTTACCTGTGTGTAACTAATTAAGCAAATTAGAATTAATATGGCGCAAGAGAATATTACTTCTTTAGGAATATATGTCTGTGCTTATCCCTGAAGCAGGTCCTTTTGACTAATAGATTTTTTAACTAAACAATGTCTTTATGAAACTCCTACCAATTGTTGCAGGATCAAGAACTATCTCTACATCTTTACTGTAGAATTAATCTGGGATCTTAACTACGTGATGTCCCAACCACTCTACAATGCACACACAAAAACCTTTAAACCTAAGTTTGGAGGTGTTTTATACCGAGACTCTCATACCTTTATGGAGGTAGAGGTTACAGCCTATGTTCTGCTTTGATTTGGGCTTCAATTCCTGCCCATTTCAAGTGAGGACACACTACCTAAGTCCAAAACCAATGTCCTCCAATGCTTTCCCAAAATTCCTCTGAGGCTATATTTTACTGCCGTTTCCCCTACTCCCTTTTCCTACACCAAATGAGAACAGCACAAACTGTCGTATTTAGCAAACTCTAGATTGAATGATTTCTCATTATAAATAAAGAATAAGAACCTATTTATTATTTCACTTGGAGACTATGTCAACTCCCCATTTTAATGTTGTTATCCAGCTATGAAAGGCACATTCTTATCTGAAAAATACACCGATACATTTGAAAACTTACAGCACAAAAAACTTACTACAGTTGAAAGGAAGGTGACATAATTAAAGCCTGTCAACGTGGGTTTGTGGAAAATAGATGTCATAAAACTAACTTGATTTTATTTATGAGCTTACATGTCTAGCTGATAAATGTAGTAGTGTTGATGCAGTATATTAAGACTTCTGTAAGACATTTCATTTAGTATCACAACATTTTAATTAGAAAACCTAACATGATATAAAATGAACATGGCACATAGTAAATGAATTAAAAGCTGGCAAACAGGTCTCAAAATGTAATTGTACATGGGAAAATCATTATTGATTAGGTGTCTTTCTAGTCAGATATGACAAGGATTCATTGTTGGCCATATACTATTTAACATTTTTATAATGATCTGGGCGCAAACAGAATCAACACTGAAAAGTTTTGCAGATAACTCAAAAATTGGGGAAGCAGTAAATAAGAGTAAACAAGCAAACAATATATATTTTAATACAGCCAAATGTAAATATACACTTTTAAGAAAAATAATGTTAGGTCTTATGTATAGGATGAGGAACTGTATCCTGGGAAGCAGTGACTTTGGATAATGTTTTGGTTATGGTGGATAATCAGCTGAACATAAGCTCACAGTGCTATACTATGTCCAGAAAGGTCAACGACATCTTTGCATGCATTAATAGGGAAATCTCAAGCAGAAGAAAAGAGAATATTTTACCTCTGGATTTGGCATTGGCATGACTGAGTCTCCAGTTCTGGTCTCCACAATTAAAAAAGATTGGTGACAAACTGAAGAGGATTTGGACAAGAATAATTAAAAGACATACATGCTTTATAGTGATACACTCAAAGAGCTCAAATTTGTTAAACTAAAAGCGAAAGTTAAGGGGTGACTTTATTACAGCCTATAAGCACCTAGATGGGTAAGAAATCATAGAAATGTACTCTTGGATTCAAGAAGTCATCAAATTCATTCCCACTGGGGCAGGACCAAGTAAACTTAGACAGGATTTGATTTAACTGGTTATTAGTAATCTAAAATCAGTATTCTAAAACTTCCTTTGGAACCTATTCCAGGGCTGAACTCTCTTCATAGCTTTTTTTTCTTACTATCTAACCTCAATTTCGCATGCTGCAGATAAAGCCCACTGTTTCTTGTCCTATCATTAGAAGGCATAGAGAACAGCACTCTTTACAACAAACATTAACATATGTGAAGACTATTATCAATGCCTCTTTCAGTCTTCTTTTCCCAAGACTAAATATACCCAGTTTTCCTTTAACCTTTTCACAAAGGTTAGGTTTTCTAATCCTTTTCTCATTTGTGTCGCTCTCCTTTTTACTCGACTATTATCTACATCTTTCCTAAAATGTGTACCATCTAGAACTGGACACAGCACACCTGCTGAGAACCCCCAGGTACAGAGTAAAGTGGTGCAATGACCTCCTGTGTCTTACCTATGCCTTCCTGTTCAAACGTGGCAAATGGGTTAGGGCACGTGTGGCTACATGTCCTTCCAGATTTATTGCTTGGCTTGCACTGAGTATGCTCAATAATACCTGTTGAAGCCACTACCTTCACTCTGCACCTCCTCTGTCAGCAGGTATGGGTCATCTCTGCTCCTGTTAATACATTGCAGAGCATCAGCTTTGTTTGCAACTCCATAACAGTGTCAACTCAATCTGTGATTCAAGATACTTTACAGAAAAACTTCTGCTTGGGCCTGTTATTTCTTATTTTGTAGTTGAGCATTTGATATTTGATTCCTAAATGAAACATTTTGCACTTGTCTTCACTGAATTTCATCTTATTGTTTTCAGACTAGTCCTCCAAACCACTCTCAGAGCATCTCTACTGTATAGGGAAACTTGCATAGAAAGTTCCTCTGTGATGCCTGGTTCTAATTCAATATTTACACTCGCATCGGAGTCAGATAAAATGGTTCTTTAGGTTTCTATGGCTGAAACTGACACCTCTTTTCTATAAGAAGGAGGGAGAACAGGGAATCATCTGTACAGAAAAACAACCAACAGCAGAATACACTGATTAGTTACATTGTCAAGGACTCTTCACCTGTGCTAAGTGGCAGTGCTCTCTTCTAGCAATTACAAAACAAATCTGCTTCTTCAAAACTGTATAATATTTCCTCCGTTGATGCATATATTTCCTAACTCCCATCTTTAAATTATATCATTTGATGAGCTACATATGCATTTTACCAGCAGTAAATTAAAAGCATAGCTGATTGTCCCTACAATGTCATCAAGTTTATAGAGCCATATATTTAGAGGTTCCTCATGCTCATGCCCTTCTTGGTCCAGTCTATCTTTTGGTTCTCATCTCACTTTTTTTTTTTTTTTTTTAACCAAAGCTTGTTTTCTCAGCCCTGCCACTGCTGACTTCTTTACCTCCCCTCCTTCCTTTCCTTTGCCTCTTCTGTCACAGTTCTTCTGATCAGCTATATAGAACACTCTACCCACCTCAATCCATTTTACTGGTTGCCCATCCCTATTTTAAAACACAGCTTAAAATCCACATCTCCATTACTGCTGTGATCCATATAGCTTGCTGTCTATAGGCAGCTATTCTATAAACCTATTCCCTCTACATGTATGGGTTACTTACAACCTGTAGTCACATCCCAGGTGCAGAGTCCTTCTCAAAGAATAGACGTCCCTTGTGACGTAAAAAGATAGCCACTTATGTACAAAAGGATGTATTTAATTGTTCTGAGTCCCACACAAATCAGTCCTTTCACAGAGGCCCTCAATGCATAAAATTATTCAACACCCAACAAACAAAAAAAGGCATACATCACTTGGGTTTGTAATGTTCACTCAGTTGCCTCTCTCAAGCCCTCAGGAAATAAAAAGCTCCATCCTTAGGAGATGGTCTTTCTACTTTCCCTTATTGTTAATTAGGTGTAGCTGTCCTGCTACCACACCCCTGAGGAACTGAGGAAACACTTGGATTCTAATTTCTCACTTCACAAGCAGATATCACTCCCTTTTAATTAAGAAAACTGGGATGCCATGAACAGCTGAACACTTTATTGCTTGAAAGTATACACTCGGCACTGAATGCCAGCAGAGGAACTTCCTTCCCTAGGAACCATCTCCCTCTGGGTTAAGAAAAGGCCAGCAACCCTGCTCTTCCTATATCTCATTGGTGGATAAGAAAGCTCCAAGGCTTCCTCTCTTCCAGTTACTGCTCCTTCTGCCAGAAAAGAGGGACTTTTCCCTTTTCACACAAAAAGTATAGAGCAGCCATCTCTATGTCATTTCTTCCCTGGGCACACTGCAGAAGGGACCTCTCAGGGCCAGACTTCTACAAGTTGGGAGGATGTGGTCAGTGGATATCCTCCAGTATTGCTAACCCTACATTAATAAATAAATTTTATATATAATCAGAAAGTTGGCTTAAAAATCAGAAGATTTTAAAACAGAATGGGTGTGTTCACACAGGCTTCTTATTTTGAAACAACAGAGGTTTTTTTGAAATAAGAAACAGCATGTCCACATGATGTACTCCCATTTCAAAACAAGGGGTTCCCTTGTTTCAAAATGGGAGCTGTGTTTCGAGACAGCTTAAACCTCCTTCCATTTCGAAACAACCCTGTGGGAACATGTTGTTTCGGAACAAACTGTTCCAAAACAACATTTGACCTTCCTCCCAGGGTGCTTAGCACCCTGGCAGGAAGGGCCACCCCCTCAGCACCCTGGCCAGGGAACCCTCAACATGCTGGCCAGGGTGCTGAGGGGTGTCACCTGGCCAGCAGAGGGGGACTGCAGACCCCGGCAGGGTGAGGCTCCGGGCGGCACTCACCCCACCACCGAGGGCTCAGCCGCCCACTGCAGACCCCGGCAGGGTGAGGCTCCGGGCTGCACTCACCCCACCAGTGTCTGCAAGCCCTCCTGAAGCGAAATAGCATGTCCACACTGTGGACATGCTGTTTTGTTTCCCTTATTTCGAAGACACTTTTTTGTCTTTCAAAATAAGGTGTTTCGAAATAACACATTATTTCGAAACGGCTTGTTTCGAAACGTCTTGTTTCAAAACAAGCACTTTGTGTGTGAGCATAGCCAATAACTTTGAAGGACTTATTTATCTTCCATTGTCATAGCCTTTAGGTTTCATGTTTCCAAGTTTTCTGAGCAACTGTAGGAGACAGAAATTTAGCCTTTCTAAAAACAGAAGTTCATATTTTCAGATAATCACGTGCTTCTTGGATCTGGGAATCTATGAAATCCTCAAATATGACAAGAATTCACAACACTGACCTGTCCCATGAATTTCCAAAGGGATCGCCGTGTTAGTCTAGTCCAGCAAAAAAAACCAAGGAGTCGTGTGGCACTGTCCCATGAAAGCTATACAGTATTAACTTTCCTGTGGTGCTGCTTTTACCTGTGAGACAGCTTTAAACAGTTCCTGAAATCACCCTTTATGTTAATTTCAGGAGCTACAAATAGACCCTGTAATCTATTCCCACTGTCAGGGACAGATTTTCCACCCATACGTTCTTTTCATAGTATGTTAATTCTATGTATAATCCCCTTGACTTCAACAGGGCTACTTGCAGTGTAAAATACTATTCAGTGAGACTAAAGATGGTAGAATTTGACCATTTTTATTTCAATCATTCTAAAAGTTTCTAAACAAAAATTAGAAGGTTCTTTTCTGTGGATTCAATTATTTACACATGGAACCATTTTCAAAGGGACAAACAGCAGTTAAGTAGCTAACTCCAATTTGTACCATGGAAAATATCCTGTCATTAATGTTATTATCACACCTTTGCTATGAAAATCAAACCCTTCGTCCTCTATTAAACTATCAAAAGCATTGCCAGCTTCCTGGAAAAAGAAATCTACAAATCCACTGCATCATTGTCTTCTTTCAAATCTATCTTAAAAATTCATCCATGTAGTAATTCATACAAAACACTTGACCAATGGCTATGAACTGGCATGTTGTGAGTTCTGCCAACTGTACCAAATACAATAACTTGACCATATGTTCTTCCCACTTTGTGTAGCTTCACTTTTTGAGTTCCTCTTTACCACATACGTCCAGATCCTCAAATTATTTCGGCTATTAACATTCACTGATTTCAATGGAAATTGAGAAACTAGGGGCCTTTGAGAATCCGGGCCAAAGCTCTTTAGGGGAAGAATGGTCTTCATTATGCATATGTAGAGCATTATGCTATTGGGATCTATGGCTTGGTTTGGTCTGCTACATGCTAACACAATGCAAATAATAAAGAATCATTAACATGTATTTAATTGACAATTATATCCTTTTTTAACTTGTGAGGCAAACCTGATATTCAGAAGACTATTTGGAAATGTATCCAATGTTGGAACTTCCATATGTCTTAATTGTTAGTTGACTTGCAAGCTGGAGGGTGACCAAATTACAGGAGCATTTGCTTTACGTCAAAACATTTTCCTTTGGTAGTCAATCCTTTATGCAAAGTCTTGTTTTACTGCTCAGCTCAGCACTTACTTTCCTCAAGAATTTTCATACACCAAACTCTTCCCTAATGATTCAAACAAACATGTAAGGAGACTATTAATGCAGCCTAAATATAAACAACAGTCTAATTTCCATTAACAACACCCTCATTTCCTTCATCATCTCATGTTCTCACCCACCTGTTTTCTCCAGATCCATTCATTGTTAATATGCCCAAGAGGTAGGATTCTTGCACACAAATATTCTTTGAGTTAGGAGATCAAAACTGTTCTCAAACTGATCTTTTTTCCAAGTGTTATAACTGGTGGGTATTAAACTCATTAAAACAATTTCTTAATTATACTGCTAAACGCAAGTGAAAAAAGCTTAAAATTGAATTCACTGTAGGTAAAGGAAACATAATAACTGACAAATGTGTTCTCAAAAGTGTGTATTTTATGAAATGAGAACAGTAGAGCTGATAAATAGTTCCACTGACATCCATTTTATATAATGTCTTGCTTTCCACTGTCAATATCAAAATAATTATGGGACAGGTTCACTCATGTAAATTGAACAGTTCCTTACTCCATGAATAGTCCTATTGAACTCAGTGGGAATACTCAATAGGACTAGGAGTGGCAAAATTTGTCTCTATGGCTATGTCTACACTAGCAAATTAGTTCAAACTAAGGAGCCTTAATCTGAAGTGATTTGAACCCTGCCTACACTGGGCTTTGCCTAGTTTGAACTAAAAAAAAATTTAGCTCGAACTAAGCAAAGCTGAGTTTAAACTACTTAGCTCGGCTGGTTAGTTCAAACTAATTTGCACATTTAGTCTGAACTAGCACAATGTAGACATGCTAGTTCAAACTAAATACGTTCAAACTAACCATACTTTTTAAGTTCACATTAAAAAAAGTGCAACTAGTTCTAACTAAAGTTAGTTCAAACTAAAAAAAAAAAAAAACCAAAACAAAAACCCCATGCTTACTTCGAACTAACTTTCAAACTACTTAGTTTGGACTAAGCAATGCAGAAATAGCCTATGAGACTAAAGCATAAATTGTGTTCTATTTCTCTAACTATTTCAGATGCTACAGAACTGTCCAGTTGTCTTGTTCCTGATGATGAATAGCCCAACGTGATGTAACCTTCCCTCATCCAGTGTCACATGGTACACCTGGCACTTCATTCTGGAACTCAAAGAGAACTAGTAAGATGTGCAAATAGAAGCATAATCACTGTACTTTCCTTTTTAATTCAATTTTGTAGCCTTTATGGGCTCAGCATTTAGGAATGAATATAGATTACAATCTTCACTTTACAGAAAGAATGGGTTAAGTTAATTTCCTTTCCCATTTCCATTAAAACTGTTGTCATGAGAACAAATTAATTCTGAGCCATTTTCAGTTTGCTTCATTCTCTTTCTCTCACAAGAAAGGGACTTCAGAATTTTATTGCCCTGCAGAATTTCTGAAAGACAGCAGCTTGCTGGATAATTTTAACCTTTTAAATAGTCTCTATTTTTGTTTCCTGTCCACTCAAATCTGTGTCATACATTGTGGAGGCTGTGCAGGTAACACTGAACTCTACATCTCTCTTTCATTAGAACAGACAGAGTGGAATACTCACCCACTGCCTATCTGAACCTGCCTAGCTGGTGAAAACTGAGTGGCTGGGCTCAACTCAGTTAAGATGGAAGTAATGGAGTTACCATGGGAAACAGCATCAAAGAAATTGGGGAGGCAATACCAGGTCCCTTAATTGACACTGTTTTGGCTAACTTTTGTAATTCAGGTTTGATTAGGTGAGGTCTTGTAAAATCTTGGAATGGAATCCTGGCTACACTGAAGTTTATTTCCCAACTTCTGTTAGCAGCTGGATGCAGTTCAAGATGCTCCTTTTAACCTGTAAAGCAATACGTGGTTTAAACGCTTATTACTCAGGCACTACTTCAATCTCCATACAGCAGATGGCACCTGAGATAAAGGTCACTGGATTTAAATAGGAAACAACACCCTCTTCCCTCCCCGACTATTTGGTTTAGGTGGGAGATGACTGCCAGCTAGGCACTGTGAATGAGAGAGATACAATCTAGAATTAAATGTCTTCCCTTTGACCACTAAAATCTAGATGTTTTGACCTTCAGATCTAATTGCATAGCCTGTCAATTTTCTAGGCTTTTCCTTGGAGGCTAGGAAAAGGGCAGAACAGCAGGAGTGATTGAGAAAAAAATTAATAGGGTGATTCTTCATTGCCACATCACTCACTTTTGATGCCATCCTGGTTTCAAAAAATAGTATGAGAATCATATGATGCATCAGCACAAAACCAAATAGCAAAACTCTAAACATATGCAATACAATTAAAACTCTTAACTTGTTTTTATTTGCATAATGGAGCTTATTCTGCAGGTTTGTAGATTTTTAAAGTCACAAGGAACCCCTGTGATCTGCTAGACTGCATAACTCAGGATACTGAATTTTGACACAGGCCTATTTATCAGGAGCTAAATCCTGTGGTCTATATTGAGGTCTAAGTCTGCTCTTATTCACTCCCATGTAATTCATAAGTAACACTACTGAAGTTAATGGAGCTATAATGGTGTAAAAGTAGAAGACACACAGACCTTCAATCTGTACTCAAGGAAAACTGTAAAGTAATTTTGCCTGACTAAATGTTGATTAAGGTCTATAGAATTTGGCCTCTAATGATATTTCCCTACACTGAAGATGGTATGCCTGCTGCTGTCATGAGCTGCCTGGCATTGCAGCTCACTCCTCCACACCCCAAAATGAGTCAAGGAGGAGAGATGGAAGCTGTGGGGGGAAGAGGATTGGGTATGGGCTGGGATTGGGGCAGCAAAGAAGGTTGTGAACGTGTGTAGTACTTTTGGGCTCAGAGCCAGGTGATGAAACTGTTGGACTATATTCCAGTTAGCAGTGCAATGCCTCTTTGGGGATTGGGATAGCAGAGATGCAGAAAGGCAGCTCTGGATAGTGGAAGGGAGCAAGGAGACTTCAGATAGCAGCCATAGGGGTGTGTTGGAAGAAAATGGGATAGAATCATAGAATCATAGGGTTGGAAGGGATGTGGCAGAACTGGTCAACTAGCGGTGGACTGGGGAGGGAAAAGGGCCAGTTGGGGCAGAGCAGGGCTGGAGAGGGCTCTGGGGACTGGCCCTGAAAGATGGGGGTGAGAAGGACATGGTAACTCTGCAGACCACACAAGGGTGAAGCACATAATGGCTGGGTGGGGTTATAGGGGAGGCTGTGCTATGCTTAGTGCCTCATTACAAGCTAAAGCTGTGGGACCATATCTGGCGCTATCAGCCAGGTTGCTTAGTAGGGCCCAGGGCCTAGCTGTCCTCACAACATCCATGGAAACTACAGAGAAGAGTTTGAATTAGGGCCCAACAGTGCTGTCTCTGATTAGGCTGAAGAGTGATTATGTGACACCGTTACTCTCTGATTGGAGCGGCAGAGTATAGCAGAGACATCCAGGCTCCTCCACAGTCTGCCAGTAGGGACTGGAGCACAGGCCTTGGGCAACTAGTGGGGAGATATCACTGCTTGCTTCCCAAACATTATCACATACACCCCTATGCAGACATGCCCCAATTCTTTAACAAAACAGGATATTTTTATCCCTTGCTCTTGCCAACTAATAATCAGCTGGTAAGAATAAATGGGATAAATGTCCAATTTTATCAAATAAGTCAAGATGTGTGGGTAGGTTTTAAAAAAATCCAAAATAGGACATATGTTCACCCTGCCTTCAACTTGTACCAAATTTTCAGCATCACTGTAACTATAAACTAAGCTCTTTTCCCTAGAAGACTAATTAGGAAACACATTATACATCCTCCCTTAAAGGGATTTTTTTTATATCAAATCAAAAAGCAAGAAAGGTTTTGCTTAGCCATGCATGCATTCTTCTTGCCTTTTGATTTAAATGATGCAAGGATTCTTATATAAATCACATTTTTCTGACCCTATAAATTAGGCTTCTAGATGGTGATGGCAGCTGAAATAATTTGAAGGTAAATAAAAAAACCCCATGATATTTAATATCAGACAGGCTTTGTTACCCATCACACTGAATTTTGTGACAGAAATCAAATTCACTCATGCTCATCAAAGTTGTTGGCGGTTGCATTTTAATTAGACATGCGTTAGCCTTAAATAAATTAATGTGTGACTTAATTTGTGTGCGTTCTGTTGCTATAAAAGTGAAGTATTCAATAACTGAACATGCACTATGAGACAGAGACTGGCTTAAAAGTTTACTTATATTTGTGGTAACTACGAGCAAGATTTTAATCAGGAAAGCAAAGGGACACATAAATAAATATATGGCCTACAGAGCTAAAGACAATTTTTCTAAGTATGCTCTAATGGTAAGTTTTCTAAGTATAACAAACAAAGAGTCTGGTGGCACTTTTAAAGACTAACAAATTTATTTATTGTACGATCTTTCATGGGAGAAAATCCCACTTTGTCAGATGCTTTGAAGATG
>ML682005.1:5277986-5589543 GCA_007922195.1 Podocnemis expansa
AACTGTCACAGTACTCCTTGCTTGTTTTGCTGAACTAGACTAACATGACTACTTCTTTGGAACTTGTTGATATATGTTCTAATATAGCTCAATGTGAATACATATTCCAAGGAACAAAAAAAGTAGGCCATGTTTATAGGAAGGTGGTCTTTGTCATGGGAAGCAGTCACTCTGACAAAGATATGGGGTGACAGTGAATGATCAACTGAACATTAGCTCCCACTGCAATACTGTGTCAAAAAAGGGCTAATGTGATCTTTGGATGCATTAACTGAGGGATCTTGAGTAGAAGCAGAGGAGGTTATATTATCTTTGTCTGGAATCAGTGTGACTGCTGTTGGAGTATAATGTCCTGTTCTGATGCCCACAATTCAATAAGGATGTTGAAAAATTGGAGACGGTTCAGAAATAAGCCCTGAGATTGATTAAAGGATGGCAAAACATGCCTTGTATTGATAGACTCAAAGAGCTTAATCTATTTAGTTTAGCAAAGAGAAGGTCAATGGGTGACAATTACAGTACATAAGTACCTACATGGGAAAGATATTTGATAATGGGCTCTTCAATCTTGCAGAGAATAATATAACATCTCCAATGGCAGGAAACTGCAGCTAGAAAGTGCCATACTAGAAGACCTATATTTTTAACAGTGAGTATAATTAATCATAGGATCAATTTCCCAAGGGTCATGGTGAATTCTCCATCACTGGCAATCCTCAAATCAAGATTGGATATTTTTCTGAAAGTTATGTGCCATGAATTATTTTGTAGAAGTTCTCTGGCCCGTGTTATACAGGAGGTCAGACTACCTGATCCTAATAGTGCCTTCTGGCTGTGCAGTCTATGACTCTATAAATTTAAGTTATTTCATACTTAAGTATTATTCCTAAACTGGTAAAAAAATAACTAGAAACGTGAAAGATTATAACTAATGTTGCTATATATGCAAAGTCTTAGGTTTTATTACCAGAAAGGAATTTAAAGTTTTCACCTTGAAACTAACAAAAGAACTATAAAATTACTTTGGTCTCAATAGTTCCTTATTTCTCAGGATGCTAAAACATTTGCAGTATACATTTGCAATTTCAGAATCTGGAACCTTGGTTTAGATTTCCAAACTGATGTACTTCCTTCAATCTATCTAAGATGTATTTAGAGGTGATATTGTAATATCTGGTTAAGTTAGAGATAAGGACTTCTTTCCAAAATGAATTTCAGAGGATAGGTTACCTTGAAAGGGTCTAATATTTACAGCCTCATTTTCTCAAGTAGCATTCCTTTCATGCCTATTCATAGCTAACAGGGGCCATGTTGAACTCAGCACAAAACACACTACAGCCTTCTTCTGTGATTTTAAAACAATTTGTTAATATTAATAATAATTAATACATATAAATTACATATTATATTAATAATTAATTAATATGTATGATATATTGTAGTATTAATTAATTAATATATTTGTCTGAATTCTGACCATACCTGGACTCCTTTATGGAGTTATTACTTATTTCCAATTAGGCTGATGTATTAGCTGAGTGTCAAAGTTCAGAGTAGGTGGCTCAACCAAAGTGGTAGTGATGGAGTGGATTTCCTTCAGACAGTGAAATATGGTGAAGAGTGAATAACATCTATTCCTACAGTATATTTCTTCTGTAAGCATAAGTGATCAAACTTCTAGTTGTAGAGGTATCTGTAGTTCAGGGGAGAGGAAAAAGATAATAGACAGTGTCTGTAACAGCCAAGTTCATGGAAATGTGACTTTATTCTTTAGGTTGGCTCAGTGTCAGTTTTCAAGTTAAATATTCCTTTATATCTTTTCTTTAAAAATTCTCAAGAAAAGAATAATAAAATTCATATACAAGATCATGTTGGCCCCACAATAAGCACCAGTGATTGAATGAAAAATGATATTCTTTTGATAACATCCCTGTGAGATTTCACTCAAAATACTCTTCACCTTTACCTAAGGATATTTGTTTTTATTTTGTTCAGACCCTACTCTGCCAGTGCTTCAGACAATAGCATGCAGAGTACAAAGACAGGTATGCCTATAAATCTTTGAAACTTTCCCTATCACCAGAAACTTTTCACATTTGAAATAAATGTGAGCTATTTCCTAGAGCACTGAGTAAGACTGACAGCAGATACAAAGGAAAACTGAGAAATCTGGGCTTTTACTCAAAGTACAAGAGGTGACAGAGCCCTGCTAGTGACCTGACTCAAGTTTAAAAGTAAGGAAAACGTAATCTCAGAATATAAAGTACAAGTGAATTCTTTACAAAAGAAACCAAATATAAGGGGATGAAATATGAGAAAAAAGGAGATCAGGAGAGAGGATGGATGAACAGATAACAATCATTCAATAGGGTATATAAAAAAGGAAGAAATAGCTGCTTTTTAATGTCAAAGCCAGTAAACAACAATAAATTAGAATGAGCCTGATTTTCCAGTTGGTGACACCAGTTTTACTGTGGGTTAATCACTTAGGCCCAGATTTTCAAAGGTATGTAGGTGTTTCAGTATCTATATCCCACAGTATCATTGGGATACTGGCTACTAACTAGTTAAATTCCTTTTGAAAATCAAACCCTCAGCATTCACAGTTTAAGAACAAACATGGAAAATTTCCAGATGCATTCTATGTAGCTCAAAAGATTGTCTATTTCACTGACAAAAGATGATCCTAAAAAAAAAAAAAAAAAAATCTTTTAGCTAGACTAGATGGGTGAGGTAATAATAGTTTACAAGCATTTGGAAAAGATCAGTTAAGCTAAAGATTACTTAGAGGTGTTGCTGTGCACTTCACTTATAATCAAGTATCAACAATATGGTTGTTATTTGTGTGCAATACTTACACAAATTACGCTGATTATACATCGAGGCCACCATTATCCATGGCTACTTGCAAAACTAGAATGGATTTCCATATGCAACATATAATGTTTACTTTGCATGTGCTTTGTCCCACTGAATATTGATATCTTACACTAAAAAAATCTAATTGGCCCAGGGTCCAAATGCCAACCTTTCATCTTTCTATTATGCATTTAAAAAAGCCATTCTCAGAACAAAATCTATGGACAAGATCAGGTCTTTAATTTGACCTGTCTTGTTGTAGCATAATGTACAGCTTAGTGATGTTAATGGTTTGCCAACCCTTCTTGTAGCAACCTTGGTTTTAGGTAGATATAAATTAGTCACAGAATTAACTCCAAGATAAAAAGCATGGCAGATAGAGTTTCAGTCTCATGGCAATTATAAATTTTGTTTTACAAAATGTTCAAACAAATTAATTTGTTTATTTGTAACCAGTTCTCTGGTAGATCTGTGAAGTTGCATTCTATAGGTGATGTGCTAAAATTACATACCTGGTACTATAAAAGGACTGGCAAGAAAGATCATTGGAATACAGGATCTGTATTTTGAATGAGCACAATGCAGCGCTGAGCCAGGGTGAAATCAAGAATAATACTCTTCCCATACTTACACCTATGCAATTCCATTGATTTGAATGAAGACATTAGGTGTATATGAGGGCAGAATTTGGCATAAAAAACCTGTGTGGGATGGGGAGATGAAGCTCAGAGTCAATGGACTGGGAAAGGAACACGGGGAAAGAATATAGCCAGGAGAGACTGAGTCCTAGTCTCTACTTGCCGCGTTTTTCGGCGGTAGTCAATGGAAGACACACAAGGTACGTAAAACACCTTCCATATCTCCTGATGACTTATTAATTGGCTCCTACATACCAGGAGTGTTGCCGCCCCATGGAAAGACCCAGGGCCCTACACCCCATGGCACCGATTCTCTGCCTGGGTTCAATTCGGCCTCGGGCTCCTGCTGTCACCAACCTGGCCCCGGATCCCCGGCCAGGGCTGCGGCCGGGAGAGGCGGGTGCCACCACAGGTGGCCCAGGCCAAATTCCTGGCCAGGGACTGGGCTGGGAGCAGCAGTGCCTGCCTTTGCTGGCTGTGGAGATGCAGGGGCTACCCCGGACATTCAGGGCACATACCCTGTGTGCCAGGCACCAACAATGCCCCTGCTACACACGAGGGTAAGCTGACCACAAATGCCTTGTGGCTGGCTTACAGCAACTCCAGTTCCCAGAGCAATTCAGTGGGTTTATACAGACTGCTGAACTGCACCTGGAAGTCTGTGCTGAAGGCAGTGATTTTGCCATCATCAGTAAAGACTTATCTTGATAGTCCTGGGAGAGATAAATGACGGAGTGATGGGGACTGATATTTTCAGGGCATCCTGGAGTTTTAATGATATCAGGCCAATGTACTACTGCCTACTGACAAGCATGCATCTCTTAATACTTTTTTTATTTAGATTGTAAACTGCCTGGGGGCAAGAACTGTCTTCTTATTGTTTGTACATGGCAAACACAAAAAGATCCAAACCCCTCACTGGGGCCATCAGGTACTACCACAGATTAAATAATAAAGCAACCACTCACTTGACTTATTGAGTGACAACAAACCTTTACGCATCTTATTCCAGATACTGTTTAATACATGGAATTTGTAAGCATTAAGAAGATATGATGGGCTATGAACTGATGGGGCAGTGAATTTTTCAAGCACGCAATTATTTCTCACTTGGTATTTAAACAAGACTAAAATATTAGTAAGTTGATGCTCATCATCGTAAAAATCTAAGAACTTTAACAGATTTTTCTCATGCAACTTTAGAGGTAGCAAAAGAAGTATTATCCCCTATTTAAATATCTTTAATTATTTTAAATTAGAAGTCTTTATATTAAGTGGTCAATACTTTGTCACCATTATTAAATGCCTAAATTGCTTTCCATGTTAGTCATCTAATAACTGAGGCAGCAAAAAAGTTACTTGCAAAAACTTTGCCTAACCAGGGTCAGGAAGAGAACCTAACTTTGCTACAAGATTTATTCCATGAGCTTTTGTAGGAGAAAATCCCACTTTGTCAGTGTCAGATAAATTAGTTTTTAAGTGCTACAGGATTCATTCTTTGTTTTGCTGAACTAGAGTAACATGACTGCCCCTTTGCAACTTGGTAACTTTGCTGCGAGAAAGATCACACCAATGATCTGTTTAGCTCAGCATCCCATCTCTGACAGTGGCCTGTGCCAGATGCTTCAGAAAGATGACCTCCACAGGGTAATTTTGAGTCACATTCCACTGACTTAACCACAAGGACATCACAATAAGGAAATCTGAAATAACAGATTGACTATCAATAGATACATAGTTACACCACATTTTCATTTTGGATATAGAGTATGTTTACCCAGGGCTGGCAAAAGGGACTGTGGTTCCCTGAGCCAGCTTTTGGTTTTGCGTGCACACCCCTAGTCTGGCTGGCTTGCCCCACCCCCGGGTGGAGAACAGCTGACTCAGGGCCAGAGCGGGCCAGCCGAGAGGTGAGGCTCCTCTCTCCCACCCCTCCCCTGGGTCAGCTTTTCCTCCCTAGGAGTGCGGAGGGCCAGCCAGAGGTGGGGTGAGAAATCAGAGCCCAGCCCTTAGGCTGGCCTGCTCCACTCCCAGGGGCACAGTGGCCAGCTTGGGGAGGAGTGGAAGTATGGGTCCAGCTTCTAAGCTGCCCTGCCCCACCTCCCGCACTACACCTCAGCTGCCCCTGAGGCAGTGGCACCCCCAGCCACTGCCTCATTTGCTGATGTGTCAAGGCGGCCCTGTGTGTACCCAAAAAATTAGTCCCAGGAGAACACCAAACACTGAGTTGAAAAATGACTTTGGGAATGTAATGAATTTTGTCAAAACCCACTGGATTCAGAGACTGAAAGCAACTCAATTGCAATGAACCCTAAGTTGGCCAATCATATTCTTTTAAAAATACACACTGGTCAACTTAAATGCAAAGATTTCAGTGAACACCTGCTGTTGAACTGCACCCAATTCAATTTCGGAGGGGATGTGAGCCTAACACCTTTCATTGACTTCTAAATTCAGTTACAAATTACTGAAAGAAGGCATTGCTTGAAATTATTTGACAAAGCATGGCTTGCTCCATTACGCTGTGCAAAGTGCTGCCATCTGTCACACTCACTGCTTGATGTGACTGCAGGTACATTCATAGGCAACGACTACTGCCAACTATTTCATCTGGCATTTTTACGGGAAAAATGCTCATTCAGAGCATGTTCATTCAGTGGGGTAACATGCATAGATATTAATGCAAACTTGTGTATTTAGTTCACACTGGCTGCTGAAAGTTTCCATGCATATCTTATTTGCAAATAGACACCTCCTTCTCAGTCTATTTTTAACTTCCACTTAGCATCCTGAAATCAATGTAGCATGCAAGCAAATAAATTGTCACATTAAGAAAAAAATCTATTTACTTCTAATGTATATCATTTATGCTACCTGTTAAACAATGTTTTGTAAATAAATGCAATGTTTAGTGAAAAATTAAGAAATACTAATTTTATAGCTAATGAACCAAAATCTCATTGTTTTTAATGCACCTCTATTTTTATATTCTCACCAATTATATTGTTATTGTAATGTCAGAGCAATGATTTTTCTATATGAATGAACCATTAGGAGACCTTATTCTTGTATAATTGCAGAAGTGCACCTGAAGAGCCTGACTCAGAATGGTAATCAGAGCTGACATGACTTTCTGAAAAGAAGTTCTGAATGTTTGTTTTGTTCTCCCTCTCTCTCTCTTTTTAAATAATGAGAAGAAAGGAATTCCCACATTATAACAAAACAAATATTTTTGTTGGCAGTTATAAATTGCATGGGGTTAGATTGTGACTTGAGCGACATGCACATGTAGGAGTGTAAGAAGAATTTGACTCATGTTAACTGTCTTGTCAGCAACTGTTTAATGAAATGACCATTAGTAGCCTAGCCTGAATGTAAAATATCTAGATATATGGAAAATGTAATACTGAAAACAATTTAATTTTATCTAAACATTTGCCTTCTCCTTTTGCCAATACTCTGCATCCCTCCTGTTTACTCTACCCTTTTCTTCCCTTTCTCTTGGCTTCCAAATAATTTTCCTGAGCTTTAGGTGTCTCTTACTAGCATTAACAAAAATATGGATACGAATTATCTCCATTATGCATGTGAGTGCTGCTAAATTCTGACATTATATAAGTCGCAGATGGTTATTTACTAGGGAACATTAAAACCACTAGTAGATTTAATGAAAAAACAAAACAAAACAAAAACACACCAACCAATTGTAAGGGATCAAATACTGTCAGCTTGTCTAATTGCATGTGTGTGACTCATGAAATTTTGATTCCTCATTTCTAGAATCAGAAGCCTACATTCAGAAATGATGTTCAAGTAATGCAAGATACTGTTACAATAAGAGAGTCTAATCTATACCATTCTGAATACCTGAGCCTATTTATATACATTTTATCAATTTGTAAAGAGGTCAGATCATTGTTACTTAAATACCAGAAACACAGGGGAGCAACTTTCTCTTACACTTTTTTCTACCCCCTCTGCATATAAGTTGTATCACCTTGAACTCCCTTGCATCCATTTGACATTTATCTCTCATGGTCAATGTCAAAGTGGAGATGAACAAGGTAGTTGGGGAGCAAGTATAAATAGCACTGTTTCCTCCACATCTTCCTTCAGTTCCACTCCTGCCCTGATACACCCCTTCTAAATCCCCAGCAGCTCAGCTAAACACTTCTTGGAGAGCAGCCATGTTGGAGAACCGTAACTTCTGACTTATTAGTTACTCGTGTTGCTCTTTGAACCAAGTTGATATTCCAATTCCTCGTGCAGAACAAAGGGAGAAGGTGACCTATTTTATTTTGTCAGTTTGATTTCTCTCCCACCCCCTTTCATCAATGTACAGAGACGATTATTAATGGCTTGCATTTTCAAGGACATTAATGCATATCATTGTCATTATTTGGGGTACATAACAAATGCTAAACACTAATAGCATTTAGAACAGAGGTAGCCCAGGATGAACCCGGGGTTTTCCATTGAAGGCCCCAATCCTTCCATAGGCATGGCATGAGTGGCCTACCATTCCTACCCAGAATGCTTTCCAAGATCACAACTTACAAATAACATTACATGTGATAACACAGCCTGAAGGGAGATCATGGGCTACAATTAGCATCATGTTGTTCCCCTCAGATTTGTCTCTGGTGAAAAGTGTGTATTGAATATGCTTTATGTTATCTGGTTCTGAATTTTGAGGAAATATATTAATAAAAAGCTTCTAGTGTATATAGTATATATACATACACAAATGAGTTCTCATGAGACTATAATATGGGAATGAAGCCCTTTTTATTCCATTTGTTTATTTACATATGTCCTAAAATGGCTTCTCAGGGTAAATTATGTGGAAAACAAACATAGGACGGTCATGGAAAAGGCAACTAAAGTCATGCATTCACAATACAAAATGTCAATAACTCCATTACCAAGAACTGCCTTAGTTTGCAATGAAGATAATATTTGATAATTTAAAAACACGTAAAAACACTATCTTTTTGTCTGCCATTTCAATCCAATAGGAGCAGGAGTGTAGGAGGGTCATTGCTGTCTATATATTCTTCAGAGCTACTCTCTTGCCTCAGCCACTCTCAGAACAGCAGGAGCAACTTCACTTGGCAGAATCTTTACTACGTGACAAATCACTAGCCTTAATTATGAGAATTTGTAGTTTCTTGGTGGTCCAAGTTGTACCTTGGCAGCTCTCATTGCAAGTCAGTGTCTTCAGCTTGCTATCAAATCCACCTACTCAGACAAGTACAAAATGTCATATATTATGCATGCTTAAAAAAACCCACAATCACAAAATTTATAATTACAGTGACAGATGTCAAAAGAATGCAGACTTACTTTGGGGCATAATGCTTCTCCCTGCATATGGAAGAGCTAGAGGTTTGATCTCTATCAAGGCTGGCCAGAAAATGATTAATCTGTATCATGAAAAATTTGAGGTTTCAAAATGTGCTTCTTTACCCATCAGAACTAAAACTAGCTCTTTCAAAAAATTATGGAAAAATCATATATTCATGTGTTACTCAGGGTTCCTCAACCTAGTAACTTTTAGTGTCTGAGTCAGTGTCGGGAAATAAACCAAAGAAAATGCAGTACCTCTACCTGCTCTATGGCTGCCATAGATAAGTCAAAACCAAGTGCTCTTAACTTAAAGCTGTACTTTATTGGTCTGCAGGAATTCTCATTAGAATGCTTTTACCAGAAGTCTCCACTTATTAGTCTTAATCATATACAAATAAAATAGGTTATTAGAGTACCCAAACTCATAGTTACCTCGCAAATCTGAGGCAAAGCTTGGGTAATACAGTCACATATTTCTAGATATCTGATCCTTCTTGCTGCATCTAGAAGGCTTTTAAATGTGTCCATGAAGAGATCTGTCTGACTGAGACTCACTACATCCCTCTTATATCTCAAAAGTTACAAAGACCTGTCTATCAAGAAAATATAACCCCAAACAAGACACTCACTGGGCAGAAGCAGGAGTTAGAGGAGTCACTAAGAATAACATTAAGCAAGCAATCTTAAGCGCAATAAAGTATCCAGCCTTCCTGTTAGCCAGAGCCACCTGCCCCTGCACGTTCAGAGAGAGGGAATGTACAGTCAAGCCCATTTCATTTGACTCCTACCCTTCTGGCTTTCCTAGTTATGCTAAGCTCCCTGCCGAGGCCTAACAATGGCTAAAAACAGCAAGCAGAACATTTGATAACCCATCCTGATAATTATCAATGACTTGGACAACTTGCTGGTTGCTAAAATGCCCCACTATGTATTTTCATGTCACATGAATAGCTCTTATTCTAGTGGGAGCAGTGGTCTCTGACCAGAAGATTGCAATCTAATTCTGAAGGGCAGTTGCTGGTCAAAGCTTGAGGACCACTCCGTTAGGGCATTCTCCTTAGAGATACAGGTTTCAAGTCCTTGCTCTGGCTTAGGTAGAGTAAGGTCTTGAGACCACTTCTCTCCCAGCCCGGGCGAGTGTGGTCTAACCACTGAGCAATTGACTAGTTTTATTTCCCTCTCACTCATTTGTTTTTAAGAAGAATTCCACCCTGATGCCATATAATCATCCTAATGAAAGTTTAATGAAAATTTCAATTGAGTTTTTTGAGGAAGAAAGGAGAATAATCTTACATTTCTTGCATTTGAATCCCCAGATCACTCAGCTTTCCTTCAAGTGCTCTTCCCTTGATCTTTTTAACCACATACCTGTCAAGTGGGCAACTGGCAGAGTATGGAAAGTCAATGTAATAAAGTTTTCTTCCAATCCCAAGTAAACCTTCTGAAGCTAGTTTTGAATCATCCCTACAGAACAGCATAGGCTACTGTTTGCATCAAAAGAATCAAAGCGGTAGATATATAACCCACGTACTTTCTTTGATTCATCTCTAAGTAATATTGTATGCTAGCACAGAGTAAGATAAGCCTTTGTGCTTCTGAAGAAATGGATACAGGACAGAAGCAATGCCCAGCAGAGCAATGTTGCCATCAGAAACAATGAAAAATATTTTGCTCAAATTCCAGAACTCTTAATTGTTCTGTTATTAGTCCATTTGACAGGATTAAAGAATACTCAGAAGACGATTGCTAAAACAACCTGTGAGATCAAATGAACACTTAAAGTTTATCTAGTATTTTGGTCTGTCAGCAAGAGGTGTCTCTCTTCTCAATCTGTTTGGTTCTGTTCAGGGGTGGGGGTATAGGTCAGTTTTTGCCCTCCTATTTTTTAAGACCAGAGGCTACATCAGCCTCAATGGAAGATGCAGCCTGATGTTCTCATCTTCTATCTATGTATATGGCCCTCCTTACAGTACTAAGCATGTAACCCAAAGGATTTTGATCTTCACAGCACTCCTATAAAAGATAGGGAATTATTCTTCCCATTTTATAGAAAGGATATGGAGGGGGCACAGGATAGATTACACAGAATCATGGACCTATCTAGCCTTCCTTTAGCCAAAAAACCCCCACCCCTCCTTTGGCTATGTCTACATCTGCCCAAATTAGTTTGGTCTTCTAGTCTGAACTAAGAAATTCAAGATTAGTTTGAACTAACCGGGAACTTTTTAGTTTGAACTAACTGTGTGTTCCAGTTTGAACTAACACTTAGTTCAAACTAGGACACGTGGTTAGTTTGAACTAATGGCTTAGTCTGAGCTGCTTAAGTTCAAACTAAGCCTTAGTTTGCATCTTGCCCACACCTAGTTCGAACTAAAGTTTGAACTAAGCGAAGAAGTCCTAACTAACCTTGGTACTAACTAGTTCAAACTAGGCTTTCCTTAGTTCAAACTAAAATTTCTTAGCACGAACCAAAGAATACCTAGTGTAGCCATGGGCTAAATTAGTCTGGACTAAGCCTCCTTAGTCCAGACTAATTTGCCAGTGTAGACACAGCCTTTCAGATGAACGAAAGTGACTGCTTCACTGTGTAAAGAGGTGAACTTTATGGAGCATATGTGTTCATTATATACAAGTGAGACAAAATATTTCAGGCAGTTCCCAACAAGATGAACCTGCATACTACTTATGAAATTGAGCTAAGACTTAATGTCACAATCAGGCCCAAATGCTGCTGTCTTTTAAGGTAATGACAGTGCCCAGAAAGGTCTGCAGACACAAAACTCCACTTTGGCACATAATGATTAATGAGAGTACAAAATGTCTCATTTCAGCAGAGCTTGTAAGTGTTTATTAGGTACTTTGTAGAATATGGTTAAACTACTGAATCAGGACATAATAGCCTTTCCAGGGTAACAGCCTTTCCTATTGAAGTCAGTGGTAAGATTGTCTCTCCGCTTTGCCCTAGTCTACATTTGGGGGGAATTCTGTAGCAGTCGATTGCTGGTTATGCAAGGCATGTAAAATTCCTTGAGTAACCAGTGGCAACTTCCTAAGCTGCTGTTACACATTAGGGGAAAGCCGACTGCAAATTGCTTGCAGTTGGCTTTGCTCAATGCCACCTGACCCCCAGGACTTCCGGGGTCAGCTTCTGGGAGTGGTGCAGTGAGTTCATACTCGCTGTGATCCACTCCCAGAAGGATCAACTGATGGGGGGAAATTTGCCACCATCAGTACAGGCATACACTTTGTGAAGTTTGGATTATGCCCCTGGAATACAAATACACATGCATGTAGATTCAACTCCAGGTCATACAATGTGCTTGCATTTCCACTGGAAAATCTGACCTAAATATCCGCAGCTGTGTGCATTTTTCCATAAGGTTGCCTAAAAGACAGACAATCTTACTTATTCCGTTCATAAAGTCATAGAACCACAGATTTAGAAATGAATGGAAGGGTCATCTAGTCTAACCACCTGCTAAGATGCAAGATTTGTTGTGTCTATGGCTATCAGGCCTCCTTAAAGCTGCTAGTGAAAGAACTTTCACAGCCTCCATAGGCAGTCTGGTCCATTGTCCTGCTGTAAATTAGGAAGATTTTTCCTTAGATTTAATCTACAGGACACAATACAAAACTGCAGCCTTTCCCTTTAAGAAGTAAAATCTCACACCACTTCCAATTGGTATCATAGGCATTTTTCAGTCAGTGTCACAAAGCACCAGAATACACAACACTTTTCAGTATTTTTAATTTGACATGTATGTATGCAGGCAGGCACACTGCTGTACTAAACTAACTTCATGAAACTCAGATGAATATTGTTGCAAGTTATGTTGCAATATCACATTAATTTATTGTATCCTTTTAAAAATAGAGGGAAATCTTAGTATTTAATTAGTGTAACAATTCTTTAGTAAAGTCATTTGCCATAAGTGCAACAATTAATTTGGGGAGAGATACAAGTCTGTCTTATTTTGGGCAGTTGATATGGTTGTATAGAACCAAAAAATGTCTTCAATCTCAACACAGACTTTACAAGAACAGTAAAGATGGTTGAATACTACTTTTGCCTATATGATTAGAAGAAAAATTTTGATGAATAGTTTTCTGACATATATTTGCCAGCATTTAGACAGTTTAATAGATGGTTGAATACTACATATAAGATACACTATTGAAGAACAATGGTAAAATCTCAACTTCTTTTAAGTAAAGACTGAACAAGTTCAAAATAAAATCAGCAAATTAATTTTGCAACAACCAAACAGCCACCAACAGGCATTTCCCAAATAAAATTTTATGCTTGACATACATTTAACATTGCTGGCATGTTCTTTCTGGCAGTTTGGAAAACTCCACTGGTGATCCAAGGGCATGGCTCATTAGTCACAAATAATTTAGATGACAAATGATCAAAAATGGGAATACTGGAGATGCACTTTCTAGAAGCTTTTGCTGACATTTAAAACCACAGGTACTAGACAGCTTTTTGTTTGTTTGTTTCCTTATTACTAAGTAATTGTCACAGACTTTGCTACTCAAGTTGTATAATAAGATTTGAATTAGCATTTTACTGAAGATAAAGGAACACCAATCAAAATATTCTTCACAACTAAATTATGAATGCTAATTCCACTAAAAAAATTGATCTAGAACTATAGAAACTCTCATGTTTTGTATTTGAACAGTGATTCATTGTCTATAGTGATTAGGAATAAGATGATTTTCTTGACAGTGGCCTAGCTAGATATTACAGCTTGCAGCATATCCTGAGGCAAAAGCAATTAAAAACAATGAAGATCCTCAGGTGGGAGACCCCAATTCAGTTGCATATTTCTGCTTCCAGATATGATGTTATAACTATGACTATGAATAGTGCTGAAGCAGTTCCCCCTTATCCTTTTGCCTTCCGAAGAAGATATCACACAGGCGCTCAGACTGTATGGGTGTGTTTGGGCAAAGGAGGGGCAAAATAAAGAGGGAAGAAGAGAAGAAAAATATGAACATATTGAAAAATGCTAACTTGGGCCCTGGTCCTGCACATATTTATCTTTTGTGCACTATGGATAGTGTTACTGACTTCACTGTTACTGATTTTATTTTATGTGGAGTTGCTCATACTGTGGTGATATGGTGACACAAAATCCAAAAATAAAATAAGATCATCTTACTTGCTCGTCATTTATAACGTGCAATGTTTAGGTCACAGTGAAGCTGTATTATGTCTAACTGATCTCATGTAAGTATTAGTTTTGTGGTTTCTCAGCTAATGTGAATAATATTGACAAAATCAGTAATTTAAATTTTTAAAGCAAGTATTGTGTCAATAGTGCTATGCAAAACAATTAGTACTAAAAAGATCAGTTAGTAAGTTATATGAAAAGAATCTGATATATGTGGTACATTCTGAGAACGCAGAGTTTAGAAAGCCTTCCTAAAACACAATTTTCCTTCCCATTTTTCTGTGAAATTTATGATGAGAAAATAACCATTGTTGTTTATTTAATAATTCAAGGGAAAAATTCTGGTGATGAAAAATTCTGGAAGCAATTCCAGTGAGGGTCTGCTGCAGAGTTTTGGAAGATTTGTAGCATAAGTGTATGTACATGTGTCAATGTAGATTAGTGCCCATATCCAGAAGGGGTTCCTGTACCACAGTTTTGGCCAGATTAAGGGAAGGACCTGTAGCATGATTCCTTATGCTTTGGAATTTGGATTGGGATTGTCAATAGAATTTGACAGGGAATTTGGGTTCTTGCCCAAATTTGACCACAGATAAACTGTAAAACAAGGACCCCCAAGAATGCCTAACAGGAATTGTCACACAGATAACATACTTTATAAAAAAACTTGTATTGAAACAAGCATAAATGATAAACAAAAAAATTGAGAAAAAAGTCAAATGAACAAATTAATAGCCAAATTACCACTAACTTCTATTTTGATACACACAGGAAATATGAAGTTTATGATTTGAACTATATCAAGATTTATATTAGATATCTTTAGAATTTATATTAAAAAATTTATACCTCAGGTTAATACACTCACACGTGTCCAACAACTTGGCTGAGAGGGAGATGTTCAGCTCTTTGACTTTACAGGAGGTGTGGAGAGCTTGGCAATACTAAATAACTGTAACTAGAAAATTGGGTAGAAAGAAAGCTAAAAGAGCTAGAAGCCAGGGAAGCGAGGAAAACTAGGAAAATTAGAAGCCACCTGTAGCAATAGGGCTGGCCCTTTATACTCTGTCTAGCATGGGTCATTTTGGGTCCTCGTTCTTCAACCCCAACATTGTAAAGGTACACCCATTCTATTGGTTGGTACAATCATGCATATGACTAATACATGTCCTCCTTTCGGAATATTCTTCCACCTTCCCTTTTTATTATTTCTGGATCTTTTGTTGGTTTTTCGTTGTTCTTGTGTGTGTCTAGGGCCCAAACTGGCAAGTCCTCAGTGGTTTTTCTGTCTGCTGACCTGGGTATCAATAAAATATATATCCTGCTGTTTTTTCACATTGCTGCTCATTGAACAGACCTAACTGCTAACATATCTATTAACAGTTTATTTTCTAAGCTTCTATGCAACTTGTGACTACACCCTTAGCTGTTTCATACAAGCTTTGTATAATTTCATACACAGGCCTGTAAGGTAACTTCTGTTTCAACTATTAACATAAAAATGGCTATGGCTAACCAATATTAAGTCCCTAAATCTAGAAAAACACAACTCCCTAAACCTATAAAGAAAGACTTCTTCCATGATCTGTATATGAATACATATATGCAAGTCAAGCATAGATTAAGCTAGGGGTTTCAAACCACAGCATTTACTGCTATATGAATACTTCAATACCATCTGTGCTCAGAAAGCCCATATCAGGACCGGGAAGCTTATTCCCACTCTGTCTTCCATGACTACATCTCTGATTCTAAGTAAGCCAAATCTTCTCTCCAGTGTCTACAAATGTCCTGGCTTGTCCATACTGTAAAGCTGAGGCACAGGACAACTTCTGCCACAGAGTACAGGAACATTGCTCATGGAGACCCATGAGGACTCATGCACAGTTCACTAGTACAAAAATCTCTCTTCTCTGTTCCCTAGAGCGCACAGTGAATTTCAGGGTGACCAAACACTCATCCTAAACTTATTTTCTCTGAAATAAATCCTACTGATTTAGATGAACTTAGGTGACATTGTTGGCTCTTTATACTGCCAGCAAGCATTAACAAACCAAATTCAAATTACAACAAGGAAAACAGCTTCCAAACAAGTCCCTGTGTAAACATTTTATGTATAAATTAGGCAGAACAGAACACTGGTAATGGATCTTTCAAATACAGTTGCTTACTTTTGTGGTAGTCCTAGTGCAGACACATACAGGAATACACTAGGCGTCAGTGAGAGGAAGCAGAGAAAACTGAGACAAGACAACCCCTGGCCAGGTAAGAAAGCCAAGACATGCTTTTGTTTATTCAAGGTCTGGTTGATCAAGCTGGTGGTACACAAATGGGCTTTTTCCTTCGTTTCAGACTCAGAGAGATCACCAGAGTCTGCACAGCAGCCCTTCTTTGATTTGTAATTCTTGTTTCAATCATTCCCAAAGGATCAGCCCTTTCCCTCCTGTTACACTGCACAATGATCATCAAAAATAGTCCTCTGCTGTACAGTGGGTTCAGATAGAACCAGATGCCAGTCGCAAGCAAGAAGGAAATGAAGGTGACATTAACTTAAGGGGCTTTGTATAAAGTTGGGCTGTGAGTGGTCTTCTTCATGGTCGCTGTAATCACTGGGCATGTGTGACCTGAGATAAATTACTTTGGTTTAATCAACTTGAGCTTCCCTGGGGTCTTTTGTACTGTAAGTATGAGATCTACATTGGATGTGCTATGTAAAGAGCACATGGGGGGTGATCTGCCTAGAATCTGAAACTGCAAAAGAATTGAAATGAGATTTGTGAATAAAGAAGCCTGATAACTTCTGGTCATGGTGATCTTTAAGAAATGAAAGGTGACAGCACGTATACTGTGAGGTGTTAGGGAGTTGACCAGCATGGTGGTGTTCTTCCTCATGTGTGAAATATCTGTTTTTGCAATTTGACCAAGTAAGAACTCAGTGAGAGGGGGGAGAACAGAGGCAAAATGCACACGTAAATATCTACAGAAGTAGAATCTGCCGATTCTTATGCAATACTGCAAAGCCGTTAACCACTGCTTCAGGGTCAAGGACTTTGGAGAGTCTCTCTTCTATTTCCAGTATGGCGATGTTACACAGCAAAAGAAAGAAAAAAAAACACAAGGAGTCATGTGGCACTCAAACACTAACATTTATTTTTCGCATGAGCTTTCGTGGGAGAAAATCCCACTTCATCAGATGCTTCGAAGATGGGTGAACTTACAGAATGGAATGAAAATAAACACAAGGGGGTATAAAACATAGGATCAGGTCATAGAATCATAGAATCATAGGGTTGGAAGGTCATAAAGTAACAGCAAATCAGAGATGTTGTTATGTTCAAACCCTGGGAAGCCTGATGTGAAAAATAAATCTGTTAGTCTTTAAGTGCCACATGACTCCTTGGTTTTTTTGCTGGACTAGACTAACATGGCTATCCCTTTGGAAATTGAACACTTGTGTAACATCCTGTCATCAGCCATACTGTTTCTCAAATAGGCCTTAATTTGATGCAGACGTGAATATGTCTGTTCACAGCCTGCATTTGATGGAGGTATGATGATGGGAATAGCACACAATTGACAGAGTTCACTGGAAGACATTTTCAATTCTTCAAGTATGTTAAGCACTTGGCTCATTGTTGCAATTTTTATTTCTTTCTCACATTTATACATCTCTAGAACTTTTGGAAATAGTCTCAGTTCTGCTTCAAATCTGTCCATGTCATTTTTGTAATGTCTTGCAAATGGTCTGAGTTTCTCTGAATCAAGAAAGTAATGGCACTTTGGCCTGAATGCACTGACCCCATTTAGAACATGGGAGTTGTCTGTAAATCATTGTTTAAGTTCACTGATGTGATCAAAAATAGGAAAGAACACCTTTAATATCATAGTCAGTTTTTGGAAGCATGCTTTCTGCTGTGTTGAGTTCAGTACTATAGCTTTGAAATTTTGGGGGCATACAGTGGATTCTTTCTTTAGTTTGCATTTTGATGGAATTTCTTCTGCAATAATCTTTACAGCAGCCACAATTTTGCTGAAATTCTCATGATCCCTCAGATCTTGCAATTTATCAATCAAAGACTTAAGAAAAAAGGAAGCTTGAGCCACATCACAATCTGATTTCTGCAAGGAATCTGATACCATTTTAAGTTCAAGAACCACTTCATTAAAAATATTCAGACAAAACACACAGCAAAAGTCTATCTGGTTTAGAATGCCACATGCCTCTACATTTCTTTCAGAATTTAATTAATTGCTGATTATATTCAGGAGAATAAAATTACTAAAAGTGTGGCTTTAACAGCTAAGCATGATGCAATCTCACATGACCAGCAAGTATTTGACAATTTCTTTAATTCAATAATTCTGCTCCCAGTTTCTTTTTTGCAATTCAGTGAAACATGAATGCACAGAGAAACATGATAGAAACAAATAGTTTTTGAAGAGTAAAGAAATTTGCAACAGCATCTATGTTTTTACAGACATCAACAATTGTTAAGTTCAACCTGTGGTTGTAACAATGAACATAGATAGCATGTAGTATCTCTTCCAGAAACTATGCGTGCATGCCATTTAGTGCTCCACTCATTACACTGGCACCATCATAGGTTTGTGCTATGCACATTTTTATATCTACACCACAACATGCCAAGGTGTTCTTTATATAACTGATTAGTGAAGTATCATCCAGTGAATGACATGGATGAAAGCCAACAAATCATTCAAATATATTGCATCTGTAGCAATAATGGAGAAACACTGAAATTTGTTCCTGCTTACTTATGTCCTTTGTTTCATCAGCATTTAATGCAGAAAAACCACCATCTTTGACTTCTTGGGTAATTGACTCTAGAACATTCTGCTCACGATACTTAACAATTCATCTTGAATTGGATGATATGCATACTTTGCATTATGAGGTAAACTATCTATTTTAGACTGAATTCTGGGATCACGGTTTGCAACTAACTGCAAGAGTTCAAGAAAATTTCCTCTGTTGTCACTCATCTCATTACTTTTCCAGTGTCCATGCTGAGCAATTTTTTGTTTAAAAGTGAACAAAAGAATTTCTCCAAGGGTAGCTACGTAATGTCTATTTTCTTTTATAAGTTCTTTATGAGCATCACTTAACTGGGCTAAAACTGACCTTCTTTTGCCTGTCTGTAACACTCCCAAGCCACCATGCAGTCTTCCTGGACTGCACTTCTGTTATGCAGCCTCAGACCTGAATCATTCTCAGTAGCCTTTTTCCAGTTGCTGTACCCCTTGTGGGTAAACACATTTTCATTACTATTTGCATCCTTTCCAGTGAAATGACAACAAGCAAAGCAAAACACAGCATTTTCCAGTGCACTGTATTCCAACCAAGAGTATAGTTTGTACCAGGCTGGACTGAAATGTCATCATGATTGGCCAAATTTCATTGGTGGAAAATATTTTAGTACTGGCTGAATACGACTTCCTTGCCTAGACTCTGCAATGTCACTTGGACCAGGTAACTTATTTACATAAGTAAGTACACACACCTTGGGCAACAAACCAGCCCATGGCACCCCCAGATCATTTTCCTCATCACATTCATCCCCACAAATGTCAGACTCGCTAGTACTGCTTAATTTCTCCTCCCAACAAATGCTTGCTTCACTGGACCTTTCTGAGGGAACTCCATGTACTTCTGTGACATCAAAACTTCTTTGAGGGTTTTTTTTTTGACTGGATTTATGAAATACTGGTCTAAAGCGCCTGAAAAAGGGAGTTTTTGCTTAGACAGCATGATAGGGCAGAAATGGGTACAATGCTTGGGCTTTCACAAAGAAGAACCAAGACTTTGCATTGCCTGGTCATGGGAGACCTATTTTCCCTTACCAGCTTTTTGGGCTACAGCTCTTCTTTCCCTCAGCAATTTCTCCACTCTTTCTACTTGTCTCCTGTCTGAACCCTCTCAGGGCAGCTACCTTTCCTTTGTTAACAGAAGCAGCTGAATGAAGCAGACAGCAGTCAGGACTGGTGTAACAGAACTACTAATTTGAAAGAGGATTAAAATAACAGTTGAATGCAAAAGCAACAGTACAGATCATCAAACTAGACCTTCTACCTGCTCAGAACAGGAGAAAGGGGATTGAAACAAAGGCTGCAAGTTCCTCAAAACAACACCCCCTTCCCACTTAGACAATTTAACCCTTTAATAACAGTCTTTTGGTGTGATCCTTTTCCACGCTATTCCAACATCCTTAAAGGGCCCAGTGAACCTTTGAAAAATGCCTGAGTCTGAAAGCCTAACAAATATATGAAATATGTCTTTGCCTCCGACGAATCAAAGTGGTCCAGCCAGACTGGGGGGGGGGCAATAGGGGGGTGGTGAGCTCCTTGTCCAGGGGTGGGGTCTTGCCTCTCATCTGGAGCCACCACTGCACAACAGTGAGTCTCAGAAATAAGGTCAACTGCCTCGTCTCATGCTAAGGGCTAAAAATAGCTGCATAGCCAAGACTCTGAAACTGAACAAGGTGAGGATGGGGAGGGCCTCAGAACCCAGGCTCCAGCCTGTACTTCACTATTTTTAGCATCATATTTTGAGCCCAAGTCAATTAAAACAGGCTACAAGACTCGTTGCTGCAGGGTTTTTATTACAGTGCCAAATATCCTAAGAGAACAGGCTTTCATGTCACAGACAGTAAGGAGAATACACTTCTTGTGGTTAAAGCATAGGAACAGAAGGCCTAACCTCTATAGTTGTGCTCCTCCACATTTCCTGTGTCATGCTGGGTCCATAAAATGAAGAGTACTATACTTCTGTGAAGAGAAGCGCTGTGAGGCTAAATGAATTGATGGTGATAAAATACACTGAGACACTTGAATGGTGTAATGCAAGTACAAAGTAATAGTATTGAAGGCTACTGAACAATAGTTAGATGGCTGTAATAACACAACACTTTGTGTCCGAAACTTACAACAACTTTGATTTATGCCTCATATAGGTGTTTGGAGCCTTAGGCCACATCTACACTGACGGCAGCAAAATTGCCATCAGCAGATCAATCTTTGTGGATTGACTTAGTAGTTAGTTAAGACACACTAAGTCAATCTGGAAATCGACTTAGCAAAACCACCTCTTCAACTGGTGCAGCTCAGTGAAGATGCACACTGAGGGGGAGCTAGAAAGTTGATAGGAGTTATGCAAACTACTCTGAGTAGCTTGAGTAACTCCTGTTGACTGCCATCAAATATTCCCAGGAATGCAGACTGGGCCTTGATTAGTACTCACTACCATCTGTAGTCCTGATCTGTATCTGTACTGGTGACTTTAGGTACAGAGCTCAGATAACAGAGAGATCAGGCTCAATCCTATAGATGCTCAGCACTCTTATCATGGTCTAGGCAAGCATGTAAACACATGCTTAAATTTAAATATTCACATAGTCCTATTTAAATCAAAGGCCCAGATCTTCAAAATGTATTTAGGACCCTAGCCCCTTCTATGCATACATAAATCAGTCTGAAAGAACAAGCACACAGGGCCTAGAAATCTGTGGCAGGTGTGGATCAGAGACCACATTATGTAACATTGGTTCAAGTCAAGCTGCAGACCCCAGTTGGAAGGTCCGTCTAGAGCAGTATGTACACTTTAACATAGCTGTGAGCTCCATGTCCATGTTTACAATGCAGTATGGACATTCACGCATGGGCTTCAACACACTGACTCCACAAGCCTAGGATCCACTCACCCGAGTTCAATGTGGATATAGACATATCTTGAGACAGAAAGACCTACGAGTGGAAGACTTTATATCATATACAACTCTCACAGGTTACCTGTTCTCTTTAGGGAAAAATTTAACAGAAACAAATCTGTACTTAGTAAATTTGGTGAACAAATTTTGCTGGGTTCTTACATCTTCCTCTGAAGCAGCTGGTTCTGGCCCTTGCTGCAGACTAGATGGGCCTCAGTTTTAACACACAGTGACAATTCTTATGTTGCTAGTTTTCAGCCAAAAATAGGGTTTCATCAAAAATGTTTTCAATTGCTGTTATTTTTCTGGGAGAAATTTTGAATTGACATGAAAATATTCATTCTGTCTCAAGCTGATAACTTTTTTGTTTTTTGGAAACTGAATAATTTCCAGAAATTTTGACTCTTCATTTTCTCCTCTGCTCCTTATCCCCATCCCCATGAATGGAACAGAATGAATGGCCTCTAGAGGTTTTTTCTCCACTTTTCTCTTTTCTTGTCACATCCCTTTGCCACTCTGTAACCTTTCAAAGTTAGAGAAGTTTTGAAAAGCTACAGAATAGCAAATGGGAAAAAGGAAAAGCAAAGGCAAAAAATAAAATACTGGAAAACAAACTAGACATTCATTCTGTGACACTTACTGACAAAAACTAAACAAAGCAGAGCTAGAGGAAAAAAATTTTTTTTTGAAAAAAAATTCAGGTAACAAAAATTTGAGGAAAAAAGCAGAAAAAAGGGGGGGGGGGGGAGAGAAAAATTGTTCCAGTTCAAACTATGTGAAATGTAGGTAACTTCCAAATTACAAAATGGGTTTTTCATTTTTGAACAATAGTGCTCTGAACTAGCTGTGTGCTATGGTCTTAGTCTGTGGAAGTCTGGACAGATATTGAAATGAACCTGAGTAAATGAGAACATTTCTGCTGTGTACTTCAATATATAGCATTAGAAACTTTCACAAAAAGTTCTGAGTTTTTGAATATTTTCATCCCAATGTGGAGTAAAACAAGATCTTCTGAATATGAACATTTCATGAAGACGCAGATGATAGGGTAAGACAGATGTCCACCTCAAAACAGCCAGTTGCAATGGGGTTTAAGGCACTCAACAGGGATGTGGGATGGATAGTTTTAATAACCTTTAGTCCTTGATTTAGAAAATGGCTCTGAACCTGGGTCCCTCAGGTGAATGCCCTAATCACCAGGCTATTGACTATACAGGAATGGGTCTGAATTTTCATCAAAACCGTTTTTGCAAAACAATTTTGTTTGGAATAAACAGCATTTTTGATGGAAAATGTTTACACATTTTTTCCAAACTGCTCTAATCATATTAAAATATATAATATATAATACATCCAGAGATGTTATGGAGTATAACATCAAATATCCTCTTTTTAATATTAAAGTTCAAGCAATGAATAAAATGATAAAATCAAATACAATATTTGGCAATATTGAAATGGAATAAGTACATTCATGAGTCATTTTTACTTTTGCTTGCTGAAGAAATAGTATTTCAAATTCTTTTAAAATGTTATCAAATTTATTTGCAAATTTGATTGCATTGCTTCAGGGCTTAAGAGGGACTTTGGATTTTTCTCTCATTACAACAGGTAACTTGACCTCATCTTCTTCTATATGTTGTTCCCCAATGTTTGAATTTTTACAACTGCTTTGATTTGTTGTCACAGTATAACCTGTTCCTATGAGTTACACTTCCCTGCATTTATTTCCTCCCATTCTGTAAGTTCCCCCATCTTCAAAGCATCTGATGAAGTGGGATTTTCTCCCATGAAATTTCATACACTAAATAAATTTGTTAGTCTTTAAGTGGCACAGGACTCCTTGTTTGTTTTACAGAACTAGACTAACACAACCACCCCTTTGGAACTTGGCAAAATATTTTAGTTTTGCCAAATCTGTGCTTTCAATTGGAAAACTATTCCAAATAATTTTTTTAACCCACTCTAGTTTTAAAAATTCTACTGCTAATGTAAATTTACACAGTTACTAAACAATAGACCTTTCCTGAGGTCTTTAATCAGCTCTTAGTCTGCCTAAAAGAATATTCAGTGAGTTTTGCCTGAGGGCAGGTCTACACTGCTTGCCATTTTTGGCAGCAGTTGAACAGAGATACTCAAAACAACTTGCATATCTCAGTTCAGCTGCCCTATGCCTAGCACATCCACTGCACTGAGCTGAAGGGAGGAACCTCTCTTTAACTCATGCTACTCCAGTTGTCAGGATGGTCTTAATAGATCACCTTCTTTCATAGACCTGCTCAGTCAAATGGGAAGGTTGATCTGATAGTGGTGATTTAGCCACTGTCAGTGAAGCCTACCCCTGAATGAGAAGTATGTAAAACAATTGGGGATTTCAAGATTTGGCTTTTGATTTCAGAATACCTTCAGAGGTGTAAGAGTGTTTTAAAGAACATTAAAAATTTAGTGAATGTGTAATCATTGAGGACAGCAGCCTGATCATGTCTATTGTTCAAATAAGCTTCTAACCATATGAATCCTAACATCCAGATACAATCATCTGTCATGTATGACTTAAAAACAAAAGCAAAATGTAAAAGCTACTTCAGGGGTTTGAGAACCTGCCAACTTCAATTAATTTAATATATATTTTCAAATAGCACGGCATGATTCCAACTGTTAGCTAACAGCCTAATCTGCTACAATCAGTTGTGCCAAATGCTGCATTCAAGAATAGATGCATAAGTGCTAACAAAGTACAGAATATGAGTCATCTGTCAGCTAAAAAATACTGCCATAGAGCTGCATGATGAGGAATATTCCGGTTGAAATGTGACATTTGAAGCCACATCTCGCCTGAAACACAGCCATTAAGCTCTCAATATTTGCTAAAAGCAACTTGTCTGATAAGCCTCTGATTAAAGCCTCAGGATCATGGAAAGACTTTTCTTTTGAGAATCATTACACAGTTAGGGTGAGACACCAGACGACTGATGTCAAGGGGAGTCTTTATAGTGACTTCATTGGGCTTTGGATCAGACCCTAAATGCCAATTTCCTCTATACCAAAGAAATACAGAAAGTGAACACTGAATGAATTGTACCACCTTTTATCAGAATTCAAAACCTTTTATAAATAAATTAATTAAGAAATGTACATGGGTGCCAGTCCCTAAGGGTATGTCTACACTTAGAGCAGAATTTGAATTGATTGTCATCAATTCAAATTCTATTAAGTGCGGGGACATACTCGCTTTCATCAGTTCGAACTGATGAAAGCTGACTTCGAATTAGTCAAACATCATTTGACATGGAAGTCGGGGTCAATTGGAACCCAGCAGTTCGAATTGACCCAATGTGGCCATGTCAATTCGAACTCACTGAGTTTGAATTGACAAGGGTTGACCTTCCTCCCAGGGTGCCATGCACCCTGGAAGAAAGAACAGCCCTTTGCCACCTGGGGCAGGCATCGTCAAAGGTGCCTCCCCCAGCCAGATCTGGCTGGGGGGGGGGCATGGGGTTCCTGTCCCCTGGCTGCGGACAGGAACCCCAGCCAGCAGGCACACTTGTCCTCGGGAGGAAAGCATCCCTGCGGTTCCTGCGGGGCTGGTTGGCCGAGGAAGTAACCCCCCCACATCGCTTCTCCCCGGGCAGTGGCATGCAGGGGAAAGCATCCCCGTGCACAGCTCCTGGGGGGCAGCTGTGCAGGGCTCCTGAGTGGCTGGCTGCATGGGGGAAAACACCTCTCCACACAACTTCTCCCCAGGCAGCTGCGTGGGGGGAAAGCATCCCCGCACAGGGCTCCTGTGTGACTGGCCATGCGCGGGGATGCTTTTCCCCACGTGCAGCTGCCCGGGGAGGAGCTGTGCCAGGGAGATTGCTTCCCCTGCATGGCCAGCCCTGCAGGAGCCGCAGGGGGATTGCTTTGCCCCCTGCTGCTAGCAGGGATGTAGCAGTGCCACCAGCACAGCTCCAGCTCCACTGGCCGGGTAGGGGAGCGACAGCACTGGGGGGGAATTCCCTTCCTCGCAGGGGCAGCCCTTATGGGAGGGGGAAGGGGGAGTCCCTCCCCCCCTTGCATGAGAAACATCCCCTGGCAGGCTCCAGTGCTCTGAGCCTGGCATTTGGTAAAGCATCCACTCCCCAGCTCTAGCAGCACTGTTGCTAGACCTGGGCAGGGGATGCTTTATCCTGTGCCCGGCTCAGAGTGCTGGAGGCTGGCAAGGGACTGGCTGTAACAGTGGTCTTTTTGCACAGCCCTCATGCCAGACTTCCCACGGTGCCCCCTCCAATTCGAATTGGCAGGTCGCGTCTCAATTGCTCCGGAAATCTCCATAGCTATTCCAGCTCTGGAATTGGAGCTGTGGTAAGCCTACTGGAAGGCATTTCCCATTGGCTTACTGAAGTATGCAGAGTGTTCTTGGTAAGTCACTGGGAGACATGCAAGGTATTTTACATATTTTGAGTATCTCCCATCAACTGCCCCCAAAAAGTTTGGCAAGTATAGACTAGGACTTATTCACTTTCATAAATTCATTGTGCTAGATCCTAGGTACGTGTGCACAACCACAACCCAACAGAGAGGTGAGAAAGAAGCTCCCCCACCTGTTGTGTGACTGTTCATGGATCAAGCAGTAATCCCTGAATTCTAGGCAGTGGGTCACTGTTAACTCCTCCTAAACATAGGCCTCCAAAATGTGGGCAGAGAGGACAGTAGTAAATTAAACATCTCCCAGGCACAAGTAGAAACACAGGACCATGAGTCAGGAAAGGACTCAAGCGTATGTTTAAGTCCATCCCAATCAAGGAATCCCTTCAGCATGTGTGCTTCAGTCCCATTAACCTCACCAGAACTTACATGGTTAATTCAAAATAACTACTTCAAATTTAAGTTAAAGATATTATTTCAAATTAGCACTACTTCAAAGTTATTATTTTGAATTAGGAGTCCAGTGAAGACTCTCTAATTCAAAATAAAGTAGGCTTTATTAATTCGAAGTAGAGAGTCTTCAGATTTTCTAATTCAAAACAGTGGAAGGGTATGATAAAATAGGGAAATTAGTTTGAATTAAGCCTATGCCGTGGCTTAAAATGGCTTAATTTGAACTAATAACTTTGAAGGAAGCGATACCTTGAAGTAAAAGGAGGTTTTATTATATCAAAATAGTGGTTCCATATTTCAAATTAATGAGCCACTAAATTTGATATAATAAAATGCCTCTGGTCACAGGATAAGTTATTTCAAATTAAGCTTCCTTAATTCGAAATAACTTGTGAGTGTAGACATAGCCATAATGACTAACTATCATGAGATTTTTATAGTTCAGACACTGAAAAATCAAGGAGACAAAGGAGAAAGAGAGAGACACACATAGAGAAGGGGGAGCCTAATTCAGGAACAGGTTGAATTTTAGCTAGACACCTCATGTTTGAAAAGGAGCAAAGAACAGCAAAATTTTCAGTGTGATTGGCCAAAATAACAGTCCAAAATCTTAGCAACAGCAGCTGAGATGTGAAATTGAAGAAAGGCAATGAAGAATAAGCTGTCAGAATTCAGACAATGGCAGAGTAGAAAAGGTGTGTGCTTTTTTTGTTTTGTTTTTAAGAACAAGTAAACAGAAATTAGACAGACAAATCAAAGAAATCTCTAGATTTACTTCACATTGTTTGCACTTCAGTTTGGGTATCTAACTTCTCCTCTGTGTGGGAGGTTATGGGGTTGAGCTGTGATGCATGTAATAGGGAATACACTGAAGCCTTAGATCCCTGACTGTCAGCAGTTGTCCATTTTTTCCCCTCAGCTCAAAACCTCTATTCACTGAAAAATGTAGTTTGGTGGACCCAAAATTATTTGCAAGTTTGACACACATTTGTCCAAACTTTTTTTTCCAGGGTGGATTCATCAAAGCAGTCGGGTACCATTAACAAAATGGTCTGAGAATATCTGCTTCAGTTACATCTTTATTCCAGTAGTTTACAGCAATCATCTGGGATGGGGTAAGTCCTGATTTCAAGTCCCATCCCTCCTCTGTCTGATGTGGAGAAGGGATTTGAATTTAGTTCCTCCACAATGCAGGACAGAACCCTAACCACTGAGATATAGGGTATTAGGACATCTCTCAGGGTATGTCTACACTTAGAACATTAGCTCGAATTAACTGAATTTGAACTCATCAGATTGAACTAATAATGATTAGTTCAAATTCAATTAATTCGAATTAACATGGTCACACTAGAAACCCTAATTTGAACTACCATGTCCATGCACAGGACTTGCTAGTTCAAAATAGGTAGGGGGCACAATTACATAAGGGAAATCAAGCCATGGGCTAATTTGAACTAACAGTTAGTTTGAATTAAAAAGACTAAATTGGGTTAATTTGAACTACCAAGTTCAAATTGACCATCACTTTGAAGTTAGCTTTCATCAACTTGAACTAAGGAGTTCCTTAGATTGAATTCATGAAAGCCAGTGTGGCCATGCGCTTATTTAATTTGAATTGATCTCATCAATTCAAATTAATTTCTAAGTGTAGACATACCCTCAGTCTCTCTTTTTGAAATTGTTCTACTAAGTCATTAAATAGTCATTGAAGTACGAACTTGAATTTGGGTCTTCTATGCACCTGTAACAATCATGCTATTCTCACATGCTTGTTCTCTGGCCTAATTACTATTCAAGTGTTTTGTACAAAATGAAAAAGAGCTTCAGCAAGAGATGCTGACACACATCCAACCCAGACTACCTGTTGAGACCTGGGCACATACCTGGAATGAGGGAGAGCCATGCTTAAATCCTCACTTCACTTCAAGCAAAGGAGGAAACTGAGTTTGGGTCTCTCACATCACAGAGTTTGCTCTAACCACTGAGATAAAGGTTATCAGACCAGTGGCACTTCCAGAGATTTTGCGACTCTGGCTCTTTATTCCTTTTTCTTTTTATCTAAAAGTGTCTGGAAATGAAAGAGGTTGTTCAATCTAGAACAGAATCTGCCAGCTCTTTCTAGTTCCTTGAACTATTTCAGAATTTTTGGTTTTAATATGACCCAAATTTCTCTCTCAGAACTGCCAGTGAAAAGGACAATTATTTGCCCATATGCAGTTAGAAGCTCCAGACTCTGCGTCCCCCCCTCTTTTTTTTTAAATGGGGCTGGAAGATGAAATCTTGAAAGAGGCCTTGGTGGCACCTTCACAGCCCCAGAGTCTGCAGTAAGTTCAGTGTCCACTCCAGAACTTATTATTGAACTTTCTGGTTTCATGGAGCTGACATTGTAGAGACCCATTGGACACTAGCAGGAAAAGACAAGCAACAAAGCCTCCCAGTCCTGCTGGAAGCTGGAAGAGCATGAGATTACCTAATGGAGAAAAAGGGGGCCCATTGTCCAAGCAGATAGTGTGATGATTTGTATTTTAAATGGGAACTAATGATAGGTAGCAGGGCAGTTTCAGACAACCTACATAGGAGGGAAAAATACAAAACAAACTATAAAAGAATATTTCCAAAGGGGTAGCTGTGTTGGTCTAATTGAGCAAAACAAACAGGGAGTCCTCTAGCGCTTTTAAAGACTATCAAATTGATTTATCACATGCACTTTCATAGCAGAAAATACCACTTTGTCTGACACGTTGAAGAATAGGTAATTTTTGTCACTATTTTCTGGAATTAAAGGGAATACAAGGAATCATGGCTAAGAATAAATTCTTAAAGAGGGTTTTGAAGCTCAAGTGACATTGACTTTTACTGGGACTTGGGCTCCTACCTCTCAAGTGCTCTTGAAAATCTCCCTCTGAAATTATAATTCAAAATAGGTTAGAGGATTTAGAGCCATCCGATAGTGCATAGGGCTAGCGTATGTAACCAAGCAGATCCTATCACTGTGATCCACATCCTCTCTCATTGTTTGTCAAGCTCACTTGTTGATTCTGGTCTTTATTTAGATTGTGAACTCTTTGGGACAAGAACTGCATCTTACTGTATGTTTGTATATCTGGGCCCAGATCCTGGTAGAGTCTTATTATGACTGCACTCTATGGACTGGAATTTTAAAACCAGTACACAGAGAACTCAGCACCCAAATCTCAATAAATTTCCATTCCTTTAGGCTCCTTTGCAAGCTACGGTCAATCAACCAGCCATTAGTTATCCATTATTCTCCTGTTTTAAATTTTCAGTCATCTAGTTAAGGTATAAAAACAAAATTGTGAACACTAAAAGTGAACTGTTTGCTAGCATCCCACAGGCTGAAGATTGTCTGAATAAACTATTCAGGGAATGTTTATGAATAAATGACAGTTGATTTTGATCTCTATGAAAACTGGAGAAAAAAGTCTTTATTCATTAGCTTATTTATGTCCAATGAATATTTTCATCAACTCTGATAAGACGTGGTAAACTGATGCACAATATCAGAATCTTGAAGACTGAAGGAAGAAAAATATTACTAATCAATCTAAAAGATTTTATAAATAAAAATATTTCTCCAGTATTATTGTTCATATTAACTAAAAACCCACCTTCCTCTGCAGGACAAAGAAAATAAAGGGGGTCAGATTCTCAGTTTGTGTAAAAGCTTGGAGCTCCAATGAACTGAACAGAATTGATCATTTTCACTAGTTGTAGGTCTGACCTTAAGTGGACAGACCTTGAAAAATCTTTTTCTAGTGTTTGTATTGCACAGATTTCCATGAAAGAGAATGCAAAGGCAGTTTACCTATTTAATATGATCAACATTAAGATATCAATCATGCTATTACACTTTTTTAGCATTCTTTGCTAGGTTATCTATAGTGAGTCTGAAGGCATCAAGAAAAATAAAAACTCTTAGATAAGTGCAAGATTTAATGTAGAAGATTATAAAACCCTGTGATGTCCATCAAAATAGATGAGTGAAGATAAGCAATCAAAGGAAGCATATTCTGTACTGACAGCATTCAGCTCCAGAAACAGATTATCAGGTAAATAACAGCATTGCATATAGCATGCTTGAATAATCCAGGACCTTATAAAACAGAAATTGCAGATTCAAGTGAGTCTGTTGAAAAAGTAAGATTTGGCTATGCCTAAAGATTCTAATTTTCCTATAGATAAAAATAAGTTTTAAGGGAGGCTTTTTTCCTCAAAAAAGGAAAGAATATAAATTAGATGATATCTAATTAATGAAGATATCCAGCACTTTAAAACTGTTTCTAATTATAAAACGTTAAAATTCAACATCTTTTCCATTGATTGATTTCTTCGGCTCTCCTGCTGCATTCTGATTTTTAATGTCACTCAAAATAAGATGAGTCACAGACAGGGCCAACTCAAGGTGCTGTGGTACCCTGAGCCAGGGGGTGGGGTGGTGGAGGGTGGATCCAAGCCTCCGCTCCATGCCCACTTGTCCTGCCCCCCGGGGCAGGAAACAGCTAGCCCAGGGGTGCAGCAGGCTAACCCAGCAGCAGAGCTTTGCTCTCCCTCCCCTCCCCTGGGCTGGCTGTTACTCACTAGGGGTGGGTTGGGGCAGCCCAGAAGCAGGGTGAGAGAGCAGAGTCTGCCCCATGGGCCGGCACACTCTGCCCCCATGGACAGAGTGACTGGCTTAGGGAGGGGCAGTAGCATGGGGTCTGGCTTTTGAGCCAGCCCGCCCCACCCTGGCATGACACTGCAGCCACCCATAAGCAAATGGCACCTCGAGCCAGGACCTCATTTGCTTATGGCTCTGGTCAGAGGGTAAAGTGTTCACATAAGACAGCTTTTTAAATCTCTTTATGATTTTTATTTTTGACTGTGCCTTTATTATAAAATAGAACACACACTATAAAAATGCTAATTCCAAAGAGATTAAAACCAGAGCCCTGAACCTAGATTACATCTGGCCACATTGCGTTACCCTCCTGACGCAAAACAGTCCTAACTCTGTGAAGGCAGCCCAGAGAGCTCTTTTTTTGCTGAGACCTCCATGGCATGGTTCCAGCATGGTTTTCCACCACTACCACTCCAGTATAAAGGTCTACCTGGAATTTATCTATGTTTGGCCATCTCCAGCTGTTGTAATGGTGACTTGAGGTTAGTGAATGCAGTATGGCTATAGTCATGTCAATCCTAAAATATCAAAGAGACAAAGCAGATGAGCTAATGTCTTTTATTGGCCCAACTGCTGGTGAGAGAGGCAAGCTTTCAAGCTACAAAGAGCTCTTCTTCAGGTCTGAGAAAGATACTCTGAGCTTCACAACTAACTATAAATTGGAGTAGTTTGCTTAGCATAAGCTGTTAACATGCATTTCAAGTGTCCATGAAAGGTGAAGTGAGCTGTGACATGAATCAGTCAATCAGTGTACACTGCAATAAACTCACACAGGAAAATGAAAAGATAACTAATACATGCTATGAACTTTGGGTGAACACTGTCCACAGGTCAATCATTGTATATTTTTGACCTATCAGTCTCCCTCCTCAAACAAAAGCTGACACCCCTTTTAAAAGATGAATTTTGGGACTTAAATTCATAACTTTGCTAGATACTAAAAATTCATGTACAAAATAGAGACATTGATTTATGGCATATTACAACAATCTGTAACCCACCATTAGTTGCTTCTTCTGCCTGCACCCTTCCTTTCCTGCTCTATGACTGCTAGGGTGTTAAAGGGCTACTTCACCTTGAATAATTCCTTAAAATTTGTGTTAACTGCTTATGCTAAACAATCTGTTCCATCTTGTTTTAGCTGGGAATATCTTTCCAAACCTGAAGAAGAGTTCAGCGTAGCTTGAAAGCTTTTCTCCCTCACCAACAGCATTGGTCCAATAAAAAAAGATATTAAAATTGGCTCATCTTCTCTATCTAATTTGTGAGCAGCCACTCGCCTACTCTAATGTATTCCTTGGAGACGGCACAATTGACTCAAGATAAAAGGAGCACAAGGTTCTTTGCACTGCTTCACACAAGCTGTGATATGCACTATATGGAAACTGCCAATGATTAGGGCTAATGCCTCTCTTTAGATTACAGTGCTCATGAGATTATGGTGGTTGTTTCAGATCAGGTCTACAAAGTCTTGAAACTTGAATTGGCAGATTGAAATAGTGAAGGCAATCCTAATTCTAGTGATCACCATTGTTCCATTACACTTATGAGCATCCAATTCTAATGCTAAATTTACAAATACTTTCAAACAAATCAGGTTTTTTTTTAAATAAAGTTTGAATAAATTACAAAGAAATGGTGCTGGTGGAGCCTACCAGAATACAAAATCAAGGTGTAAAACAGTGAGAAAAGACTAACAGAGGAACAAGCTGAAGTATCTCTTGGCAAGAGCTGCAGCAAGGCACTGACAAGTGAATGACAGAGGCCAAATAACAGATTTCAGTGCACAGGGAAACTGAAGAATCTTATTGAAAACTAGCTTCTCTAAATGAAAGATATCCTTTTAAGGCTGAGATTTTCAAAGGAGCCAATGGTGTTAGGTACTCATACCCATCTAATTTCAGTCTCCATTGAAAATTGCATCCTTAATGTTTCCCCGGGATAGAAGGAAGTTAAGCTCTCACTTAGCAACCTGAAAAATGAGGAAGAAGTATCTACCAAAAATCCTGAAGTAGCTGTAAGACTAAGAAGAACTTGCAGCAGGGAGGGAAGAGAACAGGTTGGAACTAGGAAAAGGGTAGTTTGGCCCTGAAAAAAAAAAAATCTCCTAGTACCCAGTAAAGGTGCCCAAATTGTCATTGTAACTAAACACTTATCAGTGTCCTCAGCCTAATTTAAAGGATCTCCAAGAGAGAGTTACGGGAGTGTGTGTCACTGCAGGTTACTTTTAAGAGTTCTTTCCAGATGGAGAAAATGATTTCACTTCAGGAGAAACACAGCGGAGACATGCCATGCCAAGTTTGAAAGGGGTTCTTCATCATTATTCTCTGGCTATTTCGTAACTGGAAAGGACCAAAGGAATGAAGTGAGAAAAGAAGAGGTCCCCAAGCCCGTATTTGTGAATTTGCAGGAATTTTTTTCTGAACAGATGGTAAGACTGAAACTTTTACTAGAAATGGAGCAGAGCAGGACTAAATTTGTTTGAAATCTGAAAAACAAAAACTAAAACCCTTTTCATTCAGTTTCTATAAAGCTTAAGTGCTGGGCTGGAGATGACAAAGTATCTGAATGGCAAGATTCACTGAAAGAATTGGGTTAGATTCACTGCTGATGTGACTCTGTTGCAACAATCTGATCAGTTTGTTGCAAATCAGGGATGTTGTACATGCAAAGAGATGTTAAATATTACTAGAGATCATAGGACTAAATTCTGGGGCCATGGGGATGCTCAACTCATGGAATACTTTTAATAATGATGCAACAATTTTAACTGAATGGCACAGGTTTAAAGTAGGGTAGACTTTGAAACACTCTTTCCACTGGAATACCTGGAGATACAGCCAATAGAATCACATCTATTTTGCAAATTTTTAGATATTACAAAGAAAAGTTAGACTTGTAGGAAAAATCAGCTTAAAATATAAACCTAATTTTATGTTGACTTTTCTGTAGTGAAACTATAAACAGAGGTAACTACATTCTTCTGCTATTAGTTCAGCTGAAATGTTTGGTCTAAAGATACTAGTCATTCACATTAAAGTCATAGTGAAATAGTCAGCATTAATTTCTGAACACAAGCCTTGAAAGCTCATTATTCCCTAACAAATAATAAATTCATATGTATATAACATATGAGACTTCAGGAAGAGCCAGATTTTAAAAAGGACCCATTAGAAAACTTGCACACGCATCCTGCCAGTATCCTTAACAACAGAAATAAATAAATGGTTTGTACAAAAGTCTTACCTTGAACCATCATGAGCTCAGCTAACCATGAAAAAGTGCCACCCACTATTTCTGCAACAAGACAAGGAAGATAAGCAGCCTGAGCCAAGAAAGTCATTAGACATGCCATCCAGTGTATAGTATGACACTGCCATACATTCCCTTCCTTCTGAATTTTATTAATCATGTCTTCTAAAACTGGTAGTTCTTTCTGAAGTCCAGATTCATCCCTGTTGTCTGACAGTGAAAACAGTCTATGGTCAAGTAGAATGCTGGCCTGATGCTTCCCTTCAATTCTCCAGAATCTCTGATGAAGGGCAGTAGTGGAAACATAGACTGGTCTATCCCCCTCTTTTCCTGAAGGCTTAATACCTCCTTGGCACAGCAGCTGAAGATGGTGCATGGTATTTTCCACTTGCCTGCCAAGCAACAGATATCCTAGCCTTACATATTTGAACATCTAACATAAACTAAGTCCTAATTAGCTCTCATAGGATATGAAGAAATCTGATCCTTTTAATATGGAAATTTATATAGCAATATAAATGCATAAGTAAACTAACTTCCATATTAAATAATGCGCATAAAGTGTGGGAGAACTTAACCTAACTTTCTTTCCAATTCTCAGGCCTGGTCTATAGTAGAGTATTTTCTTGACGTAAGTCATCTTATGTTGACAAAAGATTCTAGCGTACACACTGAAACAGTGGCATCACTGGCACTGGGCATATGGGGCTTGAGCCCCGAGTCCCAGCGCCAGTGCCCTGGGTCCACCACTGGGCTGCCTGCAGCAGTAGCTATCTTCCCCAGCCCCGTCCTGAGCCAGGGCTGGGCCACCCACAGCAGGAGCCAGGTCTGGGCCGAGCAGGATCAGACATAGGCCCCAGGTCTTTTCCTGGCTTGCATCACTCCTGCACTGAAACGATCTTTTTGGTGACAAAACTGCCCGGTTTTTAAATAAAAAAAAATAATATAAAAAACTTGGCAAAACGGATAAGGCTTTTGTTGGCAGAGAAAGGGAGACACCATGTCAGTGTACACAGTGTCTCTTTAAAATGGTAGAGGGACTGTCATACTTACTATTTTCACTGCTCTGCTACCCACCCAGGGTTCACCAGCATCCTAGGGAGACAGCATGGCTGCAGTTGCTTTGGGCTTGCCAGCGGGACTGCAGCTGTCCTTCACACAGGCTCGCAGCCACAGCCTTGCTGGAGGCCAGGGCACCGGCAAGCCTTGGGTGGCTGCAGCCCTGCTGGTAGCTGGGGCATAGGCCATTGCAACCCAACTTTGAGCTGCAAGCTGGGACTGGGCAAACTGTGTGGGCTCCAGTCAGCTCCTGCCTGAGAGCGGGGAAGTTCCCACGTGCAACTGGGATCAGTAGTGATGGGAGGGCAACTGGGAGCCTTTGGGCTCTCTCAGCCCCCCTCAGACTGCCAATGAAATCAAGGGAGGTTGTTCTAGTAGGATGCATGCCACTGACACAAGGATTGGCTGATGTCCACACTCCAGTGTTCTAGTGGTGGCTGAAAGTCAACTTATCTTATGTTGACAAAATTTTTGTAGAGTTGTCATACCCTCAGATCTTCACTTCTAATTGGATAAGAATTCCTATTTTTATTAATCTCTCATCCCAATCCATGTCACTGGAATAAATCTGATACACAGATACAACACTTCCACCAGGTTGTCAGGAGCAACAATGGCCAGATTCATATAAGTAGGGATCACTCTGAAATTAAGAAGAAACACTGGCTTGAGCCCCCACCCTGAACTTCTGAGATCACTAAATACCTTGCTAAACATTACATAAGGCAATGCTTTCACAGTTACAAGCACAGAGCCTGTGTATGGAGCAAGAAAAAAAACTTTGTTAAAGGAAAAGAGAACACAGAATCAATTAGGAAACACAGCAACAATCTATATGAATAACAAAACAATCTCCCAGAACAACTTTTGTAGTAGTCCATTAACTCAGTTCACTATCCACCGAATGGACACATGACTTCCCTCAACCCCTCTGCTAAACCCCACTCACAGTTTGGTGTTGATGAGTGAGTCCAAAGGCACACTACAGCAGTCTTGTTGTTTTCCTTAACTTCAAAGAGCTGCCTCTGCATCATCTCACCACAAAATCCTCTCTCAATATGATAAAATCCTTAGCTAATCTCTGTATCACAAAATAGAAACCCTTATTCTTTTTGTCTATTTCTACTACCCAACTAATTTTGAGTATGTGTATAGTTATGGTAACTCCGGGAATGTCACAGGAGGAATTCTGGATAGAAAACTTAGGTAAATGAAGCTCTCTCTGTAGCCGTATGTTCCCATTCACCAACATCCTTTTCCTCTGTAGCATCTGGCTAACTGGAGTTCTAGGTACATAGCTTATGCAGCTTAAGTAGGTCTGTGGCCATTCTCCCCTGTTCATCAACAGGTGGGAGCAGAGAGCTCCCTACATTCTCTAGTTTTAGGACACAGGGCTTAAACAAGAATCATCCACCACTAGCATGTGGCTACTTCATCAATGAACTTTGGTAATCTTTTGACAGTGAATAGCAACCAACTAGAAAGGAAGCAGAAATTTTTTTTAAAGAAACTACCAAAGACATCTAGGGAGGCTGAGTGTAGTTACCTATTATAATATAGCCAAACACCTGAGCTAAAAGCTCTTTATTCTTACATAGATTGCCAACTGATCAGACTCTTGGTCTGGTGTTTCTTTTCTGAGAAAAGACAACTCCATTGCTCAGAGCCACCAAGTGTTATGTTTGGATCTTTGCATCTACCACTCCATACAGGGATAGCTCAGTGCACAACAAACATACTGTACTTACAATATTTCAAGCTGGGAATGTGCTGCTTCATTTGTCTACATAATAAACAGAGTGGGGGAACCCTTAATGATTGAAAAAGGGCTAAAGTAACAGAAAATATTCTAAACAAACAAGGCATCCTGTAGCACATTCTAAAAATGACTAACAAATTTATTTATTCCATGAGCTTTCATGGGAGAAAAATCCCACTTCATCAGATGCTTGACAACAGGGACCTTACAGAATGAGAGGAAAATAAATGCAAGGAAGTGTAAGTCAAAGTATCAGGTCAGACTGTTACAGCAAATCAAAGCAGTAGTAAAGATTCAAACACTGGGGAGCAGCATATAGAGAGGAGAGAGAGAAAATCCTAACTTACAATTGACATTACACAGACTATAGTGAGAGATTGTGTAAAATACTCTTACAGAAACTAAGCAACCACCCAATCAGCATCCTGTACAGCAAACAGAAGAAAATTAAAAAATGAACTTTCAACACTGGAATCTCTCATACAAAACCAACCTATAGCAGATTCTTCCACATGGCTGGACTTCACAAAAAAGAGAAAATACATCTACAACATACACTTTGCTTTCTTACAGAAGAAAAAAGACACCAAATTTTTAAACTCCAACGTATAACAAGGGACAACAACAGTGACACCATCAACCCACCCCAAAACAATGTTAATCTTTCATGCCATACACTTACTTCAGCAGAGGAATCTATGCTATTTTGGGGACATCCTTTCTGTCCCACAACCCCCACACATAAGAAACAGGTCTTTGGTGATCTGGAGGCCTACTTTTGCCATCTGAGACTCAAGGAATATTTCTACCACGCCACTGAACAATGCAATAACCTGCAGATACCATCTTCCCAACACTGCAAGTAGAAATATACTACATGGACTCCTCCTGACAGTTGGAATAATGGACTAGACTTCTACATAGATTGTTTCTGCCACCATGCAAAGGCTGACATCATTGACAAACAAATACTCCTTACAATAACCTCAGCCATGCAGAATGCAATGTCACCAACAGCTTCAGAAACAATGCTGACATTATAATTAAGGAGGCTGACAAAGGAGGCACTGTCGTCATCATGAGTTAATTGGATTATGATCAAGAGACTTACAAACAACTCCCCAACAATGTTTTATGAACCACTTCTCTCTGCTTCCATTGAGGAACACCAAAAGAAACTACACCACCTACTCAAGAAACTCTTCAAGTCAGCAGAACTGCTGCTATGGGTACTCGTCTGGCCCCACAGTATGCCAACATTTTCATGGCTGACTTAGAACAACACTTCCTCCAGTTTCATCCCCAAGCACCACTCCTGTACTCTTGCTCCCTTAATGATATCTTCATTATCTGGACCCACAGAAAGGATACCTTTGAAGATTTCCACAGAGATTTCAATGATTTCCTCCCCATAATCAACCTTAGCCTGGAAAACTCCACACAGGAGAGCCAATTTATGGACGCTACAGTGCAAATTAGTGATGACACAAACATCACATTATAGCAAAAACCTACTGACTGCTATAGTTACCTACAGTCCCTCAAGCTTTCATTCAGGACATGCCACATGATCCATTACTCCAGCCAAGCTTTAAGATACAACTGGATTTGCTTCAATACCTTAGCCAGAGACAGACACCTTTTGGATCTTTATCCAGCATTCTTAAAAACTACAGTACCCAATTGGAGACGTGAAGAAACAGATTGACAGAGCCAGATGGGTACCCAGAAAGTCAACTCCTACAAGAGAAGCCCTAGAAAGAAAACGTAACACCATTAGTCATCCCTTACAACCCCCAAGTCAAACCTGAACAGCACATCATCAAGGATCTGCAGCCTGTTCTACAAGACAATCCGCCCACTCTGTTAGGCCTTGGGTGGAAGACCTCTCTTGGCTTTCAGACAGCCCCCCAACCTTAAGCAGATAGTCTTCAGCAACTACAGACCAAACAATAGAAAAATTAAAGCAGGCACATATCCCTGCAACAAACCCTGTTGCCAGCTTTTTCCACACGTGCACAAAAGACGCCGTCACAAGATCTAATCAAACTAGTTACTCCATTCAGGGCTCATTCATCTGCTCATCCACCAATGTGATTTATGCCATCATGTTCCAGAAATTCCCCTCTGCATTATACACTGGACAAACAGGACAGTCTCTGCACAAAAGAATAAATTGACCAAAATCTGACATCAGAAATAACATTCAAAAAACAATAGAACACTTCAATCTCCCTACTCGCTCCATTGACGATTTGTTAACAGCCATACGTAAATAAATGGATTATAAATCAAAGTTTCAAGGCGTAACTACAGAACTGGAATTCACATAGACTTGACACCATTTCCTTAGAGCTAAATAGGGATCTTGGGGGTTCTTCTTATTGTAACAGGTGATTTGACTTCATCTTCCTCTATATGCTATTCTCCACTGTTGAAATCCAAACAACTACTTTGATTTGCTGTAACAGTCTGACCTGATCCTATGACTTACACCTCCCTGCATTTATTTTCTTCCCATGCTTTAAGCTCCCCATCTTCAAGTGTCTGATGAAGTCTGATTTTCTCTCATGAAAGCTCATGCAATAAATAAATTTTAAAAGTGCCACAGAACTCCTTGTTCGTTTCACTGAACTAAATTAACATGGCTACGCCTTTGGAATAGATAATATTCTAAGTAACCCAGTCTACCCCCCGATGACCACTTTACTACCTCAAAACTATATGCTGTAGTATCTATATACAGTCCCATGCAGAATACTAATTCACTCCCAGCTTAATTTGTGACAATTGACTAGATCACATCCTGAGATAGGGTTATTATTAATCTCATCTTCCTAAGTAGTCTTTCTGTTATTCTTTCCTGCTTCAGTCTTTCTGGATTTCCTAACTCCCCACTAGAGCTCTGCCATTTCTCTAAATTTGGTGTATTGTTTGTCCATGCACATAAGGATTCTCAGAGACGTTCAGTTTTGATAACTTCATCTACCTCCAACTATCTGGAATAATGACACTGAAGAATTACCACCAGGAAAGCTGTAATAAGATCACAGCAGCAGTTGATGCTGATTGGGTTGGTTCAGCTTCCTGCCTGGAGATACTACTGGTCAATTGTGCAATGTAAGAAAATGGTAGCTTATTCAGTTTGAAAACAATCATTAATAAGTTAAATTTCTGAGGTGTAGTCACAAGTATCTATCCATCTTCATTCTCTTTCTTTTATACCATGTAAACACCATGAAAAAAAAATAGGAAGAAACCAGTAAAATAAGACTGTATGACCCCATTCTTTTCTTACCAGATGTTTGCTGACACTGGAACTTCAATTTCTGCTAAAAGACAAAGTGTGCCAATTCCGCAAGGCTCCTTCAGTTCAACCATCTTTGTCATGTGATAACTGACTTCAGGCATCAACAGCTCGTGTCTTGCTGTTATTACCAGCTTTGTGAGCTGCACTCGTGATAACTTATAGCTTCATTCTTCCCGAGACACAAGAATGCATGTGAATCCCAAGTATTCTGATTCACATCCCACATAGCTTTTGCCTCAGAGCTATTCTTTTTGCCTCTAACTGTAACCCTAAATCAATGAGCAAATGGCAAAATGCTGGCATTGCTATTGATGTCATCCATTTTCTAGATTTATGAGCTACTGGAGAGTTACAGAAAAAAGCTGCTTTAAGTTTTTTACTATTAGAGGAGAACAATCTTCTAGAACAATACTATTACATCATCTCCTCTGACTTTGAAACTGAATTGGGTTCAACATACAAAAGCACAGATGAATCCAGCAGTGAATTTGGCACTAAGCCTATTTTAATCCTATTTAAATATTCCATCCGTAACTGCCATGGGCTTCTCATAACAAACCATTTAGCATAATAGTATAAAGAGGGAACGTGAAAATATTAGTAATCCTCCAGCTGAGATTCAGACCTGAGAACTTTTAGTTTTTAAAACAAATGGAAAATTGTTCCCTCGGAACTATGACTTTCTACCATTTTTAATGCTACATTAAGATATCTATTGCCTTGAATATGCTGTCAGACTTCATAGTTATCTATCAATTTACTTCATGTTGGCATGCACTGAAGTCAAGCACTTGACCAGCCTATGTCAACAGATTCCAAGTCTGTGACAGCTAAAACACTGATGCTTATAACCTTACGAGTTCACTCTCTATGCAGCATGAAACAAGTGACCTAATAGCTTTGTTGAGTTTCTAACTATTAAATCAAACTCAGCTTGCTGTTCTGTAACAAATATTGTAGTGTATATCACTGTCCTGTTTTTGCTGCTGTATTTTAATTTTGGAGTAAGCTAGATATACCTTCTGTAAATTAAAACCAAAATATCCATGTGAGCAATGCTGCATCTGAAACTAAAATACAAATCAGTAAATAACTAAAAATGAGAAATTAATTACAGAATCCCAAAGCAAAATATTCTTGATCCTTCTTGAATTCTTTGTTTTTGATCATGCATAATATTTTCCACTTGTTGGTATGTATAAGCGGGTGCAGCCTTGACCCACTTGGAGGGCACCTCCTGGTGGTGTTTCTGGGGAATTTCACTCAAGTGGTCCCCCTCCAGGTTATCTAGTGCACTGCTCCTTCACACGCTGACTCCTGCTGAGTCCAGTGCCAGGACCTTAGCCCCTCAGCTAAGCCCACCCCTTCTGGGGTTCCAGCCACTAAAACAGTTTATGGCCCAGCTCAGTCTTGTCCCAGCCACTAAAACAGTCTATGGCTCATGAGTCTGTGCCAACCCTGGCACCCGTGCTGCTCCTGGCATGCTGGGGGAGCGAGGAGAGTCCTGGGCCCACCCATTTCTCCAGGCCCTGGCCCAGGGACCTTACATGCTTTCACTGAGGCCTCCACCTCCCTCCAGTCTCTCCACAGTCCACGTTGACTCTTGGGCCACTCTTCCGCAGCCCCAGCCGCACACAGTCTCACTGCTGGAGTCCAACCGGTGTTTGTTCCCTGGCTTCTTGCCACCAGACTGTTGCTCCAGCTACTCCCACAGTCTGTTCCCCTGTGATCCCTGGCTCAAGTGAGCTCAAAGTTCCTGCTCCCACTCAGAGCTCTTCAGGGTGCTGGCTCCCACAGCCAGCCAGCCTGTCAGGATGAGTACGTTTCCCCTGCAGCTCCCCCAGCAGACTGTCCCTGGCTAGCTCTGCTGCCCTGCTCTTATACCGGCAGCCTCCCTCTGTTTGGCTGCCACATGCCAACACCCTTTATAACCCCCTGTGGGCCGTAACAGAGCCACTGCACTGCTACAGTATGTATCTGGGGCCAGAAACTCAGGTGATTTAAAGTGGTGGACTTTAACTGAAATCAGTGGTGCCACATGGATTTCTACCCACCAAGGATCCATTCCCACTTTTCAGTTATTTATTATAATTATTAGCACTAGACTCTGAGTTTTGAGAAAGATCAGCTCAACCCACTGAAGCCACATCCAAACACAAAAGAAGCAAGGAGTCCTGTGGCACTTAAAGCCTAACGAATTTATAAATGAACAGATATAATGAATTTATAAGTTTATAAATTTGTTAGGCTTTAAGTGCCACAGGACTCCTTGCTTCTTTTGCTGGACTAGACTAACACGGCTGCCCCTTTGGAACTATCCAAACACAAGAAACATGCCCCCGTTATTCCAGTTTCCTCTATGGAATTTTTGGTTCTAAACAACATCAGATTCCACATCTAGAGTCTTCCTAACTGCAGAACCTGAGTTCCTCCTCAGTCCCAAACCACACACGTTTAACTTCTGTGCATGTAAACGAAGGGACATTGATTTGGTGCTTTCAACTGACTGTTAAACAAAACCTGGGAAAAAACATGAATAGAATAGAGTTTTCACAGTTTTTAAATTAGCTAAACTTTGGAGAAATCAAAATAAATTTTAACAAAATAATGAAACAAAAAGAAAAGCAAAGAAGAAACTGTGAAATTGCAAGACACAACCACCATCCTTGGAGATGCAAAGTTCACAGAGATGATTGCACGGCTGAAAGCAAAGATCCCCTGTCTCAAAGTGCTGTTCCAGGATCTTTCACTGATCTGCAAGAATACTATGCACGTAGATATCCCAAACCTGCAAGGCATGGCACGTCCAGATCTCTCACTCAACTCAGTGGGAGCTGAAGTTGTTCAGTATCTCATAGGATCAGATTCTTTCATACCACTTTGAAAATATTTAGTTAGGCGTCACACCACCTATTCTCATTTTTAGAATTCTCTCAGGGGGAAAATCTGCTGATATACCCTCAACATCAACTTCCAAGCTGTCACTTAGTTGCATTTGTAGGGGGGAGGGGAGGAACTGCATCAGAGGACTTTGCAAGTCAAAACAGGCCTCAAACACTTCAGTGCTCTACTGAGATTAGTTTGAACACAAGCCTTTGCAACAAAGAGAAGTAAAAAAAAAAGAGTCCTTTTTTGTTAATACTGAAGAAGAACCCTCTGTGACAAAGTTTTCAGACTAAAACACATATATTTAAGTCACTGCAGCTAAGTAGTTATAAATTTCAGAAGATGTCAGATAATTAGTAACCTTCAAAAATGTGTTATAAAGTTACCAGGTGTCAGCAACCAATTTGATCTCCTGTATGTGACCATTGTAAGGTCAGTCAAATATTTTAGTTAACGTACAGCCCTGGTTTAAAATTTACTAGACCAGGGGTAACCAAACTGTAGCTTGCAAGCTGCAAACAGCTCTTTTACAGTTAAGTGCGACCTGCAGAGCCCCCATGCATTGCCCCCCACTCCATTCTCCACTAACCATACTTGACTGGGAAATGTGGAGCTTCTGCCCTGCAGCAGAGTGATAGAGCTAAAGGGTTCTGCCAAGTAGAGGAGGAAGGTCTTGGGGATCAGGAAGTTTGGACACTCCTGTACTAGACTATGAAGTGTTCTGATTCCTTTGCCAAATGACCACTCTGAATTCATACACACACATTCAAAGAAAGCAAGGCACACAGATGTGTGTGTGTGTGATGCCGGAGGGATTAGTTAATAGAGTGAATTCTAAAATTAAAAATGTAGCAGACCTTCAGAGATGCATGAAGGTGTGTGCATGTGTGTATATATGATTTCAACAGCATCCTCTCTGAGATGTTATGCGCCTCTGAAGATGTACTATGTTTTAAATTCTAGACTAATCCCCCAAGCAACACACATGGGCATGTGCTTACTTCCCTAACTGCACTAATTTGTTCAAATGTTCTCAGTCAGTTTCCCTTAGTGACTCTCACTGAATATATATATATTAGTTGTGTGTGTGTGTATGTGGGTGGGTGTGTATATATATCGTGTTTCTTAAGGGAGCAATTTGTATAGTTTATGGGATAAAAAAATAATCCCTGAGAGTCTAATTCTCCCTTTCTTTTACACTGCTGTAAATAGGCAGTAACTCTTGAAGTCAATGGAATTAAACCAGTATGGAACTGGTGTTAGTAACAGTAGGACAAAGGAATTCTGTGTATTAGCTCAGAAACTGTTAATAAGAACTCTGTAAAGAAACAACCATGTTCACTGTTTCTTCTCTACCTCCCTCTTTCTTCCTTCCCTTCAGAGCTCTCAATTTCCTTCTCATGAATTTTTATTTTGTCTTGCGTAAAGGAAATGGTTAAAAAAAGAACAAATACTTTAATCAATCATGTCCCTTCCTTAAAACCTTTCAGCTCTCAATATTCCCCACTGTATACAGCAACCTTTTATTTTAATGCAACTTTCAGAAGCTCAATGGCAAAACAAAACAATGTTCCAAAGACATTAAAGTATTTTTTCCCAACTGAACAACAAAGTAAATATTTATATAACGTAAGAACATAATGTTGACATGAGTTAAGACTGTTTTCTTCAACATCAATCTCTTTTTTTAAACAGTGTACGTGTGCACGCAATCTCTTCCTTTGCATATTAAAAATAGAGCATTTTCCTCCGGTCTTATGCCCACTGTCACTGTATACCACATAACAAAAATAGTCTTGCATAAAATAAAAATAAAAATAAAAATAAAACAAAAATATTGATGCACTCAAAATTAACTTGTCCAGAAAAAGCAAAAGCCCATATAAGCACCTAAGCCATTCATCACTGAGGCATCAAAGTACCTCCAGATGCAGATATATATAGGAATGGCATGATATATACAATGTTTTGAATTTTCTGGTATACTTCAGATTCTAGATCACAGTTCTCCTGAAGTTTCGCCGTGCAGTCCAGTGGATTCCAAAATTATGGGAATTATTTATGTGAAACTGAGGGCATCAATGTATCATTGCCATGCATTTACTTCTACTATTATGTATCATGACTGCATAGTAAAACTAAAATCAGAGCTGGCTTTTTAACTTTTTCAGAAATATTCCTCGTATCAGACTGCTCAAAGTACAGTTCTATTCTGAGTCAGCAGTGTGCTCTTGCTGCCAAAAAGGCCAATGGCATACTGGGCTGCATCAAAAGAAGTATTACCAGCAGATCAAGGGATGTGATCATTCCCCTCTATTCTGCACTGGTGAGGCCACATCTAGAATACTGTGTTCAGTTTTGGGCTCCCCACTACAAAAAGGTCAGGGACATGCTAGAGAGAGTTCAGAGGAGGGCAACCAAAATGATTAAAGGGCTGGAGCACAAGCCCTATGAGGAAAGACTGAAAGCATTAGGCTTATTAGGTCTGCAGAAGAGAAGATTGAGGGGGGATTTGATAGCAACCTTCAACTACTTGAAGGGATGCTCTAAGGAAGATGGAGCTCGACTGTTCTCGGTAATAACAGAGGACAGAACGAGGAGCAATGGTCTCAAGTTGCGGTTAGGGAGGTCGAGGCTGGATATTAGAAAAAACTTTTTTACTAGGAGAGTGGTGAAGCCTTGGAATGAGCTGCCAAGGGAGGTGGTGGAGTCTCCATCTTTGGAGGTGTTTAAGGCCTGGCTGGACAAAACCATGACTGGGACGGTTTAGTGGGAGTGGTCCTGCCTCTGGCAGGGGGTTGGACTAGATGACCTATATTCTATGATTCTAAATTACATTGTCCTGCTCAAAAAATTTGCTCTTGGAGGGAACGAAGAGATTTATCTGCTTTGTTCAGTGACTAAAATAAGCTTTACTGTCAAACTGGAATGCGGGCAAGTATACTGTACAACAGTTTAAGAATGGTGACAATATGAACTCAATTCAGGAACTACTCAGTGTTGTTTCCAAATATTACAGTTGCAGTTTACAGTTCTAGAAGGCCAAACATTTTCATGCTTTATTAAAATAAAAGAAAGAAAACATTTCATGTATATTAAAAAATTTTAAAAATCCCCATGGAAATAATAAAATGAATACTTACCGTCCCTGTTCTCTTTCACTACATTGCATTCTTTACTTGCTTGTATTTTACTTGCTTATACTGGATTTCAGTTACAAGTAGGTGAGGAAATTAAGCATGTGCTTAAAGGTTTGTTTTACTAGCAGAGATAGAATGACACTCACTAGTTCCACTTCAGCTAGTGTGGTGAAAACAATAGTATGGCCTCAGCAGCATGGGCAGCAACTTGGGCTATCTTGCCAAAGTCCCCTCATACATACTGAGGTGACTCTTCGAAGCCACTGCCTGTGCTGATGCAGCCACCCAGGAGACTTAAAAGTTTGAGGTTCATAAAATGTGTGTCCAATGCATATCCTGATTATTTTGTAGGCTATTTCATACATAGTTCATCAGGTATCACAACACATATTTACCTCAAAAAACAAGACTAAAATATACCACATATATGTGATACCTCTCAGTTCATGCTGCTGGAGGGCCCTTAATTTTTTTACTTCCTAATTATTAACTAAAAAAAAAAAAATCACAACACTAACATCTATGCACTGATTTATTTAAAAAGTACACACACACACACACACACACACACACACACACACACACACACACAATCAATCTACAAATGGAACAGTAATTTGGCTGCAGATAAGTATTGTAGAACAAAAACTTCCTGGGGTGAGCAGTGAGATGGCAAAATTTGTCAGTGGTACACATTACTCAAGATACTTAAGTCCAAAGATGACTGTGAAGAATTACAAAGAGATCTCACAAAACTGGGTGACTGGGCAACAAAATATCAGATAAAATCCAAGGTTAATAAATATATGCACACTGGAAAAAATATTCCCAAATATATATACAAAATTATGGGATCTAAATTATCAATCACCCATTAAGAAAGAGCATGAGTCACTGTGGAGAGTTCTCTGAAACCATCTACTCAGTGGGCACCAGCAGTCCAAAAAAGGTAATGAACTGTTAGGAACTGGTAAGAGATAGATAATAAAAGAGAAAATATTATAATGGCATTATATAAGTCAATTGTATTCCCACACCTTGAATACAGCATGCAGCTCTGATTTTTTAATCTCAAAAATATATATTAGAATTGGAAAACGTATAGAGAAGGGCAACAGAAATGATTAGGAGCATGGAACTGCTTCTAGCAGAGGTGAGATTAAAAAGATGGACTGTTCAATTTAGGAAATAGATGACTAATGGGAGCTATGATAGGCCTATAAAATCACGAATGGTGTGGAGAAAGTGAATAGGATGTTATTTACCCCTTCGTGTGACACAAGAACCAGGAGTCATTCAATAGAATTAATTGGGTGCAAATCTTCAACATTATTTTGATGCCTAAATGCCCTTGATTTTACAGATCAGTGGATTTCAGACACCTCTGAAATTATTACCCAGTATCTGTTGTTTGCAACCCCGCTACAAACACTCACTCACCAGCCCATTTGGCAAAAAATGATGTCTTGACTGTTTTAGAGTTTGAAATTAAGAGTCTAATCTTTCAACCCCCTTAGCCACTTTTGGAATCCTTACTCATGTGAGTAGTCCAGTTAATTCTTAAGGGACTACTTCAGAAAGAAAGGATTCCTTATACTGGTTGAAGTTGAAAGGATCAAACTGCAAAATAGTGTAATTTTGTGTGTTTCAGTATTAGCCTCTCTGCAAGGCTCTCAGAAAAAGATATTTGTTAATTCATATTCCCTCAATTTTCTGTGCCTCAAAATAGTACAAAACAACACTGTCCAATGATGTTCAAAATTTGGTAGGAAGACCTCACTACAGACATTTTCCGCAACTAACTTAAATATACAAATCTGGTGCACCTACATGCACAAACCTGTGATCAATTCAACAGTTGATAAAAAGTGGCTGTGGGTCTATGCAAATACCTGCTTTACACATTTCTTCATTCATCCCACACACCTAATTTGAAAATTTAGCCCTATAGAGACTGACCTTTTATAATCTGCCTATTCCTTTTAAAAAAAAAAAAATTAAGAAATAAATTACGAAAGAAAAATATGAACTAATTTGTGATTTTGTAAGAAATATGGTACAGCCCCTTATAAAGTCCTGTAGAATTCACTACCTGTTATAGTAATTGAGTAAAATCCTATAGAAATTATTCATATTCAGTAAATTTAGTACAGAATTGAATTATTTTCTGTAGTGCTTTTAAAAAGCATTTCATACATATTATATAATTATTTATTAAATTGTGTGTGATTTTTATTAAATCTTTCTTTTGGGCACTTACCACTACAGTGCTTCTGTTTACATTTGAGGTGAGGGTGAACCTTGGATTTCGAGCAGAGTTGTTAGGCCCAATTTAGAATTATACATTTATTGAATTCTTTGCTTTGCAAAATCCAGTTACCTCTTTATTTTGTTAGATCATTTCAAGTGTTCATTAGAGAAAACTGTAATTTCCAATGACATTAAAACCTATGAGCATCACTGAAGGTGGCTATGCACAATCCTCGCAGACATCTTCAGCAAGGCAATGACATTAATTTTTCAAATATTTTCATATTTACTCTCTGCATCACAGTGAGACAGCAGGGTGTTCATGAGGTACTGAAACTGTAAAGCCCTCAATCTTGGAGACAAAGCACAATAAAATTCTATCAGGAGTTTGAACTGTAATAAAAGATTCACTAAGAAGAAACAAAACAAAATGTATTAAAGCTGAGAGGGAATCCAGCCATTATGGAAATTTCTAGACAGAATTTCTATACTCAGAACGTAACTGAATTATGGAATAACCTTCCAAAGGCAAATAAGGATACATCTTTGAACATGGTAAAAACTTAAGGATATCAGAAAAATTTAGGATTTAACCAGGTAATGGACTGATCGATTTGATGTAACCTTGCGGGAGCAGGGGGAAGCAGCAAAGACATAAACCAAAACTAACTAATAGAATAATTTGTTTAGACTCTTAAAAATTAAAGTAGTTATTTCTCAATCTTTGTTGTTTAAAAAAAAAAAAGAAAATTGGGCCAAATCCTCAGGTGGCATGAATCAGCATGGAGCCATGAAAGTCAGTGTTATATAATACCAAATGAGGATGAGGACCACTGTTCATATATTCAGATTAGAACAATAAATTTGTCACTTTACTCAGGCAGAACATCCCACTGACTTTGAAGATGGACAAATTAAATTTAAAAAAAATAAATCTAGCCTGAAGTTATTGCAGCCCTGTTGCTCACAATATTGTAATGTTCACTCTATTTATTCTCTCACAGCACTTTTCTGGAACAGAAAAACAAACAAGAAGTCCCACAGCACTTAAAAAATAACAAATTAATTTTTTTCAAGAAGAGTCAGCAGCAAAAATAAACAAAAATAAATAAAAAAAATACACACATACCAGAAGATAATTGGCTTGATTATCGAACCAATACATAGAGCCCTGCACGGTTACAAGTACGTGGATCCGTATCCGATCTGCATCCGCAAGAAATGGTCCGTGGATATCAGTGTTGTATCAGCAAATGCGGATATAATGTGGATATCTGCATATTTGCAGGGCTCTAGCTCTGAGAAGATAAAAATATGTGGACCTGTGTCCAATCTGCATCCACAAGAAATGCTCTGTGGATATCTGCATTGTATCCACAGATGTGGCTATCCATGCATATAATGCGGATATCTGTGGATGTGCAGAGCTCTCCCAACACGTCCCTTTTGTGTTGATCACTCCCTCACAAATCAGATTTCAATCTGGGTTACAAATGTTTAAAAGGGAACCTTCAGATGATGTAGGGCCACCTTAGGAATCTATTTAGCTCCCCCATCCGGACCCCAGTGCAGAGAGGATTCCCAGGAGCAGGCAATACTATGGATCAGTCATCTCTGTGGTCCTGAGCTTCCCAAAAGGTCCTGGAGTGCCACTAGAAGCCTGCATAGTTCATAGTCATCCTAATGCTGATCTAAACAATGCCTACCTATGAAGCTGAGATGGGTGAAAATGGCTCCTTGTGACCATTACTTCTTCTTGGGCTCAGCTGAACTTCCAATCATTCCAAATTTATCATCAGTTAAAAATGGGGTAGTTTGAATTAGAATCAGAGAGATCAAAGTGGTTCAGCAAATATAGTCTAAAATGTCTGGTGCTGGACCTGGGTAACAGCCTTGCTAGACAGGCAACACATTCAGATTACTATGCATTTAGGTAAGAACATATTTCTTGATGTCTGCTCTTGTCCTGCTACTTCACATCATAATGTCTCATAGTCTCACCTCTGGTCCACATCACCTCAGTTTCTGAGTACCTTACAATCTTCAATGTCTTGGGTTGCATCCTACTTTTAAGGGGCCTGGGGCAGTGGTATTACCATCCCATTTTACAGACTGGGGACTGAAGCACAGAGAACCTAGATAACTTACTGTGCAAAGGAAACTTGTAGCACAGTGGGAACTGCATGTAGGTTTCCCAGAGCCCAGGATAGCACCCTATCTGCTGGACCAGGCTTATGAAGCCCTCCTGCCCAGGTAGGTAGTATTAACTTGGCTCAGGCTTAGCTAAGCAATGCCGAGCCCCAACAATGCAATTTAAAACAAACCACTTGGATTTTCTGATATATGTTCATTGTCTACCAACTGACAAACTTCAGTCCTCATCCTTGGGATTCACAAATTCATTGCAGTCATGTAAACAGTCACCAGACATAACCTCATGCCTCAGGGTGAAAATAGTTACAAATTAATTATAGGTAGTGCACATACGTTTCTCCCAGAAAAAGCTTCATTGAGCAAGAGCTTCTCTGGCTCCCTCCAGACTTAACAGAGAAGCCGCTCACCAAACCTCTGTTACAGGAATCAAACCACTGTATGTTATGGATTAGGAACCAGGTGGCCTTGCTTGCCTGCTGATATTTATACCAAAACAAAAAAGGAAGCCTGTGGCACTTTGAAAGACTAACAAATTTATTTATTGCATGAGCTTTCATGGAAGAAAAATCTCACTTCATGAGACGCTTTCTCTCATGAAAGCTCATGCAACAAACAAATTTGTTAGTCTTTCAAAGTGCCACAGGACTCCTTGTTTTGCTGAACTAGATTAACACAGCTACCACTTTGGAACTTGACATTTATAGGTGACCTGACTAGTTTGTTTCTATTAGTAACTAGAAAAAATGAGAAAATTAAAAACTGAGAAACTAGATGATTGAGATAGATATTCCTTTGATGCAGGTATTTGTTTAATTAAGGGAAAAAAAGAAGCACCAACTTCTGTTTCCCAAACAGGAGGCATCTTCCTTGCTCACAGGTCTAAGCTCCTTTCTGGCCACAACTCTACCGAAAGAGCCCTCTCTCTTCGCTTCTTCCTGAGTCAATCAGCACAGGCCTCCCTCACTGTTTCTTTGGCTCCCTGCGGCTTCTCTGTTTTACTGTGACCAAGCACTGCTCCACTAAAAAACATCTAACCCTCCTGTATTTGCATTGATACTGACTGAAACGTCTCTATCCACAAAATTCATTTCCTGAAAGGTTTTGTACATGACCTGTGATTTGTTTAATAGTTCCTATTGTTTCAGATGTTTTATTAAAAAAAAAAACTTGATTGCTTCTTACGTTTAGCTAACTGAATGGCAGATGTCATATCTACAAGGTTCAACATTTCACCAACTCTCCATTCTAACTATTGGAGATCTACATTTAGGTCAGGAGCACTTATAGTAAGTTAGTGCAGGGAACTGATCTTCACTGGTAAAACTTTGTCAGTAGAGATCTGTGTTTTCTATTTCTATTATTAAACTTTCTCCTTACACACCTTCAAATAAAATTTGTAGAGTAATCAGGATGTTTCTTCACAAAACAGAGTGCGAGTTGTATATAAGACAACAAATGATCAAAATGGAAGAATGTTTGTGGCAAATAAGCTTATTTTTTTTTACAAGACCAAGGCTTTGTCTCAAACTCCTGCAATAAAAGTTGATTTCTCATAAATGGTACTTTGGCTTTATGCTTTGTGGTATTTTATGAGAACATATAACATGTACGCCAAACAGAACAAAATATGTCTGGACATATCAGATGCACAAAGACAGTTATAAAGATCTGAAAGGCCATTTGTAATGTATGGATACAGATCAAACTAGAAGAAATGACAGAATTTTTATCTAGCAGTATTGCAATGTAGTAATACTAGCAGAATTGAGCCATTTGCCTAATCTATGGCTTAATAAGCATTACATATTAAAAGAGAGCCACTGCTCAGACTGTCAAGGCAGCATGACAAATAGTAAGTACTCCAGGGACCATTAATAATCAGAATGGCAATTATATCCAAAACTCAGTGTTAGACTGGACAGCAGTGTTCCATTTCAATTTTGAACCTGATAAGTACTGGCCAACCTAATGGTGTTATTTATACATTAATTTAGTATTGTTATTTGTTAAATAATGTTATTGAGTATCTGCTATACCTTGTATGCATATTCAGCCAATTCTTCCTCATTCTGAGTAAATGGCACATATATCTGTGAAAAAAGTAATAAGCCTTGCTGTCTTGAAATCCAGCTTTAAATCTACTGTACTTTAATCAAGCATTCAAGTTATGTCTGTGTAATGAACTATCACTGAAATGAAAAAAAAGATTTAGTTTTGTCTTCTCAACATTATTATTTCCTTGAAGGCACATCCATCTCAAACAGTATCATCTCCTTTTTCACACAAGCAGAACTATATTTCATGAATAGAAGCCAGACTCTGAATGGATGCATTAACTCCATGGTTGTTTAATTAGTCACTCTTCGAAATAGCAGTAGGTCAAAGCGCACTACAGAACTTTCAGCGCACGGCAAGTTAGTGTCAGACATTGTACAGAGCTGTCATGCTTCCAATGTGCTCGCAGACACGCCCATGGGAAGCACATTTGAACAGGTATAGGAAAAGTTGAAGAGGTCTGAACATCAGTTGATGTTGGAGCTAGATAAATATACTAAAAAGATGTTATTTGAAAAAGAAAAAACAAAAACAAAAAAACAACCATACTGTTGTGTGGGGAACTGCAGCAAAGCTCATTGAAAATGATGGGATGTGACTGCTGCTCTTCATTCAGAATAAGTGTAAGGAACAATCAAGTTGTTTTTTGGAATCAGAAAGCTGAAGAATGGAAGTATATTAAGATCACAGCCAGACATCACGTGACCAGGATTCATTGCCAAATATGGTCCTGTTTGGATCATTAGCTTCCTCAGTCAGTGTCAGGTACTAATGGTGATTGTGACACGAACTCTGATCCATCATCTCCCAAACAGCCAAAGTCACCACTTGGAAAACCTGTTCAGAATACTAGCTGGTTCTGCCTGGGGCATAATGCCCTTGCTCTCTGCTATTTAACAGCAGAATATTGTGCTTCTGTCTGGTGTTGCTCATTTCGTTCAAGTCTGGTCAATATAGAGCTCAAAATTATGCATATTGTAACTGGGACGTTATTAGCAACTGCAATGCCATGGCTGCCAATACCTAGTAACATAGTATTAACCATATGTTTGCCATAAGAACGTATCTGTCATGCTGCTGGCCAGGATCTATGAGAATAGTGACCTGCCTTTGTACACAGATCGCTCTTCAGCCTCCCACTAGCCCACCTTTCTTCTAGACATACTTTATAATTAATTATGTCATGACAGTGGTATCTGTTTGGCTAAGTGAGTTGATAGTCATTAATCATTCTGTCATCACTGACTCTACCACCTGTCCACCAGGGATTGATCTACCCAGGTAGCAGTGAACCAGTTTAAAAAAAAAAGGGCAAGACAACATGTGGCCAGTCTTTTTAAACAGAATTTTTCTAATGGCTCACAATGCAATTGCGATCAACTTCAGACTATTCACATATCTTTTATGAGTGCCCACTGACTTATTTCAATGTAGGCAACTGGCTCTCTGCCTGGCTGAAGATGATTGTCATCAAATGGCTGGGCACATTGCATGCATGCCAGAATATACAGAGAGAATCAGATAACAAACAGAGAACCACTTCCTAAAATACAGGTTAGTGACTAGAGTTGTACAGAAGCTGAACCATGAGGCCGAAAGGAATTTCTCTGAGGACAAAAAGCAAAAGAAGGGGCTAGGTGGAGCCCTGCAGATCCATGGTTATCTGCTGCAGCTCCATGGGAACCGTAAACCCATTGCTGTGGATTGACACACTGATGCAGATTCTATTTTTATCAGGCCAGGGTACAATCCATCACTGCAGTTGCTGCTATGATCCATGTTAGCAGCACATAGGGGAGCAAGGAAGCTTTCCAGCTAATCCCAGCTCAGCTCCGACTGTGGTCTGCCAACCAACCAGAGTCTCAGTCACAGCAGGCTGGGGCTTGGAGAGTCACCGCTCACTATCAGTCAGCCAGCATGCTGGCCTTTGATTGGCTCGTTCTCCATGACTTCCCTGCCCACTTCTTCCTTTTCTTGTTTGCAGTTCGCATGCCATGCAGTCAATGAGATTTCATTGGTGGCCAAGGAAATCTGACTGACAGCACAGTGTGCGAACTGCAAAGAAGGGAAAAGTGGGTGGGATCCATGTGGGGAATGATCCAATCAAAGGCTAAAATACTGACTATAAGCCCAAGCTCAGTTGTGGGTGTGGCTATGGATACAGATAAAACATGGGATGTGGATTGCAGACCAGAAAGATACTGTTACTGAGCAGATGTAGATCTATATTTTGTATCCGCAAATGGCTCTAGGGCTAGGATATTGATTGGACAAGGTGTACATGTACATGTGAGACAAAGCAGCAGCAAAAGCACATGGAAAGAAAGAACAAACTCCAGACAGTCAGAGAAGCCCTAGTAGTGGGCAAGGCCATAACCAGGGTGGGGCAACCAAGGCAAAGCCCCAGGTGCCAAATCTTAGAGGGCACCGCAAGGCCAGCCACCACAGCTTCATGCCTACCCTCTAAAATTCAGCACCTGGGTGGTAGGGAGCCGGATCCATCCCCAACTGCCACTGAAAGGGGATGGAGGCCGGATCCAGCTCTCCACAGCCACTGAGGATGGATCCAGCTCTCCGCCACCTCCCGGTGGTGGCCGGGGCTGGATCGGGCTCTGGGCAAGATTGGGACTGGGTTGGGGGACAGCACCTCTGGGGCTGCTTGCCCTGGGCACCAGAACAGCTAGTTCCAGCCCTGGTAGTGTGACCTTAAAACAAAGGAAGTTGGGGTTAAGTGTTGGATCAAAGATGTTCTAAATTGAACCAGGAAACCGTCCTCTGTTCAGTTTCTCCTGCTTTTAGGGAATCAGAACTTTATTTATAAATAAACACATATATACATGACTATCATCAATCTCGTCTCCTAATGGAAACAACCTCTAAGCACTTCAAAATTGGTTAGCTGCTTGAGTACAACACAAAATACTTGTTTTGACACTAGGACCCAGAAACTCTAGAGATGATCCTGTAGTGGCAGAAACAAAAGGGAGATTTATCAAGAGTGACATGAAACTGAAAACTTAGATGGGGTACAGTGGAAAACAATGGACTATAGAACACTGTGAACATATTCTAAACCAGAATTTAACCCAGAGGCAAGACAGAGATTTTCACTTTTCTGTGAACATTCTTTTCTTAGAACATTTCTATTTTCCCCTCACCATGAACCTCTCTTTACTCGAGAACTGTGCTAAACATGTATTGTATGTTACAAGTAGATTAGAAAATATTTACTGAGGGGTTCTTTATCTAAAAATGTATCTATTCAAAATACCGCTAAATTAAAATCAAGATTTTACCCCTGAAAATAAAGTCTCTATAATAAAAGAGAATGTGGAACTAGATTCTATTCTCTGCTATCACTCAAGAGTTACAGTGGCATAACTCCTTATAGAAACTGGTTCATCTTTATAGCCAAAGATCAAAAACTATTGCTAAGTCACATTATTTAAAAGCCCTTTAACCGGCCTGTAAAAATCCACCCATATGGACACTGAGTCACCATTAGAAGGGGAAAATTGATCAAGAGTAACCAAAATTAATTATGTTGCTGATAAACTTGGACCTCAAAAAATGTATTACACATAAATAAACAAAGTGCCCCACATTGCTGGGGGGAGGTCAGGATCCTGGGCTGCACCAAAGAGGATTTGCAGGGAAACAACATTTTTGGAAAAGGAGCACTAAAGTCAAACATAAAAAATATGCAGTGTTGCTCATGTTTATCTGCGCCACAAACTTACAAAGCAGCCTCTTGTAAAACTAGCTGCATCCATAATCATCACAGTATTAGCTCTGAACCTATACGACTGTACAAAGTGATACTTTCTCCCATGAAAGCTCATGCAATAAATAAATTTGTTAGCCTTTAAGTGCCACAGGACTTCTTGTTTGTTTTGCTGAACTAGACTAACACAGTTACCCCTTTGGAACTTAGCACTATGTGAATGCTGCTCCTTCCCCTAAATTCCATTGTTTCACCTGTTGCTTGTTTTCCTTGCCTCACTCTCCAGCATGAGATGAGGCTGCTCCTTGTACAATGAATGGGAGCTTAGCAGATTCTCAGTCTTTGGCAAATGAAGGAGAGAAGCATAGGTTTCCTGGTGCCCTTCCCCAGCTTCACCACCATCCATCTAGAAACCATTTATGATGATGGACATCCTCCCCATTCTCTAGTCATGGGAAATATGTTGCCTACGGTGTGTGTAGGAAGAGAAATCCAATAAACTCCAGAGCATTCACACTGACACAAATGGCATGGAAACTATTGCTTGGACATGAGAAGAGTAACAGGAGGAGACATAGCCTGCTGCTCCACCTCAAGTAGCTTCTGGTGGATTTATATTGCCATAGCCTCACTAGCCATGCCCCACAAATGCTCCCTCTTTCTCTCTGTGTGGTAGTGAGGAGACTCAGCATGGAAACCAGCACAACTCTTCCCAGTCTGGTTCTCCTACCAGACCTACTCAGGTAACTTTTGTAGTAAGTAGACCTTATGTGGGTCATACATGGGGTAAGAGTTTGCACCGGGACATCCTAATGAAAGACCAAGGCCTACTTATGAAAATAATTCAAAGAAGGGAAAAAGCCAAAACAGACAGAAGTAGGGGGAAATGCATTTAGGAAAGAAGAAATCAAGAAACATTTTGTATAAGTGGCATTCAAAAACCTTTTAGATTAGTGGATTTTGAAATTCCTTGATCAGTACTGAGCCAATTCCCCTTTCTTTTACACTAGTGCAACCCCACTGGGTTCAACAGTACTGAATCAGTGTAACACCAGAATTTGGCCAAGTATTTCCTATATTTTAAAAGTACATTATGTCTATGGAAAATACCCATCAACCTAGTAGAGTTACATCAGGGATGAACTTGATTCTGTAAGTTTATGGTGGGAAGCATGTGGATAAAAGATGGTAGAATGCTCTTAAACTGTTTGAGTCAAATTGCTGCTTTCAGTTACTGTTGGTTGCACATGCATTATATTAATGTGCATAAAACCAATGGGGCATATATTAGAAAAAGTGTAATTTCTTCTTACTTGAACTGACAATTTGAAGAATTCTACCTGACCAGTTTTGAAAGTGAAAAGGTTCCGTCCCACCTCATTACAAAAATCCTACTAAACCATACAATAAAATCTCAAAATGGGCATTTCCAACAAGTCTATTTAACCATTAAGAACATCTATATGGATTTGCCCATTTCCAAAATATTAATTCAAAGTTGGCCAAAATCAACATTTCTAAAATCAGTGATCTGTAAATAGAATTAACTGTTAGTGGGATTTTAACTGTATCTTAGTGATCATACAGAATGTTTACCTCAGGTCCAGAGCTTTTACCATTTTGAAGATAAAAAATTAAGACAAAAGGGCCAAATTATTGTTCAACATTAGTCACCCTCTATTTTGACTGATGGCATTCCTTTTACTTCCCCAATATAAAACATGTGACAAACATATCAGAATTTGTACCCCACATTATTGGTGGATCTGTGTGCATAGCCAGTATCAACAGTTCTTTCACCAAATTTGACTTTTTTTTTTTTAAACACACAGACTATAGTTACTCTCACCTGTCAGAAAGCTTAATTTAACCAATGAAAATAGCTTTTCTGATCACTGTTACTTCAGCTGACGAGATCAGCAGCCTGTCAGCTATCTCACGTAACTTTCCCATGTTACAATTCTGATCTGTCAAGGTAATTTCAAGAGTAGTTTCAAATTATTTCTCCCCCAAGGTAGCATTAGGTTGACATTTAAAATACCAGCTCAACCTTCTCAAATTTTGCCTGTCCTCTCTTCTGAGCAGAGGGTGCAATAAATAATTTCAAAACTTAGTAGCTGATATATTTGTAAGAAATAGGCTGACATTTGAAAGGTTTTTTTAATGAGTTATTTTCCTGTTAATACAAACACAGCTTCTCACTACCGATCTTTAATTGTTTTTGAAGATATCAGCACTTGCATCTCTAGTCTTTTAGCAGAAAAATGAGACAGACACTCAGCCCCCTTTGCTTCCACTAGAAATCTGTCATAAGATAGCAGGTTTGGATTTCCTTTATGTATGGAGATACTTGACCATGCCATGTGTGTATGGGAGCAATCCCATAAGCCCTACACAACTATGGATTAAGCATAAAGAGCACAAATGTGAAGAAACTTGGACTGGCAGAATAGCTCCTACTGCCTCATTTGCAGCCCACGTATATTACAACAACCTTAGAATTGCTCTAAATTACTCCAAGAGCCAAACCATATGCCTAGCTCATTTCAAATTGAGAAGAGCAGATTGGTGACTAAGTAAACTTTGGAAATGTCTGCACTAACCAATTAGTCCAGACAAAGCAAGCTGAGTCTGGGTTAATTTAGTCCATGTCTACACTAGGCTTTGTGTAGTTTGAACTAAGAAATAAGTTCATCTGGTGTGGGGCACAGACAGATAATGTAGGGGGACAGATAGATAATGAATTACATTTACCTTTAAAGTATATGTTAGTTAATGCTGTGTATATGTCCTTTAATGACATAAGTAAAATAATTCTGTAACCCTGTGTAATAGACATTATAACCAATGTCCAACAAGACTCCATATTGTCAGTTTGGAACTCCTGATTAAACATTGGACTCCATTTTGTATACTTGATGAAACCTGGTTTAGGTGTATGCTGTGTATGTTCATTTAAATGCGTGAATGAAGGGGGTGTGTGTCAAAGAGACAGTCTCAACTGCCAGCCTGCCCTGATGAACCACAAGTAGCATCTAACTGGCTGAACAATGCAAACATCTCTGATTAAAGCAAACAGAAGGAGCCACCCCAGAAAGAGAAGAACAAAATACATGAAGCCTGCAAGTGACTGGTGACCAATGATCTCACAGGAACCCTGAGGCAACATGACACAGCAAATTCCGTAGACTTACATGAGGACCAGCAAGTATAAAAGATGGGTAAGAACATGAAAACTTTGGGTCTTATTCTGCAACTGTCACCTTGAAGCATCAGATCACAACCAACAGAGGCCTGACTTCCCCCTTGTGCCCAGCCTAGTTGGCCACTAGGCTGGCTCAAGCAACACATGAAAGGGCTGGTAATTATATCGTACCAGGTTTGTGTGTGTGTGTGTGTGTGTGTGACTGCATTTTGCTATCCTTACTTATTTACAATAAATGTGGCATATTGCCTTGTCCCCCTGAATTGGATCCTGCTAGTCTTTTCTTTTTAAGTACAACAACATTTATTGCAGCGTGCTATCCTGGGTGCCCTTTTTGGCATAACCCTGGTTAGTCTGGACTAAGCACTTGGTTCAAACTTCAGTTCGAACTAAGTGCAATGTAGACAAGACCATGATTTAGTTTGAACTAAGAAGTTCAAACTAAGCCATTAGTTCAAACTAACCGCTTGAACTAATTTCACGGACATGAAGTTACTTTGAACTAAAACCAGCAAATGCTTAGTTTGAACTAAGGAAGTCCAAACTAAGCTTTGAAATATTGACATAGCCTTTGTGTCCTCTCCATTTGGGCCTGCACTAAGGAGTATTTAGCCATAATCATTGATAGGACACATTCTCAAATTAGTTGTGACAACACATAGCCTGAGTATATGTATGCAACAGAAGAAGCTGAAATACATTTTCATGGTTCAATGGAAGTTCCCTAAGCTTGAAAAGATGAGATATTATAGCCTCTTTTTAAATTGCATGAATTGATAGTTCTAGGGTAAGCTACAGTGAGTCTGACTCTTGCTGCTATAGATAAGTAGGGTGGGAATCACCCTTATATTTGGAGGATCCAGGAATAAACAAACAAGGAAGGTAATCACAAATCACAGTTACAGGTAAAACAATCTTGTTTTTATTTTAAGTGTGCATATACAAAAACTGAGAGAGTCAATGCACTGTCCAATGCCATATCCATGTTCACATACCCAAAGACTTCATGGAGTCAGGTAGATCTTTCAACAGGTGGTTATCATCAGAGGGATTGTTTTCCCACTCTAGACCAATCAGAAAGACTTATCACATTGTTTTGATCACACCTAATACCTTATGCATATACGTGAAAGTTCCAGCCCTCATTTCCCTACCTATACTTCGACATCCTATAAATTTCGAGGTGCTCCACTTTTTATAGGTTGTTCATTCAGTTCCTTTTTTTCTTATTAGCATCTTAACATTTGCATCAAGATGTTTCCATTGTAACCTACTGTCAAAAGAAAAAACTTTTTTTTAATGTTACTATCAGTTGTCTTGCAGTCTAGACAATATAGATGGTTACATTACAACAGGTATGGTCAACAGGTGGACAATGGGCCAAATTCAGACTGCCAAATGCTTTTGCACATACCATCATTTTTTTAGTTTATTTGTTACCATTATTTTTGTCTTATTTTATCTGTATATGACCCTGGACCTAGAAATTTGAACTTTGCAAAAAAAAAAAAAAAAAAAAAAAAAAAGTTCACTACCCTTGCATTATAACAAGTTTCTGGGACATCACTTATTGGCACATTCTTTTCAACGATCTTGTGATTTTACTGGCATGGTTGTCACTCCCTTATGTCATGCTTCCATTAGCCTACTGTGGCAAAGTAGAAATCATAGAGGCCTCAGTCTGTATACCTTGCATTACAACATTGCCATATTTGTATATAATAAAATATTTACCAATCACTCTGAAATTTCTATAATTCTATCTATACTTACAACAAATCTATTTTGCATCCATTGATTACACACAAAAAACCCATAAACATTTATAATGATAAATGAATCATAATAAAGTAATTGGAAATACATTATGTATCTCACACTGTAGTTCTCCGTGATAAAAAGGAGCTCTCAAATTGTACAGTACAATGCTGCTTGGTGTCAGTTCATTAAATCCGTTCAGAAGTTTTTGAAGATGATGTATTTCTCCATTATGAAAGGTTTGCTGTAGCTATATCAGCAGGTCAATCAGTTTCTTTTTAAATGTCTTTAAAAAGACCTTTCTTCACTTGAATAGCCCTCCAATAAAAAGGTCTTAGCAGAAAAATTTTAGTGACCTTGAATATCTTCCATCATTTTATCTTTATCCAAAATTGTTGCATGAAAGAAACGCCCAGAAATTCTGAGTTAATGTTGACTTTCTATACAAGGCCAATATTTTTACTTTCCTAGAAGAAGAGAGCAATGATGTATTGCGCGTCCTTTTTATAATAATGCATCTCAATCACTATGTTATAATCAGATACAGAAATATGCCATCATTGGTTCTTTTAGGTCAGTTAGAATCTCAGATTTTTCTCCATTTTAATGTATATGTGGGTTGTCTGACTTAATTATTAGATTCTATTTTGATTTGCTTCCATACCTGACTTAAAAATATCAGGAACCTTCTTGACTAACTTGAAATTCATGGGGTAGCCATGAGCTTCTGTGTTTGGTGCTTTATAAGCAGCAAACACTATTTTTTTTTCCTAGTAACACTATTATTGCACTAATTGTGGACACAGACCACAGTCTGCTAGGCATTATACAAACAGAATAAAAACATGTTCTATTTATACAGAACCAAAGCACTTGCTGTCAAAATATAAAATCAGAGGAAACAGAAGCAAAATCTCTTTACTTCTACTCAAGATTCTCCTGTTTATGTATCCACAGATCCTTTGGATCCTGTCTCAAAGATCTCTTTTGCCCTGAGAATCACCCTATAAGCTCATGTTCAATTAATTGTCCTCCAAGACCCACTCGTATTTTTCAGAGTCCAAGTTTTCCAGGATGGATTCCCACCATCCTGGCAGTATGAGCTACATTCTTTGTTCCTAGACTTCAATGAGATTTCTCTTCTGCTTGTTACTCATTAAGAAAAAGTATTTGGAAACCTAGGAAATTTGTTGTTTGAGGCAAGGATGGTTAGGAACAAACCACTGTAATTGTACCTTATATAAAAGACACTGAACACGTAGAAGGGGCATGGATGATTAAAGGAAATATCCTGCCATCAGTCTGAATGCAACTCCTATTATAAATCAATGTGAGAGCCACCCATGAAACAAAAGCAGGGTGTGCATGATGTGTTCGCACATCACGCCACTAGCTCAAACACAATTTTTTCTTTCTTTATTCTTTCTGGAGGTTTTGCGACCAAACTTTCTTTACAGAAAGGCTGGTGTGGGACAATATATTTGCTACAATGCAGAGAAGCGTTCCATGCGGCTAAAGGCAAGAGTTTTACATTGTCTTTGAATATTATAAAAAACCCTCCAACGTTCCTACACCCCCCCCCCCAACCACAACAAACAGCATTCAAATGATCATATTAAGTTTCCTTAGATGGTTGAAACTGAAATTACATTAAAAACCTAATCAACCTGATTATAAAAGAGAAGAATGCCGTAGAAATGCTCAAAGTTGTGGTAACCAAGAAAAAAAAATCCCTGTTAATTAAGCATATTTTAAAATCTTGCATTCAAAAGAAAGATTACAATATATTTTATATTGATGTTCTCAGTGAATAATCTTTTATGGAGAATTACCACTATATTAATATTTATGATATGCACATCAGTTGTTTCAACTGGTTAGAATTTGTTCATCTAAAAAATACTCCAGAAATGCTACATATACACCACAATTCCAGTAATGATATTAAAACAGCTTTAAGAATTAGCTCAAATCTTCATGACTGCAGGGTACCCTTTGATTTTTACTAAAGAAGTCAATGCAAAGAGCTCAGTGCTGGTTTCATTACAAGTAGGTCAGAATGAAATTAGTAAATTTCTTGTATAGGTCAAGTCACATACCACAGGAGCAAAACCCAAATTAAAAAAAAAAAACAAAAACAAAAACAAAAACAAAAAACAAACAAACACCCTTTGTTCAGAATGCCAATTGAGTCAAGCACCACAAGTCAAAGCAACTGAATCTAGAGAGCCACACTACAGCAGAGTGCACAGTGGGGCAGCAGCTACAAAAAGATGGTATAGGAAGCAGCAGTTCTACCATGAATAGCCTCTATGAGCTCAGTTGCACATCATACACTGGGGCTTTGGGGAAAGACATCAGTGGAAGGCCTCAGTGATAGAAGTGCTCTTATTGTTTCTTTTGTCTTTAGTATGCACACAGAAGCAGGCACAAGCCTGGGGCCTACATGTATTTTCTTCACTTTGGACTACATAACGAGTGAGAATTAAGTGGTATATTTAAGAGCTGTAAAATTTCTCTTTTAGAGTGGGATCCCACTAGTACAATGACCCACTCACGAAAGGGGTGAAACCTGCATAACACAGTTTAACTACAAATTATTGCAAAGAAGAATCTTCTGACATCTGCAGCTGGTAACCACCCTAGAATGGCCTGAAACAAGGCTTTAAAGAATATTTTGCTTATATACATTAAAAGAGATATAATAACTAGAAGGCTATATAAAAATTCCCCTCTCACCCCTATGGGTGGTATGTGTCTTCCTCAACCTCGGGTCCTCTACCAGAGGCCTGGGAGTTTGAGGGTTCTGCGCAGTATCTTAGCTGTTCCTAGCACTGCACTCTTCTGGACAGAGAGCTCTGATGTTCTTCCTGGGATCTGTTGGAGCCACTCTCCCAGCTTAGGAGTCACAGCCCCGAGCGCTCCTACCACCACTGGGACCACTTTGGCCTTTACTTTCCACATCCATTCTAGTTCCTCTTTCAGGCCTTGGTACTTCTCCAGTTTCTCATACTCCTTCTTCCTGATGTTGCTGTCACTTGGCACTGCTACATCTATCACCACCGCTGTCTTCTGGTCCTTGTCGATTACCACGATGTCTGGTTGATTGGCCAGTACCTGCCTGTCTGTCTGGATCTGGAAGTCCCACAGGATCTTAGCCCTGTTATTCTCCACGACCTTCTGTGGAATCTCCCATCTGGTCTTGGGAAGGTCTAGCCCATACACTGTGCAGATGTTCCTGTACACAATGCCAGCTACTTGGTTGTGCCGTTCAGTGTATGCTGTTCCTGCCTGCATCTTACATCCTGCCACTATGTGTTGGACTGTCTCTGAGGCCTCTCTGCACAGTCTGCACCTTGGGTCCTGTCTAGTGCAGTAGACCCCTGCTTCAATGGATCTGGTGCTCAGTGCCTGTTCTTGCGCTGCTATGATCAGCACTGAGGCACTGTCTTTTAGTCTAGCCTTTTCCAGCCACTGGTAGGATTTCCCAATGTCAGCCACCTCAGCTATCTGTCGATGGTACATCCCATGCAGGGTCTTGTCTTGCCATGGCACTTCTTCTGCTTGATCTTCCTCCCATGTCTGCTGCTGCTGCCTCAGGCATTCTCTCAGCAGCTCATCTTTGGGTGCCATCTTACTGATGTACTCCTGGATGCTCTGGGTTTCATCCAGGACAGTGGCTTTGACACTCACCAAACCCCACCCGCCTTCTTTCTGGTTGGCGTACAGTCTCTGGGTGTTGGAGTTGGGGTGGAAACCTCCGTACATTGTGAGGAGCTTCCGGGTCTTCACATTGGCAGCCTCCATGTCCTCCTTTGGCCAGCTCACTATACCGGCAGGGTATCTGATGACTGGCAGGGCGTACCTGTTGATGGCATGGATCTTGTTCTTCCCATTGAGCTGGCTCTTCAGGACCTGTCTTATCCTTTGGTGGTACTTGGATGTTGCTGTCTTCCTTGCCTCCTCATTGTGGTTCCCATGCGACTGTGGGATGCCAAGGTACTTGTAGCTGGTCTGTATGTCTGCTATGTGGCCTGCTGGGAGTTCCACCCCATCAATCCTGACTACCTTCCCTCTCTTTACTACCATCCGGCCACACTTCTCCAGTCCAAATGACATCCCAATATCCTCACTGTAGATCCGTGTCAGGTGGATTAGCGAGTCGATGTCTCATTCATTCTTAGCATACAGCTTGATGTCATCCATGTAGAGGAGGTGGCTAATGGTAGTTCCACTCTTGAACTTGTATCCATATCCAGTCCTTGTGATTATCTGGCTGAGGGGGTTCAAGCCAATGCAGAACAGCAGCGGGGACAGCGCATCACCTTGGTATATGCCACACTTGATGGCCACTTGTGCAAGCTGTGTTGAGTCGACTTCCAGTGTTGTCTTCCACAGTCCCATTGAGTTCTTGAGGAAGGTCCTTAGTGTCCTGTTGACTTTGTATAGCGCCAGACATTCACAGATCCATGTGTGCAGCATTGAGTCGTAGGCTTTTGTGTAGCCAATCCAGGCTGTGCTCAGATTGGTCTGTCTAGACCTTGAGTCTTGGGTGACTGCTCTATCTATGAGCAGCTGGTGTTTTGAGCCTCTGGTGTTGTTCCCAATGCCTTTCTGAGCTGTGCTCAGGTACTGGCCCATGTGGTCCTGTAGCTTGGCGGCTATGATGCCTGATAGGACTTTCCATGTTGTGGGGAGGCAGGTGATTGGCCGGTAGTTGGATGGTGCTGTTCCCTTGTTGGGGTCTTTCATGATCAGTACTGTCCTTCCTTGTGTTAGCCAGTCGGGGTGGGAGTGCTGCTAGCAGCTGGTTCATCTGTGCTGCTAGGCGTTCATGCACTTGTTAGTTTCTTTAGCCAGTAGGTGTGGATCATGTCCAGGCCAGGTGCTGTCCAGCTCTTCATGTTCTTGACCCGCTGTTGGATGTCCGTTACTGTGATGGTGACTGGTTCCTGTTCTGGGAGATTGCTGTGGTCTGTTCTCAGGTCCTGCAGCCACAATGCACTGGTGTTATGAGTCTTCTCTTTCTCCCAGATGTTCTTCCAGTACTGTTCAGTTTCTGCTGTTGGTGGCTCTGCTGTTATTGTGTTGTTGCACTGCAGTTGGGAGTACACCTTGGATGGTTCTTTGGAGAACAGGGCATTTATCTTTTTGGCCTCTGCTCCTCTAGTGTATCTCCTTAGGCTGGTAGCCAGTGCTGTGAGCCTTTGCTTAGCAGACTCTAGGGCTTCAGATGGAGTCAGGCCCTTGTATTTTTTCAGTAGCTGAGTCTTATCCTTAATCTCTACACCCTTCTGTAGCTCCATCAGCCGGCTAACTTCTCTCTGGGTTGCCTTCATCTTATCCTCCAACCTCATTTTCCAGGGGAGGTATGTACTGGTGTTCTTCTTGATCGTGTAGCCAAGCATCTCCAGGATTACAGAGGGTGTAGTGTATACCAGTTCATTGGTTTCGGTGATGGTGGTAGTAGGAATTGTCATTAGGGCTCTATCGGCATCTTCTAGCATACTATCTGATGGTACTTCTCCAACGAGCCTTGGTAATCGGTCTCAAGGGTTGACTGTAGCTAGTTTATTCAGGATCTTATGCCTCATATCAGCTGCTATGCTCTGTAATGGAGGGGGTGGCAGTGAAGTTCCAGCTTCAGGTGGTGGCTACACATCTAGTTGTTCTTCTGGGTCTTCTCCTTGAGTCCAGGATGTAATGTGGAGTTGGTCTATCTCAAGTTGTGAGAGCAGCTTCCTCTTTACTATGTTGAAGTGTTGGGTAACTAGGTGTTTCTCAGTTAGCCTGGATGTAGGTCTTTTGTCCATCCATAGCTCCCTTATATGTTTCATATATCCCCTCTCATTAGGTCTACTACTGTAGTAGCATTCCATCAATTCCAGGTTCTCTTGTCTCATCCATGCATGGTTTGTTCCAGTAGCCCACTTATCATCAGGTTGTCCTGGTTCCCCAACATCTAGCATGGACCTTGTTAATCCCGGCAACGTCCGAGCCGGCATGACTCTCCTAGTTCGTGTCACTCTCATGTTCAAGGTAGGCAAGTGAGGCATTAGGGGGTCTTTTGCCCAGGGACCCCTACTGGGAAGGTAGGCAGGTACCCACTGAGATTTGAACCCTGGTCTCCCATATCAAAGTGTGTCGCCCTTAACCACTATGGCACGCTTAACCACTACGCTATCCAGTCACCATATATGTGACACCATCAATAGCGTGTGATGATGCACTTGAAAATTAATGAGTGCTTTTGCCCTCTATTCAGCAAAGCATTTAATTGTAGAATCTAACTTTATGCACAATACCTTTGCATCTAAACACAATCTTACTGTTAAGTATATACTTACATGCTTTGTTAGAATAGGACGAGGGTGCTTGGAACCTGGAGGGATTACACTTAATGATCTACTGATTTGAATAGAGGTTGATAGTAGAACTTGAATCTATTTAGAAACTTCTATTTATTATATTTTTGTTAACTTACAAATGGCCATTTGAATTTCAGAATGGAAAAAGAAGGGCTACAACAAAAGGAAAATTAATCTATTTAATATGCTTACATGGAAAATAAGGATAATTTAACACTGAACACAACCATTCTTACTATCTGTACTGTCAATGCAAACATGAAAAGGAGTAAAATTCTTTTGTGGGTCCATGTTGCAGATAGAGCATGCATTCAGAAGCACATTTTTAGCTGAAAGATTAGAGAATTTGGGGGCTATTGATGTTTATACTTGCTTCATCACAAAAGAGCAGACTTAACATATTACTTCTAAAACCTTTCCTCTAATAAGCTAACTTCAGGCTGATAGAGAAGGGTTGTAACAGAAATCAAGAAAACCAATACAAAACTCAGTTGCTGCAAGGATCTTTATGCTCCAAGACTTTAGTTGAACATATACATACAACATGTGCAGACCTGGGGTTGTGCATGAACATATTGTTGGGTGAATGCACATCTGAAGATCTGGATACATAGATAGATAGATAGATAAAGTAAGGTTGCTACATATTCCATGTCTGATAGAGGTTGAAGTGGCTTTCCAAATGAATATGTTAGATAAATATGCCCATCCAAATTACAGAAAGCTGAGACAGTTACTACAGGTGCTAGGAGGATGGGCTCACTGAGTCTTCATGTTACCTTGTGCCCCTGTGCTGCCTAAATTTTGGCCCTTTCTCTTTAGCCATAGCCATAAAGGGTGAAGTAAGAGATGGAATATACATTAAACAGATCATAACAGAGCTATAACACATAATAAATTGGCAGGCAAAACTAGGGCTTGATCTCATGAGGTCATACTGGAGTCCATAGGAGATGGACGACTTTTATCCTTGAAAAGATTATTGTTCTTCTTCAGGTAGGGTCCCCAACTATGCTCCACTTAGAGTATGGATGAGCATCTTGAGCCCTTGATTGGAACTTTTCAGTTAACACTGTGTGTTTGGCCCACACATGTGCCCTGTGCTGGCTTATGCCAGATACTGAAGCTATGTAAGGATGTGTGGGCAAATTGCCCATAGGTTCTTCTCGACCACCTGTATCTGAGATAGAGCACTGGAATGTCTGCCATGAGTACCCTGAGGCTTTTCTAATATTTCTATAGCAGTTAAGATAGTTTTTGTAGTTAGATAAATGGTGAGAGGGTTGTTTTTTCTCCTCTCTTTCCCCTCAGGGAGGCTTATTTTTTCTTCATGGCAGGGCATGCTTTGCTTGCAGGCTTCAAATATTGCCTCTGCTACAGAGAAACTGTACCAGTCAGTGATGGCTATTCTGTGTCTCTTGCTTTGGAAAGTCCCATATCCCACAGATGTGCATCAGTTGCCTTGCTCTCAAGTCCAGGCCAAGAAAAACAGGGAGACTAAGCTCGCTGCAAACTATGGAATGCTTCTTTTAGCCAGATCCTATGCTCACATGACAGGGGATCCATTCATCCCTGCACCTTCTTCACCTATAGTACATTTTTAATTATAAAAATCAGTTAAAAAAAGTGGACAGATAAGGAAGGTTGCTTTGCTTATAGGTGTGGATAGAAAAGGTAACTCACTGCTTCAGAGCGGCTCCTCAAAGATTTGTGTGAGAAATCAGGCTCTTCCCCACCTGACTCCCGCTACCAAAAGCTGGTCTGGCCTTGCAGTGGTCTCTTTTTCTGTAACTATCCCTGCTAGGCAGGTCATGATTTAATTCTACCCATTTTAGTGTAAGAGTTCCACAAATAAGAATCCCAGTATCTGTACAAAAATGTCTTCAATCCCAGCTCAGGCTGCTGTAGTCCTTATACCCTTCTCTCAGGTCTCTTGCCATGTGTTTGCACTTCAATGAAATGCCCACAACTGACCTTTGCCACATGACTCAGGTTTAGTCTAAGGGGCTGTTTAACTGAGGTGTAGGCCTTCAGCATTGGGCTATCGCCTGAGCTCTGCCACCCTCTCATCTTGCATGGTCCTATAGCTTGGGCTCCACCTCTAGCCCAAAAGTCTACACCACAATTAAAAAGCCTCTTGGCTGAGCCCCAGAAGTCCAACTCCGATGGCACGGGCCAGCTAACCATGCATAACTGCAATGCAGACATGCCCTAACCCATCCTTGTCCTTTTCTTTGGCCTCATACCACCTTTAGCGGCTTTTTTCAGGGGGCCCACTAGGGCATCAGTGGCTTCTGGTCCAACTGGCAGCACTTCCTATGGAATCAGGTGTTGGTGGAGCATACCTGTCTGTTTAAATAACATGTTTTTATACATAGCTTTCATGTATTTTTAGTGTATATGCTAATTACCTAAATTGGGCTTTTACCCTTGACTATATTTTATTTTTACCATAATATTTGGGATTGTCAAAACACCTGGCAAGAGGTGGGACAATTTGAAAATATGCCTCATAACTTGTCATCCCCATTATCATTTATTTATGTGTATTTCATCTTGTTATGTATGGCAATATGCAAAAACTAAGACATCTATAAGGTTACTCGGTAATCTTATTAATTTTCACCAACCGAAAAATATCAGGTGCCGGGGGTCATAACGGCAAAGCAAGCAACCAAAGCTATGCTAGGCCTGTAAGACAGTGGTCATGCCACTCAGATTGCACTGGGCCTCTAACAACAGGGACTATGATTCTATGATTCTATGACTGCACTTAAAGTTCAAGGATATGCCTGGGGAGGAGGGAAGGAAAGTTAAATTATTTTCTAACTGCTTTTTTTTCCAAGCATAGACTCTCTCTCACTCAACTACTCTTCTCTTTTTAAAATATGTCATCTCACAAATGGTAAGTAACTCACCTGAGGTTGAGTCATTTATTGTAAATTTGTTTCCTTTGTTAAAAAAACATGAATTATTTTTAACAACCAGTTTTTAAGTTAGCAGCTAAAAGTGGGTTTAGAGAAGACATGCCATTTTCCCTGCTATAAATTATGTTGTAAATTACTGGAGATTTAGTTCCTTTTATACAGGAAAAATGTACACCGCATGCTGTGATCTGAAATCCATCTATTACCATTTAGGAAGGCTAATGAACAATCCCCATAGCTACATCGTTATGTGGGGATGGATGCTGAATGTTATGGCATCAATTATTCTGGAAAACAGGTATGCATATACTGTAGCTGGCAGAATGCTTCCCTGCCCAGGTAGACAGGTGCTCCTCGAGCTAGCAGAATAAGAATAGTAATATAGCTGGGGGTAGTATGGTAACTCACAATAACGACCCAAGAACTTGCCCACAGGGTCTGAGTGATCAGCCCGAGTTGATGCCTCCACTATCTTAGCTACAAAGCAATTTTTAGCACACTAATTCAAGTAGAGCTCACACACATCTGCCTACCAGTAGTGGAAAGCTCAGGCCTAGAAGCAGTGTGCACACATTTTAGATTGTTATGCCTCCACCAGACTAAAAGGTTGACAGACCACTGAGTTTGTCTAGTTAATACAACATTACTGATGTTCACCAAACTTTACTTCACACTGTGAAGTTATGTAAAAACAGAGTATGCTTCCTTTTCACCATTTAAAATGAAGTCACACTTTTTTTATTTTAAGAATTGCAACTGCTCTAAGTAAAGAGTAATCATATTAAATTATAGCAGCTAAAACTATGTAAACAAGTTTAGTGAAAAGTCATTTGATGCAGAATTGCAAATGTATCTCCATATATTGAAATAAAGAGCCAAGTTTGTTTATAACTTGTCACTATTTCAATAGAATATGCTTATGCTAAGGAAGAGGCGCAGAAAATGAATGTTAACTCTGGACTTATGTGGTCAAGGGAGAAACAAAATTTAAAGACTAAGAGCAGCCAAAACATCAAATAATTCCTTACTGCAGCTGTAATTTAATATACTGACAGTGCTTTTCATCTATAAATCTCAGAGCACTTTCCCATGGGGTGGAGTAAATGTATTATCCACATTTTAGAATAGTGAACTGAAGCACAGAGAAGCTAATTCAAGCTAGGACAGATATCCTGAATCCTAGAATGACAGCCTAAATCCATTGAATTCAGTGGAAGTTTTGCCTTGGCCTTGCGTGGAGTATGAATTTTAGCCTTAATACTTAATGTTGTCCACTGGGTTATATTTTCTCCAATAGCAATTTGACTCCAAAATGGCCTATATCACACTCAGTGCATCACAATGGCTTAGCAAGAAAAGAAACTGCAGTGCATCATGGAAGATTGATGTAGCCCAGATCAGAAGCCTCACTGAGAGGAAAATGGGGGCATGAAGCACCTCAAGCATAACTCGCATGAGTTACCACAACACCAGAGGGCACAGTTAATGTCAAACTGATCTGAAAGGAAGTGTTTTGTTTCTAGTTAACCCCATATGAAATTTCACTTTGACTCTTTCTGAAGGAAAAGTTTAGGACTTTTCTAGTAAAACAAAGATTTCCCTGGAATTTTTTGAGATTTTTTTTCGTAGGAGAGGAGAGAAGAAAAGAAAGGGTAAGAGAAATAAAGGCCATACAATTCCCCAATTGGCACCACCCAAGAACAAGTGAGAGAAGGAGACACTCTCACAGAAGCAGATGGGATCTCCATCCCCAAAAGAGAAAAAACCTGGGGTTCAAGATCTGAAGAAAATACAGCATCCAGCAGTGACAGCTAGATGTGTTGAGAACCCACTGTATTTACCAGTGCAAGGCTGTACTTGTTGCAATATAACCCCAATAAAAAGGTAAGTATTCACTGCACTGTTCAAGCAAGTTTAACATTTGAAGGTAAACTGCAACATGGGTCACTCCTGGCTTGGTCTGCTCTACTAGCAAATCCTTACTTGAGGTAAAGAAGCAAAAAGAGCCCTATTTGCCTCACATCTTCAGATGGGGCACCACCTGCTCCTGCCTGTTTTCACAGCTGCAGGCACCTCACTGACAGCAAATCAAAAGAATGATAACCCCACAGCAACCTACCTTCCCTCATGGAGGCTCTGCCAGGCAGCCCCTTCTTAAGCCAGTCAGGCATCTGAGATAAAAACTTGGAAAGCTACTCCCCTTCTCCATCATCACTTTGCTAATATTTGGTCTCCTCTTTCAATCTTTCCCTTCAAGCCTGACACCTACTACAGATGTAGCAGGGCTGTACTGATTAAGCCCACACTCATTAACTCTTTCCTGGCCAGGGTGAGGTTTGCATACTTTTAACAACAGGCTTCACAGAAGTAAAAAGAGGAGTCAATTTTGCACCACTTTCCTTATGACCTGCCAGGACATATTACGGTGCCCAGAGAGGAGATGTATATCAGCTGCTATGCAAACTAAGCTTGCATGCATGTGTTCCTAAATATCATTGGAACATTTTAATTATAGTAGTTTCCTGCTCCCTCCCTGACTCCTATAATAGGTCTGTAACTACTTTAGGAACAGAGTAGATCCAGAATCTGGGCAAAGCCCAAGCATTGCTACAGTACTAACGTCAAGTGAGAAACTGTGTAAATAGTAAGGAACATTTTACTGGAGTTAAAAAAAAATGCTCCATTCAAATGGATAGATTTCTTTCTTCATTAATTTGGATTTTTATTATTTTTGGCAATGAGTCTTGTAAAACTTTAAATATACATTTGTTTATATTTAGTGTTGGAAAAAAAATCAGTAGAAGCAGGAGCAGGATAGTAGCCAGGAAAGGGAGTTGCATAGGGGAATGTGTCTTGTACACCCAACCCTTCCTCCCTCTTCCCCTGCCTCCACACATACCCAGGAGCAGAGGGAGAAATAACAGTACTATTCTCATCCTAGCAAGGGGAAAAGACACCAGTTGCAGGGTCTTCCACCTGCCTGGAGGGAAGGGAGAACTAGATGCTGCAGTCTCTCCTTCTTTCAGCACTGGGATAGATTGGAGGTTGGAGAATATCCAAGGTAGCTAGGGCACTCAACTTTAGCCCTTTCTTATCAGCAGGTGGTGCTGCTATTCCTCCAGAGAGGAAGGACAGGGAGAGGATGCCTACAAATTCCCCTGGCAGGCACCACTTCCTCATAATTTTTACTAGGATGAATTCTCACTTCACTATCCCGTGCAGAAACATGAGCAACAACTCTGACCTGGGTGTTGGGGTGGGAAGGGGGATACTACAATGGAACTAAACCTGTGTCAAAGTACACAGTGAAATTCTAGAATAGCATTCCATGGGTAGCAGTGAGGGTAAAAAAAACAGATGGTTTCAAAAGTGAGCTTGATAAATTTATGGTGGGGATAGGATGATAGAACAGCCTAGTTTGGCAATTGACTGATCTTGATTACTGGTGGTAGATATGCCAATGGCCTGTGATCGACGTTCTATGGGATGGGTTCTGAGTTACTAATAAAGTAATAAATTAGCAATAAATTCTTTCTTGGGTGTCTGGCTGATTGGCAAAGGCTCTGAGGTTTCTTTGTCTTCCTCCATAGCATGAAGCATGGCTCACTTCCTGGTAGATTCTTTGTACCTCGAAGGCTTTAAACCATGATTTGGGGATGTTAATAACTGAGTTAGAGGTTTATTGCAGGAGTGGGTGGGAAGTTCTATGGTCTGAACAGTGCAGGAGGTCAGACTAGATGATCATATTGGTCCCTTCTGGCCTTAGAGTCGATGTTTCAGAGGATATTGTGAAGGCCAAGACTATAATAGGGTTCAGAAAAAGTTCTAAAGCAGTTTATGGAAGGTAGCCATTGATGGATCTGTTAGTCAATATAGGCAGGGACTGCTGTTTGCCTGAGGCTCAGAATGGATCACTTGATGATTGTTCTATTCATTCCCTCTGAAGCAACTGACAATGGCCACTGTCAGAAGAAAGGCTACTGGGCTAGACGGACCATTGGTCTGACTCAGCATGCACATCCTTTTGTACCCCTATGAGGTAGGGAATTACAATTTTCCCCATTTTACAGGTAATAAACTGAAGCACAGAGGCTAAGTGACTTCCCACCAGTTACAGAGGAAGTCTGTGGTAGAGCAAGGACTTGGACTCTCATATCCCAGGTCCTATGCTAGTGCTGTAATTATTGGACCATCCTTTCTGTCCTCTGGCTTGAACCTAATGTGATAAAGTAGTGGGTTTCAATCAATCAATCAATCAAATCATAGAGCTGGACGGGACTTTGTGAGATCATCAAGTCCAACCCCCTGGGAATTGAACCCAGGACCTTCTGCATGTTAAGCAGAGGTGTTAGCCACTACACTATTTGGACTGACCTAGGTAGTTGTCAAGTAAAGGAGTCTTACTTTCTATCTACCCTACCCTCCCACAATTGTGTGCCAAATGGCTATTATTTAACTGTAATAATGTGCTCTAACCCCTTCAGTGCAAAAACATAGCACACATAGCCACACATACAGTTTTGTGCGACCGTTACACTTGCTCTCATGGTACACAGAAGCAGCTTATAAAACACTGACAGCACAGGGGAGGGGGAAAGATGGCAGTTTATGAAAGATGAGATCTCAGGGCCCTGTATAATTTTTCTTAGTCATAAATTCAAGGACTATAAGTCACTTTTACTTCTTCCTTTGTTTTCTCATAGAAGGCACTCAACTCCCTGAAGTAGTACTAGATCATCCCAACAATGCTGCAACATAGGTGTCACAACAGCTAGGCTATGAATTTTAAGTGTAATGGGAGCAGTGTACAAAGACTCCCATTTTGACTAATAAAGAGTGTAGGGGAAAAAAATCATTAGAAGTAAGTGACAGTGTATAGTATATAGTGGTAGCCAAGAAATAGCTCCAGAAAGAAAGATTTGATGGATTATATCACAGACATTAACAATTTGCACATAATAAATTTAGAAAAGCAATTTAAAAATTACAATATTACTGTCAGAGGTCCATTGAATTGTCAAAAATCTTGTTTATATTCTGGCAATTTATATTGCTTTTACTCAACATCTTATTACAGCAATAAAACATGCATCCAAATATGCCTTCAAAGGGACACTGTCAAGAAAATACATTCATAAACACATCTTACTAAAATCTGAAAATACTTAAACTGAGAAAGTTCAATGCAACTATAGTTAGCCTTTGACTAAACTGTATATTTTCTGTAGGTCATGCATCTCAGTTTGAATAAAAGAAATAGACTGATTATGGTTAAGTGTTGTTCACAAATCAGTTTCACTTAGCTGGTCTCCTGGACTGGCTCAGCACCCCTGTAGTTGGGGTCACAATACTACGGGGGAATAAAGTTTCTCTGCTTAAACTCTCTTCATCTTTTCCTCTTCTCCTCATACCTCCAAAATGCTATTTTAATGATTTTTTTAAAAATCAGCTGGTCCTGCAAAGCTAGAAGACAGGTTAATTAGCTAGGAAATGTTGCTCTAAACTACTTTAAGGCCTTCTCCTCTGGATTTCCTTTATGATGTGTCAAATGAGTATAAAAACAACAAAGCAAATCAAGACACATCAAGTCATTGTTTCCCCAAAGACCAACATCTACTGGGGGGGGGGAGGGAAAAAATTAAAACAAACAGCCTCTTTGATCCTGGTTCCTCTGTTTTATACTCACCTCAAACAGCCATTTGATCAGCTGGGAAATATTAGGCATTTTCAGGAGGCATCGCTTTTACCTTTTCACAGATCCATATTAGGTATTATAAAAATCTTTATTTTAAAAACAAGCAAATATGGGATTTAATCCATGTTGTCTCTCAAATTCTGTCACATGATGTAAGGGAGCTGTTAGCCACTAATTAAACTTAGTTGGAATGGAGGGGAGAGTTGGTTGGCCCTGTTTGCATATCAGGGGAGAGAGGAGACGCCAAAGAGGAGTGACTGACAAGTTCATGGGCAATCAGAAGACTTCTAACCCCGCAGGCCAATGAGGCAAGGCTAACAATTCAAGTCAGCCAGATTGACAGGAAAGGCAGACCAGTGAGTCAATAACCCACAGGCCATGAACTGCAGCTTCACAGGCAGTATAAGGAACAAAAAGGAGAGTGAAATAAACTCAAGCAAACAGAACAGAAGTCAGACCCAAAGATGTATCACAATGATAGTGGTGGGGTGAGTCTGCTGCTCTTGTAGCAGGGTCATGTGCATTGATCTAAGCAAAGAGAGGCCCCTTTTCTAAAGCAGCTAAGGCAGGCAATAAGTACCAAAGCTAGAAGGGACTGTCATCAGTTAAGAGTACAAGAATCAAAAGCGGAGTATTTATTCCCGTAGTTAAAGTCCAAATCCAGCCTGGACACTGTTTTATATGCAGTATTGCTGCATCACATGTAGGGCCAGCAAGCCAGCATCACACTCAAATTCCTTGTAATTGTAATATTTACTGCAGTTCAAAGATTGTTGCATTGAATCTCATGCTAGCCCATTCTTTGCAGGGCTTTCACAGAGCAGAGCAATGTTCATTAATCCCCTCTAAATTATATATGTAAGTGAATTGCGGTGATTACAGGTTAAAAGTGCAACAAGTAAATTATATCCTGGAGCAGAGAACCCTTCTCTCTTGCCAGAATAGCCTATGAAGCAAATGGGGTAAACACCCAGGAGACACTGAGGTCATTTCCTCTTCCTCCCCCAGGTGCTGTTTGCCCTCTTTACACAGGACAAGGACCAAAAAGTCAAAGTAGGTTTGTCAGTTGGGGTACTATACACATAGTAAAATTTCTCTACTACATGGGGGCTCAAATTCCCAAATTGCAAATACTTTTGAAGACTCCACACTCCCCTAAAGTGCTAGGGGCTTTATATTTACATAGTGCAGCATATTTGTGTGTGTGAGATATTGTTGAGAAAGACACATGTACAAGTCCTCCTCTCTCAAGACAGGATATTTTGCAAGCTGATGCATGTTTTCTCTACTCTGTACTATAAGATTTTGTAAAAATAATAAGTGACTTAGCTAGGTAGACCATTACTTAAAAGCTGTGAATGAACTTGTTAACTCTGTATTAAAGCACAGAACAAGAAATCACACTCTCCAATGTGGTAAGATGTTTCCAGTACAGTAGTTTCTAATGAGATGCCTCTAGCTGTCCCAAGCTATAAAAAAACCTCTGTTTTGGATGAAAAATTCAAATGAAGACCTGTGAGCTTTTATTTCTGAAAAGTCTGGCAGCTGACTTACTGTCTCATATCTCTTCCCTCTTCTCTGTAGAAGGAAGACTTCTAATAAAGCAATAGTCCATCTGTTGTCTCTTGCCATATGCAGATTATAAGCTCCTTGGGGCAGAGACAGTCTTTTTGTACCATAGGGTCCTGATCCATGATTAGGGCTTCTATGCAAATAAATAATAAAGAGAAAATGTTGGGAGTAAAGAGGGAAAAAAGACAGATTTGAACTGCCCAGGTAACTGTGGGCACCATAAAACATCTATTGATACCCACATAACCTAACTCCTATATATTACTAAAAAAATATAGCAGGGACTTATTACAAAACAAAGGAGTCAGGCTCTGATTAGTCAACAGTGATAGAAGCAGTAGTACTTTTAGTGTCCTAGCACCCACAGATGAGGGGAGAAAAAAGAGCGACTTTTAACATCACTTTTCTCATACCTCACCGAAAGCCAATCAAATGGTGTGTTGGGTCAAAGGGAACTTTATAGGGTCACAGAAGTATTTGATTTTTTTAATATAACTAAGGTCAGTAACTCAGAGGAGTGTCCCTGAAGTTTCAGAGAGCACAAGCATAATCCTGGAGTACTTCCTGAGAGTTCCAAGGACTATAAGTCATCATGTCACCTTCCATGCCTCATTAAGAGAGAGACTTGCTAGTGCTCAGCTGGTGTCAGCTCCTTTACACCACCGCATTGTGAGACACCCACAAAAATCTCCTGCCTTCAACCTGCAAGGCAAAGTAACATTGCTTTGCTAAGGCTCCACCCCTGTAGAGTCCAACCCATCACTGGGAAGTCAGAGAAATTACCAGGTAAACTTTCTCAAAAGGAACAGTGAATGTACAGCTTGATTAACACAACTCAGGGCTAAGTCCTTCATAATAATACATCACTGAAATTTATATAAAGTAAAACAATCATAAATTTAACTTAAAATAGAGTAAAACCAGGAAGTGAAAACAAGATGTTACACACAAGACAAAATATAATCCTAGACGGGGTGTCACTAGGCATGGGCCCATGAGGCCTGTGCCCCAAATCTATTGCTGAGTACCCCAAACCATGTCTGCCAGCTGCGGCTGGTGGAACCTTGTCTCCCGCCCTGCTGTGCACCCAGGCATGTAGCACAGGGCAGAAAATTGAAAACACCACTTGTAGCAAATCGGTGGCTGATGGCTTGCTGGCTTAAGCGCCATCAAGGGTAAGTAGCGTACTGAGTGGGGGGAGCCTCAGGAGCTGAACCCTGTGGGAGGTGCAGACTGGGGGGAAGAGAGCCAAGCCAGTGGAGAAGTGGACACACAGCTCAGGGCACCCCAGAGAAGCCCTGGGTACATGTGGGATGCCTCATGGAAGAGCCAAGCAGGTACAGGGTGTCCCAGAGAATGCCTGGCCAGGTAAAGGGTGCCTTAGAGAAGACCTGGCTGGGCATGGGACACAGGGCACCCTGGAGAAGCCCCAGATGGGCACAGGGCAATTACCTGCCCATGGAAAAGCCCTGGCCAGCAGTGGGGCACCCCAGAGAAGCTGCCCTCTCTTAGCGAAGCCCTGGGCAGGTGCAGGGCACCCTGGCAAAGCCCAGGTGCACTTACAACACTGTGGAGAAGCCCTGGGCTGACCCAGAATGCCCCAGCAAAGCCTCAGGCAGTTGCTGGGCATGTATGGGATATGGGGCACCCTGGAAAAGTCCTGGGCAGGCATGGTGCAAGCATGGGGCATGGTGTGACCTAAATTTGCCCTGGCTGGGTGCCAGGAGCCCTTGAGACACCCCAGCAGGCATGAGCCAGGCTCAAGGTGCCCTGGAGACGCTCTGGTTAGCCACTGGGCATGGGGCACTCCAGAGAAGCTCCAGGTGGGCACACGGACACCCAGAGAAGACTTGGCCAGGTATGGGGCTACCCCAGAGAAGCTGTCCGCCCCATAGAAGCTGTTTGCCCCTGTAGACATGGAGCTTGTGGTGCTCCAGGGAAGCCCTGGCTGGATGTGGGTAGCCCTGGAGAAATCTTGGAGAGGCACAAGGCACCCACCCAACTCCTGACACAACACTGGAATCCTTATTTCTTTACCACAATGCCCCTGGATCCTGGGTCTTCATACAATAATTACCTTTCCTATTTAATAAAGCAGATTTTCTAAGGGTTCAGTATTTGACAGAGCTTCTGTTTTTTATTCATAATCCATATTCAGAATTTCATGAACCACATATGCCCTTCTGAGGTTTTCCTCCATTAATGGACACCAGAAGCTTGTACTTGGTCCCTGAGTTATATCCAGTAAACCTTCAAAATGCCCTCTTACTTGTTCTCCTTTGTGCTGGACTCCATGTTGGAATGCAAAATGTAGTTCCCATTGGTTTTGATTTACTTGCTTAATTTTAAGTTAGACACAAAGATAATTAAATAGACCCACTCTGACTGCTAGTCAACCCTGTCTACTCTGCCTTTTTACACACTGTAAAGCATGTTTTTTTGAGCAGGTGCTCAACTCCTTACACAGCAGCCTGCATACCTTTTGCCATGGTTATGGCAACCAGTGTCATAGGATTTTATTTGATATCTGCACAAAACTATTTATCCATAAATACCATGAAAGCAGTGTGTCAGGCCTCAGTAGCCTGTTCTAGGAGAGGGAAACCACTGCTATTTTAGCAAGGAGTCCTGTGGCACTTAAAGACTAAGGGTATGTCCACATGTATCTTTTAAATCGAAATAACACTGGTTATTTCAATTTAAAAAAAGATTAGGTGCACACAACCTTTTCTTGTTTCAAAATGATGAGCCCTGTCATTTTGAAACAAGAGACATTGTTTTGAAATAGCTTAAACTTACTTTAATTCGAATAGTCTTATTTCAAAATGGTTATTTCAAAATAACACCATTCACATGTGTTATTTCAAAATAATCATTATTTTGAAATAGCACTTTTGCCCTCCTCCTTCAGAGGGTGCCTTCCTTTTTGTATATATTGGGTGGGGGCATGGCCCAGTGAGGGGGCCATGTTGCCACACCTCCCATGGTGCCCCTCTCCTGATTCAAAATAGCAAGTCCTGTGTCTAGACTTGCTATTTCAATTTGAGGTTTTTGCTTATTTCGATTTAAGTTAATTTGAATTAAGGATTTTATTTCGAATTAACTTATTCCAATTTAACTTAAATCGAAATACGCATGTACGTGTGGACATAGCTTAACGGATTTATTTATTGCATGAGCTTTCATGGGAGAAAAGCATCTGACGAAGTGGGATTTTCTCCCATGAAAACCATGCAATAAATAAATCTGTTAGTCTTTAAGTGCCACAGGACTCCTTGCTTTTTTTGCTTTACTAGACTAACACAGCTGCCCTTTTGGAATTTGCCATTTTAGGCAATCCTCACTTTGTGTTTCCATTCCATCTGGTCATCTAAAAACTCTGTAAACCAAAGGGGAAAAGGGAATCAACACTAGCTTTATTTTGTTGACTGAAGTGCTCAGCTCTGGCTACTCTATGAGCACATTCAGTTCTTAAAAGCCTACACTGTGACAGAACCAGTAACCTCTACAGAACCACTTGTATTCTTGTCTTCAAACTTAACATCATAACCTAGCAACATAGGCAGATGTCACACAGCGAAAGGGCAACATACCGTAATAATGGACAGAGTTTACCCTAAATGGCAGGCAACATTTGAAACAGCCATTTATAGGCAACATCTCAGTCTTTGAAGTAAATAGTCTTTGCCCATCTATAGCTACTGTGGCCATAATTAAGGTCTTTTCGGGGATAAAATGGTGAAATCCTGCTGGATTCAGTATATTACCACTGTACAGACCATTTCACTGTAAAAAATAAGTTATTCTACTCTTCTAGATACAGCTCTAATGTGTGTAGTAATCTCATTTTACACTGAAGAGAAAATGGAGAATCACTGTTTATGACCTTCAGTGTGCCTAAATAATGCCCTCTTGGCTTCTGAGGATCTTGCTCTGCCTGTCTGCATCACCAACTAAAATTCCTTTAGATATTCCAAGAACATGTATGTATTCTGTTTCAACCTTTATAGATTCTTCTATATTTGCATGTTGATTGCTGAGTAACTGCAGGGCTGAATTAAGGAGGGGCTGGGCTGCCCACTTCTGTGCCCCTTCCTGAGCTAAGGCCCCACCCCACCATTGTGCACCCCTGCCTGGAGCCCCACCCTGCACCACAGTGGCCTAGAGGCAAGCTGGTGCTGGGGGGGACCAGATGCCATGGTGGTCCTGTGTTGCCCCTGGATCATCTGGTCTGCCCCCAGGGGCAGGTTGACTGGCACATGGTGCTGCTCCAGGGTGGACCCCCCAAGGTCTGGAGCATGGTTGGCTCTCCCCGCTGCAAGACCTGCTATGGGGGCCCTGGTGCAGTCTTGATAGCAATCCAGCCCTGGAGGTCCATTCTGGAAGCTGCATGGCAGCTGGCCCCACCACAAGGATGCAGTAGACAGATGCTTGTCTGCCCTGTTCCCTGGGGCAGGGTGAGAGGGCCCCAGCCTGCAGCCTCTGGCCCCAGCCTACCCCAGCATCAATGGGCTCCCTCCCCAGCGCCCCCAAGCCCCACCAGCACTGTCCTCACCTGAGCAGGACAGCGGGGGCCAGATCAACACAGGGGCCTTAGTGGCTGAAGGCCAGGCTGCCCTCCTTTAGGCTGGGGCCTTGGACTATGGCCCCTAAGCAACTGAAGAAGAGGAAGGAGGCGGGGACTAGAATGCTGCAAAGCAGAGCAGTTCTAGTTTAAAGATTTCCATGAGAATTTTTTTTTTAGACTTTGATTTTCCTGAGTTACACTCAGTCCAGGGTAAAATAAATCCAAAGTTTTAGCATAACTCAGAGTTCATCTGGTTTTGTGTCAAAACTCACAAATTGCTAGACATATTTCAACCCAAGTTTACTCACAAGTTTTGAGAGTGAAGCTTTCCACCACCCTGATGTGCTCCGAGTTTGTACTGAAATCAAGCCATGAGTTATGTTGGCTCAGGTTTCATTACAAATATTTGAACTGCTCCAATGATGACATAGCCTTTAGAACTTTGCTTTGGAGATCATCCTTCCAATGAAGATAATGCAGATATGCAGTAGGTAGGAGTTTATTTCTATCCTTAAATCACAGCTCTAATATACCATTTTGGCATTGTTCACACTCTGGAGCCTACAAGAGTTAAATAACTGTCAACAGCCCTTTAATCACCTTTTAGTAGAGATTGGCATGAACCAATAATAGTAGATCCAAAACCCCATCAGATTTTAGGTTGTTCCAAATGTAGATCCAGATGTGACTTTTGGTCCCCCTCACTGTTTCCTCACTCCTTTCCCCTCAGAACTACTGGTAAAATCCCTATGTGTAATGTATCAGTCCAAGGGTAATTTTGTTCCTTGCATGTGCCTGCAATTGGTTAAACTGGAGCGTATGACTTAAAAGAATGAAGTTTTTTAAGCCTAAATTTTTAGAATTGACTAGTGATTGTGTCTGCCTAACTTAGAGGCATTACTCACCATTTTCATGTAAGTCAATCCAAGATTTTCTGAGGCACCCCTGAAAGTCGTGGGCAGGATTATTTGTAAAAGGTATGTCTCTAGAATAGATAGCAAGGAGACAATATATTTAAGCTGAGACCCTGCTGGAAAGAACGCAGTAGTCAGAAACCTTGCTCTTGCTGTAAAATTCTATGCTCACCTTTGTATTTTGCCAGACTTGTCTTTTTACATAAAAGCTCCCTTTAAGTTATATCCCTTCCCTAATTCCTGCATGAGCCAGCCAGCCACTCGCTTCAGAGATTGAGATGGGGAACATTTGAACCTAGAAGACTTCTAGTTCCAAGCATTCCTGTAGCTGTCAAATCAACGTCAGTTTTTCAAGTGTAACAGTTCACTTTGAACCAAAACATTTTTCCATTTCAGTTTATACATCTTACAGTAAACTATAGCTGTCATTCGCACTTAGGCTACCATAGTGTGACCCAGGCTTCAGGTAATCAGAAAAGTCAGGCCACTTAAGCTGATATAAATATGAAATTAAAGCACTTAAAATTAAATATTTAAACTGGGAAATGTGACTATAGATGTCAAGAAAAATTTCAAGTTTGAAATGTGTAGATTTAAACTATTAACACTAGCATGAACTATGTAACATGGGAAATGCAGAATTCTTCAAATAAGTTTTGTGCTGTATAATACCAGACTCACCATTTTAAATCAGTCCTGACAGTTGTCCTGTACAGGAAGTATGAAATGTCCATGTCTATTAGTGAGGAAAAAAGATGGTATGCAGAAACCAAAATTGTTGTGATTGCCATGATAAATGGTTTAGAAGTACAGGTATGATGGTATTCAATTGAATGGTATTTTAAAAATAAAAACTAAGCAATTTTTCCTTAGTTGGATTTAAGTATTTTTTTTCATCAGATGAGTTTTCTGTCATATTACAAATAAAGATATCCTTGCATTTCATCATTAATTAAATGCTTTATTTGATGCTTTTGAAATAAACAACTTGGAAGTTTTAAACAGTAAAAAGGACTATTTAATTTATTATACACTGACAGAAGAGCAATAATGAGATGACAATGTTGATATTATACATTTTTTAATACAAGCAGGAGTGGAACAATGCAACAAGAAAAACTCAAATGTACTTTTTTTTTGGGGGGGGGGGGAGAATACCTCACAGGTAATGAAGGTTCAACAGCATTTAATTTATTTGAAAAAGGCACTGGGGGAGGCTATAGTCACCTATATTAAAGAAATACAAATCCTGACCAATGGTTATAAAGATCTATTGGCCATGTTCTTTGCCATAGGCACTAGCAAGACATTGACCTAACAAATCCTTAAGACTTGGGCAGATGGTGGTATTGCAGGGAGTGCTTAGCTCCCTGTATATAGAAATTATGCTTAGAGAATAAGTTGGAATGTTTCATATTGATCCCCACTTTCACCACAGAAGTTACTTCTGGAAGTTCTATAGAGCTACCATTAGAAGTGAAAGATATGACAAATTCTGCCAGCCCTCTTCAGTTGATTGCCTGGAGAGAGGATGGGAAATGTTCTTCAGCCTTGATGAAATCTAAGTCACAAAGTGTGACAAAAGAAACAAGGATTTCACACCTAGCCAGAATCAGGAATTTGTAATCCTTGGGAGCTGTGGAAGGGAGGTGGTAGTATAAGGCTTCTAGAATTGTAAGATGTTGTGGTCACTTATTTAGGCTGGTTGTGTCTAGCTGGGCCCCATGACTTCTATTTGACCATGTGATGCAGATGTAATTAGAGGAGGATTGAACAAAGGGCTGTTATTTGCTTAGATTAAAATGGTGATTTAGCCTCATGGCAACATGTAACAGTAATGACACTTCTCCAAAGATTCAGAAATGCAACACTACAGTGTGTGTAGTGACTACTCGGTAAAAGACTTTCAGCAAGCAGATTGCTTATCAGGCAAAGAGATTTCACAAAGTTCTGCAAAATTAAGTTAGTGATTCTCTTTATTGACATCTTTCTTCTTAGATAAGGATGTTGTTTAACCACTTCCATAATTAATATTGATCTGCAGATGTCAGTTGCAGCTGCTGCCTGTATATCTCTGGAAATAAAGAGGGTTCTACAAAACCAGATAGGAATACACTGACTGAGGTTACAAAAGATGTTCAAGAGGGCATGATTCTGCACATAGGTGGTAATGGGGACACAGAAGTAGCCCTCTGACATTAAAAGTGACCAGGATAAGATGACAACCTATAATAAAAATCACTACCATAGACATGCACATCTAGAATGGAGCACAACATACTACATGCTAGTAATGGAAGGAAGTGAAAGTGAATACTATGTCTGACAAAAACTGCAAGAGAATGTGAGATGGAGACTACAGCTTCCAAAATTCAACTGTGATCAGAACACTTGGATTAACATCCTCACCCCCAACTCTTCCAAAGTGTGGTGGTCTTTGAAGATAAAATACAAGTGTCTAGGGGTTACAATGAAGAGAAAAAGGTTAACATGAATATCAATAATAGCCTGGATATCATCTGAAGAGAGGCATTCCTGGCACCACTGCCCCTCACCAATGCTGGGACTTTGATTCACTACAAGGCTTGGTATTATTATTAGTTTTATGCTGCAAAGCTCTTAATTTGTTGAATGTCATAAGTTCATGACCCCAGATGGAACTGCATTGTTTCTAAGAGTTTGATTTTAGATTATATATAAAAAACTATCTTCTAAATGAAGAATAACTGACTTGATTCTATGAACATGGGTAAAGATTAGTTGTGATGCACCTTGACTTTAGTGAACCTTTTCCTACAGTGTTCCACAGTATTCTTACAAGCAAGTTAAAATAGTATGGGTTGGACAAATGAAATACAGGGACAATAAAAAGCTGGCTAGTTTATCAGGCTCAACAGACAGTGATCAAACAGCTCAATATCTAACTGGCAGGTGAAATTAAGTGGAGAGCTTGTGGGGCCTGTTTTTGCTCAATATCTTCATTAATGATATAGAGGATGGAGTGGATTGTACCCTTATTAGGTTTACAGAGGACACTAAGCTGGGGGGACTGGTAGATATATTTGAGGATAGGAATAAGATACAGAGTGGCCTAGACAAATGGAGGACTGGGCCACATGAAATTTAATGAGGTTCAACAAGGACAAGTTCAAGTTCTATACTTAGGACAGAAGAATCCCATGCACTGCTGCAGATTGGGGACTGACCTGCTAGATAGCAATTCGGCAGAAAAGGACCTGGAGGTTACAATTGACAGGAAGCTGGATATGAGTCAGAGTGCCCTTGATATGAAGAATACAACTGGCATATTGAGCTGCATTAGCAGGAGCACTGCCAGCATATTAAGGAAAGTGATTATTCCCTTCTATATGGCACTAGTGAGGCCATTTTGTGGAGTATATGGAAAAATAAGGGTAGGAATCAAGTGGAGGGCAATGAAAATGATTAGGGGATTGGGGCACATGATTATGAGGAGAAGCTGACGAAAATGGGCTTATTTACTCTGCAGATGACAAGAGCATGTGGGGGTGGGATTTGGTAGTAACCTTCACCTACCTGAAGGGGTGTTGCAAAGACCACGGAGCAAGGCTGTTCTCAGAGGCAGCAGATGACAGAACAAGGAGCAACGGTCTCAAATTGCAGAGGGTGAGTTCTCATTTCGCTATTAGGAAAAACTTTTCCATAGGGAGGGTGGTGAAACATTGGAATGGGTTACACCTAAGGAGGTGGTGGAATATGCATCCTTAGAGGTTTTTAAGGTGCAGTCTGATGATGTCCTGACTAGTATGATTTAGTTGGGGTTGGTCCCGTTTTGAGAAAACTACCTAAGGACCATCTCCTTCCTTAAAAAAAAAAAATTGTCCCTGCCCTTAAAAATTTACATAATATTTATCTCAGGTGATATGCAGAATGCACTAACTAATGCTCCTCTCCAGAGACTGTAAATACCCATCCCAAAGACAATGCTACTAGACATAGCATTAAGACTTTAGGTGCAGATGCTGAGACTCTTTTGAGGGGACAAAAACAGATGGAATTAGTAGGGTCAGAAGCAATTCTTCCAAGAGGGAGTGAGCAAGTAGAATGGCTAGACTTTTCATGGGAATGAAGCAGGTTTTTGGGGGGGGAGGAGGGGTCTTCCCTCTATTTCCATCCTCCAAGAGAGAGGAACATTAAATAAAGACTTATGCATCCCATCCGGGTTTGAGATTACTCCTTTTGCGTTAAGGTGGAAGATCTGGCTGCAGTAGGTATGAAAAGAGGCTCTAGGATTAGCAGTAGAGATGGGAAAAGGTAGATGAGCGTTCACTTTGTCTATGACCAGAATGCATGGGTTTCTCCCTACCCCCATCCAATCCATTGCTCATGTTTAAGGCCTGGTTCTCCATCCACTGAAAACGAACACAAATTTCATGGCAATTCCTTATGGTTTTCGCTCTCCCTGATGCAGGAGGCAAATTTCTCAATATACACTAGATTACAGTGATGTGGTCTCCACTGCTAGCTCAGCCACGTTCTTGAAAGTAAGCAACAATTCCATCAGTGACTTCAAGATCTGGTTACTGCATTATCTGGGGACAAGCTGATCACAGCATCAATCAATATTGTCTAAACAGACAATGGTCTGGACAGAGTAATAAATGCGCTATTGATTCCATTTCCTTTACATTGTTGATGGGATCAATATAAAATTCTATTATCTAAGGGAATAGCACAAAACAATTCATGTACTGATGCAGCAATAACAGCATATATGCAGCTCTGGGCACAGCTGAAGCCAACAGGCTACACAGTAGCCTTCAGGCCCATCATAAGATTGAAATGCATTTTCAGTTTGGAATGGTGGTGCAGGTTACAAATTCCTCAGAGCTTTAAGGTGCTCCACCCATGATGTGCTGTGGTCAAATTTACTGACATGGTCCAAAAACCATCACCATTTCTCAATTCTCTTGGCTATCATACCTTACAGCACTTTTTTTTTTTTTTTTTTTTTTTTTAACTATCATCTGTGCTCCACTTATCTCTTCTGGCTGTGTGCCAACACTGCAGAATTCTCTCTCTGACTGTATTTGGGCATGATCGGTAGGCTGTAGACTTTTGTGCAGGATAAGCTAGTTGCCTGCCTCCTTCCACAAAGTAAACCAAAATGGCTGCATGCTTTTCTCCTCTCTGCTTTGTTTGCAGCAGCCTATTCCCTTCACACTGTTTTTAATCCCTGTTCCTTCCTCTCTAGTCAGCTGGTTCATGTCCCAGCACTGAAAGCAGCAGTCAGTCACATTGTGCCTCTGAGTGACCCCTTCTCCACTTTCACAGTATTATTTGCTTATATTTACTTCTTGTTGATCAGGCAATGAGAGGACTGGACACACATGGGTTAGAAAATCCTTTGTCTCCAGCAAAGAAGAAGATAATATTTGGTAAGCCAGCTAGCTGCTGTGGAAATTTTGTTCTGATGACGGCAAAACTAAACCCATCATAAAAAATAAGGATTTGCAAAGTTTGGGAGGTAGTAAACAAACATATAAAAAACAGGAGATCCCACTGTGCTCCAGTGACCTGGTTTCCTACTTGTAAAATGAGGATAATACTGTAGGTACACTAGTATTTAGCAACCTCTTTGAGGCAGCACAGTATGGTGGCACTTCCTGAACATACCCTTGTGGCTAGAGCATCCTCTGTGTTTTCCCCTCTTGAAGGTCCCTTATAAACTCCATAGTTATGAATACTACCACCCTCCATTTGGACTTACATGTTTAACAATTGCCTGCAGTGCCAAGTAGTCTTCAACATTACTGCAGACTAAAGTACTGCTCTTATCCTTCAGTCTTCTGCCCCTTCTTATGAAGCATGGCTTTCTTTGGAGGACTAAAACATTTCTGATTGGTCCCAACCTACACTGCTAAGCTCCTGACTCCAGGCCTTTTAAGGGACAGTATTCCTCTCCAATTGTAAATTCCCTGGGACAGTTTTCTCTTTTCTGCTATAAGGCCATTTCCTCGGGCTTTGGCCCAGTAGGGGAAGGTTTCTGAAATGGGAACAATCTCTACTCTTTAATGAGAAGTACCTCCTAGAATGTCTCAAGTGAGGAGGCCCTAACTCAGTTGATGTCTCTAGATAACCTATTTAACATAAACATTTTTCTTGTTTGGGGATTAACTTTTTTTTTTTTTTTTTTTTTTTTTTTTTTTACACTGATTCATTTGAAGTCTATAATTCTAGAAAAAGACTAAAATCCACTCACAAAATAGCATTTAGAACCTTTCACCTACAATATTAAAGTATTTTAGCTCACTAAACCAGAAATTAGAGATTTTTGGGCCACATTTGTGAGGATAAGTGGGATCCTTTGGTTTGCAGTAATGGTGAGGACTACTTGGCACTGCAGGCAAGCTTTAAACAAGAAAAATCAATGTGCAAAACCTCATTTGTAAGAAAAGTACTTTGTCGATTCAGATTAGGTAGTTAGGCATCTATGTTTTATAAGTAGAAATTCAATCTATTTATACAAATTTCAGATAGTTGATGTGAAAAAATGTGCACCTGCAGTTCTAGAGTTTATGATGAGGCTCTCTGAGCCAGATCCTTAATGTAAAATATTCAAAACATCCCTCTTCACCAAAGCATGTGTTTAAATGCTTTGCTGAGTCAAGGCCCAAGGCAATACTAGTCCCATATTACCAGTTTAGACATACCATGTGGTTATCGTCACCCTGGAAGGTATATTACCCTTAAAAGTTCTCTGTGAAGATCTCATTTTTCCCTATATGTTGTAGCTCTCTCTTAGGGTGACTGACTAGAGATCTGATTTTTACAAGAACAGTCTTGTTATTTGAGGCTTTTTCTTATATAGGGGCCTTTTACCCCACCTCTGTCCTGATTTTTCCACATTTGATAACTGGCCACCCTACTCCTTCCTCTCATCCCCCCTTAGAGATGGTGAGATTCAGTGCTGCACCTGATCAAGGTACAGCATAAAAAAGATAAGTCATGTCTAGGGTGGGATGAGGTTCAGAGAAGGTTATTTATTGCTACCTTTGTATCCAGTTGAGCCTCCACTGCTCCAGAGGCTGAACAGATTCCCCAGGGCTGCCCAAATTATAGCAAGCCACATAAACTGCTGTACTGTACAATCTGTACAATACTACATGCTGCAGTACTTTCCTGAAACTCCTCACCGCATCTCCCTTATCCTCCCCTGCCAAGTTCTGAAGTGGCAAGAACCTCACAGAGGGTGGCAAGGCTCCTTCTGAATAGCTGAAGTGATTTCTAAGATTAACACTTCAATCCAGTAATCAGGCTCCATTCAAGCAATATTGCTTAGCTTCTGTGTTTTCCCTATTAGATTATTCTAAATTCTGTGGCATGAGACACTTGGAATATATTACTGGTAAACATTTCCAAAACAAATAGCAAATGAAGATTCTAGTGAAGTGACTGTAATCAGACTTCTAATACTTGTGGTAATTGGGATTTGGGCTTAAACATGGCAGTTTTGTTTTGTTCATGTCACACTGGCACCAGTAATGATCTTAAGACAACACTAGCAATACAGCAGTTAAGTTTCCTAGCAGAAGAGGGGCAAGTTATCTAGTAAGGTGACTTTTTTTGTGCATCCCAAACAAGACAGGTACCGTTAAGTTCTCTGTTCCTTCACAATAGACAAGTGAATATATTGTCCTAGATGCTCCTATTCCTAGATTCTTTCCTATGGTTGATGCACAGGACACAAAGTGGAATCAGAGCTGATTGTACTGCCAGGTCCTCAGGGCCAGTTTGTAGTACCAGTGTGAGTGTCAGCCACGTGTGTCATGGACACAGGATCTTTACTGGAACAAAAGAAGTACAGCACGCCTCCCACACGCTCATTGCTTAGCCAGTCTTCTTCCCCCAGTGCTGAGGAAGAAGGAAGGGTGAGGAAGCATCAGGTGCAGGTCCAGAATTAGTATTCTTACAAAAACAGAGAACTCTGATTGCATCAGAGAAGTTAGGTTCTAGGGCACAGATTTTTGGAAGAGCCTCCTCCCAGAAGAGAGTTATTTCACTGAAGCAAAAACAGAACCATACAAAGATGTAGCCATGTGTGGGCCCAGGCCCACCCAGCAGCCCCAAGCAGGCCAGAGGCACCAGCACCAATTCCTCTCCTCCACTTATGGCTGTGGGGCCCTGCATGAGGTGCTGGCACCTTTGTCCTACTTGCAGCCACAGCCACCAGCTGCTGGCCAGCCCCATAGTTGTGGTGGCGAATTTCACAACACTGCTGGCCCGGGCCACCCTGCAGTTGCAAGGGTCTGGCAGGAAAAAAGGGGCTGGCTATGCCCCTGGAGCCATACTAGACATTTCTCAGTCTTACAAAGAATTCTAGGGATGACTTGTGTCATTGAGGGTATGAATCACTCAGCCATGTCTATATTCAAAGTTAAACCTCTTTGCGTAAAGATGTTTTCAGATTTAACCTTTTGCTAAAAACTCTTCTTTTCTTCTGGAATTAATCAATGTAAACCAGTTTAAAATGAACTTATTTAACTTCAGCCATAATTTAAGTGCTAATATAAGCAAGGGTTAAATAGATTGTATGATGAGGACTTTGCAGTGGCATGACAAATCTGTTTAGCAAAACAAGGAGTCCCATGAAACTTGAAGACTAAAAAAATTGCTAAGGCATAAGGTTTTTAGGCTATAACCCACCTTTCTCAGATGAAGTATGCTGGGAATATATATACACATACATGCAGAAAAGGGTGAGTCACATTATTGGTAGTACTGGCACAGACAGGGAACAATGATGTAATTGGACTAACAGATGTGGTGGGATAGCTTACAAGACTGGAGGACTGCCATGGATGGGTATAAATTGTTCAGGAAGGATAGGCAGGGAAGAAGAGGGGGAGGAGTAGTGCTATATGTAAAAGAGCTGTATGACTGCTTGGAGCTCTGCTATGAAAGTGGAAACAAGCTTAGAGGGGAGGGCAACAAGGGGGATGTTGTGGTGGGTATCTGCTATAGACTGCCAGATGAAAAAGAGGAGGTGGATGAGGCATTTTATGAACAACTAGCAGAAGTTTCCAGATCACAGGCTCTAGTTCTCATGGGAGATTTCAATTATCCTGACATCTGCTGGGAGGGCAAAACAGCAGTGCACAGGCAATCCAGGAAATTTTTGGAGCGTGTTGAGGACAACTTCCTGGTACAAATGCTGGAGAAGAATTGATCGGGAAAGTAAAAATGAATGGCAACCTTGGCAGCAGTGACCATGAGATGGTAGAGTTCAGAATCCTGATCAAAGGAAGAAAGGAAAGAAGCAAAATACAAACCCTGGACTTCAAAAAACTAGATTTTCACTCCCTCAGGGAACTGATGGGCAGGATTCCCAGGGAGACTGATCTGAAGGTGAGAGGTGTCCAAGAGAGCTGGCTGTATTTTAAAGAAAGCCTACTAAGAGCTCAGGAAAATACCATACCACTGTGCAGAAAGAACAGGAAACATGGAAGCCGCCCAGCATGGCTTAGCAGAGAACTCTGAGGTGAGCTGAAACATAGAAGGGAAGCTTATAAGAAGTGGAAGCTTGGACAGATGACTGGGGAGGCATATAAACATATTATTCTGGACTGCTGGGATAAAAAAAAAAAAAAAAAAATCAGAAAGACCAAAGGGAAATTGGATTTGAAACTAGCAAGAGATGTGCAGGATAACAGGAAGGGGTTCTACAAGTATGTCAGCAACAAGAAGAGGATCAGGGATGGTGTAGGTCTCTTACGGAATGGGGCAGGTATCCCCTTGGTGGATGATGTGGAAAAGGCTGAAGTACTCAATGTTTTACTTTAATCTTTACAGGCAAGGTCAGCTCCCAGGCTGCTACACTGGGTAATACAGAATGGAGAGAAGGAGAGCGGCTCATGGTGATGGAAGGTCAGGTTAGGAACCACTTAAAAAAGTTGGATGCGCACAGGTCTGCGGGGCCGGATGAACTGCATCTGAGGGTGCTGAGGGAGTCGGCTGATGTGATTGCAGAGCCACTGGCCATTAACTTTGAAAACTCGTGGTGAATGGAGCAGTCCCTGACGATTGGAAGAAGGCAAATTTAGTATCTGTCTTCAAGAAAGGGAAAAAGGAGAATTTGGGGAACTACAAACTGGTCAACCTCACCTCAATCCCTGGAAAAATCATGGAGCAGGTTCTTAAAGAATCCATCCTGAAACACTTGGAGGAAAAGAGAGATCAGGAGCAGTCAGCATGGATTCACCAAGGGCAAGTCATGCCTGACCAACCCAATTGCCTTCTGTGATCAGATGACTGGATTTGTAGATACAGGAATAGCTGTTGACACGATATAACTTGACTTTAGCAGAAGACATAACTGGGAACAATGGTTTCAAGCTACAGCTGAGGAAGTCAAGGGTGGATATTAGGAAAAACTCTCACCAGGAGAGTAGTGAAGCATTGAAGTGGGTTGCCTAGGGAGGTGGTGGAGATATTTATCTCCATCTTTGGAGATATTTAAGGCCTGGTTAGACAATACCCTGGCTGGGACGATTTAGTGAGAGTGGTCCTGCTTTTAGCAGGGGGTTGAACTAGATAACCTCATGAGGTCCCTTCCAACCCTGATTATCTGAAGGGTTAATAAGGTCAATTCAAACAGAGTGGGTGTGGCCCATTAAGAACAATTTATGAGAAGGTGAGAGTTTTTAAAGAGGAAAAATTTCTTTTTGTAGTGAGCTAGCCATTCCCAGTCCCTATTCAGACTCAGTCTGATAATGTCAAGTTTGTATATGAATTCTAGGTCTGCAGTTTCACACTGAACTCCGTTTTTGAAGTTTTTTGTTAAAAATATTGTAACTTTCAAGTCTGTTACAAAGTGTCCAAGGAGACTGATGTGCTTCCCTACTGTTTTTTTTAATGTCACTATTCTTGACATTTGATTTGTGTCAATTTATTCTTTTGCATAGAAGCAGTCCAGTTTCATCAATGTATATGGCAGAGGAGCATTGGTGGTGCATGACGGCATATATCACATTGGTAGATGTGCAGGTAAATGAGCCCCTGATGGAGTGGGTGGTTTGGTTGGGTCTTAAGATGGAATCACTTGAGTAGATATGAGAGCAGAGTTGGCAGTGGGGTTTATTGTAGGTTTAGATTCTTGGGTTTTTTGTTTCTGTTGCATGTTGAGTAGCTGCTGGTGAGTATTTGCTTCAGGTTGTAAGGCTGTCTGCAAGTGAAGATTTCAAATAACTTCAAAAACAGAGTTCAGCATGAAATTGAAGAGCTGGAAATCATAAGCAAACTTGACACTATCAGACTGGGTCTGAATAGGAACTGGAAGAGGCTAGCTAACTCCATAAGGTAACTTTCCCTCTAACAATTGATAAGAAGATAAGAACATTTAGTGGCCCACATCCACAGTCTGAACTGACCATTCTACCATGCCAGATAATGTGACTCACCCTTCTTTGCCCATGTATATACACCCCTAACATATGGCAGTTTTCATTTCATGAATCTGAGAAAGTGAGTTATAGCCCACAAAAAGCTTATGCCTTAATAAATTTGGTAGTCTTTAGACTCCTTGTTTGTTTTGCTGAAACAGAAGAGAGTATGGCTACCCCACTGACATCTACTTAAGTATGTCTACACAGCAAGCAGGAACATGCAGCAAATCTCAGATCTTGGATGTACAGACTTGAACTTGCATGGATCTTGGTATGGCAGTAAAAATAGCTCTGTAGACATGTGGACACAGACTCAACTTCACTTCCTCCACTAGGCTTCAAAACCCAAGCCTAAATGTCCACAGTTATTTCTAGTACCATAGTAGAAGTCTGTGTGTTTAGAACCAGACTCCAGAAAGTTGCCACCAATGAATCCTGCTTGCTGTATAAAAGTACCCTTTGAGTGCAACTGAAAGATTGAAGCCTTGTATATAAGGACCAAGCCAAATAATTCTGGAACTTAGAAGATATTCATTGCTGCGAAACATTGCTAAAAAAAAGCGATGCAGTTAACCTGAACTAGCAAGATTGATTAAGCTGCCAAAATGTGAGATGGAGACTCAAAATAGGGGAATGAAGGGAAACATGGATCAAGGAGATCAGCACAGGACAATAACTAGGTAGTGTATATAGCGATTCTGATGTTTTGCAGGAGTGTATGTTTATCCAATTTGTTTCAAAAACCAAATTGTCTGCTGCTATAGTAAGCTACCTCATGTTTGAAGTGTGAGATTACTCTTATTTGTATTACCACAGCAACTAAGAGTCTTAATCGTAGACCATAAGTCCAGTGGGCTAGGCACAGTATAAACAGATCAAAGAGACAATCCCTGGCCCAAAGAGCCTGCAACATAAGAGAAAATAGATGGCTACAGATAAACAATGGGCTTGTCTAGACTCAGTGCAAGAATGAAATTTGATTTTAGGCTGTCAAATCACAGATCTGCAGGAGACTGATCATAAACTGCATATGGTTCTGGGGTCGTGACTCTTCAGTGGTTGTCTTCACTACTTCTTCCTAAAATGCATTGCACTGTGTGCAGCTATCCCACAGTGCAACTAGGCACAGGCACTTTTGGAGAGGCAGTCATCCCCCCATGATGCAATGTGCCCACTCCCCTTCTGCGCCTCAAAAAAAAAAAAAAAAGTGTGAACAGCTTCCCATGCTGTCTCTCTTCCAGGCACAATGCTACAGACAGAGAGGAATGAATTAGAAACTTCCCATGGCTGCAGGAAGGGGAGGAATTGCATGCTGCTTACATTCTAAGATAGAGCACAATGGAAAATCAAGAGTGGCAAGCAAAAAAAAAAAGGAAGTTCTGGGTTAGATCTGAAGGGCCAGTGATGTTGAATTTCACTGTTCTATGGTTACTGTACATGGACCTAAATTTGAATTGTAGATTTCTACCTCAGTGTTATACCACTTACCAGGGTGATGTGATCAGGTTGAATTATAGCACCATTTAATTCAAACTTACTGCTCTGACAGTGGAGACAGGCTGAAGAAGGTCAGAGTAAGCAATATTACTTTGAACATCTCTGTCAGCATAGACCATGGCTCAGACACAATACTGGTCAGCAAGACAAGCACTGGTCTCAATTAGACCTATGCAAGTAGCTGATTTTTCAATTTAGTGGCAATCCTAAAAGGAAAGAAAGAAAATTTGATCCTGGTATAAGTGACAGTTTCCAGAATTTAATTGAAAGTCAGAAACAGGGGGTGTATGCAGGAATAATTGATCCCTTTTGGGGCAACTTGCTCACTCTGTCACCAGGGATGGGAGGAATTCTGTGCCACTTCTGATTACTAGGAGAGAAGTGAGGTCTGTGCTCCTACTTGCCCCTCCTTGTGCCCAGCCTAGTCAGAAACATTTTGTTCAGGTCAAAGGAAATATTGGTTGGTCCAAAAGGAAATATTTTGGGCAGTCTATTTTAAATGGAAATAAAGTTAGAAGGGCTAGAGAGTCAGAAAACACACAGGATGGAGTGTGTGGTAGCACTCCCTTTATACCTTATAGCCTGGTGGTTGGGGCATCCAGCTGAGATGTGGGAAACTCATTCAAATGCCTGCTCTGATAAGGGCCCAAACCACCAGGCTGCTGGGCATACTGGCTGGAATCTACCTCAGAATCTAAAAAGGAGTGTGGTCAGTGAGTCAGGGAAGAGACTAGTTGAAATCTTGAAAGTTTCTCTGGAGAACTAAATGATACCCCTGCCACAGCAGTCCCGTCTCATGCTGAACAAGTCAAGTAAGTCAAACTTCTCATATGTGGTCACTAATAGTGTGTCCAGTTTGAAGAAGTAGGAGCTTGATTTGAAGAACTGCTGAATGCTCACAGCTGTCACTGAGGTCATGGGATCTGAACACTCAAAGTATGATGCTAAGCACCCTTAAGAGGGTGCATTATGTAGCACTGGGTATTCAATTTATGGCCACGTTCTCTGTGCCTAGTTTCTCATCTGAGAAACAGAGAAAACATTTTACCTTAAAGGGATGCTATGAAGAGAGATTAGTGAGTGTGCAAAGATACTATGTTGAGATACTATTAGTGAAAGTACAAAGATACTGTGGTGAGTGCATCATATAAAAGCTGAGGAGCAAGTGAGTAGCTGTGTCCAAGATAGGGTTTGAGGTATATGGTAAATAATATATAGGGCCACACCATGAAGAAAAAAAAAGTACCACCCCATGAGCAGATCTAGCCTGTGTGTTAATGAGACAGTGGTTTGAATGGAGCAGATGGAAAAAGCTAGTCTTCATTTACATGATCACATACTATAATAAAGCACAAGGAGGCCAGTATTTCATGACTTGTCCATCTTACATGCCAAGTTAGAATCATTTTTGAATTTTGTTCCTATCACTCAACCATAAGAAAGTATCATTCTACAGCCCACAATTACGTGGTGTCCCCACTTTTCAAATAGAGGCTTTTAACACAAGTTATTAAACAAGTTCTATTTTCAACCCTGTAGTAGTTACATTAGTGCAGTCTGATTGTTTTCATTGGTGGAGTTTGGTCCTTAGAACTTTTTAAATCATGACTGCATCTTTTCTCCCTCTTCTCTGCCCCCCCCAACCCATAAACCCACACAGATTAAATGAAAACCTGTGAGCTCAGCTACAAAAAGTAAGAATCTCAGTGATGCCATCAGCTGACATTGGTACATTATAGTTGCATAGCAACTATAAAGTTGCCCATTTCTTGGAGGAATACTTCAGAAGGCCAGTTGCTGCATAACTTCTGTAAAATATTAGGTTAGCTACAGAATTCTATATCATGCAAGGATACTGTTTTCTATTTAGTGCTGCAAAATAGTTTAAGATAGCCTCATGAAAACATGTTTTTCTATTCATTATTTCCATTACAAGAAAAACCTCTTAAATAATAGTGTAAATCATAAACACATACTCACAGTATGAGTTTCAACACAGCTCAGCTTTGCCTCACAGCTCTGTCTCTAGCTTTCATTCAGGATATGAATCTTAATTCATACTACTACTTGTTCCAAAAATACAGTCACTCAAAGATTGAAAACTAGAGTTTGCATATGCTGAAGGACTCCAAATGATGAGATTTTTCAAGCGAGATAGAAGACTGTAGTACAAAGTCTCCAATGTTAAGAGATCAGTTTTAGTGAGACCTAATGACATCTCTTTATGTGGTACAATGTATCATAGTCCATCTCCCTCAGACCTCAGTTAAAAAAAAAATGCTTGTGGAAATAGCAGCCATCTTCCAAAGGAGCCCCCAGTCTCACAAGGATGGCAATATTGGTTGGTTACTGCCAGAGGAGGTGTTAGGCAATTGGGAGCCCTAGGCGAAGGCCCTTTATGGGGCCCCCTATAGGCCCTCACTGCCACCCTCACTGGGGCCCACAGGCCCCCAATGCCACCGTAACTGCCCCACGAGTCCCAACTCCCATGGGGGTGGGGAGCAGGGGACCATGGACAGCCAGGGCCATACACTGTGCCACCTGCCTGCCCTCCTGGTCTCTCTGCAGCGGGGGCAGAGCAGCACTCCCCGCCTACCTGCAGCTGGCCGCACCATCATGGGGGAGGGGGCAGAGCAGCCAGCATGGAGCTGCAGCTTGCCAGGAGTGCGGCCCTGTGGATTGGCCTGCTCTGAAGAGTTTGGGTCGCTTTGCTCCTGGCCACCCCAGGCCTGAATAGAGGCCGCCTCACCCCCAGGTCCTGGATCCGGCCCATTCAGGCCTGCGGGCAAAGCAGCCCAAATGCTTTGGAGAGGGCTGCTCCAGGGGGCCCCACTCCTGGCAAGCCACAGCTCCATGCCAGCCACTATCCCTCCCTCCCCCTGGGGAGGCACGGCTAGCTGCAGGTAGAAAGGGAGTGCTGCTCTGCCCCACTACAGAGATGCCGGGCAGGTGGCACAGCTTCTGGCTCAGGCAGTATGCAGCCCCTCTCTCATTCACCACCCCGCAAGCGCAAGGGTAAGTGAAGCAGGCAACCACTATGGGGCCCCCTTACTGCTCTGGGCCCTAGGCGACCGCCTTCTTCGCTTACCCCAAAAGCCACTTCTGGCTACTACTGGTAGTCTAATCTATATTGCCTGAGTTAGCCAGCCAGAACTGTTGGCCACTCCTAGCAGTTCTAAAAACAACAACAGGTGCTATACCAAGGACCTGATCCAATGCCATTTTAAGTTTTTCCATTGACTTAAAATGAGGATGGGCTAAAGCCCTAAAATGGTACTATATGAATGGTTAACGTGCCTGTGCACATCTGTCACTGGGGCAGACAGGAGCGATTCTGGGGGTGGGGGGCAAGAGGTGGGGCATGTGCCCCCCCCGCCCCCACCTGGCCATGCATGGGCCCCAATCTGGTCACACATGGGTCCGATACAGCTTCAAACCTCCTAAAAGGGCCTCAAAGCCAGGGACAGTCCATGCCACTTGTGGGAAGTGGCAGGGACAGACCCTGAGTGGTGGAGACCATCTCTGCTGCTTGTGGAAGCAGCACCAACCATCTTCCACTTCAATCCTCCTGCACGGGGCTCGAAGCTACGGACAGTTTGTGCCACTTTTTAAAAAGCAGCATGGACCATCCCCAGCTTTGAGCCTCTTGAAGGAGGCTTGAAGCAGAAGCTAGTCCTTGCCACTTGTGAAGTAGCAGCAGGAGCCATCTGTGCTTTCTGGAAGTGGCCCAGAGCTGGATTGGGCCACTTCTAGCTAGCTGGGGCTGGAGATGCAGGGCGTGTGCCCTGCCAGCCTCAATGTAGTGACGCGCCTGGGTGCAGCCATAGCTGTATGGCATTTTGTCCTAGTAAAATTTTACTAGGAGGTACCAATGCCTTAGTTATTGCTCTCATTACTGAGAGCATGAAAAAAGATTAAGGGACCACACAGGAATCTGAGGAAGGACTCAGATGAATAATTCTATGCTGGAAATTAGGTGGCTCTCAGCAGATACTCCTTTGCTCCAGGGATTAAAGCAAGCTGGAACACACTGGAACGGCATCCCGGGACACACTATTTTTAGAGGCTCAGAGTTCCCAACCCCTTAGAAATAGAAAATTTAAAAAGAGGGGCACTGAAATGCAGTGTTCTGGCTACATTTTCTATTTTTAGGGGCCTGGCACATGCTGAGCCCCTAAAAATAGTAGGGCCCAGAACATTGTTCCCATGCATTCCAGCAGGACAGGGAGCTGCCTCGGGCTAGATTTTTAAATCTCCTCCCTAAGCCTGCTCTCACTGAGCATGCTCACTGAGAGCAGGCTCCAGGCTGTAGCTTCAGCCTGGGGAAGGGCAGTTTCCTACTGGCCAAAAGACTTTGTCATAGGACCAGGTAGTGGATGCAGCAGCTGGCTGTCATGGCAGTGAGGTAAGGGGGCCCTGGGAAGAGAGGGTTTGGGGACAGGTAACCTGGCCTGGCAGGGAAAGGGGACAAGGGAGGGGGTTGGCCAGGGGCAGCAAAGGAAGACAGTGTTGCAAGGCAGGGAGTTGGGGAAGGGTTGGGGAACCAGTGGCAAGAGAGGGGCCAAGGGTAGTAGCTGGGGTGGCTGAAGGGGACCCAGACCTGTGGGAAGGAGGCTGAGATCTGCATGAGGGGGGCCTGTAAATTTAGGAGAGTTCCAGGGCCCACCAAATTATACGTTAACCCCTGCTTTGCTCTATCAGCAAACACAGATTTGTTGATGCCAATGGGCAGGACAGACTCATGCTAAGTTAGGAAGCGGTTAAATGCTGCTTTATTAGCAGGAGGGGAAACCTATAGAAGCCAACATGCAAGTCACAGACCTGCAGAGCAAGGTTGAAATAGAAAGTAAGCTATGTTATCTATGGTTTTCCCCCAGGAGATTGAAAGCAAATGCAGGAGCTGGGTACTGATTGGTGGAAATGTGTGTATTCACATGAGGCAGCAAGGAGGACAAAGTATGGCTGGAGAAAAAGCCAGAAGACTTTTGGCAGTAGCTGGCTAGAAAGGTAGCCTTGATATCATGAACAAGGAACCTTCCTAATTGTATTCAGGGAAAATAGATTTTGTGGACTTAATTAGTAATCAGATAGGATTGCAGAAAATAAATATAATCAAATCTCTTCTCTTAATTTAAAGAGCTCATAAGGTCCCAGATACTGACTGTATGGACTAAAAGGTAACAGCATACACATTTGACCAACAAGGATGGCCATTAAGATACATGTATTTGCAGTGTGTAAAATATTAAGAATGGAAAATTATATTTGTGTATCTTATATTTAATTCCCAGGAATAAGGAACTAAAACTAAAAGGAAGCACCACTGAATGTCAGGAAGACCTCCCTAACATCAAGATACATTGGCTTGCTGAATAGTTTCCAATAAGAGTTGTATAGCATGGTGGAAGCCACTGTTGTGGGGATCTTTCAGACTACCTTGTACAAAGCACTAGCAACAATCTGATATAGTGCCAAGGATTGACTGAATGACCTATGAGTAAAACTAGTTGGAAAAATTCTAACAAATGTTTTCATCAGTTTTCTACACTTCAACATTGAAGCACTTCATAAAAAAAGGTTCTAATTTTGATGACATTCTTACGGAAGCTACCTGTTGGGTTGTGGGAAGTCTAAGTTTTTTGGGCTCCAAGAAACCCAGTAGGTGGCTGCACTGGAGCTGCATCCCATTTTTAACTTTTTTTTTTATTATTCTGAATTGTAATGACACCAAAATTTCAAAATAATGAAATTGTGTAGAAAAAAAAACCCCAAACCAACCAACCCTACCTTCCTCTCTCCAACAGCGAGAGACTCTCTCCATTGCTAGGTTCTGATTAACAAGTTACACATTAAATATTGGACTTTCTATTTTGTCTATTTTTTTAGCAAAACTTTCAACTGTTCGTGTTAATACTTTTCTGAAAGCTCAAAAGCCAGCATCTTCTTTACAGTCCAGGACTCAGACAAATAAAACAAACAGTCATAAGACAAAATCAGAATCACTACAGAAGCAGTGGCAACAAAAACCTGAAATTTTAGTCCATTTAAAAATTTTAGAACAAGCCCTGGCATAGACACATTAGAGAACAGATGGCAGATGTGATGTTCAGAGTTTCATAATAAGATGCATTACAAGTGTCCACACAGCCTTACAATGAGATGAAGGCTGTTTGTTTCACTGTACTCAGTGTATTTTTTGCATTGGCCTCATTGGTGAAGTCCTAGCTCCACTGATGTCAATGGCAAGACTGGCTTTTTGGGTTGTGAAAGGGGTTTGTTTCATAGAAGAAGTGGTGCCTAGAGTTAATGGTGGTTAGACTAAGGCTTTGTTTATATAGCAAGTTACCACATAGCAAGCAAGATATGAATCAACAGCACAGTATCTTGCTGAGCACCCTGGGACATCCACTGATCTGTAGCAGCATTCTACAGGATGATACTGCCCCCAATGTTTATACATTGTAGATTTACAACCTGGCCTGCCAAATGGCAACATGCTGCATGAATGAGCCCCAAGCAAACAAAATGACCATTATATAATTCTGTCTCAAAATTTTGCCTGTCTGTTGAAATTTGTCACACTTTCTCTCAGAGAGGCTCCCTCTCCTCCCACCCCCCAAATTTAAAAATTAAGCCATTACCTAGTGTCAGGAGCAAGTTCATCCTTCTGCTGTATTGTTTCCTGGTGCAGGGTTATGGAGATGTGCAATGTAGCTCTGATGCCTGGTACAGAGGTCTCTGAGACCAACACAAGAGACCCTTATTTAAGGATGGAGAAATTGTGTGTATGAGTGTCAAGTCAGGGACAGGCTGTTTTGGGGTCCTCAGGCTCAGGGTTCCTTTTTGGAGTTTCTTCAAACTCCTGCTCTGAGGCGCTATTTTAATATTGAAAGGGGCCAGCCACAGAGAAAGGCAAGGAGTTTCTTGTTAAAGTATAATGTAGGTGCATCATCTTTCCTCTGCCACAGCTGTGCTCAGCACAGGAGGCTGGGGTTGGGGGAAGGGGAAATCAGAGATGTGACATTGGTTTTGCCTTCCTGATTCTGAGGCCAGGCCTCCACCATTTAGAACTGCTGCTTGCCACCTGGGGACACTATACCAGTAGAAGAATACAACTAACTCTGCATCACTGGAGGACTGGCAGAACAAAAGAGCCACCAAGCCTAGTACTGAGGGAAGGGAGGGCAAGGGGAAGGGTAGCAGTGCAAATAGCAGCAGGATAAGACCAACCAGCAGCCTAGATAAACCATTAGGGAGTTCCCTCTACTCCAGGAAGCTGTTCTACTGGCACTTAGTAAGCAGAACACATCCATTTCATGCCTACCAAGTGACAGCTGGGCTGCACTGGGGCTAGAGGGTCTATGCCTTATCTTTTAAATAACGGCTCCAATTCTCAAATAGTTTAGCTGGGTGTAAATCTACTGAAACAGCTTTATTGCAGCTGAGAGGCTCTGACCCAGTATTTCTGGATGATCGATAGATGAGCAGGCTCCTGCTGCTTGTGGGGGAATTGAAGAATCAGAGCACTTTAAAAGCTTTGGGCAGCCTTCTTTGAAATCCTGATCCTGCATCAGCATTTTTTCCTGAGGCAGACCACCTTTTAAGTGAGCAGTCTTCTGCACCTAATATTTAGAAGACAGTATCCCCCACCCTCCCACCCACCCACCCCTCAAGAGTATAATTAGAATGGTGAGACTTACAGCTATTTGCTGTAATTGCCTACCTGGGACTTCGATGATGATGATGATGATGATGTCTGGAAGTTAGTTACCTGAAATTTAATTGACATCCCACTAGGAAGAGACATTATGAAATTCAAGAGAATTGTCTCAATGATAAGACATTCTATAGAGCACAGGAAAATTAAGGTAATGAATTAAAATGCTACACACTCACAGAAACTTAGAAACCACCTGATCAGCATCCTGTACAGCAAACAGAAGAAAATTAAAAATGAAATCTCAGCATTGGATTCTCTCATACAAATGCAACCTATAGCACATTCTTCTGCATGGCTGGACTTCACGAAAAAGAGAAAAAACCTATCTACAATACACACTTTACTTTCCTACAGAAGAAAAAAAAAAGACACCAAACTACTATATACCACTAAAGACAATATGAATGACACCTTCAATCCAGCCAACACCACTGTTAATCTTTCGAGCTACACACTTACTCCAGCAGAGGAATCTGTACTATCTCAGGGGACTTTCCTTCTGCCCCACAACTGCCACATAAAAGATAAAATTCTATGGTGACCTGGAGAACTACTTTCGCCATCTAAGACTCAAAGAATTTTTCCATAACATCAATGATCAATGCAGTGATGCACAAGTACCTTCCTCCAAACACTGCAAGAAGAAATATTCTTCATGGACTCCTCTAGAAGGTTGGAACAACAGACTAGACTTCTACATTGATTTTTTTCCACCACCGTGCAAAGGCTGAAATCGTGGACAAACAACATCCCTTACACCATAATCTCAGCCATGCAGAATGCAATGCCATCCACAGCCTCAGAAACAACTCTAACATTATCATTAATGAGACTGACAAAGGAGGTGGAGTTGTATCATGGATAAACTGGATTATGACTAGAAGGCTGATAACTCTCCAACACAAACATTCTACAAACCTCTTTCCTCTGACACCACTGAAGAATACCATAAAGAATTACAACGCCTACTCAAGAAACTAAGGCAGCACAGGAACAAATAAAGGCAGACACACCACCAGAACCCCAACCAGGAATATTCTATTACCTAAAATCCATAAAAAAGGAAACCCTGGATGCCCCATCATCCTGGCCATTATGGTTGTAGAAGCTCTTTACACCAACCACCCACACAAGGATGGATTACAAGCTATTAGAAGAACCATCCCAGATGATGCCACAGCACAGCTTGTGACTGAACTTTGTGACTTTGTGCTCACCCACAACCATTTCAGATTTGAGGATCATTTATATCTCCAAATCAGTGGCACTGCTATGGGTACCCGCATGGCCCCACAATATGCCAACATTTTTATGAGCAACTTAGAACAACATTTCCTCAAGTCTCATCCCAAAACACCTCTCCTCTACTTATGCTATATTGATGACAGCTTCATCATCTGGACCCATGGCAGGGATGCTCTTGAAGATTTTCACAGAGATTTCAACAATTTCCACTCCACCATCAAATTGAGCCTGGAACACTCCACACAGGAGATCCACTTTCGACACTACAGTACAAATCAGGGACAGACATCAACACCACCCTGTACCGAAAGCCTACTGATTGGTATAGTTATCTACATGCCTCGAGCTTCCATCCTAAACACACCACACAATCCATTGTCTACAGCCGAGCCCTAAAATATAACTGTATTTGCTCTGATCCCTCAGACAGAGACAGACATCTTGAAGATCTCTATCAAGCATTCTTGAAACTACAGTACCCACCTCAGGAAGAAAACAAGCTGACAGGGCTAGACAGGTACCCCACATACATCTACTACAGGAGAGGCCCAATAAAGAAAACAATGCCACTGGTCACCACAAAGAACCCTCAAGTCAGACCTCTGCAACAGATCATTAAGGACCTACAGCCTATTCTAAAAGACGATCCCTCAATCTCAAGTCTTGGGACACAGACCTCTCCCTGCCTACAGACAGCCACCCAACCTTAAACAGATACTCACCAACAACTACAGATCTAACAACAGAAACATTAAAGCAGGCACACACCCCTACAACAAACAACGCTGCCAACTCTGTCCACATATCTGCACAAAAGACACCATCATAGGAAATGATCAAGCCAGCTACTCCATCAAAGGGTCCTTCACCTGCTCATCCACTAGTGTGATTTATGCCATCGTGTGCCGGAAATGCCCCCATGCCTTATACATTGGACAAACAGGACAGACCCTATGCAGAAGGCTTAATAACTGATAATGAAAACTGATATCAGAAATCATAAACACACACACACACACACACACACACACACACACACACACACAGTTGCTGAGCACTTCCATCTTTCTAATCACTTCATTGATGACTTGTTAATGATGGTCATCAAGAAAATCAATGGGATATCAAGACTTCAAAGAGAAACAGCAGAAATCAAATTAATATGCAAATTAAATTGTGTGAAAGCAGGGCTGAATGGTGACTATGGATTCTTTTCACATTATAACAGGTAATTTGACTTTCACCCTCCCTCTGTATGCTGTCTCCTGGAGTTTGAATCTTTACAAATGCTCTGATCTGCTGTTGCAGTGTGACCTGATCCCATATCTTACACTCCCCTGCATTTACTTTCATCCAGTTCTGTAAGTTCTCCCTCTTCAAAAGTGTCTGACAAAGTGTGATATTCTCCCACGAAAGCTCATGCAATAAATAAATCTGTTACTCTTTAAGTGCCACAAGACTCCCTGCTTTTTCTTTTAAAATTAAAATGGAGCTGTCTCAGTGACCACCCAAACACCTTCTTTAAAACCCCATGCTTTATTAAAAAAAAAAAAAAGACCAGAAAGAAAAGGAAGAGATATGTGCTGCATTAGACAGTCACAGCAAAAACTTTATTGGGATATAATTTTGACTAAGTTCAGAAGCATAGCTAATACTTTAGAATCTTTAAAACAGAGATTTAATCTCATTATTTCCCCTTAGCCTATCCTAAGTATACATCCAAACTCCCAGATGAGCCACCACAAATCTTAGTCTATGCACAATTAATTAGCAAATCTTTAGTAACAGGCTGTCACTAAGTCTTGATTAGAACACAATCTGCCCCCTCCTCCAAGATGTTAGCTTTACATTTGATGCTATCTAGTAGACCCTGCATACAGCTAGGCTTTAAGTTTATGATGCCCTATGTGAAAGGTCTTTTATGATCTTTTCAGTAATCTGCTTTCCTCAAGAAAAATCAAGTTAGATGCGGCACTTGTTGCAAAACGTGGTGTGGCATTCTCCCCCACCCACATTTTGGAGTTTAGCTAACTGAAGCACTAATAGGTTAGGACACTGAAAAAAGAGGTAGTAAGTTGAAGATTATTACTAGAGAGAGTTCTATATTCTCTCAATGGTCAAAATGTATAGCAATAGGATCTCTAAAACAGGATCAATGGAAAGCAGAATAAATTTTTAAGGGACTGATGTGGTCTGCATTAAGAAGTAAATACCATTTGATAGTTACTTGAAGTGGTATGCAAAAAAGAATGTTTATTTATCCAATTAGTCTCTTATGAGGCTCACAATCATGTGAACTTCAGATATTCCCTTTGTTTTCATTAATGTAAAGTGGCTTAGGGACTAGAACACCAAGGTCACTGTTGGCAAGAGTTTAAAATATCTAGAATCAGAAAAAATGATATATACTCAACTTCAGCTCCAATGGCACTATAGTAATTTAAACCAGTGAGAATCTAGACTATTTACCCTCTCCTGACCATGCTAGGGACTGAACTATAGAATCACTTATCTTACTCCAAATAATGCCATATTCACTGATGTTTGGTCTAGTTTCCCTGAACAGAGTAGGAAGGTTCCTTGCTCTTATTCAAGCTAATACTGCTTTTTAACGATCTCAAAGTCAGATGTGGGATGCCCCCATTGTCCAAGGGTATGTTTACACTTAGAATTGAATTTGAATTGATGACAATCAATTCAAATACAATTAAGTGCATGGCCACACTCGCTTTCACCAATTCGTACTGAGGAACTCCTGTTCGAATTGGTGAAAGCTGACTTTGAAGTGGTCAAACCTCCTTTAACTTAGAAGTTGTGGTCAATTCGAACCCATTAGTTCAAATTGACCCAGTGTGTCCATGTCAATTCAAACCCACTGTAAGTTTGAATTCACATGGGCTGACCTTCCTCCCAGGGTGCATGGCACCCTGGAAGGAAGACCAGCCCTCCAGCATTTGGGGCCAGCAGCCCCAAAGGTGCCTCCACCATCCCCGAGCCATATCTGGCTGGGGGACAATGGGATTCCTGTCCCCTAGCTGGGGACAGGGATCCAGCACGATGCTGGAGCTGTGCTCCCTGAGCTTGGAGATGGGATCTCCAGGCATGGGAACAGGATAGTCAGGTGTGGGGAGAAGGGACCCTGGTGCACAGTTGCAGGCCTGCTGGCTGCACGCAGGAACATGCACCCCTGTGCACGCTGCAGCCACGCTAGCCACACGGGCGGGGGGTGGGGACAGAGACCCTTCTGCATTGCTCCAGTCCTCCTAGCCAAGTGGGAGGGGCAGGGAACCCTTTTCACACTGCAGCCACATGCAGGGATCCCTGTGTCCCCACATGGCTAGTGTGGCTCGAGCGCTGGCGGGGATCCCTGACCCCCACCCCAATCAGCTAGTGGGGCTTCAGCCATGTGCGGGGGTCCCTGTCCCCCCCGCATGGCTAATGTGGCTGCAGCTGTGCTTGCAGGTCCCTTTCCCACCTGCGCAGCTAGTGTGGCTGCAGCGTGCACAGGAGTCCTTGCAACCGCACATGGGGGTCCCTGTGCCTAGGGATCCCTTCCCCACATGGGGCAGCACTCCAGGAGCTGGGCAGAAGGAATCACTTCTCTCCCCCACCTGGCCAAGGGAAAACATCCCCTGCAGGGCTACTGCCTTCTGAGCCTGGCATGGGGAAAAGCATCCCCTGCCAAGCTCTAGCTGCACCGTGGCTAGGGGCCATGTTGCCACACCTCCCATGGTGGCCCTCCTCCAATTCAAATTAGGAAGTCCAGTCCATGGACATGCTAGTTCGAATTGGAGTTCTAATGTGGCCATGTCAATTCGAATTGACTGACTTCAAATTAATAATTAGTTTGAATTCAATGGATTCAAATTACCACTCTAAGTGTAGACATAGCCTAATAGATTAATTTTCTGAAGTATTTGGTTCACATCAATTTGCTCAGAAGCAATTCTCTGGTCAAATTTAAATCAACCTGAGCTGCAAGAAACAGATGCTATTTTGTGTCACTTTACTGACACTTCCAACTCATCTTTGAGCAACACTGCTGGGCCTCAAAGAAATTGCCATCCTTAGCTAAAAAGTCACTGTCATACATGACCTCAAAGGGATGTTTTAAACTGGGGACAAAATAGGGGAAGTCTCTGAGGAACGTTTGAGATAGAAAACAGAAAAAATGTAAGTGGTTCCTATTTGATACATTTTAATTCCTTCAGTATTAGGAAAATATATAAATGTATCAAATGAAGGGCTATTTGTAACATGTTCTTCTGACTTGCATCATGAGGAAATTACTGTGGTTCCATCCCAAGAAGGTTTGACTTTAAGCATCTATGGATATGGGTTTCAGAGTTAGTTACTTCTAACTACTGTTGCTTAACCAGCAGGTGGGAAAAGACTAAGCAAGATTGCTGAATGACTAGTTAATGTTAACATTTTCCAAGGGGCTACTGCTGTTGTAATTCACTCTGGACTGTTAATACAGAAACAGCTGAACTTGGATTCTCTGGCCCTTGCAGTAATTATAAAACCGGCAATTATTCTGTGGGGGTTGGGCAGAAGGTGTCTGAGCACTTTAAGGAAGATTGCATTTGATGAACTTCACAAAAGAATGCTGCAATTGGTGGCCCTCAGTAGATTCAGGAGTAGCTAAAAATCTAAGAATTTATTATGGTTATCCAAATTTCTCATAGCTGCAAAGCTAGTTTGAAGTTTTGCAAGAATGGCTTTTGCACCAGTTATTAGAATTGATATAGAAGACGGAGTGTAATTTTCCCCCCCCCCCCCCCCCCAGCGCCACTTTACAGAGCTGTTGAAAGACAAACAGGAGTGGAAGTAGCTTCTAGGGCAGTGGTTCTCAACCACTGTGTCAGGACACATTACTGTATCATCACAGAGTAGTGTGTTATGGAAAACCAGGAATATGACAGATTGAGCCAGGAAGGAGTAGACGAGTGTGCCCTGTAGAGTTACAGTATGCTGCCCAGTATGTCGTGACCCACAAAAGATTGAGAACCACTGTTCTAGAGAAAGCCTCTTAGCACAGCATTGGTATAGGCAGTGATACTCCTAGGCCAGTCACTGCAGAGCCCAAGGCATAGGGGCATTCAGACGCTACAACTACACATCAGGGCTCGGTTAAGCCAGATTAATAAAGTATACGTCAAGCCATCTTAAAGTAGACCTTATTAAGTTGGCTTAGTGCATCTACACAAAATGCCAGGAAACTGCCCACATCCACAGTGGCAGCTGCTAGGTCATCCTAGGAGTGGTGCATTGTGGGTAGCTGGCCCACAGTGCACAACAGCAGAAGTGCCGCTCTCCCCAGCCACTCCTTTACTACAGGAAGTGAGTGACCACACCATCCTCCATACTGTGGGTGGCAACAGAGAGCCCAGGCAGGTCCGGGAGCCTGATGCAGCCCAGCAATGTGCCAGCGCAGCACTCCACACCCTCCCTATGTTGCCCTGACTCCTCTGGCTCTTGTCCAGGGGTGGCAGAGCAACTGCAGGGTACAGCAGTTGTTAAAACTCAAACACCAGGACACAGCACACAGAGGAATGTGAAGTCAAATCATCTGTTGTAATGGAAAAAATCCATAGTCAATATTTAATCCTGCTTTCACACAATCTAATCTAAAAGAAATAGCAACTTTCTTTCCTTCTTTCTTTGTGCTGTTTAACTGCTTTGATTTGCTGGTAGAGTGTGACCTGATCTTATGTCTTACACTCGTCTGCATTTATTTCCTACCTTTTTGTAAGTTCCCCCATTTTCAAACTATCTGAAGTGGGATTTCCTCCCAAGAAAGCTCATCCAATAAATTAGTGTTAGTCTTAAACAGTGCCTCAAGGCTCCTTGTTTGTTTTACAACATCAGTGAAGTCCTCTGAGAAGGGGAGACATATGGGGTTGGGCGGAGAGGGGAAGACACAGGCAGTGTTGGGCTGAGAAGCGCAAAGGGGGAGACGCAGGTCTGGGCAGAGAAGGGGAGAGACAAGCAGGGTTGGGCTGAGAACAGGGGACTCTCAGGGTCTGGCTGAGAACGGAGGACATGGGGGTTTGGGCTGGAGAACAGCAAGAGATGCTGGGTTGAGCTGAGATGTGAGGGAGATGCCAGGTTGGTTTGAGAAGAGGGGGAGATGCCGGGTTGGGCTGAGATGCAGGGGACATGCTGGATCAGTCAGGGAACATGGGGAGTTCGGATGCGGTGCTCACAGCTGGGAATGCTCCCCACTGTGTTGTGCCTTCTCTCCAGCTCCCCAGCCCATCTTTTCTGTAGTTAGGGGGCCAATTAAATCAACTTAAGGCAACTCCCTGGCCCCATTGCCTTAAGTCGACTTAACTGTAAAGTCAACGTTAATGATGTGGAAAGTCAACTTTGTTAGCTTGCAGTGTGGCCTGGGCTTTATTTAAGTCAATTTAAAGCCCCAGTGTAGAGACAGCCAGAAAGAGTAGCTAGCAGAAAAGGAGAGAGCAGACAAAATGTTCTGTTGTTCTACTGTTATGGCTTGTGGAGCAGCTCAGTGGTAACTGTGTGGAAGTTGCTTTAATTAAAGCAGCTCTGGGGCTTCTTATTTATACTGGGATCTGAATGAGACCCAGAAGCAACCAGAAGGAACAAGGATAAGAGAGCCACTTTTGTGTCCTTACTCTTCCCCACACATTGTGCTTCATCTCTTGAGATGTAGCGTGCAGAACACTGCCTTTAGTTTCTTTTAGCCTATGTGAAGAGATGTTCTCTAATATAATCACCTTTGTGAGGTTTGTTCAGATCTTTGGATGTCTTGTCTTACTGTAGATAGGAAGTACGACTTGGCAAACGGGGGACTGAAGTAAGTGTTAAATACTAAAAATTAGTGACTAAAATTTGTAAGACCCAGTAGCCCCCTAGTGTATAAGAAATATTTGTTTGCAAAACAATGCTTCTCAAGTGCTTGCTATGTGTAAAGATTGCCTGTTAACTGAGCCACCCCCCCACTTGTCCTTAACAAAAAACCATAAGATACATTGCTGGTTGTTTATCTTTCTGCACACACGCAGAGAGGTGGTAAAACATTTCCCAGGCTTCCTTGCAAACTACATGCAATCTTCAGTTATGGCATACTGTGAAATGGCTACTAAAAACAAAATAGTCAAATCAAATTGGCCTGCCTTTAGAAAACTATCCTGGGCATTTAAAAAAAATTTCTAGACAAGACTAGGTGCTACTGTGCTGGAGTGCAGAGAAGGACCTCTTTTAAAAGTATCCATTCATGTAAAATATGAGTAAGACCAATGCCATTGAGCAACTCAGACCTCCCTGCCTTCTCACGCCCCTCCCCCAAATACTGGAATTTAGATGTGATATCAAAATAGAAGTTACTGTCTTCAATCTGTAGCATCAATGAAAGAAGTATGAAGAATTCATTGCTGGAGAAAAAAGTTAAATAATGCAACAATGTAAGATTTAGGAAGTGACAGACTTGTTTTAGTCCAGGCAATTCAGACAAATGCCTTCAAGTGGGGAAAAAGAAAAAAAAAAAAGATTAAAACTTCCCTTCTCCACTGAACTAGGACTCTCACCTATGGTACCCATGGGATTTAATCATCCCTCTGTATCCACAGAGCTCCCATTAAAGTTAATGGGGGTTATAGACATGCATCAAAAGTAGAAGAGATTTCCCAGATCTCATGTCTACCTAGTCTCATTAGACTCTTTAAAAACTAGCTAGAGAATAAACTTTGCTGTTACATAGTTTGTCCTCTGTCTTTCAACAAATTTGGTGTGGGGGAGGAGGGAGGGAACACCAACCAACCATGCTGGAGTACTGAAAGGAGAGAAAACCAGAAATCAAAAGGCACAACTTACAAACATGAGATGGGAGAAACAGTGCTATATTACATTTTACATTCATGTTGCTTTGATAATTGAGAATAAAATTGTATAATACAGGTATCTATGATTTTTGTCTTGTGCAGTTAACAGCATGTTTATGACGACAACCAAAAATAGAGAAAGATGCAATACTTCAACTGAATTTCAAAGGGATCAGAGTTCCACTCACGAAGTTTATAGCTTACACTCCACAGGGGGTAGCTCTGTTAGTCCTATTTCAGCAAAAACAAAAAACAAAAAACAGTTCTGTGGCACTTTTAAAGACTAAGAAATGTCACATGAATTTGTTACATGAGCTTTTGAGGGCTCAATCCCACTTTGATGTGACAAATGTGTTAGTCTTTAGAAGTGCCAGAGAACTTAGCTCAGACTGATATTTAACTGTTTGTTGAACTCTCCTAGATTGAGTCAAAGACCCCAATTCTGCAGACACTCATGAACATGCTTAATTTTAAAACAAGAAAATAGTCATGGTTTTAGCTATTATGTGACCCTTTCTGCGTTAGATTTAGCCTTCCAGGACCTCATTTCACCCCTCCGGTGCCTCCAAAGTCACCCTGTTTTTCCATAGAAAAGATGAAGTTGTCATTCATTTAATGTTATGTAAATACTTTATGAAATAAAATATTTTTTCAGTTTAAGACATCCACAATTTAATTAAAAATGTTCAAGAAAATTCTCTATCAATATTTACAAGTTAAATATCATGCAAGTATCACCTTTAGTTGTCTTGGATGACATTTGAACTGATGATACAGTCTTAATAGCATGCTTATGGTCATACCCTGATGTGTAGACACTGATATAGCTTAGGTCATTGTTTCATTATGCATATTCTTGCAACGGCCATTAGTTCTGCAAGACAGGAGAGGGATTTGTTTTTATTTGTTTATGTGACAGAAAAAGATTTAGCAACAAAAGCTTTTTGCAACTTAGTGAAATCAACATTAGCTTTTTCTGGTCAAAAATTGTAAAAAGATAAAAATCCAAACATATCAAAAAGTTGTGTTTTATTGTACTTTGATTTTTTAATTCAGGTGCCCATTTTGAAATTTGAGCAATTTTCCAAATCAAAATAAAGTGTTGTGTTCTGAGTCAATATACCCCAACGCCACACCCTTCAGAATTGCCAGTAACTTGAAAAAAAAAAGTTAATCAGCCTCGCAGCTTGACTCAGGGGGATAGGAACAGCTTTTGAACAGCCCTAAACACAAATAGGAAGGACATAAGTTTTAGAGTTATTTCTTTCCTATGACCCAGTGGGTCTCCCCTCATTTTAATGAAGGAAAAAAGGTATCAGATTTTTCCAAAGGAAGAATGACTTGCACAAAAAAGAAAATTATGCTGAAGAGACTTTCACTACAATTAAGTTTACCATGGAAAGCAAGCACTTCTTCGGCAAGATTTCATTTTGTCAGCCAAAACTTCCATTGAAGACATTCTTCACAACCATTTTCAACAAGCCTTAGACAGAAAGTCCAACACTTCCAATACGGATTTTTAATTCAATTCTGAGTTATTTTTCTTCTACGCTTGTTGATAAATTTTAATAGACCTGCACTTACAATCTCTTGGGAAGATGGAGTGAATTCTAAAAATAAGTACAAAAGTGAGTGCTTTCTTCTGAAGAGGAAGAAAATTCCTCCTGTTTTACAGGCTGAATTGAAGTCAAATCTGGTGCTCCTCTTTTGTTAGTGTTTCATCACTACAGTGTAATCTATTTGATTGTTCAGACCAAATCAACTTGTAAATTAAGCCTGTTTCTTTACCCTCTGAAACAGCACAAAAAGTATTTTTGACTACATGTAGAGAAACTACTAACCACAGGATGTTGACAATATCAGGAGGAAAACAAATAAGGAGTCCTATAACACTTGAAGAGTAACAAATTTGTTTATCGTGTGAGCTTTCATGGGACCAAAAAAAAAAAAAAAAAAAAAAAAAAAAAAAAATCACACTTTGTCCATTCTGTAAATTCCCCCATCTTCAAAGCATCTGACGAAGTGGGACTTTCTCCCACAAAAGCTCATGCAATAAATACATTTATTAGTCTGTAAGTGCCATAGAACTCCTTGTTTGTTTTCCTGAACTAAACTAACATAGCTGCCCTATTTGGAACTTATCAGGAATAAGCTCTATTTGTATCAGCCTTGTCGGCTTGCTATGGTACAAGATGCTATAGCTCTGGTTTCAAGTTAAGAAGGCATCTGCCATGAAAGTCGTATTACTAGCTTAGAGACAGAGCTGCTACCTTTATTTTACAGCTAATTAAAACCAGGGATTTTAAGTAGTAACTATAGATTTGACACATCTACTACTAAGTTCACACAACACTAAGGGAGGAAAGTATATTGAAGTCTGATATATTTAAAAAAAATAGAGCAGTCAGTCAGAGACACCCTCGAGTGAAGTAAGGAAGTTAAAATCCTTAGATTTTGCATTGAAGGCGCTTAAAAAGATACTAAAAAAAAATGAGTCACAAAAGATACGCTACTTGGACTGTAAAGTCTTCAGTGCAAAGGCAATCTTTTTGTTCTGCATTTCTAAATGCAATATTGCCCTGGGGCTCCTAGGTGCTAGAGATGGGGGAGAGCAAAAGCAAGCAAGCAAACAAACCAAACTACACTATCATAGGTAAATGGCAGAGTACAGGTGATTTGTCAAGCCTCACTGGGATTATAAGACACAAAGACTATGTCCACACACACATGGTTGAATCAATTTAACAGGTCCACATCAAAAAATCCAAATAAAAAATAGCAGGTACAGACACAGAACTTGCTATTATGATTCAGGAGAGGGGCACCATGGGAGGTGTGGCAACATGGCCCCCTCACTGGGCCATGCCTCCACCCAATATATAGAAAAAGGAAAGCAACTGGGAAGGAGAAGGGCAAAAAGCGTTAAATCGATTTAACAGTTAAATCGAAATAACATGTCTGCACTGTGTTATTTCAAAAACAATTTTGATTTAACTGTCAGTGATATAATACTAGGTTTTATCATATTGATATAACTTTCCTTATATCGAAATGAAGGAGCTCCTTATTTCAAAATAAGGGAACGTTGTGTGGACCTACCATTTTTTAAATCAAAATAACCAGTGTTATTTCGATTTAAATAATGTGTGTGGACATACCCCAAGAGATCTATATATGAGATATGATAGCAGGTGAAATATAAAATGAAATTAGGAAACCAAGAAGTTTTGAAGACACTAAAATACCACAACATACAACTATACCAGAAGTAGTATCCCAAGAGAAAAAAAAAAAAATCAGTGAGTGGGTGGACTAGCACAGAACAGAGATTTTTGAAAAGTGAAGTTATTCCTTTTCCCCCATCACTCTTCAGAGGATGTTGGACAGTTATCCACTCCATTTACAAAAATAGTTTTTTGTTTTTTTTTTTTTTAAAAGGATTAAATAGCAAGGGATCACTAGGTGATGACCTCAGACTCCTGAGTGTGTTTAAGAATAAAATGGCAATGTGTTAAAGACCAGGAAGGAAGTCTTTGGATAAATAACAGGATTTATCACACCAACAATTTTTCCCTACAAATACTACATTTTTATAAATCTGTTGTGCCCCTGCATTTAGTCTGAAAATACTGTTTGATATTATCTCCCAAAGACCCATGGAGAACAATTTTCAGTTTCTTCTTTTAACAGTGGATTTTCCCTGTATTCACCTTTGTAACATTTCTAAACAGCCTGTAAAACTCCCCTTACATTAGTTTAGCCTAGTATCTTCTGAGTTTTGTATGTTGGAAGAGAATAGTGCATTAGCTTCCCTTGAGGAGACAGTGAGAAAAATGGAGAGAGATCAGCAAGGTAGCTTTTTCAGCTGCTGCATGGATTTCTTTTTAAGTCTGCAGGCTCTCTCTCTCTATTTTGAGGAATGTCTCAAGTGATTTTGAGGGCTTGGAGGGGAAGGAATAGAAGACTAAGCTCTAGTCTACACTGAGGGCTTTTTCAGCAGCAGTCGACCACCGTTTATGCAACGAATGTAAACTTTCTTGCATAAACAGCAGCCACTTTGTAAACTGCCATTACACATTAGGCAAAAGTGGCACAGTGAATTCATACTCTCCACAATCTGTTTCCGGAAGCCCGAACTGACGGTGGCAAATTTGCCATCATCAATATAGACATACCCTTAGTCTATGATACTTACAGGATTGTGTGTACATCTGCTGCTTCCTTTGACCATTAATTAAGAAGTTAACTGAAAAGTAAATTAACTTTGCCCCAGACAAAGAAAGGGGATGGCTGCACCCAGGGCCAGATTTCCAGTTAAACACAGTTGGCACATGCTTTGGAGCCCTAGCATTCTAAGGTTAGCTGATGATTAATTACCCAACAGGCCAATGAGGCTCATGTCCCTGGACCCCTGCCAATGTGGGAGCCCTCCACGAGTGATGGAACAGTGGCCCTGCCCCTATTTCTTCTCTCCTCTCCTACAGCCTTGCTACCCTGCTCCTCCTCTTCTCCTTCAGGCCCCACCCTCTGGTCAGGCCAGAAGCCAAAGCCCAGGTGTGAGCATATTCCCTTCTCCCCATGTGGAGCTGGTCACTAGGCCTCTTCCCTTGCCCCTGCTTGGAAAACACAGTCAGCTGTAGACTGTGGGGAGAAGGGAGGACAGATGGATGACAACACTGAAGAAGCTATATTTAAGGGTACATAAGCCACCCCTGGCTGACTCTACATTTGTTTACATTTCTAAACTGTATTGGAAGCAATACTGGTCTTTTTTTAGTAAAGCACTTGTTCCTCCCTCTTTATATCAGGGAACACAAAAGAAATCATGGGAGACAGTGAGAGAAGGCAATAAAAATGTGACAAAGTCTAGCAGACTGTCAAGGAGAGTGTAGGAGTCATAAGACAGATTGTCTCTCAGAACTGATATGTTTTCATGGGTTCTCATTCATTCCTTGATTTCCAGCGCAGATAGGTTAGAGCAGTCCTGCTCTATTGAGATGGGATACAAATTGAAGCAATAGCTTTCACACACATTAGAATTGCAGGACTTTGTGCTAGTTGCTTTTTCTGTTTAAGCCCTTACTAAATGAAGTAAGGCTGCAATCTAAGGCTTTGTCTGCACATAAGAACAACTACTAACCCACCTCCCTGAGAGGCAGCAGCTACATCAATAGAAGAAATCATCCATAGACTTTGTTCTGTTTACCATAGGGGATGGGTTGGTTTGACTACAGTGATTTAAAGGTCTGCATTTTTCACATCTTTGAGCAATGTAGATGGGCTGACCTAATTTTTTAGGTTACATTTGGCCCAATACAGGAATCATATAGAAGTCAGGAAAAACAAAATAAAGTTGCACTGAAAACGCTTTATGCCTCTCAGCTAAATGTGATGATCAATAAGCATTGGTGAAGAAAAACGGTGTGAGTGAAGCATGGGATATGACAAGCTTCAAGTTAATCTCTTCTTTAATGAACTGATAGGCAGAACTTAGCTATCTAGATAACAGTTCTTCCAACTCATGGCATTTCTCTAAAGAGAGGCTAACATTTACTGAAAAGCTTACATCATTTTCTTAACTGTCAGCTTTGATACTATGGCTGATCCTGGAAGGAATGAGTAACTCTATGGCCTTCACAGATGTTTGCTAGAGAACCAAGTAAAGGAGTCTGTCAAACAACCTTCTTTAAAAATCACACTTTATAATACAGTAGTCTGGAAGCTTTGGTTCATGTAGTAAGGGCCCCAGCTAATGAAGAAACTAGAACAAAATTAGCACCTTTAAAATGCAGGATCATATTTAAGAAAAGTCATAATAAAAACCAGACTTAAGTCAACTTAAAGAACACCAGGGCCACATCTGGATTTCATTAAGTTGACTTAACTCTTACCCTTAAAGTCGACTTAAAGGCTTAAATTGACTTTATTACATCAACAACAAAATGTGGCCATTAGAGTCAACTTTAAGTTGACTTTAGCAGGAGAGACATTTAAGTTAACTTTATAAAGTTGACTTAAACCAGGGGACCCATTTATAAAGTCAACTTAAACAAGTGGGGGCTCTAAGTTGACTTTATTAAGTCGACCTACCTGAGCCCCCTAGTGTAGACATGGCCTTTGAGAGTGAAGAACAAGATTATTATATCTATCTGGCACAATGCTACTTGTGAAATAAGATGCTACTAGTGTTGTCAACAAAGCTGGAAAATCTGAATACTGCTTAGTCAGACCCTAAAATTTATTCCCATTAAAAAAAAACAAAAAACCAAACCCAACCAAAGACTGCTGATCCCTGCCAATAATGTTTAATTATTTGATAAAAGCTTTCAATAAATTTAAACTCAATTTTTTCCAAGAAGTTTCAATTCCCCTGTGTTTCTGGAATTTCGTGTTCTGCAAACTTTTCTTAAGACATACTAAGCTATACAAATCACACAATTTTAATATTAAAACAGTTTAGCTAAAAAAAGGCCCCTTTGTCTATTCAAGGATGGTTCCATTTTAATCTAGAGCTTCTAGAGAAACAAGACCAGATTCCACTCCACAGAGAATCAGAAGAGTCATGTTTCTGACCTTTGGATGCTCTGGCAAAAATTTTGGATTCTTCTCTCATCCACGTCTTTAATAATACAAAGTGTGACCAATGACTAAGCTACCCCGAGTCATTTCTGCAATTAAAATGTGGTCTGAGTACTGGAGGAGAAAAAAGCATTCCTTTGACGATCCTGCACTCAGTATTTTTGGTCCATATTTACAAGCAAAGAGGAGCTGTGCTGTTTTATGGCAATAGCTTCATATTAAGTAGTGCAACAATTAACATTATGAGCCAGATCAGAAGAATAAGGATTGTTAATTCTTTCAATAGATGACAGAAAGGGAACCCAGAATATATATTTTCCTCATATGAGCAATCCCATATGGAAAACACCACCACCTGAACAGGATTTATGACTGGTTAGCTGAAAAAGATTGATTGGCTTTCAAAGTGTGTTATACGAGCAGTCTCATTAAAAATCTACCAGCATTCAACGTAAGTTATAACAACACAGATGTTCTACTTCAGGGTTGACAAGGATTTAAGAGACTGAAAGGCCATGACAGAAAAATCTCATTGACATTTTCTATAGCATTAAAATGTGAGAGAGGATAAGCTAGATCTAAGACAACTCAAGTGATGCAACCTAGGCCACTATTTCTTACAGCTCCTGTAAGTGTAAAAAGTAGTCACCGATTCCTAATTCTCGTTAAGCCCGGTGTGCTATTTTCCTAGGAAGTTGTTGGTTTGGTATTCAGATGCCCATTTTTATAAGTATCATAACCATTTTTACATTTAAAGGAATTTTGGCCTTCCGCTCTCAAAAAGCCCCTTATCCGTACTCGTTACCAGCCAGAGACCATAAAGCTGGAAGAAATATGCTACTTCTCTTCAATGTACTGATGATATTGGGGTTAGGATTAATGTACTTAGGAAAGTATTTTGCAGAGTTATCATGTCTTTGGGTTTTATAGAGTCATCAGGTCTTCGAATAATCATTTTGCACTCAGAAGTAAACAGGATTATTTTATGCAAGAAAATACAGTAGAATGTAAATATAGGATCTACTTTAATTAAGAAATGCTGGGGTTTGTGTAAAATGTTTGCCCCATGTGTCTATCAGATTGGAGGGAAATATGGGGATCACTGCTGGTAAAAGGAACCTCCTCTGTAAGTCTAAAAGCATAATGTTCACTTTACTAATGCAGAATGTATATTTTCCCTTCTCCACGGGGTGCCTTAAGTCTCCTTTCTTTCTCAAGTGCTTGATATCACCAATACTTAGAACAGCTTCTCCCTTCTCTTCACATAGCATGGGTTCTTTCTCCCAGCTTCCCATCCAGGTCCACGAGTTTAGGTGGTGTGATGCTTAGCATGGTAACATCTAGTTTTTAGGAGTCTCTCTGTGGCTTATTTCTGCTCTCCCTGCAAACCACATGCTTCTGAAAGTCAAGAAGCCTGATTCCATAGATTACAAGACTAGAAGGGACACTCCCAATCACCTAGTCTGTCACATAGGTCATAGAACTTCACTGAAACAATTAGAGAAACATCTCTCTTTTCTGAAGTATAATGATTTAGATTGTCAGTTACATAGAATCCACCCTGACCTTCAATAAATAGTTCCAGGTGTTAGTTACTCCCACTGTTAAAAATGTACACCTTAACTTTAGTCTGAATGGATCTAGGCTCAAACTCTAGCCACTGGATTTTGTTATACCTTTCTCTGCTAGTAAAGAGCTCCTTATTAAATATTTATTCCCAGTATAGGCTTTACTAAACTTCAGCCTTCTCATTGAACCCCTTGTATCTATTTAGCTTAACACTGTAAGGCATGATTTCTAATCCATTAATTATTCTTACAGATCTTCCCAGATGACTGGGGGGGAGGCAATTATGTCTAGTGGTTAGACTAGGATTTAGCAGCAATTAATTGAAAGCCAGCATCAGAACCAGGTTACCTGGAATGAAATGTGGAAGGACTGGGTCGAATCAGGTCAGAAGCAAGAGAAGGACTAGAAAAAGGCAGAAATAAAAGACACACTGAGAAGGTAGAGCTGTGTGTGAATGTTTTGAGCAACAAGCAAACTGCTGCTGCTATGTTTAAGAGCAAGCTGATCACTTCCTCATCCTAAATCAGCCAAGCCATTCTATCAGGCTGCCTAGCTGATACAGTTCAGCTGTACTCATCAGGCTGTCACCAGCCTGAGCTGGCATGGTTTCAACACCTTTTGCTTGACCCATAGTCTCTGAACCCTCCCCAAGTTTATCCATGCGCTTTTTGAACTGTTGGCACCAGAACTGTTGACACCAGACACACAGGACACAACAGTAGTCACATGAGTGCCAAAACCAGAGGTACTATTTCTCTATTCCTTCTAAGATTCCTGATAAATCCTAAAATTATTTTCTTCTGATAGGGGTTTGTAACCAGGGGCCACCTGCCATAGCCCTGCCTCTGCGCCTTCTGGCCTTGTTGGGGTTGGGGCAAAGCCTGAGAGTGGCACCCTGGCAATCCCCCAGCACAAGAAGGCAAACACTCAGTAGCAGTAGATCAAGGCCTTCAACCCTGGTAACAGGTAAGGCAAGTACCCAGTGTCAATAGTTTGGGGCCTTCAACCCCAGTAAGGGGTAAGGCAAACACCCAGAGTTAATAGTTCTGGCCTTCAACCCCAGCAACAGGTAAGGCAAACACACAATGTCAATAGCTCAGGCCTTCAACCGCAGCAAGGGGCAAGGCAAACACCTGGAGTCAATAGTTCAGGCCTTGAACCCCAGCAAGGGGTAAGGCAAGTGGCAGGTAGCCCAGACGGCAGCAGGGAAGGGAAGTGTAATGCAGGCCGGCCTGCTCCACTGCGTTCCAGCCCGGGGCCCTACTAGTAGCTAGCACAGGGTGTCACTATGTAAGCGGGGCTCCTGCCGAAACACGCTGACTCACCAAACTGCCCTGGGCTACTTTCTTCTCGCTTCTCCCCACGATACCTGGGGTACATAGTCCTCACTCTCCTCCAAGTAGGTTCCCCAGGGGATCCCAGTCAAGCCCTCGCTATCTTCAGGTGGCAATGCAGCTAATTCAGCCTCCTCTGCCAGTGGTAGTTCCTCCAGATCACACAGGCCCAGGGTAGCTGGCTCACTGCCTTCGCCAGCAAAGGTAAGCCCATTGAGGTCCTCAGAGATGTCTGGCTGATCCCCTGGCCCCAGGCTCTCCGCTGAGGGAAGCTCATCCAGGTCTTCCCCTGGGGGATTTTTCTCCAGGGGCACAGCTAGCCAGGGCTCTTTCCCTCAGCTCTCATGGGGAGGGGGATTTCACTGTCAGTTGGGGCTCACAGTCTGCCAGTGGCAGCAGCCATCTCCCCCTCTGTTTCCCCCAAAGCTGCCTGGGCCGGCCCCTTATATAGTCCCCCCACTCCCTCTGGCTGTCACTTTGGTTCCAGCCTGGGCTCTTAGGCAAGGCCTCTTCAGGCCAGTAGGGGGAGTCCTGGCACCCAGCTTCCTCTCGGCCCGGGGGTAACTGTCCCTCGTTACTACAGGGTTCCATTATGGTTATGGGGGACTTACTGATTTAAGACAATGGCCTGGTCTACATTGCTGCACCGAGTCAACAGCAGATATTCATTCTACAGTACATAGATTGCATATCTCCCATTGACTTACTTGTCCCCCCTTACCATAGCATCTTCACAGGGCTGTGCCAACACAAATTGTTCTACATTCAATGCAGTGTTACTCTTTTCTGTTAGTGGGTGATTTACTGCTCTTGAAACTATCTAAAGTAAAACAAGGGGCCAGATTTTGATCTCATTTATATCACCTTAATCCAGTGGTACTGTTCTATATTAGAAGTACCTAGCCCATTGCCACTAATTAATATATTGTAAGATTATGTGTACAAATACATTATGCAAGCACACCAGGATTTTTTCCAATCCACAGCTTATTAGACAGCTAGAATTACAATAGGAGGATTGTCTGTGGTAGACTACAATGTTCTCTCTTAGCACATTTAGATAGGAGGAAGAAATAATTATAGATGGCCATGAGGGAGAGCATGATCCAAGTATACATAAACCAGATTTGCAGCATCTTATCTCAAATTATTTACAAATTACAGACAAATCCGTGTTAAAAGATCATTAAGGTTGGGAACTCAAGAGCTAAATGCCAGAATTAAGGTTGCTTGTGCAACCACAATTTGCCCCCACTCCCTTGAGCATGCACAATGATAAAGTAATTACATGAACACATACATGCTGCTTCTTCTACTGGCTTCCTACCTCATTCAGGGCACTGGATGGACAGCACTCAGTTAATAAGTAGCTACATTGTTCTGCTTGCAGCCAGAGGCCTTTACTACCCACTATTCCTGCCTCTCTCTGGAGGCTGAATTATTAATTTCTTCATGCACTTTTCTCTCTCTCTCATTGGTATAGTACCTGAGGATTAGACTGCTTCATCTCTTAGGTCTAGTATTCCCATTAGTAGTATTCACATGTCACAGAGAGAAACAAAGATTAAGGTCAGAGCATCCACTAGTTTTGAGTTCCCAATCTGTGATTTCTGTGACCAGTTCTTCAGAGTCCTTATATAGCACTTAAGTTCAAAGCACAACTCCTACTGGGCTTCGGTTGCAGCTGTGAGGTCTCAGTACTTCTGCAAATCAGACCCCTGGGTATAAAAATCAGCTACTCGAAAAGAGAGGAATATGCAGCTTGTGGTCACCTGTGAAAATTTTTGATTTAAGTGACTTTCCTTCTATCATAAGATTTTTGTAGTAGGAGAAAGATGTTATGTAGGGCAGCATCCAACTGCGTTAACCAAGAAATCATCCTCTCTACTCCCTTCCCCATCCAGCTCTTCTTCACTGCCTCCATATTATAGTCAGGCTTCTTCCTCCTCATCCATGTTGTCTGAGTACCACCAAGGCTGCACTGATAGTCCACAAGAGAGGGGCCCTGCTTCCAAATCTCAGGCCCAGCCCCACGATGGTCTGCAGCATCCAGAGGCAGCAATTGCAAGTGTGTCCTGCTCAAGCACTGCATCCTTGAATTGGAGCACTCAGTACTGAGGTCATTGTAAGATTTTAGCCATCAAACAAGTCTGAGCAGGTGGAAATTTTTTTGCAAGTCTTATTGGGCCAAGTTTGTAGTGTTTCATGAGAACTGCTAAGGCACATTTTTGGCACCAGGACATTCCCTGCTGCCAAATATCAAGTCCCTGACATAGAAAATGGAGCTGTAGAGCTTTTCACTGAAATGGCTAGCCAGGACAATGGTCTCCACCATAGGAGAGCTCAGAAACAGCTGAGCCACTTTTGTTGAGACTCACCTAAAAGAGTCTACTGGAGGCAGGCATCAGCACAGTAAATTTCAGCCTGCATGGTTTTAAGGTTAGCAACTGAAAACAGCTCTCTTATAATCAAAAGGGCTAGAAAATGCTAAATTGAAGCAGCTGCTTACTAAATAAGTTCCTATGTAGAAAATAGAGAGGACAGTTGTAGTAGGATGCCTTCCTCCAAGAGTCCCCTTCCCTCAAACACAACTCTTAAAGGTTTGAGAAAGAGCAGAAAGGAACCAGTATTATAGACCCAATTCTCAGTTATCTTGCACATTGAGTCATATTTGCACAAATAGCTCGCAAGACTAGCTTTTTAAACCCATGACATAGAGATGTAAGTGACTGCACAGAAGAGAGAACTTGACTCTATACTGCAGCAGATTGTAATGGTGCCCAGGTTCCCCTTCAGAAGGAAGATACCAGACTCTCTGTTAATAAGGATATATAGTGCTACTTCTTGAGGTACTGGGTTTTCTTGAGATGGTTAAAAAAACCAGCCACAGTGCATAAAGGCCACCATTTTTTTTCCTTCTTCTTTCAGCTCACAGGCTTAGTGGTTTTTTTAAGCAAACATTAAATGGTCACTTAAGAAAAACACATTAAGGTATAACAGATAACTCATTCATTACAGCTTTTTAAAAAAAAAAACAACAAAAAAAATACTTGCTATAGGCTCTCCAATTGAGCTGCCTGATCATCCAAAGTCAGGAGGTTAAATAGCTCATCTGCCAGGCTAACAAAGGCCACCTGTCAATTTTTTTTTTTTTTAAACTCCTGACTCTGAATAAAATGCTGCTATAGAGGTTAGTAAAGCAAGCTTTATTTTCCAGGGCCATCTTGTGATGCTATAAGTCCAAAAGCATCCTTCCCATGAATCTCAAAGGATCATTACAGCCATTCAGACTCACACATTTTGAATAAAAAGAAAGAAAAGTCTGATTTGGTTCTCAGGTTACTTTGGGTAGAACACATTTTACTCTTTGTCTTACCTTATCGACCTAAACAAATAAGGTATTGCATGCCCAACAGAGAGCTGTGGTGCCAGGCCCACAATTTAGTCCATCTTTAATCACCCAATAACCATTGTAAGGACAATTCTTTGCTCCTGATCCAGCTGTTTTCTCAGCAGTGTAAAGGAGTTAGTGAGTTCCCCTAAAGGAGCATCTGAGAATTACTTTTACTGCAGAAGACGAGATGGGGAAAGAGACGCTTTTGGTGGATTACATATTTCTTCTGTTCCTCTACCAGCATGGTGGTATCATGGGTATAATAAAGAACAGCCAAAATTACTTTGGGGGTGTTTCAGCCCCCATAATTCAGCTACATATTCTGAGCACAGGGAGCAGTTCTCAGAAGTGAAAAACATTCAAGTGTGCAGATACACACTGGATAGCTCAATCACACAGAAAATTGACTGAAACTTGGCTTCATCTTTATGAAAAACTGGCCAATAATGTTAATTTGAGGTGTGGCTTACTTCTTAAGCACTGTTCTTCTATGGGTACATGCATACTTGTGAGTCTTCTATAAGACTAAACACTCCTTTGTTTTGGAGACAGTCCAAATTTACAATATCAAAAAACCCGACAAATTCAAGAGGGGTAACTGCCTCAGTCTAGTTCAGCAAAAAAAAAACAAAAAACAAACGAGGAGTCTTGTGGCACTTTGAAAGACTAACCCCCCCCCCATTTATTGCATGATCTTTCATGGGAGAAAATCTGATTTCATCAGATGCTTGAAGATGGGGAACTTACAGAATGGGAGGAAAATAAATGTAGGGGAGCCTTGCCTTAGGGTTGAATAGGGATTTCAGTTTCTTTTCTAATTACAAGTGATTTTACTTCTAATATGCTTTCCTACACTGTTTGAATCTAAATAATTGTTTTGCTTTTCTGTAACAGTGTGACCTCATCCTATGACTTACACTCCCCTTCATTTATTTTCCTGTAGGGAGGTGGGAAAGGCGAGGGCTATAGCCCCATGCTTCACAGGGGTGGCAGAGGTGTGCCTTTTGAATGGGGAGGGCAGGGAAAGGTGGGGCCATAGATGCAGCTGAGCAAGGAGGGTAGGAGGTAGGGAGAGGCAGGGCTACAGCCCCCTGTTTCCTGCAGTGGCATGCCTTTCTGAGGGGGGAAGCCAGGGAGGGCAGGGAAAGATGGGCTATGGTCCCATACTTTTTGGCAGCAGCAGACTTGCAGGGAAGTCACTGTCTTCCCAGTTTCCAAAGGGATAGCCATGTTAGTCTAGTCCAGGAAAAAAACAAGGAGTCGTATGGCACTTCGAGACTAAGAGATTTATTTTTCGAATGAGCTTTCGTGGGAGAAAATCCCACTTCCTCAGATGCTTTGAAGATGGGTGAACTTACAGAAAGGAATGAAAATAAATGCAAGGGGGTGTAAAACATAGGATCAGGTCATACAGTAACAGCAAATCAGAGCAGTTGTAACAACTTACTTTCTGTAAGTTCACCCATCTTCAAAGCAGTTGTAACAACTGCTCTGATTTGCTGTTACTGTATGACCTGATCCTATGTTTTACACCCCCTTGCATTTATTTTCATTCCTTTCTGTAAGTTCACCCATCTTCAAAGCATCTGAGGAAGTGGGATTTTCTCCCACGAAAGCTCATTCGAAAAATAAATCGGTTAGTCTCAAAGTGCCACGCGACTCCTTGTTTTTTTTTCTTTTACTGCCTTCCCAGGCCTGTGATACTGACCACCCCTGTTACTATGAGAGGCATGTGTTTAAATAAATACATATATACATACATAAAGTAGGAATGGAATGGGCCTTTTTATTTTCCAAGAAAAGAAGAGTTTAGACCTAATGAAAAAAAAATGTTCTTTTGTGAGATTTCAGAACTATGTAAATAAAAAGCAAACAAGGCAGCTACAAATTCAGATTGCTTTCAAATTCTGGTCATTATTCTAAATGTTTTGTTTTTCAGAAATTAAAAAATCTTTAGATAATTTGCTTCCAAGGCTAGATTTGACACATTATAATTTTACAATCTTGATCTAAGGGAAATAAACTTTACTTTTCTAAAAAAAGTAACAAGCCTGTGACAGATGATCTGTTTTAGGCCAGTGTAAACTCAAACATGTTTGATATTTATGTCCAATGTAATGGAAATAACTCCACCAATAGCTACAAAATTGCTTTCTATAGTACCATGCTCATCAGCAGACCAATATGCTATTTAAGCACAAAAATATGCTCATGTCTTGAATCACATAACACAAGGAACATTATAAGAAAAACCACCCAAAAAGTGAAATTCAAAAGTTGTATTCACATAAGGTTATCTGAGTTCTAACCATCACATAATTACTATAAAAGTTCTTAAAGTCTTTGTGGACAAATTTTTTTTAAAGTATATTATTGTTAAAAGGTAGAGGTTTACCTGTAAAGTTTCAGAGCTACCTGTGAACTCTGGCTGTCTTGCAAGGATGAAAGATTTAAAATCAGTGCAATGTATTTTTAACAACTGCGAAGACTACACTTACAGAAAGTTTAACTAAAGAATAGAATATAAAGCTTACTATAGATTACTATAACATCTATAACCTTGTCTGATGGTTTGCTTGGCTGCAAATTGATATCTGGTTGTAGCTGATTAATTACAATCAGTTGAGAGATCTCACTTTTAACAAAGATATTCAGAGCATGGTGCATTCTGAAGCCATAAAGATAAGTTTGTTTGAAAAAAAATGCTGCTCTTTAAACTTTCAAAAGCAATAGTCATTTTCAGTTATAAATCCTGGTTACTGATTCTTCTACCTCTAAAGAGAGGGCCATCTATTTGGAAAGGAGATCAGTGCTTTTAGGAATAGATGATGCTGTAGACAAGATGTATTTCACATTATCCTATTTCTTTTGTTGCACACTTGATTGTCTTGCAGTTACCAGGCTAAGTATACTTATAATTATATATGAGTGTATGTACTGTTGAAGGTCCTCTGATGTTTCCATTATAAAACCTGGTTGCTCTGGGGGAAAAAACAGAAAAAAAGACACCAACTTTTGTCCTTTCTGACCTTTTGGCTTTCTAACACTAGAAATTTAAAAAAAAAAGTTTAATGAATTATTGGTAAACATTGATCCCTACACAATCATGCAATAGAATGCAAGGGAACTATTAATTAAAAATAAAATAATTTAAGCTTTCACTTTCAGCAAATTGATCCCAATCTGAGGTGTTCTAAATTTTCTTAAACTAGGGGAATCTCACAAGGCCATTCTTTGAGACTCAAGTAAACCATTATAAAGGCAATCACATTTGATAGTCTTTGTTTGCTTTCCTACAGGCAGACATCAAACTGTCTAAACTACTATCCACCACAAAGGAGAACAAGACCAACATCTTCAACCCACTCAACACACTTAATCCAGCAAAGGAATCTGTGCTATCTCAAGGACTTTACTTCTGCTCCACAATGCCCACACAACAAAATTCTGCAGTGACCTGTAGGACTACGTTTACCATCTCAGGCTCAAGGAATATTCCCATGAACACAATGATCTATGCAGTGACCTGCAGAGATCTTCCTCTCAATACTGCAAGAAGAAACATTCTTTGTGGACTCCTCCTGACAGTCAGAACAACAAACTAGACTTCTACATTGATTGTTTCCACCTCCATGCAAAGGCTGAAGTCATGGACAAAGAACATCCCTTCCACCATGACTTCAGCCTGGCAGAACACAGTGCCATCCACAACCTCAGAAACAACTCTGACATTATCATTAATGAGGCTGACAAAGGAGGTGCTGTCATTATCACGAATAAATCGGATAATTTACTTTTATTAAAAAAGTAAAAAAAAATGTTTGTTTAAAAAACTTCTCTGCCCCACTGAGGAATACCAAAAGGAACTACACTACCTACTCAAGAAACTCCCCAGGGAAGCAGAGGAACAAAGAAAGACACACGACCAGAACCCCCATCCAGGGATATTCTATTTACCTACTAAAAATCCTTGAAAAAGGAAAGCTGGATGCCTTGTTGTCTCAGGCACTGGCACTCTTCTAGCAGACTTATCTGACTATGTGGATTCCCTCCTCAGACCCTACGCTATCAACACTCTTAGCTATCTTAGAGACACCATGGACTTCCTGAGAAAAATCCAATCCATTGGTGAGGTTCCAGAAAACACCATCCTGGCTACTATGGATGCAGAAGCTCTTTACACCAACATCCCATACAAAGATGGATTACAAGGTACTAGAAGAACCATTTCAGCTGATGCTACAGCACTCCTCATGGCTGAATATTTTGACTTTGTCCTCATCTACAACCATTTCAGATTTGAGGATAATTTATACCTTCAAGTCAGCCGCACTGCTATGGGTACCCGTATGGCCCCACAATATGCCAACATTTTTATGGCTGACTTAGAACATTTCCTCTAGTCTCATCCCAAAGCACCTCTCTTCTACTTACAGTACGTTGATGACATCTTCATTGTCTGAGCCCATGGTAGGGATGCCTTTGAAGATTGTTGAAATTTCTGTGGCAATTTCCACTCCACAATTAAATTTAGCCTGGGAACACTCTGCCCTGGAGGAACCAACTAGGGGTCATGCACCTCTCGACCTGCTGCTCACAGAGAAGATTTGATCGGGCAAGTAGAAGTGAATAGCAACCTGGGCAGCAGTGACCATGAGATGATAGAGTTCAAGATGCTAATCAGTAGAAAAAAGGAAAGGAGCAAAACACAGACCCTGGACTTCAGAAAAGCAGACTTTGGCTCCTTTAGGGAATTGAAGGCAGGATCTCTTGAGAGGCTGATCTGAAGGGGAAAGGCATGCAAGACAACTGGCTGTATTTCCAAGAAACCCTTCTAAGAGCATAGGAAGATACCACTCCAATGACCAGGAAGAACAGCAAATGTAGAAAGCGCCCTGTGTGGCTGAACAGAGAACAATGTGATGAGCTGAAATGTAAAAAGGAAGCTTACAAGAAGTGGAAGCTTGGACAAGTGACTAGGGAGGTATATAAAAATATTGCTCTGGACTGCAGGGATAAAATCAGAAAGGCCAAAGGACAATTGGAATTGCAGATAGCAAGGGATGTGAAGGATAACAGGAAGGGATTGTACAAGTATGTCAATAACAAGAAGAGGATCAGGGATGGTGCAGGTCCCTTACGGAATGGAGCATGTATCCTCATGGTGGAGGATGAGGAAAAGGCTGAAGTGCTCAATGCCTTTTTTTACTTCAGTCTTCAAAAGGGAGGGTCAGCTCACAGGCAGCTACACTGGGTATGGCAGATGGGGGAAAAGAAGAGAGGCCCTTGGTGATGGAAGGTCAGGTTAAGGGTACTTAAACAAGTTGGATGTGCACAAATCTACGGGGCCAGATGAACTGCATCCGAGGGTGCTGAAGGAGCTGGCCAATGAGATTGCAGAACATTTGGCCACTATCTTTGAAAACTCATGACGAACGGGGGAGGTGCTGGAGGACTGGAAAAAAAACTAATATAGTGTCTATCTTCAAGAAAGGGAAAAAGGAGGATCTGGGAAGCTATAGACCAGTCAGCCTCACCTCAATCCCTGGAAAAATCATTGGAGCTGGTTCTCAAAGAATCCATCCTGAAACACTTGGAGGAAAATAGAGTGATCAGGAGCAGTCAGCATGGATTCATCAAGGGTAAATCATGCCTGACCAATCTCATTTCCTTCTATGATCAGATGAATGGTTTTCTGGATGCAGGAAGAACCCTTGATGTGATATACCTTTATTTTAGCAAGACTTTTGATACAGTTTCCCACAGCATTCTCATTGGCAAATTAAGGAAGTCTGTGTTGGATAGGTGGACTATAAGGTGGATAGAAAACTGGCTAGATCAGTGGTTTCAGCATGTAGGAATCAATGGTCTCTTCCAACCTTCTGATTCTATGACACTACAGAACAAATTAGGGATGGACACATAAGCACCACTGTATACTGAAAACCTACTGATCAGTATAGTTACCTACATTCCTCAAGTTTTCATCCAAAACACACCACATTATCCATTGTCTACAGCCAAGCCCTAAGATATAACCACATTTGCTCCAGTCCCTCAGATAGAGACAGATACCTTCAGGATCTCTATCAAGCATTGTTAAAACTACAGTAACCAACTGGAGAAGTGAAGAAACAGATTGACATAGCCAGGTGGCTACCCCAAATCAACCACCACAGGAGAAGCCTGAGGAAAAAAAACAAACAGAATGTCGCTAGTCATCACCTACAACCCCCAAATCAGACCTCTACATCACATCATCAGGGATCTATAGTCTATTCTACAAGATCCCTTGCTCTCTTAAGTCTTGGGAGACAGACCTCTCCTTTCTTACAGATAGCCCCCACCCTAACCTTAAGCAGATGCTTACCAGCAACTACAGACCAAACAACAGAACCATGCATATCTGCACAAGAGACACTATCACAGCACCTAATAAAACCAGCTTCTCCATCAAAGGCTTATTTGCCCACTCATCCACCAATGTGATTTATGACTTCACATGTCAGAAATGCCCCTCTGCCTTGCGTATTGGACAAACAGGAGAGTCAATGTGTAAAAGAATAAACAGGTATAAATCTGAAATCAGAAATCACAATTCTAAAACTAGTGGGTGAGCATTCCAATTTTCCTGATCATGCCATTGAAGATTACTAATTGCAGTGCTCAGACAGATGAATACATGGCCCTTGGGTTGGGGCAGTGCAACACCATAACCACTGAAACAAATTATACAGTCACTATACTGTCCTTGGGTCTTGGCAGCACCAGGGTTGGTCCTACCACAGAGGTGACCTAGGCAGTCACCTAGGGCAAACAATAAATGCTCCCCAAAAGCAGGGCCATTCTTTGGGGAGCACAAGAGGGGCAATTACCCTGGCTCCACAGTTCTGTGGGCTTTGTGCTGTCCTGCTGTGAGTAGGGCAGTGAGGGCTTGCACTGCTGCCACCATGGCCGTGCTGTCCCACACCCCCTCCCTGCTGTTTTTGGAATGGAGTCAAAGGCAGTGGGGAAGCATGGGGAGCAGGATCATGCAGCTGGTCTCTGCGCTGGGCCAGCTCACCCCACTTCCAAGGCAGGGAACAACTGGTCCAGCGGTGGAGTGTGACAGCCCAGAGGCCAGGCTATGATCTCCCACCCCTCCCCTGGGCCAGCTGTTCCTATTTAGGGGTGGGGCAGGCTGGCCCAGAGTTGGGGAGGGAGAGTAGAGCCCAGGCCCCAGACCAGCCAGCTTCACCTCCACCTCTGGCTCAGGGGAGGGGAGGGGTGGGAGTGCAGGGCCAACCTCTGGGCTGGCCCATGCCCCTCCCAGCACAGGGGAGGGTGCAGTGGGGGGGCCCAAACAGGCCAATTGCCTCAGGCACCACACACCCCCAGGGGGGCACCAAAATCAGTTGCACCTAGGGCACCAGAAAACTTTGGGCTGGCCCTGGCCAGCACAGCCTAATGTCCAGAATCAATACTGAGACAGTATTGCCCATAACAGATGCTGTGTCTGGGTAGGGATGCTCAGGCCCTGCCTCTCCACTGAGCCCCAGTCCAGGGCCCTACTTGTGCCAGGGTTATGGCACCAAGTCAGCAGGAATCCTGACCGAAACACATGCTGACTTGTATCCTGTACCACCCCCCAAGTCCTCCCTTACAGGCTCCCTGAAGTTCTTCCTATCTGGTCAGCTGTGGTGGTCCTCTCACAGGTCTCCAACAGCCATGGGACCCTGGGCATCTGTCTCTGGGTGGTTCCCTGGCCTCATCTGATCCTCGATGAGGCCACTGGTGTCACTCCTACTCCCAATCTGGGGCTGAGGTAGCTTTTGCTCAGGCGCTTCCAGCAAGTGTCCTTCTCCTTGCTGGTCCACCCCAAATGAGCTGAGTTACTCCCTTTTGTACTGGGGCAGTAGTCGGAGCATGCCCAACAGGGCCTCTGGGGAGGGGCTTCTGCCTCTTAGGCTATATAGGGCCTACCAAGTGCAGGGTGTATCCACCCCATCACACAATGTTATATCAGGATGGATGTGTGCAAATAAAGCAAATTGCACTAAGAATATATACAGACTCCACAACACTCCCCCACAAACATGACCTCAGCCCACCATGTTACTGCTCAGCAGAGTAGTGACAATATTGTCACAGAGCACTAGAGTTGAAAGAGGACGCAATGAGATACATACCAGGAAACAAACAAGAAAACTTGGAATTGGTTGGAAAAAGGAAGAGACAATAATTTAAAATAAGTCCAATATTTAGTAACAGAGGGCAGAACGAGAAGCAATGGTTTCAAGTTACAGCTGGGGCGGTCCAGGCTGGATATTAGGAAAAACTTCCTTACTAGGCGAGTGGTGAAGCATTGGAATAAGCTGCCTAGGGAGGTGGTGGAATCTCCATCTCTGGAGGTGTTCAAGGCCCAGCTGGACAAAACCCTGAGTGGGATGATCTAATGGGAGTGGTCCTGCTTTTTTTGGCAGGGGGTTGGACTAGATGACCTCGTGGGGTCCCTTCCAACCCTATGATTCTATGATTCTATGATTTAAGAAAAATACAGCAATAATAAAGTTACCTAAATTTGAACATTGTTTCCTTATTTTATCCACATTTTTGAAGATCTCTACATGGTAGCCCATACATTCACAGCCAACTTGACTTCATTTTCACACTGAGTAGGATGCCTGAAGTCTTTTAGGTTGGGCACAATACTGAGCCTTTCAATATTCACTAATTAGTTTTAGAACTTTGGTTTCTAATCCCTGCAAAGACTGATACAAGACTTAGCTTGACTAATGATGGACAAAGAGTCTTTCTAATATCTCTGAGAATGTCTCAACAATATCAGTATCCCAAGTTTCCTCAGTAATAGCATACTACTAGCAGCACAATGTTCCTTGTATGACATCTGTTGATTCATCTTCCCAGTGATATTGTTAGAATAGGTACATTAGCCTGTTATATTAGTATTATGGCCATTGTGTTGACTGTGTAGGAATTTTTACTATTCCTTAACAAAAGTGAAAATATATACAACTTCTTTGTGAGACTGCTTCCATGGATGTATTTACTTCAGTTGATTAAACCAATATTATTTCAACTTTACATGTTTGGTGATAAGTATTTTAAATTCTGTGTTAATTGTTATTGATGCAATAGTAAGAACATCATGTGACTTACTTACTAACGAGATTAATCCAGAAGAACTTCTAAAGTGAATACCAAAATTCACTTTCTGTCAGAAGAAAGATGACAAACACATTCATTTAAATCTTCAAATGTTTTTATCATCTTTGCATAATTCTAAATTCAAAAGAAAAAAATTGCCACAAATAGAAATTATCCTCCACTACTGTTACTTGAGATCTTCCTTTTGTAATTTACACTCACAGGACTTGCAAGTATAAATCTATGCACAACAGGGTATAATAAAATGCAGGGTATAAAACAACAAGTAGCTAACATTATAGTGGCTGCTGGGTCTGTGTTTGAAATTTTTTCAGAGAATATACAAAATAATTTTACACTTCTCAGATATTTTAGCCCAAAATATGTTTGTTAGAAGATTTCATTGGTGCTTATTGAAATCACCGGCACAGGATGAGGATGGCATCTGTGAAAGAGTTTTGCATATGTGGAAACATAGACCCTGTGACCCATGCCTGGCCCAGCATGTACTTTTTCAAGTAGCTAGTACAGAGATCCTTTCTGTGTGACATTCAGAGAGTGCCTTCATGAACTGTACAGGTATTTTAAATGACTGCTGATGATACCTTACACATTTTACCATCAGGTATTCTACGCATTCCATGTATAAAAGAGAATAAAAGCTAAGGATATTTGTCCCAATTTTAATAAAAAAGGGACAATCATTTTTCCATCTGTAAAGCCAAAGTCAAATTAAGTCGTAGCAGATTGATTCTTGAAAGTATAGCAGGAGCTATAGAAATCTGTAAAACTGGACCAAAATTGATTTTCTACACCTAAGAGTGCCATGAATTTAAAGTTCAATGGCTTGGACTGGAATCATGGACAAGCTCCCTTTACATCTATATGAAAGTCTGTGTGGTTAGGAGACCCTGCCTTTAAAGCTGTGAATTTTACACATACAGAAACTATCAGTTGTATACTAACATTACCTGATCTGGATCATAGGCAAAGTTATCGCTGTAAGAAAGAAAATTCAGTATTTCTGGGAAAGATGAGTAAAAAGAAAATAAATGATTTGTAGCAACTCAAGGGGGTTCTAAGTCCCAGGGAAATCTAGTAGAGGTCAGAGGGCAGATGAAGAGGTCATAGGTTCAAAACATTAATTTATCACATGAATATAATCTCTGTGTGTTGTGGCTCTGTATTCAGCTTGTGTCATGGCAGAATTGCAGTCTCTGGTCTACTCTGAGCACAAGGAGAGCACACCACTTTTTTCCTGGTGGGGGAAGGGGGACAGCACTCCAAAGGTGATATGAAAGTTGAGCAACATATGGGGACTATGACTGGAGTGGCTTCAACACAGAAGTATATCAGTGTGCATCCTCCCTAGCGTAGAAGGGAGAAATGAGATGCATTGCTGTTCCCCACGGCAGTCTGTCTCCCAGTTCTCCCTTTGAAGCAGTAGGATTCTGTGATGCACACGCATGTATGCACACACATTTATATCTGCCCTTCTTTTAGCTCTACATGGTTATATACTAACTTTTAGAATAAGTTTTGCTCCAAGAGAATAAAAACAAATGCAGCATTAAAACATTCTATTGCATTCAGCTGAATTCCACACAAAAAAAGATTTCTGTCCATGTGCTTCCTGCACTGAGATTTGTCAGTGTGATTAGTCTTGCAAATTCTGTCAGCTGTATCACATTTAGACAGTCCAAGGTTTTTCTGTGTCTCTGCTAACAACGTAAGGGACCCAGAACCTTGCCTGCTTTGTGATTGTTCCATACCGTTGGGGGTGGTGTGGAATTTGTGGGTTGGGACTCCTATGGCTACACTGTAAGTGCCACAATAGGCCAACACAAAGTATAACAAAGGGTTATTATCCCAGTTCTACCCTTGTACAATCACATAAAGAGTTGCATAAAAATTGGCCTTGCATCTGACAAGGGTGTATGGACTGAAATCTAATGCTCCCTTGAGGGAGCAAATGAATGGAGACCAGTATGGAGTGGGTGTAGTAGTTTGTGGCTTTGGAAGGCTGTAATTTGTTTGTCCCTAAAAATAATTTCATGCCTTAATGACATTATTAGATCACGTCAAGTTGATGCCTGGCTACAATACCTAATCACCAATACTTTCTATAATAAACAGATTTTAGTATCCTGACTTTATTACCATATATTTACTGTCGAGTATAAGGCAGGAGTTATTTGGACAAGATCACTCTTGTATTAAGTTGTATGAAGAAAGGGCACTTTACTTAGATGGCATCTTATCTTAACAGAGTAGAATGTGACTGAAGAAATTCCCATCTCCTACAATTGAAAGAATATTGTGAAGTTTCAGAAAAAAAATCTAAGCAGTATATTTCAGATGCTAAATGAGGAACAATGTTAACAGAAAGATACCATCCAGAAAACTTTGAACTAAAGCTTTTCAAACACAATATATACATTTCACATGTACATAGTGGTCAAACCTGAAGTGCACAGGCTCCTCCATATGTAAGCTGTCAAGAATGGTGGAAAGGCTGGTGAAGTTTCAGAAGCAGTAAAATGAAGGCAGTTACATATTTCACTCTTAAATTAGCATACACAGAGGAAAACTTTCATTTAAAAGGAATACTGATGAACTCAAAAGTCTGCCTTTTATTATCTCTGAAGGGGGATGTGTAATCAAGTGAGCAGTTGTTCCTCCTGTTCTGGGTAGGAGGGAGGGCACACAGCCTCACTCATTGTAAGAATCAATGGCCTGGACCCAAGGGAATTAGCCAACCATGGCATTTATTCTGCACTAGTCTCATGGAATGGAAACCCCAAGTAGTCAGCAACTCCTAGCCCTTATGCAGGGCCAGACAACCAAAATCCATCACCCTCTGGCCCTCAGGAAGAGTGAGACAAGGAAGATGTGGAGCTCCAGCAGTCTAGGGCTCCAGCAAGGACTATTACCCCAGAGGCAGGCAGACAAGAGCCATCTGCCTCCACCACAGCCCAGCCCGAGGTCCCAACAACAGAGCATTCTTCCACTGGGTCATCAGGGCTCTTGCCAAAACACACTGACTGTTTCTTGAGGCACTGCAGCTGACTGGAGTTGTCTGCCTCCAAGTCACTTTCTAGCTTTCCCATTGAGGGCCCCTGGTTCCATGGGGCAGTCTATGTCTCCACAGCATACTTAGCTTGGAGTAGGCCTGGCAGTTCTCCAGAAGGCAGTGGCTCCTAGACAGATGATAGACTTCTGAGTTCAGTGGCAAATACAATAGCTCAGAAAAAAAAAAAAAACCAGATGGTGTACATCTTCAACACTATCTCAGTCCCAACTGAGCCACAGTCCTTGCTTCTTATACTTCCTGTCCCACCTACGGTCTTCTTGTGGGAAGGGAGAAGATATTTTGGCTCTGCTCATGCAGATAGCAGAGATTTCTCTTTTCTGACTTGGTTCACTGCAAACATTTTATATTAGATTTTGCTGTAAAAAAAAAGTATCTGAAAAATAAGGTAAATGTCTGCCTATATTACTATATTTGCATATTTTGGACACGTGGGTGGCCAGTCTGGTGCTTTTATGGCAGTTTATTCTCCAAAATAAAAGATTCTGTGCTTATCAAATGTTTGCTTAATTGGATGTATTAGAAAGAGAGAGCAAACAAATGCATGATCTATCCTTTATGTGTAATTACAGGTCCAATTCATGTGATTTATCTGAAATGGTTTTTAGCTTTAAAAAACAAATTCCTGGGCTTCTATCTTAGCAAACATTTTAAAGGGTGCTCTTCATCTAGAAAATAATCTGGCCACTGGATAATTGCTCAGTCATTCAAAAATTACACCACTTGTTATATTAATAATGAGATACTATTAACTTTATTCCTCAGCAACAATTACATACCTTGGCACTTATACTGAAGGAAATAACAGCACTATCCTGAACAGCAATGTCTGCTAGCAATGGCTAAATCAATAATAATAGTAATCTCTGCACTGCCATTATCATTGTTGTCTGCAGTCAGTTCCATTAGTTTGCTGTGGAAAGCTTGTCCTTTTTCTACCAGGTGCCAAGCATTTGATAGCGACATTAGTGTTGTCACCCTTGTGTTTCTGATCAATCAAAAGTCTTTGCCATACTATGATTAGTATTTGAACTAGTTTGATAGATACTGCCTGTACTTAAACATGAGTCACTATCTATTTACTTGTTTCTTTGCTTGCAGAGCAGCAAACCAAATTTCTAGTACATCAAACAAAATGCTTTAGTCTCGTTTGCTGAACCTCAGTGACTGCATTCTTCTTTTTTCATCTGGAAACACACTGAATGCTCTAACTCACTTAGGTCATCCTCTGTCCTTTTATTTCACATGTCAAAACCATACATTTTCTTTTTGTAGAAGACAGAAGCAGCACTTCACATTAGTCAAGCCTGCTTTACTGCAGCAATCTGTCTGACACCTTATTGTCTGACTTGTTCAAGAAGATTCTAGCTAACCATGAGGCTTGACAAATTTTTTTTCTGCATAGCTGAGGTTCTCACCACTTCACTAATGATGTAACTTTGTTTAGGGAAATTGTGCAAGTTGCTGCAGCTGAGTACATCAAAGAGAAATGAAGAACAAATTTCAGACTTCTTACAACGGCTCATCTCCAAGCAGACGTGCACAACCTCATCAGTGCTCCCACTACTCTGATATGTCAGCCATCTGAGACGTGCTTCTCAAGCACAGACAAACTTTTAGAAGAAAGTATAAACACACAAAAATAAGATTTTTCTCTAGTTCACTGCTCTAAATAAGTCCTGAGATAAGAGGATTCCCAGAGTCCTTGAAGCAGTCAGCATGGGATGTCCTTCTCATGTTAAACACAAGAATGTGGTGGTGGAGTGGCTGAAATCATTTACAGTACATTCAAAGCTTTTGTATCTCCACTTAATAATGTTGTTTGGTGTGCCCATGGTTTTATAGATTGGAGTCTTCTCCTGAGACATGGCTCAATCTCCTCCCTGGTGCTTACTACTTGGAGCAGCTTCTCCTTTCTTGCATGGATTGGACCTGGGTTCTTTTTTAGCCATGGGTAAAGTCTTTAGTCAAGGTGATTCCTCACTGTACCTCGGACAAAGATTCTGCCCATTTGGAAGATGAAAAACGATTCCTCTGCTGGCAAGGAATATAGATCCCAACACAAGAAACAATAAACAACATTAACAAAGTCCTGGCAAATAAATGACTCATCCCAAAATAACAATACAGCAAGAGGAGCAGGAAAATATCTTCTGAGGAAGGAAGCAGTTAAGGTGGATTAATAAGTACAACAACATCAAGAAATATCTCACCTCCAAAGACTCACAACTTTTCCCAACTCCCAGCTCCCTCTCTGGTGCCACCATATGCAGATGGAACACTGAGGATGTGTACTGCAGCAATGTGAACATTGTTTGGTTTAAGCCACAGAACACATTCCCTTACACTGTCTTCATCCCAGGTTGAGATGAAAGGTTCTCTCCTAGCTTCATGGTATGGAACCCTGGGAAGGTCTCAGTTGACTTTCAGTAGCCAGAACATGTCAGATTTCTGCCACTCTGGCTACTGGTCTGTGAAGGACTGGAAATACTTGACCATGCAATTCAAGGACTCCCATTGTGGGGAGGGGAAGTTAATCAGACACTTATTGGGCTGTTCTGCTTTTCACTCAGCTCCAAAACTCAAAGCTCAGCAGTAAAAGTAGAATCAAAGGCTATGTCTACACGGCGCCGTTATTCCGCAATAAAAGAAAAGTGGTCTACACAACGTTTTCTTATTTCGAAAGAACGGATCCCATTCTTTCGAAATAAGAACTGTCCTTCCGCAACAATAAAACCTCAAAGTTTGCGAAACAGCCGTTATTTCGAAATGGTTGTTTCGAAATAATGCCATCTAGATGCGTTATTTCGAAATAACTGTTATTTTGAAATAACGCGCTCTGACAATCTTCCCGTGGGTGCATAGCACCCACGGGAAGAAGGAAGTGCCCAGCCCTGGCAGCGTGCTGACACACCTCCACAGGCACGTCAGCACGTGGGGCAGACGCTGTGGAGCGCAGATGATGTGGTCCTGTGTGGACCAATGATGAGGTCCACCGGCTCCTCGCCATCTGGCGCAGGCCTGAGATCCTGGCTAGGTTCCAGGCCAGCCAAAGGAACTGGGCAGTGTACGCCGCCATAGCTGTGGAGGTGTCTGCCCAGGGCCAGGAGCACAGCACCGAACAGGTGCACTTTAAAATCAAGGCTCTGCGGCAGGACCACGCGTGCACCAGGGACGCGCGTGAGCTCCAGGGGGAAGGTAGCACCACCACCTGCCCCTTTTTTGAGGAGCTGGACACCTTCCTGGGATGTGAGCCCAGTGGCCTGCCTGCCCAGGTGGTGGACACTGCCCCCCCCCCCCAACACCTTCTCAGGTGCAGAGGGACCGCCCAGCAGTCCGGACGCCTCCCTGGACGTCGGGGGTCCTGCAGACGAGCCACCACCACCACCAGAGGCTGACGCAGGGACCCCGGAGAGGATCCCCCCTGGCCAGGGCGGTGCCAGTGAGGAGGCGCATGAGCTGGCTGCGGGGACAACCCCGGGGGACTCAGAAGAGGCAGAGGAGGGGACATCCCGGTGGACATCCGGAGCCCCTGTTGGTGAGTCTCCATGCCCCATATGGGGAAGCAGGGCTAGGTCCGCCCAGGTCACAGGCAGCGACGGGGTCCAGCACAGGGATGGGCAGGGCACCGGGCCAGGGTGGGGGGTCAGAGGGCCCCCCTGGACATAGGTCCCCGGGGGACATGTCACACCAGGGTGACAGGCCCCTGCATGCCTGCATTTGGTTAACACAGGTGGGTGTGACGGATGCAGCTGCATCTTGGGCAGGGTGCACAGCCTGCAGAGCAGACAACTGGGAAGTGGCCTTCGGAGACGCTGCAGAGCAACCTTTCCAGGTGGGTCCAGCTCACATGTGGGCACCACGGGGCCCTGCATCCCTCTGGGGCAATGTCCCACAGCACCCAAGTCCACATGCCTGCTGACAGTGAGGGCGGAGCTGTGTGCTGTATACAAGCTGCACACAGGCAAGGCCAGCAGGTAGCAGGCTCTAACCTTGTGTGATGCTTCCTTCCTGCAGTTCGTGCCACTGGGAACCAGTGGGCGTGGAGCCCAACTGGCAGCCCCAGGCCACGGAGGAGGAGAAGGAGGGGACCCTGGATGTGCAGCAAGATCCTCGCCAGCCTGGAGGACTTGGGGGAGCAGGCCGAGGCATCCGCCCAGGCCTGGTGGCGAGAACAGGCCACCCGGCAGGATGTGGCCATCCAGCTGCTGTGCCAGGGAGCCACCATAGATGACCGTCTGGTGGCTGCCTTCGAGCGCCAGGCTGTGGCCATGGAGCGACGTGGGACGGCGGCGGGCGATGCAGCTGCCATTCTTTGCGACATCGCCGATGGCATGGGGCCATCAGCAGCTGGTGGAGCACCATCACAGTGCGGGGCTCCACGCCAACCCTGGACCCGGGGTGGTCCTAGGCAGGGCCGTGCCAGACCCGCCTCCCAGTGACCCCCATCTCCCAGTTGCAGCCTCAAGCCCCACTGAACCCTACCCAACCCCCATCTCCCAGTTGCCGCCCTGAGCCCCACTGACCCCTACCCCCTTTTCTTTGAAAATAAAAACATTGAGCCATGTCATTGGTGTGTGCAGTGTATTTTATTGGTGGTGCTGCAACAGTGTGGGTGGATGGGTGGGGGCTGTCTGTGGTAGAAGGGGGAGGAGGGTGGTGTGTGGTGGGGCAGGCCTGGCCTTTAGATGTCCTCCTCAGCTGCAAAGCTGTCCGTGAGTGCCTCACGGATGGTGACGGCCCTCGTGGAGGCCCGCTCCCGTGGGGGCACAGGTGCGGGCTGCTTGTACTGGCGCCCGAAGAGGTGGGCCTCAGCCTCCCAGGCAGCTGCAATGGGCTCACCGTGCATTTTGCAGAAATTAAGCAGGGCCAGGCAGGCGCTGATGACCTGGGTTGCTGTCTCCTCTCCCAGGTGGAGGCGTGTCAGGAGGCACCTCCAGCGGGCCTTCAGCCGTCCAAAGGCCCGCTCAATCGCTTGGCGGCAGCGGTTCAGCCGCCGGTTAAAAAGCTGGCAGCAAGGGTCGAGGGGCCCTGTGTAGGGCCGCATCAGTCACGGGTGGAGGGGATAGGCCCCGTCTGCCACAAGGAGGGTGGGCACCTCTATTCCCCCAACATTGATGTTACGTGGGGGGGAAGAGGGTGCCCGCTTCCATGCCCCGGTACAGGGACGAGTTCCAGAGGACGCGGGCATCGTGTGCCCTCCCTGGCCAACCCACGTGGCAGTTTTGGAAGACCCCCCGGTGGTCCACAAGGGCCTGTACAGTGATTGAGTAGTAGCTCTTCCTGTTGTGGTACTCTGCTGCTCGGTGGTCTGGGGCCCTCACGGGGATGTGGGTGGCATCCAGGATCCCCATGCAGTTCGGGAATCCCAGCGCTCTCATACCATCCATGGTGGCCTGCAGCTCCCCCGGTGTGATAAGGCGCCGCAGCAGGCCTCTGTTAATGGCCCTGGTGACTTGGCCAAGGATGACCCCGATGGTGGCCCTGCCAACCCCAAACAGGTGGGCCACAGACCTGTAGGACTCCGGGGTGGCCATCTTCCATATGGCTATGGCCACTCTTTTGTCCACAGGGATGGCCGGACGCATGGCGGTGTCCCTGTGCTGCAGCAGTGGGGTCAGTTCTGATACCAGCTGCTCGAAGCTGACCCTGGCCATCTGGAAATTGCGCCGCCACTGGTCGTCGTCCCAGGTTTGGAGCACTACCCGCTCCCACCACTCAGTGCTTGTCTCCTGGGCCCAGGCTTGGCGAGGCACCGAAAGGGGCAGGGGAACTAGGGCAGCTCTGAGGCCCAGGGTGCTGGCAGCCTGGGGCACACTCTGGTCAGCATCGGCGTCCCTGAACAGCGTGTACCCCACCAGGAGCATGCTCTGCAGACGTGCACTGTGCATACTGGTCACCCGAAGAAGGCTAGGCAGCCGGGCAGCGTCCATCTCTGTTGCTGGCAGAGTCCTGCTAGCCAGAATGGACAGGGAAGTGAGGTCGGGGCCGGCCTTTTAAAGGATTGGCTACCAACATGGCCACCGACATGGCCCGGGGAGGCAGCCATGTTGCCACACCTCCCATGGTGCCCTGCCCCTGCAGTGAAATAGCAAGTCCACTGTGTGGACATGCTATTTTGCTTCCAGCTTTTCCCCTTATTTCACCTAGTTTTGTCCTTATTTCACTTCCGCTTGTTTCGCAATAACGTTCTTATTTCACAACAACTTGTTTCAGAATAGGTTATTTTGAAATAATAGGCTGCGTGTAGACATAGCCAAAGAGTTTAGTTTTGAGTCAGGCTTTCTCCTCCCACTGAGAGGCTGGCTCATCATTGGCTCAGGAGACTGTTTGTCTATAGCATCCTATGCAGAACCCTCCTTATTCTTCTCAAAAGGAGTTTCTAGTCTATTATGCCTCTAGTCTTGATCCAGCTTTAACCCCCTTTCCTTCTGGTCTTCAGCCAAAAATATTTGCTGTAATTATAGCCACTGTTTCTAATTGTTCTGGGTTGATATAGAAACATTCCCAGGCAAGATGATAACATGGAGTGACTGCAAACAAGCAGCTGCTATTTCAGCACAACACTGGGAGCACAAGCGGTTGTTAACCATTCTGCATGACTGTTTTTAAGCTGGTGGGAAAGGCATTAAGGGCAGATATTCCTTCATGTACACATGTATCTCCCTAATCCAAGTTAGAAGCTGGAAGCTCTTGACCAATCAGTAGTAAGTTCTATCAGGGTGCACAACTAGTAGCCATGTTGCACACCAATCAGCTCCAGCATAGCCCTGCAGGGAGAAGACAGAACTGCCAGAGGGAACCCAGACTGAATCTGTATGTTGGATCTCACAGTTTCCTGTATTTTTATGGAAATCAGATACCACTGTTGCAGTGTCTGCCCCATCTAGCATCCCCTGGTGGGGAAATACAAAGAGGCACAGGCAGCAGGGAGGATACCACCACAATCCTTTTAGTCTACTGCACTGAGGTGGTACAGCCTAGTGCTTAGGTCTGTGCAAACTCCTAACTTCAGGGCAGCATGGCCTTGTGGACAGTGCCAGCATAAGGCCCTCAGGTGCAGGGCAGTGTAGCCTAGCAGCCAGAGTCGGTATAGGGCCCTCAAGTGCAGGGCAGTGTAGCCTAGCAGCCAGAGTCAGTGGGGACACAGGTCTTCCTGTAGGGGGCACAGTTCCCAGGTAAGGGGACTCAGGCCCTCCTGCTCTGCTGAGCCCCAGCCCAGGGCCCTATTGGTGCTGGGGATTATGGCACCAAGTCAGTGGGGATCCAGACCTAAACACACTGACTCAGCTCTCACAGAACTGCCCCCAGTCATTCCCTGCCAGGTCCCCTGAGCTACTTCCTACCAGGTTCATTGTGATGATCCCTTTGCAGGTCTGCAACCACCACAGGGTCCTCAACACCTGTCTCCAAATGGTTTCACTGGTTGCTTTCTCCCTCAGTAAGCCCTCTGGAGTCATTCTGCTTCACCAGTTGTGGCTGAAGTGTTTCCTATTCAGGAGCTTCCAGTAAGTGTCTTGCTTCCACACTGGTCAGCCCTGAATGAGCTGTGCTGCCCTCTTTTATACTAAGGCAGCATCTGGAGCACGCGCAGCAGAGTCTAGGGGGCGGGACTTCCAGTGCCCATAGTGTGTACTGAGCTTTTTGAGTGTGGGGTGGGGCTACCATGTCCAACCATAAAGGAGGAGTGACTGACTGGAAGCCAAATGTCTCTATGAGTTGTATCACTCACTGAACCAAAGACACCTTGTCTGCCTAACACAGTAATTGTCAGCTTTTTCTTATTTGAAGTTACATATGCACTAAATATTGTTGATGCCGAAACAACTGGAAAGGTTGTGCACCTAAATGTTATATTTAATTTTCAACACGATACCAAGAGTAAGCCTACGTAAAAGCGGAAGGTCTCTGATTATGAGATACATCTTCTCTGGGTTTAAAATTTGTGGGTTCTTTCCCCCCTTCTTCAGTTTTAAGGAAAATAACAAATCTCTAATTAGTGATGTTAGTATAGGTAGGTGCGCTGTACCTGCTATACTATAAAGACAGTTAGCTACCTTTCTGTCATTCTTCAAGATGTGTGCTCATGTCTAGTCCAGTTAGGTGTGCAGGTGGCTCTTGCATGACTGTCAGCAGATTTTTTTTTTCCCCCTAGCAACTCTGGCAGGTGGACAGAGCCCCCTATAGTTGTGTGCCTATAATGCTGTGTATAAGGGCTCACCAACCACCCTCCTGCCAGTTCCTTCTTATAGAACCAACATATGGAAAGTGGGCGGGTTTGGAGTAGACATGAGCACGTTGTTACAGAAAGGTAGGTAACCATCCTTCTCCTTCGAGTGATGCTCACGTCAACTCCAATTAGATGATTCCCAAGCACTTACTGGTGGTGGGTTCGGAACTCACAAGGAGGCTGTACTCAGTACAGCTCTGCCCACAGAAGCACCTTGCATTGTTTGTTGAGTGATTGAGTAATAGGCCATGAAGGTGTGGATAAAAGAGCACGTTGCTGCTTTGCTGTTATCTGCAAAAAGTACTCTAGCATTGAAAGCCATAGATGCAGCATAGGCCCTCATAAAGTGAGCCATAACATCTGGAGGGAGCCTGCAAGCAAGGGACTATAATGCCAGTATAATGCCCTCAGAAGCAGGGCAGTGTGGCCTAGTGGCCAGAGTCAGTGGGGACAAAAAGCTCCCTGTAGGGGGTGCAGTTCCTGGGGTACAGGGGCTCAGGCCCTCCTGCTCCACTGAGCCCCAGCACAGGGGCCTATTGGTTCTGGGAGTTATGGCACCAAGTCAGTGGGGATCCAGGCCAAAACACACTGACTCAGCTCTCACAGCACCCCACAACCTCCCCTGCTAGGTCTCCTGGGCTACTTCCTATCCAGATCATTGCAAAGATCCCTTTGCAATTCTGCAGCAGCCATGGGATCCACACCATCTGTCTCCAAATGGTTTCTCCGGTCACCTTCTCCCTCAGTAAGGCCTCCAAAGTCACTCTTGTTTGCAGGTTGTAGCTGAAACAGTTCCCATTCAGGAGCCTCCAGTAAGTGTCCTTCCTCTACACCAGTTAGCCCCAAATAAGCTGTGTTGCCCTCTTTTATACTGGGGCAGTATCTGGAGCATGCCTAGCAGAGTCTAGGGGGCAGGGCTTCTGCTGCCCATAGAATATGCTGGGCTTTTGGAGTGCGGGGTGGGGCTTGCCGATCACAAACCTTCATTGCAAATTCATCCTGAACTCTGAAAGACAAGTTGAGAAAAACATTTTCCTCTCATATTCACTATTAATGAAGGTGGTTGATTTTGCTAGTAACTGTGCTGATCAGGCAAGAAGCAGAATAGAAGTGGAATCTTCAGCCAATCCATCTGGTGCCTGAGCAAGGTTGCTGGCAGTGGTCAAAAAATATTAATAAATTCATCTTATGATTCAAAAGGAAAATAAAAGAGGAGGAAAAAGCCACAGAAGGAGCAGATATGTGCTGTGAAAATGTGAAGTTTTGAAATACCTTTACAAGTATAATATTATTTACCCTACAGGTTCTAGAGTTCTTTTCATCACCATTCATTTTCAGGTAGACAGTTTTAAACATGTTTATTTACACTTTTGTATGTATCCTCCAGCTGCTTATGCTGGCAATCTCTGGTATTAATCATACAAACCCTGGTCTTGCAATCAGCATTTTGCCTGTAGCGAATGGGACCTGAGGTTCCTTGAGGTGATAAAATCCACAGAGGCAGAGGAGGCCTGTTTATAAGCAACTTTATTCGAATAAAGGGAGCACACAGAGTGGGGGAGCCACTCAGTGAACTTAGCCAGTGTTTAGCCTAGCAGCTTTTTTATTCCCTAATACCGGCCGCAGAGTTTCCTCTCCCTTTCCCCATTGGCTAGGGTAGTTAGGAGGTACAGACTTTCCGTTCCGCCTACTTTATGTTCTCCTTAACATGTGCCCCCCCCCGTTACATACATCGCATGTTGCACAAAGCAATAATTATGCCTTCCCTGGGTGTGCAAGTAAATATTTATAAGCTTATTAAGCCTGCGTACTTTTCCTGTGGGGTCTTTTATACCTAGTTTGTTTATGGAAACTTGTGGTTTAACTGACAGACCAACTTAACAAGTTGCTTAGACTGAGAAGGGGGGGTGTTGTTTGTGGTTTGACAAAAACAGGTATTCAAGAGCAGAATTTCCTTCAATTCCCCCCTTTTCCTTTTTACAAAGTTTCTTTTTGGCAAACCCTAGATATTATAAGGCTCACTTGGTTTACGTGAGGGGTGTTATCTCGGGGGACAAGCTGAAGCCGCATGATCTGATGAGGCTTTGAATCCTTAGTAATAGCCATCACCTGCATACTTTTTACCACACGAGTGATAAGCTTATGGAGGCAAGGAATAAAGCAGGGGATACAAACAAGGCCAGCCACTACACAGAGGCCCATAAACAACATGCGCTTGAGCCAGGGGCCCCTGGGTAACCAAGAAAAGAAATCAAATTTCCACCCCTTCCACGTTTGCACTGGCACATGTGCCAGTTTTTTAATTTTCTGAGTGATTTGCTTTATCACTTTTCCATTATCATCAATGTGCAGGCAGCAACTGGAGTTATTTAATTTTCCACATACTTCTCCCTCCTCCGCTAGGAGGTAGTTCAAGACCATTTGATGTTGATAGATTGCAGTTCTCATTTGGGTTATTTGGTCAGCCAATAAATTTAGAGCCCGAGCAGTCTGGCTGGTAATGATTTTGACAACTGCTTGCAACCGGATGATTCGGTTTAAGTTATAAATTGGTTTTCGTGCTCCATGTATTGGTTTATTGGGATTCCAAGTTGCAGGGCCATAGTGCTGGATGATTCTTTCCAGGGGCCACTCATCCTTTCCCCAAGCCTGGCCACTCCCCCCAGCTAGGGAGGTTTTAACTGATCTTTTGCTCTTTCCAAGGTTATTATAAACCCTTACCCCCAACTGGTCTCCTTGAGAGTCCCCAAGTAAGAAAAACAGGGGTTTAATATACCCTATATAACAAATACCATCCCAGTTAGCCGGTAGCCACCTGTATGCCTTGTGCCCACAAATCCAGTAATGACCCTTGGCTGCCTTAGTGCCATTCGGGAAAGGACCAAACCCCTGCCAGGGGTTTTGTCCTGAACTGACAGGGAAATCAAAATAGAGAGTGGTATTTTTGCCAAGTGGGCTTACATTTACCGCTCCCTGGACAAAGCATTTGAAGGCCCCATTTGTTTTGGTGCTATTGGAGCACAAGGGATCCTTTCCATCGCTGGACCAAAAATACCAAAGTGCTGCCTTAGTTCCATTTGCATAAAACCATCCCCATAGCTCTTGGTTGTATGGTCCTTTGTATTCCCTTACCCTATTGCTTAAGCTCCCACTCACTTTGTAGGGAGATAATGTGTAAGTGCATTTGCTTTTGCCAACACTGACACCTGTTGCCACCGTTTGATTAAGACAAAGGTGACCCATCCCGGGATACTGCACGTGCCATGGAGAACCTGGAGAATCCCAGGCTGGGGACTGGACTGTTACCTCAGACCTACTACTTATCAGCCAACGGGGCTCCAGAGGATAAGCCACGCATGGCCATGCATCCCTTCCTCCTGGTCCCCCACACACCCAGCACTCAGTTAAGTTGAAGGCCTTAGCTATTGCTTCGGCCAAGGTGAAGTAGCTATTACCTCCGGGGTCTTCCAGGATAGGGGTGGAGCCCGGGGGATAATGTTACTGCTATATTTGCTAAAATCAGAGCCACTAACATTGCTTGAAAATTCTTACCCATCGGGAATTTTTTTAGGATGTTGGAGTTTTTACCACAGTTCTTTTTCCACAAACCAGAGATGCTCCTGGGACCCTGTTATTATGACTATTCTTACAACAGAAACAACCCCAAACGAATGCCAAGATTATTGTTCCCACAATAAAAAGGGTGGGGAAATAATTTTTCAGTTTCAACATTAATGTCTTCTGAGAATTATCTTTGTTTCTGTTTCCTTCTCCTTGAGCTCAGAGGTCCAGTGCTGAGGCTTCTGCACAGCTTTAGCTCGAGTGTGGTGAGTCCAACCGAGTTCTGCAGTCTTGACTGAGGTTTCAGTAGTCAACAGGACTTGGAAGGGGCTGCACCACTTAGCAGTCAGAGGAGAGTCCTTCCATTCCTTTATTAAGACCCAGTCTTCAGGCTGTATCCGGTGGACCGGAAAGTTGAGTGGTAGACGTTGAGTCAATTGAGCTTCCTGTCGAAGAGAAGTGACATGGGACAGTACTCTGGCCACATATTTGTGTATATAGTGGTCAGTTATTTCCACATTAACCTGAGGTCCAGTCTGCCCTGGGTAGGGGATTTCGAACAGGATTTCAAATGGGGATAAACCCAAACCTTTTCGGGGTTTAGCCCTTATTCTGGCTAAGGCTAAAGGCAGAAGTCGTGTCCAGGGCATCTTGGTTTCTATTACCAATTTTAGCAGATGATTTTTAATTTCCCGATTCATCCTTTCCACTTTCCCTGAACTTTGTGGGTGCCATGGGGTGTGTAGGTCCCACTGGATCCCCAGTGTGGACACCACCCCCTGTAAAACTTTCCCAGTGAAATGTGTGCCTCGGTCAGAGTCAATAGCCTTAATCATACCATATCTGGGGATTAACTGATTAGGACCAGGATATAGCGGAGGCGTCCAACCCGGGGCATTTCACTAAAGTCTATCTGGCACCGCTGGAAAGGCCTAGTGGCCCAGGGGCTTTTCCCCAGGTGGCGCTTTTTTTCATTACCTTTTTATTTACCTTTTGACATATAATACAACGGTTACAGGTTTGTTTTGCCACTGTATATATTCCAATACACCCATAATGCCTTAAAACTGGTCACACAATGCTTGTGAACCCCAATGTGTTTGCCCATGTAATATTCCTAACACTTCCTTGGCTATTTGTTTATTTAACATTGGCCTTTTATTAGGTAACTTCCAATCCCCTTTTTCTGTTTTTACGCCCCCTAACTTTTGTATTTCTGCTTGTTCTTTAGGTGTGAAAATTAGAATTTTATTAACCAGTATGGGTTTAGGTATGAGAGACTACTGCTATATGTTTGAGCTTTTGTAAAGTTTCCAATACCTGAGTAATTAGATACTCATGTACCAACTCCTTTTCCCTAGAGTAAATTAATCCCCTTTCCTGCCTGATTTTTTCAAATATATACACAACTTCAAAGGCATATCTTGAATCGGTGTAAATTGTCCCCTCCTGGTTTTATAATAACTGTAGTGCTTGTTTAAGAGCATATAGTTCACAACTTTGGGCAGACCAAGTACTAGGCAGCCTTCTTTTGTCCATTACACTATAAGTTTGTTCATCTATTACAGCATACCCACTATATTTCTTTCCATTTATACACCGGGAGGATCCATCTTTGTCCCAGAAGACTTGGATTTTGACAAGTAAAATTTTGTACATCTATTTGTAAACTCTCTAGTTCTGTCTGTCACTTGTTTTTTTAAGAATTATTTCTGAGTCAGACTGCACTTCCTGTTTTCTCACTGGGGCAGTCGGCACTGCTATAGTTCCATCTATTTCGCCTATCCTCCCTCCCGTATTGGAATCCTCCTGTACTCTCTCTCCCACAGCCCTCTGGTTGTTTCCTTCATCCTCTTCCTCGTTCCCCTGGTTCCAAGAATAAGGAGGAGGAGATAATTTAAAGGATCCCATTTTTGTCCCTGACTTTTACTAAGACACAGACTTACATTTTTTTCCCACCCACCAGGCAACACACTCAGTTTCCTCTGGGTTAAAAGGTCTCTTGTTGTTTACATATGAGTGTAAATGTTGCCAAAGTCAGTCCTTAAAAGCCTTATATTTTGGCCACCAAATGGAACTCCGTGGAATCAACGGTTTCTTAGTCCATTCAATGACACAATATTGAATCATTTTCTTTTTCTTTTTCTTTTTTTTTTTTTCTTAGTTCTACTCATATTTCTCCACTATTTAAGTATCAACCCCAAAGGACTGTCAGGGGGTATACTCGGGACGTCCTTGACATCCTTCTCCTTTTTCCTAGGCACCAAATTTCCCATTTTTCCTATATATTTGGAAGTCCAACTTCCTCTTTACTTAGGGAAATTTCCTCTTACCTGGGAGTCCAACTCCCTGTTACCTGGCAATCCAATTCCCTTTTTCCTTGGGAGTCCAACTCCCTTTTGCCTGGAAATCCAATTCCCTTTTCCCTTGGGAGTCCAACTCCCTTTTGCCTGGAAATCCAATTCCCTTTTCCCTTGGGAGTCCAACTCCCTTTTACCTGGGAATCCAATTCCCTTTTCCCTTCTTGAGATCATTTACATAAAAATTTAAAACCTGACATATGTAGACATTATCTGACCCTGTAGGGGGCCACCAAAATCCCTTATCCAGTTTATACCTTAGCCAGATAAAATAACACAAATTAGTCATGGTAGCCTTAGTAATTTCCTTGGGAATTCTCAATGAATTCCAAAACCTTAAGTCCTACCCAATGGACTATCTGGGGGAATATCAGGGCTGCAGTCCCTGTTTTTCTTATCGTCCCCTCTGGATGATTTTTCCTTTCCACATATATTTTCCATGTTCCTTACCTCTTTATCCCAAGGTCTTCCCCCGTGACCAGGTGTTGCAGTACCGTCTTATTCCCTGCCTTCAGGTGGCCCCTTGCCACCTCCTACTCGTCTGCCTCTGTCTTAGTCTCGGGTGTCCAGTCTCCATTCGGATCTCCCCGCTGTTGAAGGGGGGTCGATCGCCCAAGTGGGCGAGGCGCGCCATCGACTCCTGTTCCCCAGCGAGACGTCCGAAGGGCGGAAGGATCCCGGACGAGCCCCCAATTGTAGCGAATGGGACCTGAGGTTCCTTGAGGTGATAAAATCCACAGAGGCAGAGGAGGCCTGTTTATAAGCAACTTTATTCGAATAAAGGGAGCACACAGAGTGGGGGAGCCACTCAGTGAACTCAGCCAGTGTTTAGCCTAGCAGCTTTTTTATTCCCTAATACCGGCCGCAGAGTTTCCTCTCCCTTTCCCCATTGGCTAGGGTAGTTAGGAGGTACAGACTTTCCGTTCCGCCTACTTCATGTTCTCCTTAACATGTGCCCCCCCCCATTACATACATCGCATGTTGCACAAAGCAATAATTATGCCTCCCCTGGGTGTGCAAGTAAATATTTATAAGCTTATTAAGCCTGCGTACTTCTCCTGTGGGGTCTTTTATACCTAGTTTGTTTATGGAAACTTGTGGTTTAACTGACAGACCAACTTAACAAGTTGCTTAGACTGAGAAGGGGGGGTGTTGTTTGTGGTTTGACAAAAACAGGTATTCAAGAGCAGAATTTCCTTCATGCCTGAAAAAGGACTGTAAGTCAAAGAGTTTAGAGGAGTGAGTTGAGTACTTATCATCAGTTCATGCTCTCAAATATAAAGTCTGTTGTTTGCAAACTTGTTCCATAACCATGATTATAAAGTTCCCTCTCTTGTGGAAACTGCACTCCCATCTACCCCTTGTATGTATTCTTCTAATGGATTTGCAAATTTTAACAGAAATCTCATCACTCATTTCCTGAGACCTGACTTTTTTTCTATAATCCTCAAGGGTCAGTTCAAGGCAGTTTTAAATTTACCATAATCCAGACCATCTTCATAATACATTTGTGAATGTATACCTGTGCTGTAAATATTTTACTGCATAGTAAGAGAGCTTCTATCTCATTCTATCCAGCTCAGCCACTCTGTTTTGCAAGCATCATTTTTTGAAGGTCTTCAAGAAAGAGCTCAACTTTCAATGTCACTTTTTCAGGGATCAACATATTGCAGCTGTATATCAACTGTCAGTTTAGATCTCTATTTACCAAACTATTTGGATGGTAGCCATGCACTCTCTGTTTCCAGTTCATGTTGGCAGTGTTTCTCAAGGTGCTGGTGGTGCTGCTCCTCATGATCCACATATTATTTTTTTCTCTTGGCAAGTTGCTTTTCTTCTCCATCTCTGGTCTTCAGGGGCATCACTACTGCTGGGCACATGGGGCTCATATCCCAAATCCCAGCACAAGTGCCCCGAGTCCTGGCCCTCAGCCCCCTGCCTCTTCCAGTCTCCAGTGGGAGATCCAGGGCCCAGCTGCCCACGGTGGCTGCAGCCGCTTCCCGCCCCATCGTAGGCTGGCCCACCCGGCACTGTGGCTGCCGCTCTCTGCCCTGTCCCTGGCCAGGGATCCAGGGCCAGGCTGGTGGCAACGGGCGCCCAAGCCCGAGTCGGCCTGAGCGCAGAATTGAGGCTGGGGGCATGGCCCATGCCTAAGGGGCGGGGCTGAGGTCCATGACCCAGGTCCTTCCCTGGGGCAGCAACACCCCTGCTGGTCTTTCTTCCCATTCCTGCTTCCAGCAATCCCCTAGTGCTACTACCTACTGCTCTCTCTCAATTCCTGCCTGCTCCTTCTCCAATCACTGAGAAAACTCCATTCATCCTTACGGTCTTCCACAGTGGTCCCCTGGTCAACAACCTCTAACCTGACTGTTCTTAGTCCATTTTTCAGCCAAAAGTCTCCAATGCTCCAGCCCTCTCAGTAGTCTCCAACTGTAGACTATTTCATGTAAACAACCAGGACTTTTGAGGCATTCCCATTCTTTCCTGTTGTTGTGAACACCAGTCAGTCCCCAGTGCTCACTTTGTTACTACTGCCCAGTCCCACACTTTGCGCCCTGTAAAAAGGTGTAGATCCTTTCTGTCCTTTTTCCGTGCTAGGCCAGACAATCTTTAGTCACTGCATCAAAAGGCAGTTGAAACAAACTGTAAAGAAGCCAACTCCAGAATCAGGCTCTGCAAATGATCCTGTGCCAATTCAAACTCCAGAGTACCTCAGAGCTATGCCACTGATGGTGGCTTTCAAGTGAATGGTGTATTATAGAATCATAGATTTTAAGGTCAGAACAGACCAATATGATCATTTACTGTGGTCTCCTGTGAATGCAGGCCAAAAACCTCCCACCTACTCCTGCAGCAGATACCTAACCTATTATAGAGTCAATGAAGTCCCCAAATCATAGTTTAAAGACCTCACGATATATAGAAATTACCAACAAGTGACCCAAGTCCCCTGCTACAAGAGAAAGCAAAAGATCCCCAGGACCCCCGATAATCTGACTTAGAGAAAAATTCCTTCCTGACCTCAAATATGGTGCTCAGCTAATCCCTGAGCATGTGGGCATTACTCACCAGCCAGACATCCAAAAAAGAATTCTATGCACCAACTCAGAACCCATTCTGTCTAACAGCCCATCAGCACATTTACCACTAGCAGTCAAAGAGCAATTAGTTGCCAAATTAGGCTTTCCCATCACAGCATCCCCTCCATAATTTTATCCAGCTCAGTTTTGAAGACAGCTAGGGGTTTTTCTCCATCCCTCTGCTCCCCTTGGAAAGCTATTCCAGAACTTCACTCCTCTGGTAATTAGAAACCTACATCTGATCTCAAGTCTAAATTTCCTTATGGCCAATTTATATCCATTTGTTCTTTTGTCCACGTTGGTGATGAATTTAAATAATTTTTCTCCCTCACTTAAGGACTGCTAGAGGGCAGTAATACAGCAGACACATTTCTATGCTGGAAGTTTCAAGGGTGTCAGTATAGAAGCCAAATGTGCCAGCAGCAAAATCTCCTACATTGAGGGAAGCTGTAACTATGGAGATAAACTGGCTTTCTAGACTACTTTTAACGTGAGTACACTGAGCAGATTAGCTCTTGGTGCCAAAATGTATGTGGTTTAACACTGTGTTAAATGTGTGTTCAGTGCCTGAAATCCTGCAAAAGTTTTGTTTCTTGTTTTTGAGCATTGTGCATTTTAGACAACTATATTTAAAGCTAAAAATAACCTAGCTGGATTCAAGAAGTTAAATACCCAGAAAAAGACTAATAGTCAATTAGGATGGCTGTCTGATAGAACAGTGGTTTTCAAACTTCTTTTCATTGGAACCTAGTTGAAAAAAAATAATTTATGCCTATGATCAATTACATCTTTGAGCAATGCATCCCAGTTTTTCAGTGGCGGCAGCAGGAGGTGGTGTGACCTAGTACCTGAGTTTCTGCAACCCAGCATTGGGTCCTGACGTGTGGTTTGAAAATCACTGCTATATAAAGCAATTACAATATAAAGCACTGCTGTATAAAGCAATGTAAAAATATTTATGTAAATATTTAGCAGTCAAAATACCAAAAAAAAGGGACCTTCTTCTTTAACAATAACATTTTCCAAACCTCTTACTGTATATCAATCAAGCTACACACCAAATATGTGAAACTCTGAATTGGGTGTATAAAGCAAATAGAAAGAAATATGAGGAATAGATTATTACCAAGTCCATTTGATGAACCTCAGATCCCCAGTGTCAAGTGTCTGGTGAAGCTGGATTTTCTCCCACAAAAACTCATGTGATAAATATCTGTGTTAGCCTTTAAAAATGACACCAACCTCATTGTTTGTTTTGCTGAACTGGACTAACACGGCAACTCATTTGGAACTTTTCCTCATATAGTAAAGTTAAACTTTGCTGGTAGGAAGAACCATCAGAGATTTGACAGGACAAAAAGTACTATTTTCAGTATTCATCGTATTCTATGATAGCTGTGGTAAATATGTGTATTTTTATAAGTGGTCTTAATTTTAGGGATTCCTATGGTTACCTCATTCACTTTTCAAAATCAGTCATACATAAAGGTTTCAAGATCAGAAACAAAAGATCCATCACTAGACTTTTGATATGAAAAGAATTCATATGAGGCACTAAATATTTCTCCAGCAGCTTCCCTTAGAGGGTTATGAGAAACTGTTCATAATTTTTAAAGGGATGGTCTTTTTATTGTTCTTTCCATGGCAGTATTTGAAAAGTCTATCATCCCTTCAAGGTTTGCCATTTCATACATTTCTGTTTTCTGGCATAAACATTACTTGAAGCCTTTATCTTCTATATCAAGTATCTAGGATTATAACCATTTCCACTCAGCTGTGGAGTGATGACTGTCAGGCATTTCAGTCCAGCCAATTTCATACTGCTAATGTAAACAATATGAGTGATATCCTTTATGAAAAATGCTTCAGCTTTCTTGTCAGATGGTGTTTGTGTTGGGAGCAATCACACAGCTTAAAAACAATTAAAAGGATTATTTTAATGGGAAATACCAAGCTTTTTTTATTGCACTAAATATTTAAACCATCCCAAAGTGCTAATTAGGTGCTGACTTTTTGGAGCTGTTCCTTTGCAATTAAACATGAACAGGGTAAATGGTGAGGTGGTGAAATCTGCAGAGGATGCAAAAACTACTCAAGATAGTTAAATCAGGAACAAACTGTAAAGGGGTAAAATAGGCTCTCCCAAAGCTGACTGACTAGGCAACAAAATGGCTGATATTCAATGTTGACAAATTCACAGTAATGCATATTGGAAAACAAAATCCAAATATACATATAAAATGATGGGGGCCTAAGTTAGCTGTTACCGTTCAAGAAGGAGATCTTGGAGTCATTGTGGATAGCTGTCTGAAAGCATTCATTCAGTATTAGGCAGCAGTCAAAACAGATAACAGAATGCCAATAATCCTTAGGAAAGGGATAGACAATAAGACAAAAAATATCATCTTGCCTCTTTATAAATCCATAGTATACCCACAATGCTAAATGTAGATCTGGTCACCAACACAAAAAATATAAATGGGAATTAGAAAAGGGACTCAAAAAGTGACTAACATGAGTAGGGGTATGGAAAAGCTTCCATAATAGAGACAGAACACTTGGGCTTTTCACCTTGGAAAAGAGATGGCAAGTGGGGCTTTGACAGAGGGCTACAAGACCATGAGTGGTGGGGAAAGAGTAAATTAAGAAGTATATGTACGCTGACTCATAATGAAAAAAAGGGAGAGGGTGTCACCAAATGAAATTAATAGCCAACAGGTTTAAAACATAAAAAAAGGAAGTAGATCTTCACACAAGGCACAGTCAACCTGTGGAAAATGTTGCTGGAGAAAGTTGTGAAGGCAAGATTATAAAGGGATTCAAAGAAGAACTAGATAAGTTCATGGAGGATAGGTCCATCAATGATTATTAGCCAGGATAGGCAGGGATTTGCCAATGGGATGGAAATGGCCAATGGGATGGACCATTTGATGATTACTAGTCATTCCCTCTGGAGCAGCAGGCAATGTCCACTGTTGAACGACAGGATACTGGGCTGGGTTTTAAATGTGGTGTCTAACAAAGTGTGTACGCTTTCCTCTCATAAGCAAGAAGACAATTTTTGAAGACATGTGCTGCCACTTTTAAGCCACTGAGTTTTGTTATTTACAACTACTGTGCCTAGTGATTAAAATGAAGCATGTCAATACATGTCTTTTTTCTTTAGTGAGAAGTATCTCTATTGTATTACTCTAGAACAGTGGTTCCCAACTGTGACCTGCGGGGGGGGGGCACAAAAATGTCCCTTGGGGTCTTTGAAAGTGGCCCTCCACTCCCCTCTTGCTGGCTACAAAAGGAAGCCACTGCTTAAGGACATAGGTGGAATGCATTGCTATGGGGCCATTAGACCAAGTCAGGCTCCTTTCTTCATGCAAGGGATGAGAGATCGGTGTCCCCCTCCTCTTGGCTATAGCAGAGAACATAGCAAAGTGTTCTTCTTGGGTCTATAGATGCTGTGTCCTGCTGGAGCCAGAGGGAGGGGAGCTCTGATCTCCTGTTCCCTCTGGTTGAAAAAGGGGAGTCATTGCTTAGGGATCCAGCTGAAGCAAAGGGACTGCAGGATGCATGCAATTTCCCTTCTGTACCAGGGGAATGGGAAATTAGCATGGAGGCAGCTATATCACTGAATTCCTTCTGTCTGGCTGCAGTGCAGGGTGGTAGGAGGCTGTTAGGGGGACTTCTTGAAGAAAAGCAAGGAGCTACCATGTCTGAGGAAAAGCAAGACTCTAAAAATCAGGTCTTCCAGTTTGGCCTGCACTTAGCAGGTCACCTGCCTGTGACTTACCTGCTAAACCATGTGCTTCATTGTGTAGTGACAGTCACTCACTACACTAGTGCTTTGTCTGTGAGTTTGACACATAATTTGAGTGACCTGTAGATATAAACTCATGAATGTAAACATGAGCACAGTAGCATCAAAGCATTTACTTTAAATATGAAGTGATCTGTAGTCAATGGTAAACATGTCAATGTATTTTTTTAATGAGTTGATCGACTGGTAGCCCTTCATGGTTATTAAAATTATATTTCTGAACCTTAAGCCACAAAGGGTGGGAACCAATAATCTAACACCTTGCTATGAGTTTGGATCTGACTTGTTCTGATTTCAGTATCCTTGCACCATAGTAGCTCAAGACTATTCCTTTACCTTATCCCTGTTATTCATTCAGAAGGCTAATGAAAAGATGCTTTTCCCAGACAGTTCTCTGGCCATAACACTGTTACATTCTGGGGTGCAATCTAGATCAGTGAGTGGTTGTATTCCCATCTGCTCTATAATCCTGTGTGTTTGAAATGTCCTGCTGCTGTATCTCAACCAGAACCCCAGCAACTAGCATACAAGCATGCAGATCATACTCTGAGTGTCTGTGTGATGCACATCCCTGGATCAGCAGAGACCCTAGGGGTTTTACCTTTCCCTGAAGGACAGGGCATGCATGACTTTCTGGTTTAAACTACAATAAATGGTGGATATTCTGTTCGTCAAAGTCTTTAAATCAGAATTTGAGTGTTTCAGTAACTTTGCCAGAGGTTATGGATCTGTTACACAAGGGATAGGGTGAGGTTTTCGGGCCTGGAAAGATCAGGAGCCAGACTAGATGATCATAATGATCCCTTCTGGCTTTAAAGTCTATGAGAAAGTATGGCTCACTATTGTACCTACAGCACAATAGCCCCACTCTGGCTTTCATTAGCCTGGGTTACTGCTTGAAGAATCCCATGCACTCCCAGTCCCAAACTTTCCCCTGATTATGTGCCGTTAATGCCCAGCCCACTCAAAGAACTAATGTTTATTTGCTCCTTTAAAGAGACAAAAGCACATTATCACTTACTAACTTAACTAGGGTAAATAAACCCTTCCCTTCAAACACAGCTTTGACTTGATTTATAATAAAAATAAGAGACAATTAACAACAGGACATAGGTGAAGTGATGTCAAGTAAAAGAAATAAAAGTGGAGATAGTTACAAGTAAATAAAAGTAAAAATATACAGCTAGAAGTTTAAGAAAGATATCGACTTTGTTCAAGATGGCTTTTATCACCAATCATTCCTCTTTCTAGCCATGATTTTCTCACAGTCAGACATTCCATAGAAGTCCAAGGTGCCAGCTTGCCTCATCTTCCTAACTGAAAGATCTTTGCCCAATCCAACTGCTCACCTATAATTAATTTGCTAGAAACTTCAGCCCCTTGCCCCCTTGGTTGAAGGACCCATCATTCACAGCTTGCAATAGCTATTGTCCCTCGTGTCCCTCTTGTGACGGATGCCAGCATGGCTTCTGTCTCAACTTACCATCCTCAATGAACTTGTGTCAAGGGATAGGATGACCTCATGGTGTTCTTTCCTCCCTGATGTCTTCCCAACCTCCTGGTAATTTGAATGTAAATGGTGCTTCCACTGGTTTTGGTCAAACCTTGCTTAATTTCTTTGGAGACATGTAAATAGCTGTGACATTTCCTCCTGCCTGGGACTGACTTGTTTTTCCCATTGTCTTGTCTCAGACTCCCCTGCTTGTTAGCTTTGTTTCCCCAGTATGTATATGGATCTTCACTCTCTCTTCACAGAGTGATCAGGAACAGTCAGCATGGATTCACCAAAGGCAAATCGTGCCTGACCAACCTGACTGCCTTCTATGATGAGATGACTGGATATGTGGATGCGCAAATAGTTGTTGATGTAATATACCTCAACTTTAGCAAAGTTTTGATATGGTTTCCCATAGCACTCTTGTCAGCAATTTAAGGAAGTATATTTTGGGTGGATGGATCATAAGGTGGATAGAAAGCTGGCTAGATCATTGGGCTCAGTGGGTAGGTATCAAAGCCTCAATGTCCAGTTGGCAACGAGTAATGAGTGGAGTGCCCCAGGGGTCGGTCCTGGGACTGATTCTGTTCAATATCTTCATTAATGATCTGGATGATGAGAAAGATTTCACGCTCAGTAAATTTGTGGATGACACCAAGATGGGGGGAATGGTAGAGATGCTAGAGGGCAGGGATAGAATTCAGGAAGACCTAAACAAACTGGAGAATTGAGCCAAATGAAATCTCATGACGTTCAACAAAGACAAATCCCATCTACTGCTATGGGCTGGGGAGCTATCGGCTAAGGAGCAGCACTGTACAAAAGGACCTGGGAGTTAGGGTAGCTGTGAAGCTGGATATGAGTCAACAATGTGCTTTTGTTGCCAAAAAGGCCAGTCGCATACTAGGCTGCATCAGTAGGAATGTTGCCAGCAGATTGAGGTATGTGATTATTCCCCTCTATTTGGCACTGGTGACACCACATCTGGAACAGTGTGCCCAGTTTTGGGGTCTGCACTACAGAAAGGATGTTGACAAATTAGGAAAAGTCCAACGGAGGGAAACAAAAATGATTATGGGGTTGAGACACATGACTTAGGAGGAGAGACTGAAGGAACTAGGCTCATTTAGTCTGCGGAAGAGAAGACTGAGGGGGGATTTGATAGCAACCTTCAACTACTCGAAGGACTGCTCCAGGGAGGAGGGAGCTAGGCTGTTCTCAGTAGTAACAGAGGACAGAACAAGGAGCAATGATTTCCAGTTGCAGCTGGGGCAGTCGAGGTTGGATATTAGGGAAAACTTTCTCACTTGGAGAGTGGTGAAGCACTGGAATGGCTTACCTAGGGAGGTGGCGGAATCTCTATGCTGGAAACATTTTAGGCCCAGTTAGACAAAACCCTGGCTGAGATGATTTAGTTAGAGTGCTCCTGCTTTTAGCGGGGGATTGAACCAGCTGACCTCATTAGGTCCCTTCCAATCCCATGATTCTGCCTGAATACCAGGCTGTCCACAGAAGCAAACACATTCCTTTGTCTAGAGCAGATCTATTTACCAATTTGCCCTGAGATACCTTGGTAAAACACGTTTTAGTCATAATTCCAACATATATTGATAGCTCTTAATACACAGACCATACATACATCACACAAGAATATTAATAATCAGCGAATTATTAGTTTTTCAGTGATATCTTATGACATCTTTTATCTACAGATTATAACCATTGTGAGTTGGGGTATGCTAAATAGGTCAGGCCAGTTGAAACATGATACGAGTGAGAAGCTTGCTCTCCGATGCTCTTTGGGTCATAGACAGCCCTCTTTGCATCCCTCCACTGCCTCTCGTTTGGCTATCATATCAAGCATATGTGTCTTCTCTTTCAAGCAAAAAAACCAAAAAAAAACCCCAACAAGGAGTCATGTGGCACTTAAAAACTAACAGATTTATGCCACATGACTCCTTGTTTTTTTGCTGGACTAGACTAATACGGCTATCCCTTTGGAAATTCTCTTTCAAGACCCTTCATAACATCTTAACTGTACCTAATAGCTCTCAGTCATTCACTATCAAGTTGTAGAGTTCTGCCTCCAATTGGCTAGTGATAACAGCTTCCATCACACATCTGTTAAATTTCCATGTCTTTGCCCATGTTCCCACTCACACTTAGGAGAAGCTCTCCATAAATATCTACAAAACGAACATATTATTCACCTTCAAAACTCATATTCTGCTATGGCCAGGTTGCTAGTAGGCTAAGCCCACCACTCATTATTCCCAACTAGTGGGGTCTCATTTCATTGTACTCTCTTGTATGTCTATATCAATATGTTGCCTCATTTTTTAGAGATAGATCATAATGTCTTTGAGGCAAGAAGTGTCTTTTTCTATTGTGTTTGTACAGCTTCTAGTACAAGTGGGTCCTGGTCCATGACTAAAATGCCTAGATGCTATGGTAATACAAACCATAATAAAAAACTCAGCATTCAAAATATTTCTTGAGAAGGGGGAGGGGAGATGAAGTGAATGAAGGGCATAAGCCTGTTTGGCATCTTTTATTTTTCAAGGAGTACCATATTAGCAATCAAGACCAAAAAAAAAAAGGGCAGGAACAACCAGTGCCAAGTGCTGTTTGTTAAGGGAAAGAATGGGATTTTTTTGCCGACATCCTTTCTTTTATCCATTCAGTTTTTAATGCATTGCAGTAGTAAACAGAAGCCAAAATCTATGCTACATTCTTGCTTCTTTTATTTTACAGACTATTTTTCCTTTTCTGAAAGCTTAGCATCAGGGCTGCAGAAATATATTTTAATCTTTGAAGACTCTTTGTAAGCATGGGACCTCATAAAGCCTTTCTGCAGAAACTTAATTATGGCATGCTTATGGCTCATGTTACAGCAACAGTCCCTTAAAATTTAGGATTTTCTCCCAGAAAAACAAGCAAGGAGTCCTGTGGCACTTTCAAAGACCAATATATTTATTATTTTAGTCTTTAAAAGTGCCATAGGACTCTTTCCTTTTTCACTGAACTGGCCTAACACAGCTACCTCTTTGGAATCTCCCAGAACAGTTACTTTTTTCCAGTATATATTTTTAGTCTAATAAGGTGTTATGTCCGGATCTTATCATTATACTACCAAATAAAGAAGAAATCTTTTTATGGGGTCAGAATTTTTTCTAAAGTGAGAGAAAATGTGGTAGAAAGTCTTTCAAATCCTGAGTAAATTCCATAAAGATAACAAATGGGGGAGGTGGAGGGAGGGGGATGATGAAGTTCACGTCGTCTTCTATTGGTGTGAAAATATGGTGAAAAGCATTTCCCCAAGGTATTATATAATGATAAAGATTTTATTGATTCAAAACCTTGTCATTTTTATCCTTGCAACTATAAACAATCTGTAAGTGCAGTCGTTGCTTTGCAAAGAATGTCATGTCAGCAAAAGTGCAGCTATGAGACATCTCCTGACACAGAGAAGCTCAGTATTTGTAAATGTCTACAGGCATTTCATGGAGTCATAATGCAGCTATGATTACACTGACCTAAGTATATATTTATGTAGGCAATATATAAAAGGTACATCAATCAGCTGCATACTAGATAGAACGTTGTATGTGTTCACTACCAACTTGATTCACATTTTCTGAGCTTCCAGGTCACATATACTAAGGAGAGTTGTTGCAATGGGTGTGAGACTTGAGACATGTGTGCTGAGCCAGTGGTCACAACAGGTGGTCAGACATAGTGGGTAAAGACAGAGCAAAAATCAGGGGGTCAGAGCCAGAATCAGAAACCAGGGATCAAACAAAAGCCAGGTCCAATGCAGTAGCCGGTCATGAAGTGTCCCAACTGTTAGCACAATTTCTGGTGCCTCCCTCAGGCTAAGTAGTATAGACAGGGCTTTGGTAAGACCAGTTGTCATCCCCGCTTAGTACCTATGTAGACACTTGTTTTTGTGAGGGACAAGAGTTCTGCTAGCTCCTCGCTTCCAATAATTCTTGTTGAGCAGTTTACTAGTGGCCAGGGTGTAGGGCCTGCCTGGAAACTGTGGGTTTTTACACTGGCAAAGAAACAGCTCTCGATCTTTCTTTCTCTTGCAATAGATCATTTCCTACACTACAGAGACAGCAAATTTAGGAAACTTAAATATAGTAAAAATAAACATATAGTAAAAACAAAGTACCAAGAACCAAAAATACATCATTGCCCCAAAATTGAAAAACTTCAGCTTGATTTCCTTATTGTCTCAATATTGATGTCAATGCCCTTCAAAGTCACAGTCATTTACTCTCATTTTTTACTATTTTAAATATGGCGAACTTGACTCAGTAGCCTTATGCAGTCAAAACCTTCATAGATGTTTGATTGTCATTGCTAGTTTTTCCTAAATTAGGACTACAGTATTAGTTCCTAACAATTCTGAACTGATTTAAGTGTAGGGTTAAATTATACCCTTGCTTATATTAGTTCACTGGGGAAGGAGGGCAGCTGAGCAGAGAAATCTGTTCACAAAGTTGCTGGGTAGCTTGGCTCAAGATGGTGGGAATGACAAGAGAACGTAAGTGGATGTAGTGTGGCATGTTGTACGGCTACTTTTTAAAAAGCTCCACAAGGAGCTTTCTAGCATTTGCTGCAAACTACAGCAGATTGGGGACACACAGGGAGTCTGACCAACAGATTATACCCACTTGAAAGTACAATGCAGGAGGCTGGATGTTACATAGATACCCAACATAGCACAATTTGGAGGCAGTAGAATTGTATTTGTATAGGGCTGGGGAAGAGGAGGAGACACCTTCTGTCCTCTTCTTCCACTGGCATAGCTAGCGGACAGATTTTCTACACAGGCTAATTGTGTTGAATTTTAGAGGACCTATCACTATAGCAGCTGAATCACTATCAACATTTAGAAAAAAATATACTACCTACAAAGAGCTTAAAAATGAAAGTCCTTTTCTTTGGAATAAACCCAAGTACAATTGAAAACCAATAACACCCTAATGAACAAATCCCAAGGAAGAGACATTGCACCAAATAAAAGCATCTTCTAAAATGCTCTGGTTAACAATATACTTGGGGTCTGGTGGATTTCCAAAGGCAGCAAATTCTACACGCTGGTGCCCTCATATGATAAATCCCTATCACAGGTCCTGGAGTATTTTAAATCACAGAACATGCAGCAACAGCCTCCTAATTTTAACTGCTACGAGGGTGAGACAAACAAGGACTCCTGTGATACTTTTAAAGACTAACAAATTTATTTATCACATGAGCATTCATGGGAAAAAGTCCCACTGCATCAGAGTGGGATTTTACCCACAAAAGTTCATGTGATAAACAAGTTTATTAGTCTTTAAAAGTACCATGTGATTCCTCGTGTGTGTGTGTGTGTGTGTGTGTGTGTGTGTGTGTGTGTGTGTGTGTGTGTGTGTGTGTGTGTGTGTGTGTGTGTGTGTTCTGAATGAGACTAACACAGCTACCTCTCTGGAATCTGAGGTAAAAGATACTCTTGGGCACAATAACTGTCCTAGGCTATTCAAAGTTTTAAGGATGATCATCAGCCCAAGGAATTACCTGGTAATTAGTAGAGACCCCAGTGCAAAGATCTGAGCACAAGTGCTACAAGTGCACAGAAGCATGTCCCACTTAATTGAATGCTGAAGTTTTCAGTTGAATTCAGAGAATTTCTTATAGAGGTGTGCACAACTATTCCACATGAACTATAGGTGGTCACAGCCTCCCAGCCAACTAGAGATTATGAACTCACTATAGGCCACAGTTCCAGGAGTTATGATGGACACCGCAAGACTCTAAAATCATAAAACATTTAACCAAAAGTTTTGGCACTATTCATCTTCTGTACACGCTACCCTCATGTATAGCACAATGTTGTGCAGAATAATACAATGGGATTATCAGATTTTACAGACATTTCCTTTCTTGAATTTTGGTTCAACTCTAAGTGCAAAACCTCTTTGCACCTACCTGCAGTATAGCAAGTCTTGCAACTACGAACAGTGTGACATCAGCATATTGGGAACCTTTGGATGGTAATTCATCTCTGCTACAAAGATACATAGCTAGTTGTTCTTAACCAACAGGCAATATATTTAAAAAATGATGAGAATATGCAAAGAGCCTGGTTTCTAAAAGCTGCATGTTCTCTGTCTCAGTTTAATTTTTAATGTTATGAGTGTAAAACATCCAAGAAAAAGATGCAATTTTTTTTTACATAATAAGAGATGGAACATTTGTGATATCACAGATACCAGTGGTGATGCTACTTATGTTCTCTATATAACAAATATAAATGTGCATTAATGGATCTGAGTCCAATACCATCTAGCCTAGTGACTGATTCTGGCAAATACAATTTGATTCACTATGGCTATGTTCACACACAGGAGGTTATTTTGATACAAGTTGTTTCAAAACAACTTGTATCGAAATAAGGCGTTATGAACAGTTTGTTAATTCGAATTAAGGATAAAAGCTCAAAGCGAAATAGCAGGTTCAGACAACAGTTATTTCAAAACGAGTCACTGTTGTTTCGAAACAACATGTTCAGACAGCATTGTTTTGAAACAATCATTTCGAAACAACGTTGTTTCGTCCCCACATGGGGTTTAAGTTGTTTCGAAACAACGGCTTTGTTTCGAAACAACAGAAGAACCCGTTGTTTCGAAACAATGGTGCGTTGTGTGAACATGGCCTTTCTTATTTCGAAACAACTTCTGTTGTCTCGAAATAAGACTGCTGTGTGAACACACCCTATATGACATTAAGAAAAAGAAGTCTTAGCTAATTGTGCAATCATGCAGCTAAAAGAATGACACCTTGCTAACCACATGCATACACTTTATTCCCTGAAGCATGATGAGCTTTAATTGACCATATCATTAGTTTACTGTAAGGAGGATACTAACATATGTTTTTTATAGTGATACAATTATCATTATGATTCAAACCCTGTGAGTCTGAATTAGACTGTCTAGAAAACAAGAATTCCATTTCACACCAAAAAAAAAGTTTTTTGAAATTGTTATTTTGCACTGCATCAGAACAAAACCACAATCTTTTGATTTTTTAATTACAAAATAACAGTGGGACAGGACATGCACCCCAGAATAGCTAATATCCCATTGCTTAGGGCAGAGTAGAGATTTACTCAGCATCTCTCTCACAGGACATGTCCACCCTGTTTCCTCCATTGAGCAGGGATCAGGAGTTTGTACCCCTGTGGCTAAATCCTCCTGACTGACTACTTGTATCCTCAGGATGGCAAGGGCTGTAAATTCTAGTGGCCTGAGCTGGCTGCCTTTCTTCATGGAACTGTGACCCAATGATCAGAGTTAATATGGCTCCCACAGTAACCAGGCTGGGTGGCCTAATGACCAAAGTAAATACAGAGCCCTCAGTCACAGGGCTGTGTGGCCTAATGTCTTGAGAAAGATGGGTCATCTGTTATGAAGAGAAAGGACCCCCCACAAATGTGGGATCTTAAGGGGGGGTGGAAATCCTGCATCTCGAGTTGAAGTATAATACTTTGTATGTAACTTTTACTTAACAGCTTAGGAAAACAGCTTAGCATTACAGCAGAACAGCAATTTGTCAGGACAATAGGATCACAATTTAGGTAGTACAGGACACAAGGCAACTATTGACATTGATAAAAAAAGCAAAACATCAGACACACACTCATGCATCCAATCTATATTTACTTCCTTAAATTAGTTAAGGGTGGCCTGCCCAAAGACAGTTTAGGTGAGGAGGCTTGATGGGGTGAGGAAGCTCTGGTGTGCAACAATACCAGCTATTCTTGATGATGGTGTCTTCCTCTCCTTCTAATTTAGGGTTCGGTTCTTTTATTTATTAATTGCGGGACCGATGCCCTTCTGACTCCTCCACAGGGGTGTTTTTTGGGCCATGTCATCTCACTCCACCATCCTTATTTGTAGATTATTGACAGTTTCTTACCTCCTCTTTTCTGCCCTGCGTTTCAGCCAAGTTGATATCATTTATTCTATTCTTGTGCTTTGGCCCAGATGGCATTTCTTATCATACAAACCCCCATTCTTTCCAGTGTTTTGCATGTGTCAATACCCTGGCCCATAGATATATCTTAAGTGATTGGTTAAGAAACACTGGCTTTGTTCCAGGGATGGTTTCATTTACAATCACAAAGCATTTATCTAAGTCAACAGGAGTCACCTGCTGTAGCTATAGGCATGGGGACATCTACGGCCTCGTGAACATAGGGCTTACCTATAAGATTTCCCTTAAGAGTTTAACTGCAAGATGTTCCCTGACGAAACCATGGACATTTCCAAAGAAGCAAGTGTCAATCTCAGGGCATTAGCATAGCAGCGCAGATGTTTTCCCATAGCCTCCTGGGCATCTTCGCTTGGGGCAGGAGCAATGTTCCCTCTAACTACTCATAGACTGTGTGCGCAAACAATTTCTTTGTGTGTGCAAAAACATTTCTTTGTGAGCACCAATATTAGCACTATTGAATTTTTTTGTGCGCACTTTATTTTGTTGCATGCGCAGGTTTCATGAGCTGTTTGCACGCACACACACGCACAGTTTAGAGGGAACAGTGTGCTGGAGCCATGGCGATACAGTCATTGGGGGCAGGACTCCTGAGCACAGGACATCTCCTTTGTAATGATTTTCATTATAGCAGGGGATTTTCTGAATTGGAACAATATAAAAGGAGAGTGAGAGGTAGGACATCTGCCAAAGGCAATTAATTATAGAGCCATTTGTTTAGGCAAAACTAAAAAGAGGAACTTAGCTGCTAGTTACACTTAAACACATATTATAATGGAATGAAATTTTCCTTGCCATCCTCCATCTGCCCCATCCCCACAGCTAGCTGTTCCAGCTTTAGCATGAAGGCCTCCAACCAGGCCCAGTCTGATACCCTGAACATAACAAACACCAGGCAGAGGGCGAAGTAGGCCCTACTACTCCACCAGGTCCTAGCCCAGGACCCTATCTGCGGTGGGTGTATTCAACACTGGATCAGCAGAGATCCAGCAAAAACTCACTTATCAAACTCCTGGTTCTATAACCAGATCAATATTTAGCTCCACTGAGCTACTTCCTACCTGTGTCATGATCCATCAGTCTCTGCGGTTGTCAGCTGGCACAAGTCCTAATGACTCCATTGCCTCCTGGGCTTCCCTTGGTAACTGGGTAACGACCTGGGTCTTGGCACACCTGACTTCTAGGGTCTGGGGCTCCAGCAGCTCCTGAGCAGGAGCTTGCAATATGCATCCTTCCTCCTCAGCTGTCTTATCTGTGACACAGATGCTGGTTCTTTGTACAATTTCATTTTCACAACATGTATGTAAGACCTGTTTTCTAAAGCCAGGATGGGAGCAAATGGATTATAGCCAAACTCCTTTGGCAGAAACTCTGCCTGGTTCCAAAGCCAGCTCTCTTTCACTTATTCTTTCCAAGAATCTATAAGCCCTTCATTGACTCTTAATCTTTATCATATTTGAAAGAACTGCTTAGTGGTAGCTTAACATACAGGCCATATCTTCTCTGGAAAAGTATATGTGTACTTAACTAGCTGGCTTACTTGGAGTAAAAAGTGAGTGAATATAAGGCACAATTTACTTTGACCCAGGGAAATTGTGAGCTGGCATTTCTCTGTTCAAGTAGGTTGGACCAAATAACTGAGTAGCTAGAAAAAATTAAAATGTGCCAGATGGAATTAAAGTAGCTTTGTGTATATTGGTGTCTTGCTAGCTACCTGAGCTGCCACAGCAACCCAGCTCATTTGTTGCTATAGCAATAGAATTAGACTATTCTGGGATAGGTCAGTCAGTCTTCACTGGATTTCAGGGCCAGTTCAATAAAGAGACCTTTTCATGGGTTTGCTCCCTCTATGTTTCATGCTGATTTCTTCCTGAATATAAGCAATTCCAGTGCTTCAGTATAAACAAACAGGATCTAATGAAAATGAAATCAAGACATGTCTTATGAGGACTTCAGATCTATAGGTTTCTCAAATAGGACTGACAGATTGGCTGAAGGCATAGATCAGCTATAGAAAGCCAAAAATGAAAATTTTACTAATCAGCAACTACAAATCTGACAGACAGATGTGGAAACCTAGAAATAAAATGCCCTATTCAGACTAGGAAAACATATTACAAAGGTGACCAATACCCTGACTATCATAGAACGAAAAGTATTCCAATAAATAGAAAAGAAACAAAGATTTCCTGAATTTGACACTTGCTACCAGTGTAGAGAATGAGACAATTTTTCCCATTCTGAAAGCTCTTCTTCCAACGAATGCCCTGCAGTTTGACACAGAGGAATCATTTACCGTTCCCCCAAAATACCACGTATAATTAATATTTGAAAAGCTCCAGAAAGATTTAAGAAATTAATTTCACATAAGGGATATGAACATGTCAACAATAAATTAATTTCTCATACATAAAAATTAACAGATGAAATAATAAATTAATTTTCTGACATGTCAGCACATTTTATGTAGAATCAGGAAGTTAGGGAGTGAGTCTGTTTTTAAATGCATATAAGTAATATTTTCATAAGCATTTAAGTGACTTAGGAGCCTTAGGGTAAAATGTTCAAAAATGACTTTATGCACTTAGAAGTTCACAAGACCTAGGTATGATTGTAAGATGGCTAGTTAACAGAATCGTTCCTGCCGCTGCTTGTCTAAGATTGCCTCCTCCTAGCCTGCTAAAAACAAAGCCACTCCCAGTCAAGCAATGATTTCTGTATTCAAAGTTGCGACTTACAGGGGAAAAAAATCTATAAATTTTTCTGAAATAGATCATATATCCTGACACAGGCATAGAGGAGTGCAGCAAACAGCAAGGCAGTGCCTCTCTTGCTCTCCAGTTACACATACTCTACTTCCTGCATTCACACAGATGATCGAAGAGGTGACATAGATTGAGTAGAGATTCATTACTTCAGACAAGGAAAGGCTGGGGATCACAAAGGATTAAGAAATACTGCCTCAGGAATAAAACACAATGCAATCCCACCAGACCAGAACAGAGGAAGCCAAGCAGCATATTGAAGATCATCATCATCATGAGAGCAGAGTTAAAACACAACCAGGCATTTTCCTTTCTCTCTACAGTTAAAAAGAATTGATTCTGCAATATGTTGACCCTAGGCAGCTCACACTGGAGCAACAACCTAATTTCTCAAGAGCTGAAAGAAAATACTCAGCCTACAATCAGCTGCATGACAATTGAGAGGGTTAAAATACTCTGCATAAGGAGAGTTGCTCCGCAGTCAAGATGCTCAGTGGAATTCACTGACTTTTCAACTGGCAAAGGCAAATGAAGGGGAGACACTGAGAATAAAGAGCTATAAAAGTCGGACAGATTTTCTGATTTTCCTCCCACTGATTCAGCTTTCAGAAGAGAATGATATTGAGCGTCAAGCAAACAAACAAACCCTGTTGAGCACATTTCAAATCAATAATAATATTACTCAATGTTTGGAAACTGAATAGCCTAATATAAAGAAAAATATTTTAAGTAATCGTAGAGTGCTATATTTTCGTTGCCTTCATGCAAAAATTACACATCACCACAAAAAGTCCCAGGAATAAAAAACTAACCTCAAAACAGGACAATACTGCCTACAACACATTCTGCTGATGCTGACTCCAGAATAGAATATATTTTTATTCAGAAAACTATCCAATCAACCAGGGTTCAGTCAGTTCTGTTAGAGTCTCAAGAGAAAGTGAGCATGGTCAGCTCTTCCTTCTATAGTTTATTTGTGTGATATTGGATGTACCAATAAGTGATTGCCTCTGGAACAAATAGGCCTGGTCTAACGCCAGTCTTCCTAGTGATTTCAATGAGCTCTGAACCCAACTCTGTATCCTGAATAAATTTATCTGAAAATTCAACTCTGGAAAAGGACTGCTAAGAAATAAATTCTATTTCCACTGAAGACAATGGTCATTTCAGGGACTTTATTACATATTTCTGAAAAACATTGCTGGAATATACGCAAGGCCATATAGGCAATGCTGCCATGTCTAACTATGGAATAATTCTCAAACTGGAGAAAAGCAATCATGATCTTGCCGAATGAAGGCACAAATTTAATTAAATGTACCTTTTAGATAATAAATAATATGCTGTTAATAGTACTGCTAGTCAAAAATTTTCCGATGTGAATATTTTGAAACATTGGATAATTCTTCACTGCCATGGAAAATGTTACTTGAAATTTCATTAGGAAAAAAGATTTTTTTACATGATCAAAATGTTCCATCCTGAGATTTTCAAAAGAAAATTTCAACTTTTTTCTTTGGAAATGAATTGGTTTCAAAATTTTATATTATTAAAAATGTAAAAAATGCAAATATCAAAATTGGAATATAATATTTTAATTTTTATCAGAATTAACTATTTCAATTGACTTCAGACAATGTTTTTTGGAAATTTCATTCATGATGTTCCAAAATTTTTGGTTTGTTGCAACTCAGAACTGCTGAAATCATGGAATTTCTTATGAAACAGAAATTCAGCTCCCCTCAGAGGATTAGGTATTAATGATATAACTAAAAATGATTAATTTTACAACTGGTTTTTAGTTCATGATCTTTAACACATCACTTTTTCTGCACAAATTATGAATCCAAGGTAAAGTCTGATTAAGACACTATATGAAGCAGAACATGGCTCATGCATATTTTTTACCATGATATGTCAAATGAAAAAATGTGGGGAGCCAGCTTACATCAGTCCTTTATGCATTTTCAGAATTTTTACTTGAACTGGCTATGCAGGATAGAACTGCTACTCATTTCTCTGCACAATATTATATATTCTTCTGATGTTTAATTTGATATGTGTATCACAGAATTCTAAAATACTGACTATCTCCAGACTTTTCAGCATCTTTTGTACCCAAAGTTATTTGCCTCCTTGTTGCAACTAGTCTGTTATGATATAAATTCATATGTTTTTCTTCCCTATTTTTTTTTTAAATCTTCACACTTTCATGTATTCAGATTGGCTTTCTCTCTGATAGTCCATGTAGGATGATAAAACCATAGGCATCAACATAGCTGCTCTGCTGTGCACAGTTTTTCTTTACAAGGAACTGTAAGTGCATTTCATAGTTTCCAAACCTGTGATCTACTGCTTCACCACAACTACTCCAAAAATTTCCCATGCTGAGTTTACTCAGCAAAAGAGCCTTTATGAAGAGTCTTACAGAACTTGTTCTTAAAGTGCATATGCAAATGCCTGAGCTTCTAGATCTATTCAAAGCTTTCTCTTTCTTTGTTTTCCCATCATGTAAACTATTCTTTTACAGGTTAATGCTTTCCTCTGCTTTCATGTCATTCTAAAAATCTGAATTTTCTTCATAGTGTTGCACAAATTAAATTCTGCAGTTTTTTTCCCATTAAATGAAGAGAATTTTGGTTTCTATAGGAGACATAATGATGACAGTGATAGAAAAAAAAATCCTCTGTTTACCACAGAATAGCTATGGGCCTGAACAACAGAAATATAAGGTTTCCTCCCTTGACATATCCATGTCATGCATGATTTTGAGGAATCACTTCCTTACGCTGATTTAGAGAGGTCTCTTCTAGGGGTTATGAGATATATATGCCACTGTGTCCTTTCTACCCTTTGTAACACTACTGACAATTCCTCCAAAGAAACCAGTTCTTGTCTTCATGGATTTTGTGTTATGGACACTTTTCCACTAGGAATACAAATGACTCAACCAATTTTTATATACGGAACCCATCTTATAGATGTTGTCTCTCACTGGCTGTCATAACTTGCAGTACTGTACTCTATTACATTAAAGATATTTAATGTAATAATCCTGGTTTGGCTGTAATAGGAACATTACATTATTATTTCTTATTTATAACCCTCATATTTTCCCCTCATTTCTTTGCTCCTGCAAATCTATTAGTCTGGCTTACCTCCCCTAGCCCTTATTTCTGAATAATTAGTGAGATCTTTACAGGTTTATCACATTTCCCTCTTATTATTGATGACTGAACATTTAAGTAGCAAATTCCATTGCTGTTTTTTTTTCTGTTTTGAAAAATTGCATTGTCACAAAAGCACCTTTATTCACTGTGATGACTTTTTATTATAGTCCAAAAGAAATGGCCAAAAAGAAATAAAAAGAGAAATGAAGTTACTTTGAAATTTTACAGCTCCTGATAGTACAATTGGTCTAAAACACCTACTTGTATTACTTTTTCTTTTCATTGCAGAACCACCTCACTTTTTATGAACTATATTTACTAACCTTTCCATACTTTCCTTCAGCTACAGTTAAAATCACTAATCTTAACACAGGACAGTAGGACAGCTGACAATTCTCCACTCAGCACTCCCATCAATCAGAAGGATCAATCTCTTCTGGAAGCCTCTGAAGTCCTACCTTTATCAGATAAAAATGAACAGCTGCTGGCACCAATCATTTCTTTCCTGTTGATAATTTCATATAAAGGGCCATTTGAAATTACAGAGACACCTGAGAATCCTGCAAGCTTCAACAGATGAGTACCGTTTTACAAGCTGCAAAAGAGGAAAGAAACATCAGTACAGTAATCCATGGTAGATGAGCCACTAGTGTCTCTTGCCAAAGACATTTGCCTTCCAGCTGAGGATCATGTCTTCCCTAAAGATCAGCTAGATCACAGAGTAAAATGTTAATTGAGGAAAATCTTTGTAGCTTAAGCAGTAATTGAAGCTTGCATGTCTGCTGCTACATCTCTCGTGGAGGCAGCCTTTACTGGTTCTAAAGACTTCCAGTCAACTAAGAACAAAAATGTTATATCAGTGTGAAGAAAGATTTTGCTTGCTGTAGTCCTTTTATCAGATGCATGCCTTGACACTATCAAGTTCTCTGCAAGATCCATTGCTTTAAATATACAAAGTAGAGTAGACAATTTCAACTACCAATACTAATATACAAGGCACAAAAATTGTACTAAGCAACTGCTCAATGGGAAGTTCAAATGAGGTCACGCTATGGAGAACTCCCCCACCCCCAACATTAGAGAGGCAGGTTCACCATCTCATAAAATAAATTACACTCTCCAATTCCATTGTATCAAATGCAAATACGAAAGAGAGAAAAGGATGTTTCCCTCTAGGGGAATAGTGGCTAGGGGAGGGGGAATAGCAAAATGGATAATAGGGGTGATCAATCTAGGGTACACCCAAAACGTGGAACAAACACATCTCAGCAAGCTGTTAGTCCATAGGGGGCCAAGCCAGTCCTGTAAACAAAAGACAAAAGATGAGGACCTTCCTCCCTCATATAACAGCCTGCATGACTTTTAGTCTCCTCTCTTTTGCTCAGATTTCTGTTTAAATAGCTCAGACCTACGTTAAGGTAGGAGCCATTGTAGATTACGCCCAAGCTCTTTTGGCTGGTTATAGGCTCCAACTTGTCCCTTTAAGAGGTAGTACACACCTTCACAATCCCACATCATCCTGTGTAGTGAAAAGAGAAGCAATGAAGAATGTAGGAGCTCATTTCTTGGACACTGACACCAAGGGAAATGTTCTGAAAGATCAACAGGCTACAGGTATCTACTCAAGGAATAACAAGCTTCCCATAGTTCTGTATGTCTGACAGTTTGACTGGTTGCTCAGATGAGGCTAGTTGAGGAGTGAGCTGCTAGCCTCTTATACTACCAATTCCAAAAGGGAGATCCTATGATATCAGTATATGGTTCTTATGTGATTACAGAACAGGACTGTGGGTCAGGTGGCCTGGCATCTAGATCAGGATCTATTAACACTGGGCAAGCACCTGGAGGTATGGGGTGTAATTTCCAGCACAGGTAGACAGATTTAAGCCGACTCAGAATTCCAAAGTGGGTCTTGTGGCACAGGTGCTGGCTTACCCTGCAGCTTAGATCCAGAGGGTCAGATGGGCTTATACTTCGGCAACTAACCTGAGACATTGCAGTACTGCAAAGACCACCATCCTGTTTTTAGCATGCTAGATCAGACTGAGCTGTCAAGTCACACTGGGTATGTTTACCCTGGAGGCTCTGTTAAGTCAACCTACCTTAAAAGTTAAACTTGTTAAGTCGACTTAGAGAGTCCACATTGAAAACTCCTGTTGACAGCCTGCGTCCACACTGTCAGGTGCTAGGTCAATGGAGGATTGGTGCGTTGTGCATAGCTGCCCCACACTGTACTGGAGAAGTGCACCCTTCTCCTCTGGGACAGAGCCTGGAGGCCAATTAAGTCAACTTAAGGACTTTCCCCATCTACATTGGCTTAAGCTGAATTAGTAAGGTTGACTTAAGCATTAAGTCAATTTAAGAGGTGATATCATTAAGTTGACTTAAGGAAGTGCTTAAGTCAACTTTAGAAAAGCCCTGTGTGGGCACAGGAGTCTGTAGGTCAACTTAACCTTCCTTAAATCAACCTAAGGCTCCAGTGTAGATGTACCCACTGGGATTCACATCTCACAGCTTCAGAGCAGACATATCCTTAGCTTCCAATCTTGAAAACTAGAAATGATGATGTCTGTCAAGACAGATGTTTGTCAAGGTAATGTAGAAGTGTACAGCATTATTATTTTATTATTGGAATTTCATAAATAACTTCACAAAAATAATTTATCTAATGGATTTAGCCTCTTCTCCTGCTCATGGAAACTGTTAGTGCCTCATTTGTATCTATTATTTCAGTTTATTCAAATCCAATCAGTATTTTCAAAAATGTATTATTCTGTAAATTGCTCACAAACATTTCAATGTAAATACAAAGTACAAAGATTAGCGCTGTGGGGTTTTTTATTTATTTAGATTTACACACACTTGCTAAAAACACCACTCGACCCTATATTCAGAATTAATACTTGGTCATAACAAAATGTAGCAGTACACTATAAATAGTTATGCCTGTATTAGAAAAGTCAGGTTGTATTGTTTCTGCTCCCCAACTAGATGAGTGCCCCTGAATTTCCCGTACACAAATATAAGGTTTCTTTTCTGAATTTTAGCCTTTTTTAAAATTAAAGGAAAAATCCATCCTGTCATGAATGTTCTGTCTCTTAAAAGGACACATCCACCATTACTTCTAGTGATGCAGACCTGTCTCTCTGCCAACATACCATACCTCAATGAACCTGGATTATTTCGAGCACCAGAGAAGACCTAGGAGTGGTAGAGTATGTGTAGAATTTGTCTCTCAGTGCACCATTTGTCATCTCATGAGTAAGGCTTTTGAAAAAGTCATTCTGGGAAAACTGGGAGTGGGGATGTAATGCTTCCCTGTGATGGGACCCTAAATGTCCACTACACAAACCTCCACTATGCTGCCATAAGAGTATGAAATTCCTTTATTAAGAGATGAGGTGGATGAATTTGTTGATTAAAATTACTAGCAAAACGCAGATTTTGTAACACAAATATTTTGCGAATGCATGTCAATGCTGCCAATTTGGTTAAAATTTGCTAAACTTCCCAATTTGCTAAAATATTGCTAAAATTTACTAAACATATCCTTGAAAACTAAAAATGTAATTTTTTGTCAGCACAAACTCTGTTAATCCCAAAGTAATATTTTTTTAATGAAGTTTCAAGTCACCAAAGTGTTAGGTTTTGGTTCAAACATTTAAAGATTTGTGCTGCTGACAGCAAACTGAAAAATCCCTTACATGTCCTGCTCTATTTAGGGGTGATGGAGCTGTCCTTTCTACAGATTAGTCGTGTATCAGTAGCAGAAACAAGCCTCATTGAAGATGCCCATTGTGTTAGTTCTGGTACTAATACATATTCTTGAATTAATCCATGTCCCCAAGTGCATATAAGTTAAGGCAGGGGTTCCCAAACTGGTTGCTCTATGGGGGACATGCAGACGAAATTGTGTATTGAAAGATTTTATTGATTATTTTACTTAGTGCATTGCCATAATAGGTTATTCAGACAAAGCTTTAAAGCTTCATGGGAACTTGTTATATAAAATGCAATGAATTTACTTCAAGATATATCAAAAAGAACACAGATACACAGAGATGCTGGTGTACTGTGCCCTTCCCACCCCCCATTACCGTACAGCATGGGTTTAATTGCCCAGAGATTTTCCATTCTAACAGAACTTAGAACTTAATCAGATTTTTTTTTAAGTTCTATACATCACACTATAGCTATTTCTGTATGTACAGTAAAATATGGATAGATGGTTCAGGACAGGTAGTGTTAAGAGGAACACACAAAGTATCAGTGGTGAGAAGACCATGGTTACCCAGGCAGCTGGTAGATCTAGAAGGGTGGGTATGCAATAAGAAAAGTTTGGAAACCTCTGATCTAAGGATATTTCAACATCACTCAATAATGCAACTTGTACAGGCATCCTCAAGCTAGGGGGCAGTGGCATGGTTTAGTGTCCTAGAAAGAACCCTGTTCAAGACTCTACGTCCATACTCAGGAGATAACTCATGTTGCTGTTGTGGCTACTTTGCTACAGTTACTTGAGCTATCTTTGATCTAGCCGGTATGTCTACACAAGTTGCAATTACATGACCTGTCTGCAGTGCGGACATACCCTAAGATGACAAAGGAAAAGCTATTTTTCCAATTCTAGAGAGATGGGATATGCAGAAGGTAGGTGACCTGCCCAATGTCTGAAAGCCTGTGACAGAGTCAAAAACTGAACTGATATCTGAGCTCACTTCAGTGCCTATCCTTCCCATCTGCTTTATAGAGAAGATAATTAAAAATTAAGGAAGCATTTCCCCTTTTTATTCACAGTGCACTTTCTCATCTGTATCTTACTTTTCACATTGTTATTAAAGCAAATTTTGCACCAGGGGAAGGGCAGTGGAGGGGACTGTCTCTGGCTGTGCCTCTGTAAGATGACACACTGAAAAACTTGGATAGATTCTTTGTGCTACTGTAATTCTGAAGTATTACTCAGTGGGAAATCACTCAGAACTACAACTGCCTATTTCTGTGCTATAAAGTTAAGGCAAGTTGTCTCTTCACATGTCAGTAAGATCTCCAAGCTCTTACTGAAGTTGAGAAAGTCAACATCCATGCAAAGAAGATGTTTATGGGAACTGGCCTCTCTTCGGCCTAAGTCCTTTTCTCCTGTAGGCTCAGTTGACAATTTTATCTTTGTGCAATATCTCTGTATGTTTACATTTAAAAAAAATCTTTTCAAAGACTTAATAGTTTATTAGCACAGGCTCCTTTTTTTTACAAATGTCTCCAAACCATTTGATAGCATCTTTCTCAGACTTTTTTTAGTTCGCAGAAGGCTGCCTCTGCAACTTTGAAAAAACAAACACACAGCCTTCCCTTTGTCAATAACGAACATTCTCCTGTCCTGAATGTCCTATAAAACTTTTTTTGATTCCTCCAGTAAAATACACAGTTCTCTCTTTCCTTAATAGACTCTATTTGCTGCTCTCCCAAGGCATAAACTGTCTAACAAACTAAAGGCAGATCCTGGCAACATCTCATTTGCTGCAATAACAGGAACAGTGACATGATTTACATACTTAACAGCAACATTATGAAGCAAAGGAATGAGCCTGTCATTCATAACACTTACTAGCCTGGATAAAAAGGTATACAAGAGTGTCTCTAAACTGCAGGAGAAGCTTTTACCTCCATGAAAGGTTGTCAGGCTTTTGATGTTCTAATGAAATGCTTATCTTTCCTGAAAGAACTATTGAAGTAAAGGCTCTTCATGAAAGAAAATTGACCATTGCAAGCTTTGGCAATTTAGTTGTTTTTAACCAAAAACAGACTATATTAAGAAATATTTAAAATGTGATTGAATTTAATTGTGCAATAGCTACTTGTCAAATTCTGTGGTAACATAAAATGGGCTGTTCCAACAGGCAGAAAAACAGAGTATTTCCATCACCAGGATGGAATTATTATTTCACACAGTGCTTTATATCATTCATGAGTTTCTCCCAAACCAGAAAATCCAACTCAGACCATGACATTTATGCCATAAAATTAAATATTTGCAACTCATTTCAAACTTTACTATTTAAATATAATCAAAAATAGTTGGAAAACAGAAAATCCACTATTAGTCATTGAAAGTGTTGTTTTGTCAGAACAGGTCATATGGCGTTTGTAAAGGGCTCATTGGAGTGTACTTAGAGTGAGTATACAGTAAGTCTCTTCAAGTGTTTTTTATCAATATCATTTTTCATTAAGATGCCCACTTCTCATCTCTTCAAACTTTTTAAAGATGTTCTGGTTAATGCACTTTCTGACCTACAGTGAGGTCTCCATATACTGAATGTGCAATCTGTCTTGTGGAGAAAAAAGTACACTACTAATTTCTGCAAAACGTTAAGTGCTATCACTCACCGCATCTTAGGGTATTACTTGAGAACTAAATCTGGCCCTTGACTCTTCCAAGTAGCAAATCTGTTTGGCATTGTGAATTGTGCACCACATCAAGGTAAAAAAGAAACCAAACATGGGAAAGAGTAAAGAGTATGAGAACACTTTTCATTCTTCTCCAATGAGCCATTTAAATCCAACTATCTGCATTAAAGTACCAGTCATGAACCCTCTCCCTCCATCCTCCTTGGCTCTGCATCATGGGATTTATTCAGATCTAATCTTCAGAAACAGTGTGACCAAACTCTGAAGAGGGCTGGCTGGAAGAAGGACCTTTACCTGCTAATGTGTGTAGTCCTACTGAGCAGTTCGGTGCGTTACACCCATAGACCTCATCCATTACTCCTATTCCACCCCATGCTTGACACAGGACTCAATATAAGTCACCAGTGTGCCAATTTGGCATCCTATATCCTTGAACTAAAATTTTGCTCTGAAATTATAAGAGGGAAAGTTTTCTGTGCTATTGAAATTTGCTTACCCATAAGATGGTGTGACTTCCTACATAACTCAATGAAATGGAAACTAGTGAAACACACTTTCATCATCAGACTTGCTACACAGTATGTACTTAGATGGCATAATCCAGCCTGAATATTTCATAGAAATAAGATGCCTTAGATGTAATACAGTACTTCGCACTGTCAATGACCTGGGCATCTATTTCCTCAACTTTCCCTGGGCGGTTCAGGGAATCTCTCTAGAAAATAATCATACTACTCGTGAAGTACGACATCATAAAATGTGATCAACGTTACCAACAAAGTATTACAGAAAAAATATCTGGGTTATTATTTTATAAAATCATGCAACATGAATTTCATTTAGCTTTTACTTCTGAATTTGCTTAAGATACATGCTATCCTACTTCATCAGCTTCAGGACTGTAGGATGTTCTGAATTATCAGTATGCACTGAGAAATAAGGAAAAAAAACCCAGTCTATTAGTAAATTGCTTTTTACTTTAGGCTTTTCGCTTGAAAAACAGAATCTGTTTAACCCTAGCTTGCATGAAAAAAACAGTTTTTCAGCCACAGGATGACATAGCTCATGTCTCAATCCTAATCTAATAACAAATACTTCAATATTATGCTTTTTGTGTTGTAAAAAACCTCGTAACCATTCTACAACTCTATAATCAATGTTCTTACTTTCAGGCAATGCAGTATATCCATTTACTTCTTCGATTATAAACTAAGATAATGGATGTTAATATTCGTGTCAGCAATTTAAAATAGCCTAGATATGATGATGAATAGCACTTCAACAGCAGTGCAAATGACTTCATGTGTTTTTGCCCAAATTTATTGAAACTTTGAGAGTATGTGATGAACCTGACCCCTCAGTTTTTCTATTTTCTTTATATTAGTCTCTTTTCAGTTTCTCAGATGCTACTGAAAGTTCTACTTTTTGAAAGATTTTAAATCAGACGAGAGGTCTGCATTCAGTTTTCTTCTCTTTTTAACCATCTCTTCTAAAATCATATTTTTTCCATCAGTCTGTTTCAACTGTAATTACTCTCATTTTAGAACCAGGCAGAAAACACTTTTTCCGTCCTCTGGGGGGGGGGGAAAAAAGCCACCACTCATCCTGGATTATTTCCTCAGGGAATCCCTTATTCCCTGATTTAAGTCCCCCCATTTACACTGGCTTTTGATCTGTGATACTGGGTGTTCCACCCAGAGCCATAACACAGCGTTTTGCCACCTGGGGCACGTTCTGATTGGAATGTGCCCCTTCCCATTAGCAGTGCTTAGAGCCAGCGCCACAAAGCCACCCTTTTAGTGGAGTGGCTCTATTGAGCCACTCCAGGCCGCCCGGGGCTTTGCCCTATGGGTGCTGTCATAGTTAACGGTTCTGGTTCCACCTATGGCTGGGTATAACCAATCCAACCACTCCCACCTCACATGGAGCTGGCCCAAGATGTTTGCCCTAGATCAAGTTAAAGAGACACACTTTCATCTCTAGAAGATTCTAGTTCAGTTTCCATCGCTATGAAAGTAGCCTCCACAGAACCAGGGGCTTACCCGTAATTAGAACTACTGGGGGAGGAAAATGCAATCAATTGGCCAGTGCGTGTTACAATGTCCCAGTCTATGCCTGATCCACAGAGGATGAGAGTCTATGACAGGTCTTGCCTTCAGAGCTTGACTCCTTAGCTTCAGCTGTACAGACTGCTTCCTGCTCTGGCTATCCTTTGTGGAGTCTCTAATGATTAGCCAAGATGATGGCCATCACACAGACCACCAACAAATTCCTGCTTTCAATGGGTAATATAAGAAACCATGTTTATGTAGCACACTAAATCTAAATTACGTGGCAAGGTCTTCACTGCCATTAATGAAAGAAACAGTGGAATGGATTTTGTATTATCATGGCAAGTGCTGTACCTGTTTTGTGATGTGCCACCACTGGGGATAGAAGGAGATTGGCTAATTAACTTTTCTGCATAGCCTATACTAATCCAAAAAAAAAAAAAAAAAAAGAGAGAGCTCCAGATGTGAAGGCAGTGTTTTGAGGTATAGGGACAGCTGAACATATAAAACTTAGGTGGGGAATTGGGGGTGTCAGTTTTGAGGTTAAAGATGGTGGAGATGATAGAAATGGGAGATTTTGAGGATGCTGAAATTATCTATAGAGACCAGGGTAAGAAGAAAATATGAAAAAAAGCACCCGGCCAAATAAAACTCCCGCCTAATTTATTCTAGCCCCAAGCTGTCACTGATATGCAGCTTGAATCAGGGACATGGCTGAACCCCCTTACACTTGTGGCTTGTGCTGACTTCCAAATATGTTTCTGAACCTGTTACCATCTAACATGACAGCAGGAGTTGTACACATTCAAATCAGTCACTCATGCAACCACAATATAGCTAAGAGACTATTAGTAACCCCACAGATTGAAAGCTCTTTACTGCCCAGGAATGTGCCTTGAGATATTATTCTTCGAATTTATTATTTCAAATTAGGAGTCCAGGGAAGACTCTCTAATTCAGAATAAGGTACAAATTGCTCTTTCAAAGAAGAGAGTCTTCACTAGACTCTCTAATATGAAAGAGTGGAAGGCAGGTAAAAGAATAGGGCCATTATTTTGAAATAATTCTATTTCGTGGCTTAGAATGGCTTATTTCAAAATAATTTTGATTTAAGCACTAATTTGAAATAAAAGCAGATTTCATTATTTCAAAATAGCACTTTGTTGTTTCAAAATAAAGACAAGCTTAATTCGAAATAACAAAATGCACGGATAGGAAAAAAGTTATTTCAAAATGAGCCTCCTTATTTCAAAATAACTTCTAAGTGTAGACATAGCCTGTGAGAAAATCATACACCAGGTTTTACTAATCAAAACAGATCACCTAAACACTCCACTCAAAACAGACTGATTAAAATAAAAGAAACAAATTTATGAACTTCAGAAAAATAGATTTTAAGTAGTTATAAATTACAGGTTTAAGAGTTTAGAAAAAGTTACCCAAGAAATAAAAATAAGAATTCAATCTAAAGTCTAAGAGGATTTGACTCTAGAAATGTCTCACTAGAGACATGGTACCAGCAAGCTTGCAGCTCTTTCATTCACAGGCTAACTTTACCTTGTAGTTTGCTCTCCCCCTTCCCCCATTTAAAAGTCTTTGGTCTTTTAGGCATTTCTTAAGATGTTGAGCTATGGGGGAGTAAAGACAAGTCTTGACATCTCTCCTTTTCTTTTTTAGTCTTTTTCAGCCTTGTGGACCAGTGTGTGCTTGTGATCTGAGATTGCCACCCTTACTGGTCAATCATTATTATTGTGTGTGCATTCCTCCCCGTGTGAAGTCTTCATTGTAAACAATTCCTCTAGTGGAATCCACCCTTCAATGGGTGAGAGACAGTCATTAATGCTGTCTGGCCACTCCCCTGTTATGCTTGAAAAGCTGTTTGTTGCATGACACATGTTTCAATAGTTGTTTACGGGTTGTCACATTTTCTAATAGCATTTTTGGAAAAGTTTTATAACTTCGCATATTATGGTCTCACTAGGATGACCTTATCTCCCAAAGCAAAAATGGAACACTGTACAGAGCTCACATGAGCAGCAACTTTCCCCCTCTTTGTGTGGGGCAATCCCAGCCACTCCCACCCTATATGGAGCTGGCCCAAGATGTTTGTCCAGGCCTTCCTCTCCCCACCACGAAATGTGGCTATGTCTACGCTTAGAAAATTAATTCAAAATAGTTATTTTGAAATAACTACTTCAACTTTAATTCAAAGTAATTATTTTGAATTAGCGCTACTTTGAATTTATTATTTCAAATTAGGAGTCCAGCGAAGACTCTCTAATTCAGAATAAGGTACAAATTGCTCTTTCAAAGAAGAGAGTCTTCACTAGACTCTAGGTGCCTGGCCTCACTGTTTCCTGCTCATAACTCCTCTCCAACATTGCTTAAAAACAGAGCTTAAAAAGGGGATTTTCCAGGGAAAAAAATGGGACATTTGGTCACTCTAGGCTGTACATACACTCCAACAAAATGTTAATGTTCAGCAGATCGAGACTTCTAAAGTAATACTACACAAATTATACCTTTTACAGAATATATCACAGTTATATGACACTGGTGAATATGGATTTCTGATGTGTTCCTTTCAGACATAGTATGTCACAGGCTAAAATTATTTTTAGGAGAGCAGGGTAAGAGACAAATCTGAAAAATAGTATACAGCCAAATATAACTCTAGCCTAATTTATTCCAGCTCCTGGCAAAGTCACAGGGTCTAGGGAGTCAGGACCAAGAAAGTGGATGACTGGACTCTCCTCAATGCATTACTGACTTCTAAGAAAGCATACAGGGCTGCTAAACAATGTATATTCTACCCATACACATTCATTCTGATTCTTCCTTCCTTTTTTTGTTAGTTTGTTGTATATTGAATATCAAGCCTTGGGAGGCAGACCTCTCCTTGCTCACAAAGAGCCACCCTGACTTTAAGCAGATGCTCACCAGCAGCTACACATCATGCAGCAGAAACATTGAGGTAAGCACATATGCCTGCAACAGATCTCATTGTCAACTCTGCCCACATATCTGCTCAAATGACACCATCATAGGACCTAATCAAACCAGCTACTTCACCAGAGGCTCCTTCTCCCACTATAACCCAATGTGACATGTGACATCTTGTGCCAACAATGCCCTTCTGTCTTACGTGTTGAACAAACTGAACTGTCTCTGCTCAAAGAATAAATGGACACAAATCAGGTAGCAGGAATGGGAACATTCAAAAACAAATGGGAGAAAACTTTAACCTCCCTACACATTCTATGAAAGACATGACAGTTACAATGTTTCAATACAGAAACTTCCAATCAAAACTTCAAAGGGAAACTGCAGAATTTAAATTCATAGGCAAATTTGACACCATTACCTTGGGTCTGAATAGAGAATTGGACTTCATCAGTCATTATAAAAGGTGCTTCCTCCTTCTTTTAAACTACCCTACCTTCTTAGCCACTATTGCACACTGTTTGAATCCAAAAAGCTTCCTGGGTTTGCTGAAAAAATTCTGAATTGACCTTGTGATTTACCCTTCTCTGCATTTACACTGGCCCTTTCATACTGTAGCCTCCATTTCAGGTATCTGATGAAGTGGGATTCTGCCTCACAAAAGCTCATGCAATAAATAAATTTGTTGGTCTTTAAAAGTTCTGCAGGACTCGTTTGTTTTGCTGACATAGACTAGCACAGCTCCCCCATCTGCAACTTGTTTAATATTAGTTTCTCCTACTTTAACCATAAAATTTCATACAAAATAGAAAAGTAATATAATCATTTTTCTTTGCTTTGTAATTTGACAACACAATTATGTTCCAGGTCTGAAAACCTGGTATTTTATATATAGTTTCCTTTTTAGAATAAGCTGGATACAGTTTCCATGGTTCATTAAAAATGTTTTATTATTAAAATATATTTCTGCAGTAAAATAAGATCTACTCTTTCTTGGATAGTTAGAACACAGGTTGTCAGTATCTGAAGGTAAAGTAGTTTGGTTGCTGCTTTTGAAATGGGTAGTGAGTAGTTTTATCTCATCTTGTATTTGGGAGGAGCAATAAAAACCTGAGTTAATGATGAAGAAATCTTCCCTTTAATCTTTTTGCTTATTAACATGCTACCACCAAGTTATTGGTCCTTGGATAACTACAAACATTGCATTTCTACATCCCTTATTTTTAAGCCGTACCTTTAACGTTTAGTAATAGATGTGGCTGGAAAGTTTCCACTGAAACTGTTTTGGTTCAGTCTTTGCCTAAGCAAATTAATTCCAAGTCGTTCATTACACTCTTTCCAAAAAAGCCACAATTGAATGCCTATAGCCCAACAACTGAGAATACATTCCTTAATAAGCCAGTGTGCTTGAATAATGGGGAAATACATGTAAGTGAAGAAAAAAATGCATTTTAAATCTTGATGGAAAATCTTTTTCTCTCTCTGACAAAGATCAGGATGTGTGTGGGTATGCCTAGTGGCTAGAGCAGGAGTCAGTAGTCAGGAATAGGAGACTAGGATCAGCACTCCTGAAATCAGAAGTCAGGAATCTGAGCCACAGGTTAAAGCCAGGTTATCTTTAATGAGATAATGAGGGAGAAGGACTGGAATACAGCTTGGAATAAGAAAGTGCAGGAACTATCATATCTGTGGGCAAATGCTTTGAGCAACCGTCCAATTGATGCTGGGCTTAAGTGATGGTCTGCTGACTCTTCTCACCAACCAGGCAGTATAGCCAATCAGGTCTCCTGCTTTCCAAGGCTGTTTATCTGGAATATAAGCTTCCCAGTTCACCAGATACTGAAGTTTTCCTATAACTTAATGAGAGCTGAGGATTCAGTGGACAAAGTACTTCTGTCTATGGACTGTTATAGGCTCTTGATGTGGGGCTTTAGAACTGAGATGAGGAAGATGGGGTGGATCTTCAAGAACCCAGGCAGCTGAACTGGATGGCCACTGGATTTACCTGTTCTCTAATCTTGAAAGGGGCTGTGGTATTATTAGTCTTGTTTGACAGGTGGGAGCTTGATGTAAGGGTCTGCACAGAAATGTACACTTTTAGTTTTGATGGCCAGATTGGAAGTAGCCTCATAGCCTCAATCCACATGGTATTTATAGACTTTGATGGACTATAAATGTTCCTTGAGCTGCCATTGTACCCATTGTAGGTAGGAGACCAAATCTGTGACAGCCAGTACTGCTGAATTTACAGGTAAATCTGGGTGGATGTGAAAGCCTTGGTTTCCAACAACAACAAAAAGAGGTATGTTGAGCTGGAGAGAGAGTTCGAATTGTGTTGGATGCTTTCTGGTCATCACCATGATACTGGCAGATGAGTGTTGGCAGGGGCTGCTAAGGAGAGAGGAAGGGCACCATCCCAGCATGGACCTCCTCTCAAGAGTGATGGGTCTCCATCCCCACTTCACAGAATTCTGAGGAGCAAGTGGGTTTTAACCCATCACTTATAGGTTCTGCATATAGATTCTTCAAATGCCATGTGACCATTAATTTTTTCCTAATATTAATTTTCCATGTATTCACTGTATTAGTCAAAGTGTTGTTATATGATTAGATATGAAAGGCAAAAATGCTGATGCATTAATGAATGGCACAAGAAGTGACCTATAAGCCAATACATTGACTGATTCACACTGAAAATATTTGTGCACTTTTCATTTACAATTTATCCTTGCCCTTTTTCCTTTGCCTTTTCTCCAAAACATATACTGGGTACTTAACACCAAGACACCAGCCTCCCTAACCCTCTTGATATAAATTTATGTTTTGTACCAAAATAAGAAGTCATTTATATCCCCATTGGCAGATGCAAACATTTTGCATAAAGTATAAAACAGCGTTTCTAAAAGCAAAGATATATCTAATAATTCTATTTCAAGTAAGCTACGAATGTATTTTTATGGTAAACTTGATGGACTTTGGAGCTGAGTACAGTATGATAAGCTCTGAAGGCAGCTGTGATTCAATGTCTTATTGATACAAGGTAAATGCAAAAGGAATTATTCTGAACACTGGGTTAAAAGAATGAAGTTCTATTTTTCAGCTTCATATACAGTTAAACATTAAAGCTTGGCTGCAAGGATCAGCAGAGAATATTAGTACATAGAGTCCTTACTCAAGCCTTTCCACATGCTAACAACACTGAATTTGTTCTGCTTCTTAATAGCATGATCTTTCCAGCCCTTTTGTCACTACAAGAGGGAGAGACAGAATGAAGCATAATGTTTTAAAAGCTTTGTGTAAGACATTTTGCTTTAAAAGAAAGTTTCTGAAATGTATAACAAATACAGAATTAATGTTTTTGTTTGTTTTTAAGAAGAATAATCTCCCTACATTGGGCTGAGTCTGCAGGTCCTCCAGAGTTCTCACTCAGAGCCATTGATTATAATGCACTGCAGTCAGCCCCTTATATTAAAAAAATTCAAAGTCTGAACTCTAAAAATCATGAGATATTAAAACTTATTAATTTGGAGTTCTTTGTTTGCTTTTTTAAATGAGGTTTTAGATTTCATATTTTTAAGCTCCTCTGTAATTAGGAAGTTATCTTTTTTTTTTAATACTGTAAAATGAATTCGAGTCTCATGTAGTCATCTGACAACTGGAGCTGAGGCTTTAAGAATAAGTTATATATTTTGCAAGACTCACAATAAAATAAAGAATTGGCAACAATATTAATGAGAGTTTCCCTGAATAAAACCAAAGTAAAAACTCAGCATTTTGCACAGTGCTATTGAATTAAATGCACAAGATTATACAAATAATGGTCTGTAATGCTTACTAAGAAAAAAGAATATCCATATAGAGTACTAAAATAGCCTAATGCTAGAGCTGGTCAAAAATTTGCTATATAAAATACTGTTTTGGATAGAAAATTGGCTTTGATTAAACAACACATTTGTCTATGAAAAGAATCTCTGCTTTCCCAGGGGTTAAAATATAATTTGGTGGGCCTCAGAACACTCCTAATCAGGTGGGCTCCCCTTCCCACATGGGTGGGCCTCCATCCCACACCCCAGCTCCTGCACCCCCAAAAGCCTTCCCCCAACCCCAGCTACTTCCCCCAATATCCATTCTCATCCCCAAAATCCACCACAGCCCCCGATTCCCACCCCCAGCACTCACTCCTCTGTCCCCAAAATCCACCCCCTGCCCCCAGTACACTCGCCCAGCTTGGGTGCCCCTAATACCCCTCCCCAATGTGAGCCGAGCGACCCAGCACTCACCAGCAGCGCGCTGGCCAGGAAACTGCAGCATGTGCATGCGCAGGGGAGCCTGCCCCCTCCCCTGCCTGCTGGAATGCAGGGGAATGCCGTTCCAGGGTCTGCTATTTATACGGGTGCAGCGTTTGGGCCCCTAAAAATAGAAAATGGTGCTGGAATGCTGCATTCTGGGACCTACTATTTTTCAATGCTGAACCCCATAATGCAGCATACCAGCACCATTTTCTATTTTTAAGGGGGGCCAGAACACTGAGCCCCTAAAAATAACAGGCCCTGAAATGGTGTTCCGGGCCGTTCTGGTCCACTTTGACCCCCATGCTTATCATAGAACACTAAGACTTCACCCACAAAAGAATGCATACCTGAAAACCAAACAGATTTTTGCTTTTAAACAGAGTCCAGAAGTTTCTTGTGAAAACCTAAAATATTTCAAGGGAGAAGTGGACCCATCCAGGTGTCCCTCCCTAGGCAGTTTAGTTGTCAGCACATGCTGCCCTGTCTAAAGCAGTGGTCGTCTATGTTCCCTCTAAGCTGTGCACATGTGCGTGCGCACACAGATCATGAACACTGCATGCACAACAAAATAAAGCGTGCACAAAAAAATTCAACAGTGCTAATATTTTTTAACGTCTACTTATCTTTTTACTTAGTGGTCACACTCACTGGAGTGCGCACAAATGTGGACACTGGTGCCAAAAATTTGCACAGAATAAATTTTTTATGCACATGGCCTACGAAAAATTAGAGGGAACACTGGTGGTTGTCAAACTTTTTTCCTGGGGACCCAGCTCTGGGCCCCTCTGCTATGCTGTAACCCACCCAATCAGCACTGTCTGGCAGGAGAGTGAGGGGCAGGCACCCCACCAAGAAGCCACGCTGTTCAGCTGGGGAGCAAGGGCAGCCGCACCCCCCACCTGGGACCAGCCCCAGCTAGAAGCAGACAGAGGGCCAGCCGTCCCCCAACCCTGAGGTGCATCATGGGTTCCATGAGCTGGTCCCTTCAGGGCTGCAACCCAGTTCTGGGTGGCAACCCGTATTTGATGAACACTAGTCAAAAGGATCAAACCAAGCCTTAGATATTGAGAGGACACCCTTCCCTCACTAGCTTCAATGGGAAGTGGGATTTTCTCCCACAAAAGCTCATATGATAAATAAATTTGTTAGTCTTTAAAAGTGCCACAAGACTCCTTGTTTGTTTAGCTTCAGTGAGGTCCTTTACAGATGCAGTGCTCTGTGCCAGTGTAGGACTACAATGTTAAATGATTTCCTACCACATGCAAACACACTGGGCAAAAGATCAGGTTTTAAAATAACCAGCAGGAGAGAAAGGCATTTAAAGATGTTTTGGATATTAGCTCATACTTCCACTTTAAAAAAGACTTCGTTCTTAATAGTCCCTCTGATTCTGTAGTTGTAACGTAAGCAAAAGTCCTGTTGTGCCATGCAGGGCACAGGAAGAATATAGGGATTGCAGGGAAAGACAAGACAAACATAGACCTTTTAATCCATAACTGAGTTATTGCCAACCAGCAGAGAGGAAAAGGAGTTTGAATTTTTTGTTTCTTGCTGATTTATAAGGAATCCCAGCATGATCATTTTTAGGAGGTTCTACTTATTTTTACATTAGAAATTCAGTTATTTTTAATCCAATTTTCCCTAGGAAAAGAAATGTCTAGGGAAGTAGATGGAATATGAATTCACAAATATTTAGAATCTGAAGCAAACAACCAAGGAGGAAAGCATTAGTTGTCAGAATAAAAAACAAAACAAAACAAAACAAAAAAACCCCCTGGGTTTTGGCTTTGTTAACATTATTTATTTTGAGTGCTTTGCAGGCATCTGGAGAAAAGGATCTCTTTGTTGATGAATCAACTGCTTTCAATTAAAATCTAAGAAAATACCCATTCCTGTTCTCTATTTCCCTAAGGGTCATCTAGTAAAGACAGGAGAGACAACATTTGTCATTCCATGTATTTCTTAGGTAAAAATACAAGCTAAATGTAAACAAACAACCCCTTCCCCTCTCCATTACTTCTCTGATCATTTTATACATCTTCCAGAACCAAAAGAGGGCACACATACACATCATTTTCTTTTGCAATTCACCTGTAAGCAGATTTTAGCTACTGTTAAGCTAGAAGAACCAATGTTCTAAACAAGCATAGCAAATCCTATTTATGTCAGTTTTCAGATGAAAATCAATACACACAGCAAAAATATCTGCTTTTACCTTCTGTGGCCTTTGTTCTCTGCATAACATTATTTCAGTACATGCTGCCATTTCATTATATAAAGCAGGAACTGAAAGACAAGCATCCTGACAAGAAGGCACCAGAACTAAACTGAAGGACTTCTACACATTGGGGTGCAGATTCTCCACTGAGGTCTGGCTCTGATGGCAAAGATTAGTCATTAACTTGGCAGATTGGGGCATCTGATGCTACAGATCGACTCCTGAGTGGCAGAACTACCATAGTGAATCTATGCCATCTTTCTCCCATTTCCTGTGGAAAAGGAGTAGAGTTAAGTGGTTCTACTCCTCATGGCCAAAGTAATTCCTTGGAGCCACAAAAATCTTGTTGTAAGTTAGAGCTGCTTTTTGAGGTATTCTGCTGCAGTGGTTTCAAAGCATGGGTTGGGACCCAGTATTGGGTCACAGACCCTCAGGTACTGGGTTGTGACACCCCCTGCTGCCATTAACAAAAGATTGGAATGTGCTGTTCAAAGATGTAATTGTTGGGCTGCTGGCATATATGATCTTTTTTTAATTACGTCCTGAGAAAAAATGTTTGAAAACCACTGTTCTACTGCATGCAGGGTTCAGACTGTTCTCTGACCTGACCTGGGCTTTAAGGCTTATGTCTACATCAGAAAGCTTAGTTCAGACATCCTGTCCAAGCTAAGCAGTTCCAAGTTAGTTCAAACTAACCGTGAGTTAGTTCGGACTAACTGCAGCTTTTTAGTTTGAACTTGCCGTGCTGACTAGTTTGAACTAAAAGTTAGCTTGAATTAGAAAGCGCAGTTAGTTCAAGCTAACCACTTAGTTCGAACTTTTTAAGTTCGAATTAAGACTTCTACATCACGCTATTTTGAGCTAAAGTTCAAACTAAACACTAAATTTGAGTTCGAACTAGGAAATCTCTTAGCTTGAACTAGGCAAAGCCTAGTGTAGACGCGAACTAATTAGTCCCGACTAAGCAGGCTAATTGGCTAGTGCAGACATAGCCTAAGTAACCTTGCCCTTGCCATCTATGGCCCTGTACTGAGACAAACTGTTACAGACTACAGAATCTGGCTGGAGGTGTAATGATCTTGAGGGTTTATTAAAGACCATACTACTGAATGAGTAAGGAATAGAACTTTAATCATACAGACAGGTATCCAGGTGTGCACCTGGGAGCAGCCATGTTAGATCTTCTCTGGGGCACATCTCCCGCTTCACACAACACTAGCCCATGCCAGCGAGTGTCTCTAGATTCACAACCTTCTACAAGTATATCACAACAGGAGGGCTTGATTGATGGGCATAGCCAGCCTCCATTTTCTGGCTGGGCCCCTGGCTCTCCAGGGTGGACCCAGCCAGGCCTACTTCTGGTCATGTGACCAGAAGCTTCCTGACAACTGGAGCATCAGGCACAAGAGGGAGGGAGAAAGTTTGTCCAGGACTGAAGCTTCATGGGCAAAGAGCAGTCCACCCCTGCCTGTCTGCCCATAGTCCCAGCACTCACAGCCACCCATTGCTGGCTCATCTGCAGCTGCAGCAGCAAAGCTCGTGCTGCTGTTGGGTGCTCCAGCAGGTGGGTGTGGGTGGGTCTGCTGGCTAAGTAGGTGGGCGTGGGCCCACCTGGGCCCATCCAGGCCCATCCATAGCTATTCCCCTGGCTTGATTCTTCTTTTTATCCTCTACTCATTTATACTTCTGCAACACAGGTGCAAAATATTATCATTCTGAGTTGGTAACATTTTATTTCCACTTTGCATAGGTGTAAAGAATTGAAGAATCAGGCCCTAGATAAACATGCTCGTAAATGTGATGCAATCCAGTTGCAGTCAATGTGTACTGAAATATATATTATCATGACTCTCCATTCCCAGAGCTATTTTTAGTTTGCTCACTGCCCTGCATCTAGTTGTTCCCATTTACAAGTCTAAATGTGATAAATCAGAGCACTTTGAATGTGAGCTACTATGTGCAGTTTTGTTAGCATGAGGAAATAGCATCCTTCTGTACAGTTCTCTTGCTTCAGAGGACAGCCATTTTTATTTTACCATTTTCCTGCATCATTTATGTCAGCTATCTTGTCTGACGCCTATGCCTATGACAGGGAGCATTTTTTGAAAAAAAGCCTTTGCCGTGTCCCCCCATGGCTTTTTTCAAAAAAGGTATCTTGAAAAAGGTTTTTTTTCAATATTAAACCAGGTTTAACGTTCATGAAAAAGAGCTCCAGTATTTCAAGATACAGGAACACTTTTTTAAAAAGCTAAACCTGCCAACTTTTTCAAAATAAAAAGCCTTTTTTCAAGATAGCTTTTTTGAAAAAAGCCATCATGGGGCACAGCAAAGGCTTTTTTCCGAAAAATCCTCCCTATCTCATCCATTGACTTTCTTTTTTTTTTGAGAAAGAAAGTCTGGTGTAGACTTGCTTTTTCAAAGTAAAAAAAGCCACAGTATTTGAGGACAATGGACTGTTGTTCTGAAATACTATTTTTGAAAAAGTTTTTTTGAGACAATTATTTTGAAATACTTATCCCGAAAAATGTTTTTTCAAAAATGCCGGGCAATGTAGACATACCCAATGACTTTTTGGTAAGGTAGGATTGTATATAATCTGTTACTTTGATTTATGGTTGTTTCAAATTAATTTATTTTTCTGCGGTGAAACATCATGCTGCTGAATGTTTTGTGTATTCCTATATAAACTGTGGCAATAGTTAATGGTCAAGATGTCTAGAGTTTTGGTACAGATAGTTTTATCTATATTTAAACCCAACAAGATACATAAGGAAACTTCTTCCCTCCTTTGTCAGAAGTGTGCATGATGTGGACACAATTACAGTTCATGTAGTTATTGGTGCAGTGACTGCATAAGGTCTATGTCTACACTAGAAGGCTTTATTAAGTTGACTTAATAAGGTCAACTTAAAGTCAACTTCATTGATTTAGAAAGTCTCCATTTGTTTAAGGCGACTTTATAAAGTTGACTTAAGCCAGGGAACCCATTTGAAGTTGACTTTATTAAACAGGTCCCCTGGCTTAAATCAATTTAATGGCTCTATTGCACTAAGCTGACTTTATAAAGTTGACTTTAATGGGCACGTTGTATTAAGTCAACTTCATGAAGTTAATTTAACCCTTAAGTAACCCTTGGAGTTATTAAGTTGACTTAATGAATTCCAAATGTGCCAACAAAATTGCTGAAGTTGACTTAAGCCTATTTAAGTCGACTTAAGCTCCTCGCATAGACATAGCCGAGGACTGGTTCTGCTGCCTTGTTTATTTACAGTACCAACTACATGGTGTTTTCTGCTGTCCTGGTTTTATAACCTCTTCTGATTGCCTGTTATAGTTCCTGATTCCTCAGCCCCCTATTCACTTTGAAGGTTTATGTGCTATTTCACTGATTTAAGATTTTACTTATATAAGGCATGTTTGTTTTTCAAAGTGTGAAAACAACATTCCATTTGGGATAAGGGCTAAAAAGTAGATTTTGCAAACTGAAGGCTCTGCAACCTGAAGACAAAAAGCTTCATTAATGTTAAAAGTTTTTTAATTATTCCCTACTTAAAACATCTGTGAAAAGAGTGTAAAATATTTGGAAAGTCAGTTAATGTTATTAATGATTATTATTTTCCATTAGCGTAGTTAATATTTGGATTTTGACTCAGTCCTTCTGAATTGTAATACTCTGGTACATGGAAGTTTTGAGGTTATTAAACTCTTCCATGCACTGTAATTCAATTAATGCTATTATCTCCTCAGTGGCAATTTCTCAATATGTTCTTCCATTCAGAAAGTTCTCTCATGTACTTTTATTGCCCAAAATAGACAGACAGCTATTCAAAGAAGGGAGCTGCTCTTCTTCTGTTTCGTAATCTGCTATGTACACCTAGATCAAATCTGTGAGTGACATTACTACTCATAATTTAAGGACCACAATAAACATGCTATAGATTTTTAAGCAAAATTCCTCATTGACATCCCAGTACATTCCATGGACTTCATTATCTATCACAGAATTTTCTACAGAGTCCATTGCCACTGTATACATGCCATTTCCAAATAAATTCAAAAGTAAATGGAGAATTAGTCCCTGCTGGTGAAATTCACCTTCATACAGAAGATTAGTACAAGGTCTATTACCTCATAAGTCCATCTTAAACAATTAAGATATTTGATTAATTTGACCTCCTCTGGAAGATCATTTCATAGTCAAAATCCCACAACTAATAATACTTTACCTCTAGCTCCTGCATGCTTCCTTCATTTCATTATCCCAGAGAAACAAATCTGTCTATTTAAGTAACAGATTTTGAAATGGTCATTGATACAACTTGTCTTGACTTGATAATGGCTTTGAAGATCAGGTCCAAGGCATTACATTGACAACAGCGGAACACTGGATTACAAGGGTGATGTGTTCAGTGGTTTATCCTAGGGCCAACACATTCTGCACAAGCTACAGTTTCTAAAGTGCTTCTACTAGTCAGATTCTTATTAGGTATATTATGATAACTGCACCTACAAATTTACTCTAACAGTGATCTCAATTATAAAAAGTGAATGAAAATATGTAAAATGTTACAGTAACCTATATCAACAAATGCTGGTGAGAAAATGAAAATGGGAGACAAAGTTTGAAAAAGTCCAAACAAAAAGGCTTACTCGTATAACTCAAGGATTGTCTTCAGATCACAACTGAAAAAAAGAAAAGTCAAGGGACTTAAATCTGTGCGGCAGAAATTAGGTCTAACGGATGAACAAAATAATGATGGGATGGGCTATTCCATTCATCACTCTCTTTTGAGCCTTCTTCAAAAGAAAAGACTTTTTGGAAGAAAACTAATGCAAGAAGCAGGTATCTGCCAAAAACTATTTGGTGGAGACAGATGACCATGAAAAGAGAAAGCCTCATCATGACTGCTACCTCCACCATCTCCTGAGACTACAGATTTTACCATAATACTCTTGGACCTTTGTCTTTCTGATCTTGGAGATCTCTTGACCAGACCAGGCCAGACTATAGCAAGCATGTTCTCTCTCTCTCTCTCTCTCTCTCTCTCTCTCTCACACACACACACACACACACACACACACACTTCATGCATCTGATGATGTGGGTTGCAGCCCATGAAAGTTTATTTGTGAAGAATTCTGTTAGTCTTTAAGGTGCCACAGGGCTTTCATTGTTTTTGCTAAAAATACTATGTGCCATGCCTGTATTCTTCCAGCAGTAAAGTTGCAAGTGAGAGTCAAAACCAAATAGAGATGCTGCATTTTTAATCCTTTCTCTCAATTTTGAGTTAGTCTTCTAGGAAACAAGCTGCAACCCCAAAGGCTTATTCAATTCTTTATACTTCAAATGCTTTAAATGTTTTTGCTTTGTCTGTATCCTTAATAAAGGCTTAAAAGGATGGTATTCGACACGATAATGAGCAGTGATGTCTTTGCCTATAACACATAGTTTAAAACTGTTTAATACTGGGCAGTGACAGTGTCACATTAAAGCCTTTAATTGGGCTCATATAGTCCATCAAAATTAATACAACAGGCCAAATATTCCAATTTCATGGGACTTATCTTTATTATTCACTTAGACAAAACAAAACAAGATAAACTGGGTCTTAAACTCTCTCAAGTTTGGGTGTCACACATTTTTTTTTTAATGTGCTTGGTTCTCTCTGCTACAGGGGTAACCCCATCCTTCCTATATTTCTGGGCTGAAGAATAATAGCACCCACCTGACTGAACATCTGAGTAAGTCAGCAAAAATAACTCCACAGTACTCCAACAACTGACAAGCTGAGTTTTTCAAAGATGACCTTCCCTTACATAGACCCTATCATTCTTTTGCAATAACACACTAACGTTTTTATTGCTTTAGATAAACAGTTTTGCCTGCTAAAAAAAAATCTCTTGATTAAAAAAATAAAAATCACCACTATTTGGAATTGACTTGCTTTCACCTTTTCTCTGTGGTAGGATAAAAGGCAGGATTATAGATAGATAGATAGATAGATAGATAGATAGATAGATATTTCTGCATAATTTAGTATATAAAAGCAATTTCCTCATCTTATCCTCAGTGACATTTCTGCTAAACTGGTTATTTTGTACTAAGCTAAATTATAAATTTCTAATTTACAATGTAGAATTTAATCAGTTTAAATGTAATTTCTAGGATTAACTCCCATAGGAACATTGATTTGTTCCAACTGTAATTTTATGATTCTAAGGCCAAAAGGGACCATTGTGAATCACCTGTCCAATACAGGTCATAGAACTTCTCCAATATAATTCCTAGAGCATATATATTAGAAAATATGCAATACTAATTAAATTTTATCTTCTATGATGCTTGGTAAATTGTTCCAATGGCCAATTCCTCTCACTGTTAAAAATGTACACCTTATTTCCATCTGGATTTGTATACCTTCAGCTTCCATTGACTGGTCCTTCTCATACCTTTCTCTGATAGATTGAAGAGCCCATTATGAAATATTTGTTGTTACCTATATAAGTAGAGCCCTGCAAATCCGTGGATATCCGCAGATACCTGCCTTATATCCGTATATCCAGCCTGTAAACATGGTTCATCATTCTTTGTTCCTAGATATGTATGTAGAGCCATATTAAAGTATATTGTTTGCTTGTATCCAGTTTACTAAGTGCTCTAGATAACTGTGACTTGTCTTCATTATTTACCACCCAAAATATTGTATAATCTACAAACTTTATCACAGTTATATTAACAATGGAGACAGACCCACTTAATGATGATTCTCTGTTCACAGTTCCATTTTGAGACCTATCAGTTATCCAGTTTTTAAATCCATTTAAAATGTTCCACTTAATTTTATATTATTCTGTTTTTGATCAAAATACTGTGCATTACTCCTTATTAATGTTGGGCAGGACTCCTTATAAGTGACTCCTGTATCAGCCACTTGAGTATTTTGCCTGTTTTTTGTAAAGATATTTATATAAAAATACTTATTTTGTACAGATTATTCTACATTGTTTCTGGGAAAATTTAATGATTGTGTATATTTATTTATAGTTTAGGAAAAACCAGGGTCTAATGATTATGTGTAGCAGCCCATATTGTATCATTTTCTTTTAATTTCATTATTCTCTTTTATGGCAGCCTCCATAGTAGTACCTCAAAGCATTTTTTACATGTTAATTACATGTGAGAGCTTGCCCTTATATGCTAGAGGGACCCATATTTCTGAAATCAGAGTCATCTGTTATTTCAGTACAATAGTTTTCATCTGTGACAGTTGGTTTGTTTATGGCTGCGATTTACACCTGCAAAATTTGTGCCCCTATTTCTGGGCTTACAGAATTGCAGAAGTAAATCTGAAACCTGTACTTCTAACTAGAGCAGAACCTCAATTTTATGACCACCAAACTGATGAATGACTAGTTATAAAAGTAATTTTTCTCCCGCAGAAAAATAAGAAATGAGAAAGACATGATGATGAACAAAATCAGCATTCCTTCATATTCCACTCAAAATTTCTTGCAAGCCAAGAAAGCAATGAAGTGCACCATCCAGCAACTTATGCACCCTAGCAACTGTAACTGAGATGTTCAATTTTATGAACTTCTCAGCACCCAATTAGTTTGAAAAATAGCAATTCTAGTGTATCTAAATTGGGCCCACAACTTAACTGTAGGCATACAAATGCATGGTTGTACCTCCCTTTAAAAAAAAATGCTTTTCAACATGTGAAAGCCCACTAGGTCTTCAGAGGGAGGAAGCTTAGATAAAGAGGGTCACTACTGTAAAAGCAGAATCTAGCAGGATGACACAATGGGAGAACACAGAAATCACACACATGCAATTTGCTTCACAAGATGGCATAGCTGATAAAGTCAAAGGTTAACTCTCTTTCTACAGATTCTTGGCTACCTGCTTTTCCATTTATTGGCAGCTTTTTGTGTATGCCATGCTGCCTAGCAGATTCCTGGCACCCCCCACTCCACATGAAAGTCTGGCTGAAAGCAAATTTGAAGGATTGCAGCCAGTGATGGATCAGTATGTTTGCCAGGTTTAGAACAATTCCTCACTGGTCCAGATCACAGAGAGGGGTTTAAGTACCATGTAGCTTTTAACCTTAAGTGGCCTTGAAGGAGCCAAGGGTAGGAAGGGTAAAAAGTGCAGTTATTCTTTAAACTGTGATAGTTGTATATACATACTACATAGATCCCTATATATTCAGTTCTAAATATGCTAATCTGACTTTTTTCTATATTACAGAGAAAGGTGTGAGAATGGTGGAAACTTCAGGGGAAAGTTGGGAGAACATTAAAAGATTAATGGTGCAAAATGAAATAAATAAATAAATAGGTCTGTTAGTCTTTAAAAGTGCCACAGGATTCCTTGTTTGTTTTGGTGGAAAAATGCTTCCCCTAAAATTATTCTTTTATCTTTTCTAACCATCCCTCTGAAATTTAGGGACTCAATAGTTGATTAACAATGGCAGAGAGATTTTTCAGAATAGATCAACCTTTTATCAAGCATTTAAATTTATTTTTTTAACTTATTTTTCATTCATTCTTGTATCCATAAATGATGACTAGCTGCTAATGATATGATGTATGCCTTCCTATCCTTATACAAACAGTGTAACCTTGTTAATCTTCCCACTTTGGCACAGAGCATGTAGCCTCTTATCTTGCTTGTGAAAAAATGTTTTATGAGACTGTCACACAATTACAACAAAGTGAATTGTGTGGTGGTAAAAATCTGGGCAGCACACCATATTTCAGTGTAATGCAGGCATCTTTTACTTTCTGTACTTGTAAGCATCTGTATCAATCCCACTTAATAAGCATCTCATGAAGTATTGGAGGATGGTAATAAGACAGGCAAGGACTTAGCTCCTAATAAAATTGTTAATGATTGTTAACATTCTGGCTAAAAGGAAATGGATACATAAATTTCTATTACTTTTGGAAGTCTATGTTTTAATTCATTCTAAATGTGGGTATTTGAAAGTACAGCAGAATGCTTTTGAAATATGATAGAACTCTGAAATCTAAGTTCATTTGTAGGAATCTGATTCTAGTCTACATTTCAGCTACAGACTCTTTGAGCCAAGGGCCATCTATTTGTTCTGTATTTGCACAGCACCTAGCATAGTGGGATCCATGCCTGGGGCTTCTAAGCACAATGACAGTAGTACAAATAATTACTAATAACAATTCTAAGAGTCAGTACACAGGGGTTAAAGTAAGGCGGAATGCTCTGGGGAATGCTGTTCCAGGGCTCACTAGTTTTAGGGGCTCAGCTTTCCAGGGACCCTAAAAATAGAACATGGAGCCAGAATGCCATGTTCTGGGGCCCGCCATTTAAAGATAGCAGGCCCCAGAACAGAGGTTCTGGTTCCATGTTCTATTTTTAGGGCCCTGAACACTGGGCCCCTAAAAATACCAGGCCCCGGAGCGGTGTTCAAGCAAATTCCAGCAGGCAGGGGCAGGGGTAGGGGCATGGGCCAGGGGTGTTGCTGGAGGGCTCAAGCCCTGCCCAAAACCCATTCCCTTCCATGTCCCACCCCAACCTGTGGCCTGCAGCCTTGTCCCCAGCCACGCTGCTGCCCCAATCCGGGGCCTACTGCCCCCTACCTCCCCAGCCGCGCTGCCATCAGTAAGTGTGGGGGTGGCCCAGCTCATGCTGGGGGGGGGGCTATTGGGGACAGGGGGGCGCTGGCATATGGGGGGAGCAGGAGCTGGGATTCAGGGGGCTCACCCATGCGGGAGGATTCCAGGTCCCCCCAAATTATACTTTTACCCCTGTCAGTGCAGTTTCTTACACTTTATCCATCATTTTGGTATCTGAGTGCATACCAGAATACTGAAATTACACATAATACCCATAAACTGTGGTTACTAGCTATTCCCCCACCGCCAATGGAAGGCCAGTGTGTTGATATCAACAGGACCATTTGTCTGAAACAGGACTAAGGTGTTCAGATATCTGGCTCTGAATTTAGTATTGCAAGAAGGATAGAATTAACATGAACAAGTATCAGATTGGCAATCTAAAAGCAAGGGCAAGAAAAATCACATTGAAAGTAAGGTATGAGAAACAGTACCTTGGCATGAGAAAAGGGAAAGAGGCCTTTTGAACAGACACGTTTGTAAGCATAAGGAACATTGTTTTCAGAAGTTATCACAAATTTGCTCATGGGGAAAGATCATTGTTTCTAGCAACAAACACATAATGCTATCTTTCACAGTAAAATTATACCTCTGAAAAAATCATCAATTTGACTTGGTTATCACAGATAAATATTCATTTTCTTTGGGTAAAGTGCAAGGATTCTGCTCACAAAAAATCTTTCCTTTTAAGGGGATTTGTCTCCACTAGGCCAATTTTCTTTACTATAGGTCAGAGAGACAAATTCAGAGGTCACTCAAAGTCAGCCTAGAGTGAGTTCAAGTTAGTTTATCTTCCACCATCTTCTGACCCCACCGACCTTTCAGATTGCTTTGATTGATCAAGTGGCTTGTTTACTTAGCATCCACACTCAGTCACCAACATCTGGTTTTAAAATCCAGATCCTTTAAATAATACCTGTGAATCTAGGCCACTCAGAGGATAAAGTAAGTTTAAATGAATATAACACACACTAAGGGGACTCAGAAAGAAGGAATATAGCAAGAAAAGCTACTAAGAAGAAGATCTAAGGTGGTTTAAGTTAAAGTAAACCATCCTCATGGAGATTCAGAACACAAAATTCTTGTTTGCTTTTTTGTTTCTGCTTTAAATTACTGTACTAATAGGACCAGTGGCTAAAATCCTGGCCTCACCGAAGTCAATGGCAAAATTCACATTAACTTGAGTGGGTACAGAATTTCATTTTGTGATGAAAGAAAGATAACAAGCTTTCTCAATCCAACCATTATCTCATTTGAACCTCAGACCCAAAATTCTGAGAGGTTTGCATGAGCTGAGCATGCAAAACACCCAATGCAGCATACAAGGGGCTGCACATGTGCAACTCCAAATCCTCTATGTATTAATTTGGGACTTAGGCATGCATTTCTGAAATCAAAGGGATATTTGCCACTGATTTCAAAAAGAATCAGACCATGTGTTTTGCTTGTCAGTTAATGGCCACACAAACCTTTTACTTTGTGGGCTTAAATTCTCCCATATTTATTGTTTTATTTACACACCATATCCAGGGAAGAAAGGGATATCTAAACAAATATCTTACTATCTTTTCTACTGTCATGAACACCCTAGTTATGTCTAGTCTTCTGGGGTATGTCTACACTGGAGTTTTATGTCGACTTAACCTCCCTTAAGTTGACATAAGGAACTTTGTGTCCACATTGGGCTTGTACTGTCAACTTAAGCTCTCGCTTAATTTGACTTAATAACACCTACACCCAAGGTCGAGTTAAAGGTTAAGTCAACTTTATTAAGTTGACTAAATGCAATGTAGGTGGCAGGAAGGGTTGGAGCCCAGGCCTGGGTCCCACCCCATGCCCTGCCCAGGTCCCAATCTGGCTCCAGGGCCCTACCTGACTCTGGTGGCCTGACGCCAGTTTCTGCCATTGCCAGCAAGTGGCTCAGAGCCAGATCCAGCCCCTGCTGCCGCCAGCAACTGGCTTGGAGCTGGATGTGGCCCCTCCCATTGGTATCAAAGCCCACTGACGGCAATGGCAGGGGCCAGATAGGGCTCCAAGTCACTTGCAGCAGTGGCAGGAGCCAGCTCTGAGCCACTTGCAGCTGGTGGCAATGGCAGGGGCAGATCCAGCTCCGAACCGCTTGCTGGCAGCAGCAGGGGTCAGATCCATCTCCAACTGGCTTGCTGCCAGCAGCAGGGGCTGGCTCCTGCTCTGAGCTGCTTGCTGGTGGTAGCAGGGGTCAGATCCAAGCTGCCAGCCACTGAAAGCATAGGTAGGGGCCAGATCCAGCTCTGAGCCCTGCACCAGGTCACCTGCTGCTAATGGCAACAGCAGGGACTAGATCCAGCTCCTAGCCACTTGCTGGTAGTGGCAGGGGCTGGATCTGGCTCTGAGTCACTTGCTGGTGGCAACAGAGGCCAGCTCCAGCTCCAAGCTATTTGCTGGCAGTGGCAGGGGCAGGACTGGGCCCCCAGGACAGGATCAGACCCCAGATCTGGATTTGGACAGGGGTTAGGGCCTGAGTTGGAGTCAGCAATGCTCCCGAGGTATGTCTACATGGAAGGGCTCTGTGAAGTGTCGACTTAACAGAACCCTCCAGTGTAGAAATATCCTTAAGTTGACTTACCATGGTCGACTTTTAGCTGCCTTAAAGTCAACCTTGTTAAGCCAATGTAAAAGAGCTCCTAGTATAGACATACCCCTTGTTCTTTTTTCTAGAAATACAAAAGAGGTAACCTTGCCACACAAATTAACAGTCAAAAAACCATCATTTTATTCCTTATCTCTCATGTTTCCTAACATGGTGTATTAAGGACCTTGTTAGAAATGCAAGTTATCACTTTTTTCCTTGTCCTCTTTCAGGCTGGAGGTCTTTGCATTGAAGTATGTGATCAAAGCAAGCCAGAAAGAACCAATCTAAAAAACAATGGGGTGAGTTCTGCCTCTTTGCCTTACTGCAGCAGAACTCCCACTACTTCAAAGGGAATTTGAAACGTTGCGCAGTTTGTAAAGGAGCTAATCTAGTGCATAAGCCATGCCGAAGCTGTGGGTGCATTTGATAAAATTTTCTCTTTATCAGGGCAGATTTTGAACTCTTGACACCTTATGTTTCAGCCCTTACTCCAGCAATGCTCCTTGCTATAGTAAGTGTTTTGCTTAAGTAAGGAATTAAGTAAAATAAACTGAGCAAGCATTTCAGGAGTTTTACAATTAATTGATAATTCTACTCAGCATATGCCTCTTTCTTTATAGATCTGTTACTTCACAGTGATAGATAGGCTTAATCTTAAAGAACTCCTTTAGACAAAGGAAGACTGAACATACTTTATGAGATGGTTTCCACACCATCTGCTAGCCTGCTTTAAAAGAAGTGACAGTAGAGAAGAGTTCGGTAGAAACTTCACAACAGCTGGCCCTGAGATAAAATGATGACATGACATTTAATCAAGTTGTGCAGGGCTTTGGGGGCAGGGATTGTTGTTGCTTATTACTGGGGATAGAAAAAGAATAAAAGTTTCAAGCCCCAAATGCTACTAGAATGACACTAATGCTACTTGGAACTATAATTTTTATCACACTAACCTGTCATAAAAGTGCAGATAACTTAAGCTGATTGTATAAGAGAAAATCTAAGCATCTACTATAAATAGAAATGTAATGTCCTCCATAGACTAACTCCACTTTATCTTATTGATCATTCATCACCATTCCTGTTTGCTCAGTTCATCTACCACTGGCTCAAAGAAATCCTGCCTCTGCTAAGGCAATAGTCTACACCTTTGTGCTCCCTCCGAGAGAGAGCCTTCCTGAAATGCTCAACAAGTTTAAACTTAAACATACAGCTGGCACACGCTTTATTTAGCATTTGGGATGGAAATCGACTTGGGAAAATGCTGAAATTATTTGCTTGCTTTGGAGCAATCATTGCTTGCTTTGATTTCAGGTTGGGACTCAACCCTCCTATAGTGACAAAGGTTCTATATTAACAGTCCTCACTCAGAAACCCTATGAAGCTAGAGTAATTTTTAGAGGAATAGCTGTGTTAGTCTATGTAGAGCATAAGCAACGAGAGTCCTGTGGCACGTTAGGCTATGTCGACATCTAAAGCTTAGTTCAGACTTGGTTAGTCCTGATTAAGCAGTGCCCGGTCAGTTCAAACTAACCACAGCTTTTAGTTCAAACCAGACATGCATTTTTAGTTCAAACTAAGAAGTTAGTTTGAACTAACCACTTAGTTTGAACTTATTTATTTCGAACTAGCACTAAGCACTAACTAGAACTAAGCTTTGCTTAGTTAGAACAAAAAAAAAAAAAATTCAGTTCGAACTAGGCAAAGCCTAGTGTGGACAGGGACCAAATTACTCCGGATTAAGCCTTCTTAACCCAGACTGATTTGCTAGGGTACACATTGCCTTACAGACTAAAAGATTTCTTCAAGCATAAGCTTTCATGGGCCCCAACCTACTTGGTCAGATGCAGGGAAATTCTTGAGTATTTTGAGGGAGAAAAAAGTCTATTTGGGCTGCAACAGACTACTTTATGAATGGGTTGGTAAGTACTGTCCTAACCTTTTGAGGGAGCTGTCTTTAGGCATGCTTTTCATGGCTTTGGCATCACATATCACTATGGTTTACAGACAAACTGAAGTGCGAGGGAAGACAAAAAGCTGGCAGGGGGTCTCCAATTGGATTGACTGTAAATAAGATTGTATGAAGGCTTGTCCTCTTATGGAGGGAGGCCACCACAGTACGTACAGAATCTCTATCAGCAAATTTATTTCAGGTGATGGGAAGCTGGGTAAATCCCAATTGATTCAAACACCTCCCATTGCAAGGGACTTGCTCTTAATTTGCAGAGTGAACTCAGGTGTTTTAGGCCTTGATTCTTCGATGTGCAGCATGACTTAAATAGGGCTCTGTGGAGGCATAGCAGCCTGCCTGTTCAATATATATTTCAGGACTGGGGGCTGATCCACTTCAGTTACAGAGGCAAATAGTATCAGAAAGAGAAAAAAAAAGCAAGGGAAATACTATGGTGCAATGATTTCAATAGGGCTTCATGAAAGTGCAGCTGTCTGCATGCACTTGGTACATTGCAAGATTAAGAACTTGGAGTACAATGCCTAGGAACAATCAAATAACAGCAAAGCTGGTCAGCATCATATACAATGCTTTTTATTACAAATATTGTATTTGCTGAATGCAGTGGTTCCCAACTTTTCAATAACGCAGCAAACTTCAGTGAGACAAACAATTCCGTAGCACACCCACTTTTTTTCAGCAAATTGATTGCCCATAAACATCACATTTACTTATATTTGCTATGGTTAAGGTCTTATTAGGGTGGTTTCCAACTAGCGCATACAACAAGCTAAAGAAGGATCAAATGCATTCATGTTTCACTAGAAAAAAATATATATATCAACTGTGCCCTTTGAAAACCTACGTTTAGAATGTTTGTTTTAGAATCAAAACACTGGTACCTTGCTTTTAACTTAATGATTAATTTTCATGAGTTTTTACGAGTTGTAATTTTGGTTGGATACAATCTTGTTTAAGAAGAAACAAGGTTTGTTTTACATTGATTTTCATTACTTTTGTGTGAAATTTCACAGCACACTTGGACAGTTCTGACTGCACACCAGTGTGCCACAACAAACTGGTTGAAAACCGCTGGCCTAATGCATCTAAATTACCCTCCAAATGTTGTAATTACCCTAGAACTGTGCCAACAGTAGGTTTACTATCACAATTTTTCTATGGGAATTTGGAGATCTCAATACTGTTGCAAACATAATAAAATTATTGTAACATATTTTTTAAAGTTGTCACAAACTTGTTTCCAAAATTTACAGAACATTAAATATCGTTGCCATAAGGTTATAATCAGGATACTTCAATATATAATTGTTCACACTTAGCTAATTATTTTACAAAGTGTTAAAACTAATCAAAGAAATTCTAGAAGGTTGTGCTTCTATCTCCCAAAGTCAAGCAAACATCATACAGACAAACCACGTAAACACTTTTAGGAAGAAAATTAATTGTGTAATGAAGGTGGGATTATGTTATCACAGTAATAAATTGGGGTAAAGAGGGATGTGCTGACATCCCCCTCCCATTCCATGCAAGCAAACCTGCTGATGTTTTTAAAAGCTTTAAAGAAAAACCATGTGAAAGGAGATACCTCCCTCATAAATAATGCACAAACTCCTCTGTGCATACTTGCAAATCTGTTAGCTAAATATATAACTCCTAATGTCATGCTGTGTAAGTGGGAAAATGCTTTATGGACCACTAAGTAGTCTAATTACCTGCTAAACTAGTGTAAGAAGTTATTTAATGATAGAATATTAATATTAACAAGGAATTTAATTTATTGGCAGTGCGTAAGCAAGCCTCCACCCAACGAGGAAGATAAAAAAAAGTCACTTTTCAAAATTGCTATGTAACATCAACAACTTAGGCTGAAGAATTTGAATGACTTATGTCATTTTAAAAGAATTTTTTGAGAACTAAACACTCCTACCTAAAGAACAGGAGAGCCCAGACATTTTAGAAACATAATTTCATTTCCTGTCAACCTCCTATAAACATTTCTGAAAATAAACTGAAGAGAATCATAGGGTTGGAAAAACCTGGCCAAATTTTGTCTAACTGGGACATAAATGTTTCCAAAGATGGAGATTCTACCATTTCCCTAGGTAACCCATTCCAATGCTTCATCACCCACCTTTTTCCTAATATCCAAACTCTACCTCCCCAGCTGCAACTTGAAACCATTGCTCCTTGTTCTGTCTTGTGTTACTACCAAGAACAACCTAGCTCCCTCCTTTTTGGAGCACCCATTCAGGTAATTGAAGATTGCTATCAAATCCCCTCTCAGTCTTCTTTTCTGCAGACTAAATAAGCCTAATTCCTTCAGCCTCTTCTTGTAAGTCATGTGCCTGAACCCCTTAATACTTTTTGTTGCCCTCTGTTGGACTTCTTCTAATTTGTCAACATCCCTTCTGTAGCGCACAGCCCAAAAATGGACACAGTATTCCAGATGTGGCCTCACCAGTGCCTAACAGAGGGGAATAATCACATCCCTCGATCTGCTGGCAACAGTCTTGCTGATGCAGCCCAGTATGTCATTGGCCTATTTGGCAACAAGAATACATTGCTGACTCACATCCAGCTTCCCATCCACCATAACCTCCAGGTCCTTTTCTACACTGCTGTTACTTAGCGGATCGGTCCCCAGCCTGTAGCAGTACATGGGATTTTTCCATCCTAAGTGCAGGACTTTGCACTTGTCCTTGTTGAACCTCACAAGATTTCATTTGGCCCAATTCTCCAATTTGTCTAGGTCTCCCTGAATCCTACCCCTGCCCTCCAGCATGTCTACCATTCCCCCCACCTTGGTGTCATCAACGAATTTACTGAGCATGCACTCTATCCCATCATCCAGACCATTAATGAAGATTTTGACAGAATCAGCCCCAGGACCGACTGCTGGCGCACTCCACTAGATACTGGTTGCCAACTAGACACTGAACAATTGATCTCTACCCACTAAGCCCGATGATTTAGTCAGCTTTCTATCCACTTTATGGTCCATTCATCCAAACCATAGCTCCTTAACTTGCTGACCAGAAAGCTATGGGAAACCATATCAAACATTTTGCCGAAGTCAAAGTATATCATATCAATAGCTATTCTTTCATCTACATGTCCAGTCATCTCATCATAGAAGGCAATCAGGTTGGTCAGGCATGATTTGCCCTTGGTGAGTCCATGCTGACCGTTACTGATCACTCTATTTTCCTCCAAGTGTTTCAGGATGGATTCTTTGAGGACCTCTGAGGTAAGGCTGATTGTTTGTAGTTCCCCGCGTCTTCCTTTTTCCCTTTCTTGAAGATAGGAACTATATTTGCCCTTTTCCAATAACCTGGGACCTCCCTTGTTTGCCACAAGTTTTCAAAGATAAAACAGCTAGCAGCTCTGCAATCACATCAGCCAACTCCCTCAGCATCCTCAGCTGCAGTTCATCTGGCTCCATAGACTTGTGCACATCCAACTGCTCTAAGTACTCCCTACCCTGACCTTCCATCACTGCAGCCTGGTCTCCTTCTCTCCATTCTGTGTTACCCAGTGCAGCAGCCTGGGAGTTGACCCTGCCTGTGAATACTGAGGTAAAAAAAGCATTCAGTATTTCAGCCTTTTTGGCATCATCTGCCATGAGGATATCTGCCCCATTCAGTAAGGGACTTACACCATCCCTGATCCTCTTCTTGTTACTGACATACACACAAAGCAAGAAAGAGTTAAAACTAATTTTACAAGGTATCTGAATCTTTCCTGCCACATGAAGAACAAAGACATGGCCAAGGGATTTGCATTAAAACTCTTGTAATGATATTACTGGAGTTTTGTAATGCTATTGTAACTTAATTACTAATTTCCAATTTCTCCTGTTAATCACCAAGGCTATGTCCATACACACTCTGTTAAATTGATTCTACTTGAATTGATTTAACCAAATCAATATAAAAATTTAAGTAAAATTGATTTAAAAGGTCCAGATGAATAAAACCCAAATTGAACTAGCATGTCTGTACACAGGACTTGCTAGTTTGAATTGGGAGAGGCACATCCTGGGAGGTGTGGCAACATGGCCCCCTGGCAGGACCATGTTGCCACCCCATCCCCTGCCTGACTCTCACCTGGAGAGCCAGGCAGGGCAAAAAAGCCCCCAGGGCAGGGATCCCCCTGTGTCCTGCATCCCCTGTGGCTGGCCAGGTGGCAGGGGAGGGACCACCGGGCATCCCGCATACCCCACTGCTTGCAGGGCAGGAGGGGCAGGGAAGCTGGTCGGGCTGCAGGGGAACAGAGCCCATGCGCCCAGCTTCCCCGCAGCTGCAGGGAACCCGGGCGCACCAGTTAGCTGGAGGTGGGGATGGGCCCCCCTGTACTCCCCCTGCACCTCCCCTCCCTCCCTGGCCGGTGTGCTGGATGGGGGGACTTCCTTCCAGGGTTCCATGCACCCTGGGAGGAAGAAAGTCAACTGCTATATCGATATGTAGGTCATACGATATAACAGAGCCACACAGGGTTATTCTGAAACCACAGTTTCGAGATAACCCTCATTTCAATATAACATTGTGTTTTATTATATCAAAATGATTTTCCTTATTTTGAAATAAGGGAGCTCCTCATTTTGGAATAAGGAAACATCGTGTGGACCTAAGCATTTTTAAATCGAAATAACCAGTGTTATTTTGATTTAAAACCTGTGTGTGGACATACCCCAAATGTTTAGACTATCTTATCCTGGAAAGAAAATGGATCTAAACACCAATTAACTGAAAAACAGAGGGGTTTAATTGAATCTTGGATTCCTAATATTCATAACTGGCCTGTTTCAAGACAGTATCTCATATGGTCTTCTGAATAACCTATTTTAATATCCCCTTCAATTTCATAAGATTTAATTAAATTTGCTTACTTTTCCTAACTATTAACTGTTCATCTGATTATTTTTGAGTAGACAATCTTCACTTGCCCGTAAGTTATTTTGCTATATATAAACAATGTTATGTATATAATAATAGACTCCAACTGAATACACAACAATTTTATGACAGAAAATACTTTGGTCTTAATTTAACAGAGAAGAGTGGCATATAAAAGTCTGGATCACTTTGTAGGATATAATCTCTTTAAAATTTTTTCACAGAAATGAATGCAAAAGAGATTGGTAACAGAAGTAACCAGTTTATCACATTTACTCTGTTATTTGTCATTTTGTTTATTTTATTATTAAGGAAATAGAAAACATTAATCATTGTGATTTTTTTCTCGGCTTTTAGGATAGACTCCCTTTGGGTCTAGAAAAGAACCCATGTGACTGACTTGTTACATCTCTGAACTGGCAGGAAGAGAAACAATTATTAAGACATGGTCACCATCTTTCTCTAACCAAAGCATGTGTAGTAATTTTAAAAGAGAATTACCTAGAATTCAACAACCCAATCCCACAGTAAAATTTATGTTTTTGTAAACAAACTTGTGTTAACAGGAATGGGTGGAAAGAGATATGGGAAGAATGACTGGAAATGTTGTCTCCATTCTTCAAAGGTCCAACAATGGCAGGAAGGCTGGCTCTTTCAGGGGAATCAGATGCAGCCTTATCTGTGACAAATCAGCTATGCTACCAGCTGACCCTGAGCAGTTATAGCTCAGATAACTCTGCCCAGCTGGGACATCAGGTATACCTACACAAGAGCCTTCCAACCCTTCCAGGCTCAGCTCTTTTGGCCAGGGCTCTGACCTTCTGTCCCTTGAATCATTGTTTCTTTCTCTATATCAGTGGCCACTTACCCTTCTGGAAGATCTCCAAAAGGTAACACAGCTTGACTTCAAACACTGTCAATCATCTTCACAGATGTAATTATATCTTCTGCTGGGGAGCTAGGAGTTGTATGGTAATTGCTTGGGTCTGCTTTTGCTGTTTGGCTACCTCCAGAAATGGGAGCTGGAATTCTTACTGTCCCTTCAAACTACAGCTTGGGAGGGAGAACATTGCACAGCTGAGAAAGCCTTCAGGGTATTTTGGTTCCGTCACTCTTCTTTAATCAGAGAGACAGCATAGATCTCAGGCAACACCCAGTTGTGGTTCTGATGCTGTCCCAGTTTGCCCCTTCAGTAGGGGACTAGATCTGAGATCTTGAACAGCAGTAATTCCTGGAGCTCTTGCAAGAAGGAACAGGTCAGTGGCCACTAATACTGAGAAATAAAAAGGTACTTGAGGCTCACAAGGCCAGAAACCCAGCCAAAATGAATGAAACTGTTGATCCATTATGTTTCAATTTGAAGTATAATCCTCAGCGGCCAAATCAGGTAGAGTTCAGCCCAGGAGGAAAAGAAGATCCTTTCATAGGTCTCTGAGGGTCTAATAACTGATCAGGGCCATTTGAACATATTTGATCTGTCACAGGCTGCGCCCAACTCCCATTAAAAGAATAGCAAGCTCACATGTCAAGAGACCAGGTCCTCAGCAGTTAGGCCTAGTGGCCAGGTAGGAGTTAGGTCTAGTTGTTGGAGTTCAAGTGTCAAAGCCCAAGATCAAGGCAGAGCCAAAGCCAGTGATTAGAAATGACAGTGAAAACTAGATTACTTAAAACCAATGAACACAGAAGCAGGTCTGGTGCTAAGGTAGGAGCAAGGCTGGGATAGAGGATCACAATCAAGCCAGATGCAGGCCAGGGTCTAGGCTAGAGCAAAGCCAGGTGCAGGGTCTACCCTGGAGAGAAGCAGAAGAAGGCCTTGCAGTGAAACAGAGCCTCTACAGCCATGTACTTTGAACAGCCACTGATCCTTTGCTGCTGGTAGTCTAAAAGCAAGCCACCAGAACTGCCTTATCCAATCAGGTCATCCTCCTGTGGCACATATGTGTTCATTGGCTACCAACAACTAGGAAGAGACAGCTGCAGGCCCTCAGTCCTGACACTCCTAAACACTCATTTTTAGAACATAGCTGCTAAGGGAAAATGGATTGCTGATATATCGAAACAGTATTATCTATTTTGACTGAGTTCTTCAAGTCTTTGTTTTCTACATAGATTTTTTAGCTGCCTATGAATGGTGAAAGAGGTATTGGTTTAAGTCCAAAGCTGACTGTGAAAAGTTACAAAAAGATCTCACAAAACTGAATGACTAGGCAAGAATTTGGCAGATGGAAGTCGAGGCTGATAAATGCAAAGTAATGCACACTGGAAAACATAATCTCAGCTATACATATAAAATGATGGTCTAAATTAGCTGTTAGCACTCAAGAAAGAGATGTTGTTTGTGGATAGTTCTCTGAAAACATCCACTCACTGTGCAGCATCAGCCAAAAAAAAGAAACCCTTAAGAGAATGTTGAAGATCATTAGGATAATGACAGAAATTACCACATTGCCACTATATAAATACATGATAAGCCCGCATGCTGACTACTGCATGTAGACCTGGTCACCACACGCAAAAAAGATATATTGGAATTGGAAAAGGCACAGAAGAGGGCAACAAAAGTAATTAGGAGCATGGAACAGCTTCCATATGAGGACAGATCAATAAGACTAGGACCTTTCCAGTTGGTGAACAGACAACTAAGGGGGAATATGAAAAACGTCTATAAAATCATAAGTAAAGTGGAGAAAGTAAATAAGAAAGTATATTTTATTCTGTCTCATAACACAAAAATTAGGGGTCACCAAATGGAACTAATTGGCAGCAGGCTTAAAACAAAGAAAAGGAAGCATTTCTTCATGCAACATGCAGTCAACCTGTAGGATTCTCTGCCAGAGGATGTTGTGAAGGCCAAGAGTATAATAGAGTTAAAAAAAGAACTACAAGAGTTCATGGAGGATAAGTTCATCAATGATTTTTAACCAAGTTGGGCAGGGATGCTAAACCATGCTCTGGGGTTCCCTAGCTTTGGTTTGTCAAAAGCTGACAATGGGAGACAAGGGATGGATCACTTAGTGATTACCTGTTCTGTTCATTCCCTCTGAAGCACCTGACTATTGTCAGAAGACAAGACACTGGGCTATAGCCCACTGATCTGACCCAGTTTGGCTGTTCTTATGGTAAACTAATCCTTTGTGAAAGTTTATTAACATCAATGGGGCTACATCAAGGCTGGATTTGGCCCACAGAGATTAAATTGAATATACAAGTGTGGCTTCTTAAATTTAAAAAGCTGTTCTAACCATCAATCACAGAATTATACTGTATTTGCATCTACAAGTAGTCATTATAGCATGTTTTCAGTTATGAGCAGTCAGATCATGATAAACTGCATAAATTTTTAAAAGAATATAGCTACATTAGTTTAGCAGATTAAAATCATTAGGCATGTGAGGTAAAAGTCACTTATATATTTAACAATGTAATATATAGTGAAACAGCTAAATAGTTTGGCTTTCAATATGTTTGGCTGCAGCAGGATGACAAAACAATCAACCTCAAAATAAGGAGTGTGGATTCTCCTCTGATCTCATTTAAGAAGAAGTGATAAAGAGGGTGGAGGAACATTCAGGGGGAACAGGATGCAGAAGAAGATGTTTTTTAAGAAAGTTTGCTGAAATGAGTGAAACCATTGGTCCATAAGGTTTTAATCTGAATTATAATTCCAAACAGTCAAATCAGGATACAACACTGTTTTTATAATAAAAAGATATTTTAAAGCTAAGCTGGTTATTTTCTTGTAAAGCTAATACAGTTTATGTCATGAAAAGATCAGAGGAATAGTACTTAAAGACCTAACATTATTGATAAATACAGCAAAACCATAGGACTATTTCCAACATGACCAGTGTTTCTAAAGTCCTTACAGGGAAACCAGTGTGTCTGGATCCTTAATAGCATGGATTTGTGGAAGGAGCAAGGAATCCCAGGAAACCAATGGTTTGCCCGTTTAGAAGAGAGCTCCAGGTAAAGAAAGACTCCAGGATATACTGTCTCAAATGAATCACACAGGAAAAAAATGTTCAGCCTGAGAGAAGAGGTTACAATCTATAGAGAGTTCTTAGTTAATACAAGCCCTTAACATCTTCTAAAGGGAGAGAAGTAATTGGTGGGTGTCCTTCCACACAGACAGCGCCTGGACTGAGGTAAGTAACCAGGGTTTCTGGGAGGTAGGCTACATGAATTAGGATAAGGAGGCATAAATGCAGGAAGGATTTAATCTATAAAGTTCAGCTGATGACACCAGTATTCATGCCATTTAGCAGATCTATTATTTTGATTCAGTTAAAACTCCTGTGAAAGCTCATGCGATAAATGAATTTGTTAGTCTTTAAGTGTGACAGGACTCTGTTTGTTAAGCATAGAAAATGTTAACACAAATAAAATAAAACTCCTCTACAGTGCCATCTACAGATGGATACCTATATAATGAGATCAAGCTTCCAAAGCCTTTACTGAAACTCTCTAAAAGAGGCTGTTCATGCACAGCCAGAGATTGACTTGGTGTATGGCTTCCAGCCTTGGCTAGAAAAGAAAGAATTATTTCTACTTATACAATGGGGGACACAAGTCATATTAGCTCCTGCTTAGGGAATATACAATACCTTGAGATTCTTTCTGAAGAAAAGGAATTAGGTCACGGATACCAGGACCTGAAAAATAAAAACTGTATGAACAGCTATGTGTCTGAAGAAAACATAAACCAAGGTGTTATATTTTGTTGTCAGTCAAGATAACAATAAAAGCAAACCCATGGGTAAGACTGAAATTAACTCAATGTAAGAACTTTTCAACTGCAGAGTAGGGGGCTGCCCATTCAGTTAAAGGCTGCCCACAATCCTGTGAAATATCAGTACAGAACTTTGGATAAGACAAGACAGTTCCACGTAAGGAAGGATGTTATATGATGTGATGACTCCATGTGTTGATAGATGGGTCAAAACAAGTGCTTCATTACAAGTTGCTGTTAAAGCGATATTGACTCCAAAAATGAATGGGAAGAAAATTAATCGGATCTAGCACTGGTATAGAAATGGAGTAAGTGAACAGATTCGAGTTCTGAAGGCCAAAAGAGACCATTGTGATTTAATTTGTAAAGCTCTACAGATCTGAGGGCGTCCACTTCTGATCTCTGGGTACTGGCATCCACGGATGTGGGTACAGATATCTGCAGATCTTTTGTTCTGGATTGGAGTCTAGATGTGGATTCTATTTTTATCTGCCCAGGGTGCAACAGATCACTGCAACTGCTGCTATGATCCAGGTCAGCAGCACACAAGGGAACAAAGGAAGCACTCCAGCCAATGCCAGCTCAGCTCTGGTTGCAGTCTGCCAGCCAATCAGAGTCTCTCAGACTGCTTGTCCATCAGGCACCATACTGGCCTTCGGTCAGGCTCCTGCAGTCAGCATGCTGGCCCTTAATTAGCTCATTCCCCACACAGGCTCCACCCACTATTCCCTTTTCTTGTTTGTGCCATGCTGTCAAGCAGAGATTTCACTGGCCAAGGAAATCTCTGACACCACAGCACATAAACCACAAACAAGAAAAAGAAAAAGTGGGTGAAGCCCATGTGTGGAATGAGGCAACTGAAGCCCAGCATGCTGACTGGGTGAGCCCGAGCCTAGCTGTGGATCTGGATACGCATAAAACCTGGCATACGGATTTCGGATCAGATAGATACTGACACTGAGTGAACGTGGATTGGAGCTGGATCCACATTTTTGTATCCATGCAGGGCTCTACTAATCAGACTTTCTGCATAACACAGGAATTTTATAGATCTTTACTGAGTAAGTTCTGCAGCAAGATCAGTAACTTGTAGGTGAGCTAGAGCATAGAGCTTAGAAATGCATTCAGTCCTGATTTTAAAGACTTAAAGTGATAGAGAATCTACTAAATCCTTTGAATTGTTTAATGTGCTTCTACAATCCCTGAGGTCTATGCTTTTATTAAAATCTAGTGAAATGTTGAGTCTAGATAGTGTAATTTCATGAGCATCTTTTGAGGAAGACAGCAGAACTGGGATGAGATACAGCACAATGTTAATGATTATGCAGACTGAGAACACATAGTGAATAAAGAGGCTATGACCCAATAGTAACTAAAGCATAAAACCATAAAATATGAAAAGAAATGTCTTCAGGGCTCCTACCAATAGGGGTTTAGGAATAAATAGACAAAAGAATATTAATAAAACATGTGAGGACATAAAAAGTTGCAGAGCACCATTTATTGGGCCAAAGAATTTCTAGTAGATAGAAACATTAAAAGGAGGCAGAATAAGACTGATAAGCACTAAGTGAAAAGACAAGTTATTTGAGCAGCAAACTGGAATAAAAAATGTTCTATGAGAGTACTATGGAAATGAAAAATGAATGTCACCATGTTAGGTTACAAAGTTGTTATAACGGTTAAGTTACTTATTTCCATTTCAAACTTCACCCTTCCTTCAAGATGCAAAATCATGCACTTAATTCTTTAGAGTTACTTTGATTGCTATCAAAGTTTCTAGACACAGGTGGAAAGTGCCCACTGTGCTCGTAAATGTATTTCAATGTAATATTAATAGAATACCCAAAGCACAGTACTTGAATAGTGGAGGATCAGCAATGGAGGAGAACATTAAAAAGAGGGAAACATGGGAAGCACCTATTGTTATTTTCATAATGTCATCTACATACTTGCCCTCTCTTCTCAGAAACTCTTTACTGGCTCCTGAACTATAAGGAAAACTATAAAAGCTTCTTTAAAAATTGATGACTCTTTCCTGAGGACTTGTGAATTCCAAGTCATTCGGAGCAGACTGTTCTGTGGCAGCAGAAAAAAGAGTAATAAGAGTGGTGCATATATCCTTAAACTCCACTGTGTATAAAGGAATTGCCATCAGCTGGTGGGAAAGGGCTGATTAAGATTCAGGATAGAGGTAGCTATAATGAGAACAAAAATTGAGATTAAGATAGGAGGCAGTGAGATCACAGAAGACAACGGAAGTGGGATTAACAAGGGGCTTTACAGGCTGCAGCCTCAGTCCCTGGCCTGAGGGGTTCAAGGAGCTCAGTCGATTTAGGTTTAACAAAGAGAAGGTTTAGGTGTAACTTGATTATTGTCTGTAACTATCTCATGGGGAATAAATATTTAATAATGGTCTCATCTGCTTTGCAGAGAAAGGTATATTCACATCTAATGGCTGGAATTTGAAGCTAGACAAATTCAAACAGAAATAAGGTGTAAATACTTATCAGTGAGAGTAATTAACCATTGGAGCAAGTTATCAAGGGTCATCAGAGTGGATTCTCCATCATTGACCATTTTTTAATCAAGGTTGGATATTTGTTCTAAAAGGTGTGCTCTACTAATTATTTTGAGGAAGTTCTGTGGACAGTGTCATATAGGTGGTCAGACTAGATGTTCAAGCTGGCGCTTTCTGACTTTGCAAATTACGAATCCATTATTCTATACAAGGCATCATTAAACATCTTGTGGAGCATTAAGCAGTTTTCTCATCATATTTGGGTCTTACTGTCAGTTCCTTGGAACAAATTTTTCAAATGAACAAAAGTAGGACCTTCCCCAACATCTTTGAAATTCACTGTCCTTGGCATTTAACCAGAGCTCTAAGCCCCTTTCCCGCAGACTCATATGCCCATAAGGCAACGATGGAACCTAATGAGGCAGACTGAGCTAGTTGCATCACTGGAGTCTCATTTGTTAGTCTTCTTTCATTCAACACAGAATGAAAGACATTAATTTGGCTTCGAGCTTGTATCTGTTTTGCTGTTTGTGTTTATTTTTATTCATAACAGTTGTTCATATTTTTGGAACCCTCAGTAGTGATTCATAAATGCCAACTTGTATTCTTTTTCTGTGCATTGAAAATAAGTTCCTAGCTGCTCTAGTCATATTCAATACAAAGACTCAATCCAACTCCCACTGAACCCAAAGAAAAACCTTGATGGGAGTTTGAACTAGTAGCAAAATAAAAGAATAATTACCATATTTAATCATCCTGATTGTTTCTCCAACAAAACATGCAATATTATTCATCTGTAGTAAATCATTTGCAGTTTGAAAGCCCAATAAATAAGCCCCAAAATCTAATATAAACTAATGAATGATATTGCAGGGCTGTTTTCCCCTTGACAAATATGTCTCTTCTTGACACTAATGAGATTAACAAACTTATGCCCAGGGAAGAATAGACTATTGTGTGGATATTTTAAACAGTGCATTATTTTCTTCCTGGACATTTTTTAATTCATTTTCATATTCAATCTGGATCGTTTTTCTATAGTCAGAAGCAAACACTTCTAATAGACTTAACGGAGAAATTCTTGTACATGCCCTGAGAATGCTCTAGTTTATAATAATAGATCAACTTATTTTGGAAAAAAGGAACAATTTATCAAGAACAGTGCCTTGGCCAAAAGATATACATTTATATTATAGGCAGGTAAAAGCAGACAAAGTATAATATCAGTTACATTGTTTTAACAGATATTCCCCTCCATAGCAACTATCATTCTGTAATTCTCAGTGCAATAATGTTTATTTGTACTATTTTCAAGTGTGTTTAAAACAGAGAGAAATATATAAATATTTTAAACAATGATCCTTTCAATGTTATTTTCAAAAGAAGATTTGACACTAACTAACCAGACACCTCAATCTTAGTCTTTTTTTTTTTTTAAATCTTTATGGGTTTTGAATCCAGGAGACTATATTGGTCACTAAGTCTTAATGATGATACTTGCCTCACCAGTGGATTGGCATTATCAAATAAAATCTATTTTCTTTTATACTTCTGTAAAATAAATGGGAATAATCAACATCAAAGCATATATACCAAGGGGAATTAAAAAGAAACAAATAAAAATGTCTCAGAATTCTTGATTTGATTTTTGTATTTCTATTGTAGATTATACTTTAATTTTCTTAAATCTTCTTAATTCAATATTTAATTTGCATGCAAATTAAAATGTTTAACAGCCCAGCACATTTAGACTGGCATCTTTACTTCTGTTATTTCCTTTCCCCTTTTTGCTTTTCCTGTCTTTACAGATTTTATTTCTAATGAGATTATTTTAACTTTTATGAAGCAGTTTGTTTTAATGTGTAATTAATTATGAAGATTTTAAATAGGTATCTATCTTTTTGCAATAAAATATCCGAGTCCTTCTATTGGTTGTTCAGTAGAAATTATTAAAGGAGCATAGTTATAGGAATTTATTAGCAGAAAGTCTGAGGGGATTTGAAGCTATATGTTTAGAGGAGTCAGAATCATGATGTTGGAAATACCTGCAGATATTTTCCTTCTTGCATTATAGGATTGAAATGCCACATTTCACCAGCCCTAGAGCTAGCCTTCACCCAACTGATTTGCAGTTCATGCAAAATAGGCACTTATCAGAAATTCTCTCTTCTATCTTATGGTACTGCTCTCTACTGTACAGCTTGGATGAAGAAATGCATGCATCTAAAAACAGCACCGGTTCATGTACCCAGAATTAAGAAAAGAGAATACAATGTGATATCGGATGATAATAATACCTGTTATAAAATTTATCCATACCCTAAGGAGCAGGCCTATGTAAGACAGTGAGGATTTCCCTGAAAATTAGGATGGTCAAACAAAAGAATTTGACTAGATAAAGAGAGCTCTATTCCTTACTGGCTGGGCATCATAAAGAATTCTCACTCTACTTCTCAGGCTTATGGAAACTGAACAAATTAAAAAAGACTGAAATTAGGTGTGGAATAGAAATATTACTGTAATCACAATTTTCAGAAAGGCTCATTTCAAACTGTGACTGAGAAACCTTAGTGAGGAAAAACAACAAGAGTCCTGTGGCACCTTATAGACTAAACAGATTTCTTCAGGCATAAGCTTTCCATGGCCTCCAACCAATGTTCCCTCTAAGGTTTGACGGCTTGTGTGCAAAATTTTCAACCCGTGTGCAAAACTTTTTCTGAATAAAATTTTTGTGCAACTTCACATGATGGAAATTATTTAAAAATATAGAACAATGAAAAATTAATGTTATTTGTTTTTATTAATAATTTGAATGTATTCTATGCTTATGTAACATTTTGTCTCATCAGTTCTTCAATCCTGTTTGTCTGCCTTTGTTGGCTTTCCAAAATGAATAAACACATAAAAAAGTTAAAATGAAAGCAATTAACTTGCCTCTCATTTTTCATTTTGCACAGCAGCCCATTTTACAATTTTAAAAAAATGGTCCTAAATTGTTCCTAGCCAGTTCAAATGTGACCCTTTACTTGTTTTACTTAATTGGTCACTATTACTAATCTTGATCACAGTATACTTTATTCCTTCATTTTATTAGTGTTTGCTATATATTTTTTCCCCAGTTTAACCCTTCCCTAAGGAGCAACAGGCCAAAAGGTAAAAAAACCAACCCAGGGCTTGACCCTATGATTACAAATCTGTTATTCTACCAACTGAGCTACAGGCATTCCATATATAAAAACTTCTAGGCATAAAGGATAACTGTGTACTCCACTGCCCCTTGATCCCGCCCCCCCATAAACTGCTCTTTATTCCATGTGTGCATCTGTGCAGCAAACTCTTAACATCAGGATTGTGGGTTCCAGCACTGTGCCCCCCCAGGCTACTTATCAGAAGTAAGAGGCTGGACAATCACCTATTTTTGGAATACCTGAGGGAGGAAGGACATGAAGGTAAAAAGGAGCCCTTGGATAGCTAGCAACTTCCCCCTCCGCTAATCCTCAGTGGGGCTTCAGGCCTGCCCCCCTGCCCATCTTCAGCTGCTCTCCCACCCTGCCCCCTCCGCCAGTTGATCCTTGGCCATGGTTAAGGCCTGTCCCCCCCACCCCTTATCCAATCCTCAACCACTTTGCCAGACTAGGGTTACCGGATACCAAAGCATGGAAAGGAGGACAGGGGAGTACAAAAAGGAGGATGTTGGAGGACACATACACATCTGGGACTCCACCTGGGCCCCCTTTATCCACCCAGCCAATGCTCCCCCCCAAATGCTTGCCCCATTGATCACCCAACTCCAGGGAAATCTGTCTAGCCCCTAGTTACAGCGTGAAATTAATTGCAAGAACAGAGGCTCAAGAATATCAAATGAATGGCTTAAGTATTTTTCCTCTTCACATTAAAGTAACCGTAAAGCCAACCACTTTAAGGAGGCACAAAACTAAGTATTTAATGTTTATATCAAGGTGCAAGGAGAATCACACTGCAGAACTCCTATCCAGACTGATGTTTTTACATTGTGAGTTGCAAACGGAAGCACACCTCTAATAAATTTAATGTAGTAATTATGGACAAGATTAAAATCAGTTTTAACACACTAAGTTCCTTCACAGAATTCACTCATTGTTAGACACACAGAGGGATGGGCCCTTGACTACATGAAGCCTAACAGAATTTGAGGTGTTGGCTTCTAAAGGAAAAGTAATCTCTGTCAGCAGTATTCTCCCCATGACTTGAAATTAGGGGTGTGGTGCAGGGGGATGTTTGGGGGGGGTATAGGAGGTGCTCACTCATTTGCTCTAACACTGTTACTAGCCAGCAACTGGGGGGCACAGGCGGAGTGTACAGAAATCCCTGTCTAGCCTCAGTTTTGAGCCTCACTGTGCAGTATTTTTAAAAAATCACAGACAAGCTCTTTAGATTTTATACACACAGGAAAGGAGAAATGAGAAAAAAAGAGATCTGCTGGTTTTTATGTGCAGACCTACCTGAAACATAACCTTTTACCTAAAATGCAAATGTCTGGAAACATCATATCCTACTATGTCTGCCATAAACCACAGAGGGATATATATCTATTTTATGACCATTGACATTTGGTTTGCTTTTATGTGAAATACACATCAAATGGGGGGGGGGGCGGAGTAGAAGTAGATGTCTGTGACTATCAAATGCTCCACCCAAGAGGACAGCACCTATTCTTGAATGCAATGATCAGTTTTTTCCTAAATATACCAAAATAAAAATAACCACAGAGTATATAAGCAAAAGCAAGCTGCTTGTTTCCTATGATTTGATAAACTAACAAAGGGACAAATATTGCAATCCTTACTCCATCAAATTTCCCACTGACTTCATTTAAAGCATAGGATAAGGCCTAGCCCAGCAGCTACTTTAGACTGGATAATACTTGCATATCTGTGTATCTTACTAAAATTTAAGGACACATCTATAGTGGATTAATCTCTTCTTGGAAAGAAGAAACAAACTGAAAAAAAAAAATCACACTGGGAAAAGGAAAATCTTACAGATTCAAAGCTCCTCACAACCAAAAGTGAACTTTGTTGGACCTCTAAACAAAAGATTTGTTGTCAAAAGCCAAAGTTCATTAGCAGGAATAAAGATCTGGCTTAGCCCAGCCATTAGAGAAAACCTCCCCAGAAACTAAGTAAAGCAGGAAGCAAAGAAGGAGTCACAGGTTTCTCTCTGGGCACTTCAGAGACCCCATCAGGGTGAAGAAAAGCCCCAACCCCTCCAAAAAAATAAGATTAAACCTTCCCCAAAATCAGGTGCGGGGAAAGGGGAGAGGACCTGAGCTGGAGCCTGGAAAGAAGCCAGGGGTGAGGAGCTAAAGCAGCAAACCCACGTGTAGCACTGCAGCTGGAATGCCTGGAGCAGGGAGGAGGGCAGGGCAAAGAGGAGAACTCTTAAAGCGATACACCACTCCTCCGTTTCTTGGCTGAGCCTCAGCCGCTCTGTCGGGCTGTCCCAGCCTGTCCTGCCCCTCCCCGTGCGCGGGGACTGGAAACCCCTGCGCGGGGAGGGGTTTCTTATGTGCGTGGCCGCGCAGCCGCGCACCTTAGAGGGAACAGTGCCTCCAACCCACCTCATGCATCTGGCAAAGTGGGTTGAAGCCCACGAAAGCTTATGCCCAAAGAAATCTGTTAGTCTAAGGTGCCAGAGGACTCTCGTTGTTTTTGCTATACACAGACTGACACGGCTACCCCTCTGGAAATCTCAGTAAGGAAAGTTACCTTCTGTTTTTCAATGTCTAGATAAAAATCAGGTCTGATTAACATAAGCAATTACCATTGTCGTGGAAGCATCACTGTTCAGTGAATGGACTGGAAAGCAGAAGAGAGCTAACAACCTGAACAATTGTGACACTGGTGGAGAGAGCTAGGAAAAAAGTAGAAAAAAAGCAAGGTTTGGTCCTATGATGACTTCAAACTAAAGAAATACATATGAAGTATCTCACACACTTATACACAAAATCTACCTTGCATGCAAATGAGTCAAGAGAAGGTATAAGTTACATGAAGAAAAAACTTCTTAAACAGTAATAGAGAGGACGGCCATAAAGTCTATGGGATGATGTGGAAAATGGAATAAATTCACCCTCTTTATAGTCAGACTCCTTTAGATTGTGTGGGGGAGAAGAGGGTATATAATGGAGAGAGTGAGGGAGAGAGAAGTCATCATATGCACAAAGAAATGCAAGTCACATCAAGTTACAAAGTTAGTCTTCTTAGTTTAAAATCCTAGTGGAGACAAATCACAGATAGCTTTTATCTTGTTATAGCTAGTTGAGGTTAACACTACTCCCCTAACTGAGTTTTACCACAACTAGCTTCATCAAAGTAAAAAATTACTTGTGCCTTGTTTCCATTAGGATTTGCAGAAAGACAGCAGATTCACATTATGCCTCTCAACAGAAACACACTCAATTTCCAACACTGAAGACATAACCTAAGGAAGGAGGGGTAGGAGGAGATATAATAAAGTAATACTTTATGACTCACCTTTGAATTTTGCACATGGATTCTAAAGAGGTCTTTCCTCCTATTAGTTGCATATCCTATTCAACTAACATTAACAGAATAATATCTGATGCTATAAAGTAGGGAAAATGCAGAGTCAATCAGAATTTGAAAATTATTGGCTTAGAGTGATCAGAGAGCAAGTATGAAAAATCAGAGTAATAAGGCCCTGAATATCAGAACTTTGCCTATAAAATCAGGATATTTAGACTGGCTGTAGAAACATGATACAAACATGAGGAGAGTGCTAAAGTCACATATTTTCTGCTGAATTGCAGAATAAGGGAAAATCCAAGTTTTAGACAGGATGGTGGAGAGGAAGAGAGGTAAAAACAGCCTTTTTTTTTTTAAGAGAGAGAGTGAGACAGCAGTTTTCAGGATGTCAGGGGAAAGTACTAATGGAGACTGAGTAGCTGCTGGTGATAACAATATAAAAATCCAAAGATAGGGCGAGAGGATGCCACCACAAAATTAGAAAAAGTGGTTGAGTGAAAAGATGTTTCCTCATCCTAGGGAGAAGGCTGGTGATGGCTCTGATTGAAAGTGATGCTGGTTGCTGAAGAGAAAAAAAAGAATCATCTACTCTGAGTAACACAGTAGTCCTATATCCTTTGTAATAAATAAAGGAGGGACTCCTCAGGGTACTTCATAGAGACTATAGGGAAAATTAGGACATCACAGCCCATTAAGACATCCTTTTCTGAAAATTAGGACTATACATTTTGTCATAACATTTTCCAGAAAGAATCTTAATGTAATCAAAGTGAAAAGGGAAGGTCGTGGAACCATAGTTTTGGTAACAGCTAGGGCTAGTGAGATAATTATGTACCACAAAAAGACTTTATTAGAGTAATACATAAAACTTTGTTGTGGGCAGAGTTAAATATAATTGTACTATATCACAGTTGATACATCAGTACTGTGATTCTTGTTAAAACTAACCTAAGCCTGTAGTTTTATTATTGATACATTTAAGCTTTGCGTATCTTGAGAATTGGGCAGAACCCCTACAGAAACTAAAGTTCTCAAAATGAACAAGGAGTCCTGTGGCATTTTTAAAGACTAACAGATTTATTTATCACATGAGCTTTCACAGAAGAAAATCCTGCTTCATCAAATGCTTTGAAGTTCGCAATGCTCTGGATCTTTGTGACAGCAGTACTCTGAGCTCTTAATTGCTGTGGGGAAATTTAGATCCATATTTGAGCATTTTGGTTTAAACCCATGCAAAAGGCTCATGAGAGTCTGATAGGAAAGAAATGGAAGGAATTAAATGGAAACAGAAATGTCTGTACAGCATAGCTTGTGGGCCAGGAAGATGGAGTGGGTCAAAAAAAAAAAAAAGCCACCAAGCTGAATTTCACAGAGCAGTGGTTAACAATGGTATTGTCAGAGATATTTAAAAAGAGAACTTGAGAAGGCAAGAGTTAGAGTCCTGAATTATGTGGGAGATTCTACAATAATAAGTGTGTCCAAAGTTGTCTGGATGGCTAAGTGTTGAAGTATCTCCTAATAAAGTAAATAGAGATGACACTATGGAGTAGAGAAGATATTGTGGTGGTGGTGAAGTCTGATACACTGTGAAGGAAAGGTTTCCATAAAGTATAAGCAGCCAAAAGATTAAGGTTTTGAGTTGAACTGAATTTTGTTTGACAAGAGGTATTTTGGACAAATAATTGTTATTTCTCTGTTTTTCTAAGGACATATAAATCTGCAGAGCCACCATCACTTGTATTCTAGCTATAGAACAGTGTTGTGAAGATCATGAGAGACATCTATTACTTTTTATGACTCTTATGCATACTTCTCTTTGATTATTATTCTGTTTGCTACTAGGGGTCACAGAATAAACTTCTAAAGGAACACACTGTACATTCACAATAAGGCAGGTAATGGATTTAGATAATCCAGTCATCAATACTTAATTGACAAACACAGGTGTCAACACTTTTTGCCTCTGACCAAGCTGAGCCCAGCTCCTCTTGCTTGAGGTTGGAAAGGGGACCATCAGGCTGCACATCTGAAATGAAAAATGTTAGAGTTGATTAAAAATCTGAGCTCAGGAGGGAGAATGGATTGTCAGGCGACTGTTCAAGGACAGCAGGCTGATGTAGAAAGTGGGTCTTAAGCAGATGGCCTTGAGAAAGTTTTAAGGAAGACATATGCACGTAGGCCTTTCATATTAAACCCTTTCTCTGATTACCATATTCTGTGGATAAATAAATACTAACTGCTTTTGCAAAAGGTCTTCTGAATTGCTCCATTTAGCAAATGGTTCCAGCCCTAATAAACAAGACTCTCTTGCAGGGGCCAAACCCTGCTAGATCTGGTGAGGAATCACTATTTGTAAACAGTGTTGCTGTAGCATAGAAACCCAATGTAAGGTGGAGATGTGCAGGATTTCATAGTGAGAGGTATGACAGTGTAATACGTGGCATTTGAAAGAAATTAGACTGTGATCAAAGGTCCTGCTAATTCCGTAACCATGACACATGGCATGATTTTTGTAAGTGAGTGTTCTACACAGAGATAGGGCTGAGTAACAAACAATAGGTTCCACATTTTGAAATACCTTCTCCCACATAGTCCAGGATTTTTTGGATGTGTGCTTTGGTCCAGCCCATTTTTGAGATAGCACAACTAGAAAATTTGGATCCAGATCTTAGCTTGGGTTCCAAATCAGGCCTCCAAAACTGAAGGTTTTCAGATCAGATAGTGTGGTTCAGACCCATACTTAACTTTGATACTGTAATGAAATGAAAGCTTAAACAGCAATGGAAACAGGTACAATATATAATTTTTTAATGAAACATCAAGAACAAATATCAAGTTGGGAAAAATTATTCCTGAAAATGTATGCTTGTTTTTCAGGCATTTCCCTCTCTTTTGATTCCAGCACTGAATGTTCTTCAGTCCCTGACAACATTTCTCTGTAGCACACATTCTGGAAATTAACAAAAAAAAAAAAGTCTATAGTTGCATAACATTTCTGAAAAATTATATATGTACATCACAGGAAAAATTGGTCCTATGTTGCTGATTTCTAGTGTGATTAAGTTCAACTTTACAATACACTGTTGCAAGTTTACTATATTTTATTATTTTTTATTAATTCTGACTCTAGAAATCTGAATAATTCATTTATGTGTAACTCAGAGTAATCCTCTGAAATCTATACAGATCACCCAACTTACCACTACTTACTTCCTTCTAGACTTAAAATAGGGCACTCTAAAGTTTGTTTCCTTATATAATTGCAGGTCACATAATAGGAAATAATTATTTACCTAATAGAATGAGTAAAGAACTTTCAAAGCTTCTTCATGTATTGATAATTTCAACCCAAATAAATCATTTTCTCTTTGATATGCAAATTCATATCACTAAATGCCAGCAGGGCAATCAAGTCTATGAATCAAAAACAAATCATCATTTTTGCCAATGAATTAATATTATGTCTTTGGGTGCATATTAAATTTGTATAAGTGAATATAGATTTTTAAATGTGATCATTTCCCTAATGCTCTCTTTTCACTCGGACCAGAATGCTTCAACCATAGACAGACTATATAGATTGATTATTTGTTTAAAAATCTCTGTAGATCAGAGTTTGTAGTTTTTTGCACTGGTAACATCTGTAGTTAAACTTTTACTTACACAAGTAAACATCAGCCTTCCTGAGAAGATCAGTAATGAAATTGTGTCTCTGTAGGAATCAGTAGCAAAATTCTCATTGACTTCACGGTGGCCAAGATTTACCTCTGATTTCTCCTCTAGAAAGAGACCTTTGGCTTTAAAAATAAAAGAGGGGAGACCAGAACCATAGATGGACATATCATCACACACACATCTGGGCCAGACCTAGCTGTTATAAATAGTCATAGTTCCCTTGTCATAACTGAGCTATAATGATATACACTAGTGGAGGATCTGGCTGTTCATATGAAAGAAGAAAGACAGAGAATGTGATTCATGTGGTATTGGAAAAAATAGAGTGGAGGAAGCATTGTTCTTTGTGGCTTTAGGAAAGAAGAAAAATAGTGTGGCAGAATTTCTTCTCTGCTTGACTTTTCCATCCCACTACTTAAAGTCATAACTTCACCTGACCTTGTGATTGCAAGGTGCAGGGGTGGGGAGTCTGGGGAGTATTTTGCCATCACAATTTTCCATACTGCACAATTTTTTTTAAAAATCTTTCAGCCAAAGTACATTATAAATAGAAATCACATGCTGAGCTCTTCTTAGGCAAACTTACTCTGATACCCTACAGTGCCCTGAACTACCTTACACTTATGTAACAAGTTTTCATCCCTGAGGAACCTAAAGTGCTTTAAAAGCTTCCTCCACAATTCCATTCTTTCTAAATAAATAACTATAGACATAGGTGTACAAATATGTATAAAAGAAGTCCATCCACTCACAACTAAAATGCAAATACATCTGGGATGAAACAATGAAGTCATTAAACTGCGCCCAATAACACAACAGTACTGATTAGAAGAGAAAGCAAATGTATAATTGAAATTTATTTTAGACAGGCAAACTCAAAAGAAATTTCTTCAGGGCAGTAAGGCCTGCCTTTCTGCCATTTTGAAAAATGTTATCCGACTTTAATAAGCATAGCAGCTAGACTCGCTATTTTGCACAATGTCTGCTGGACAGTAACTCCAGCAGAGCCAGATATCTCATAGCAGTATCTTGGGGGGTTGGTTGCATACTAAGTGATCCAACACTGCCCTCCCCCTCCTTGATTTGTGCTGTATGAATTATAATGATGTTTCACCCATTTCACATCAAGTCCACAGCTTACTTTTCCAAATAAATGCTTGTTTCTTCAGTTAAGTTCCCAAAAGCTTTGATCAGAAAAGCTTTGATCATATTCGGCCATATAAAAAAAAAATCATGAGTGTGACTTTGTGAGGACAATCTTTAGTGATTGATTTGGTCCATTGGTGTTTGTTTAATAAATTCCCCTTTCCTATTAGTTTTGGAATTATATTTTTAAAAGATATATATCAAAGAAGATTTCTCCAAGTTTTTTTTTAAATATTCTTGTTATCTGATATTGCTCGATGTTATTCTGTACAAATCACTTCTGTAGGTAGTCTATTACTTGCATAAGTATTTTATATGGATTTAACAGTTTTATATTTATGTATATGCTTCAATTTTAAAACAAAGTAGCAGTTCATGAGTTTTTTTTGTTTGTTTGTTTTTTACAGCACACTTGTAACTAGCGTACATTAGATTTTCTGGACCTAAAGAGTGGCCCAGGGGAGGGCACTTACCATAGAATGCACTATACAGTGAAATGACTTTGTCTCACTTTGCAAATATATTGTGATGAGGATCAACAATAGAACAACAAGTGCTATAGGAATATATAGCATGGGATTTGACAGCAGGTTGTTATGAACTGAGGAAAGGGTAATTCTGCACTGTGATAATTTAGGCATGTGTCACTTAGTATCCCTTGCTAAAACCAGAGATTTGCTTAGGACCAGGAGCGTTGCTGCCACGGGGAAAGACCCAGGGCACTGGCATGGGCCCTGCCCTCCTAGCCACAGGCCCTGCCCCCTGTGGCCCCATATTCTCCGCCCGGGCCCAATCTGGCCTCGGGCTCCTACTGTTGCCAGCCTGGTCCTGGATCCTTGGCCGGAGATGGGGCCAGGAGAGGTGCGAGCCACCGCAGGGGGCCTGGCCTGAATTCCCGGCCAGGGACCGGGCTGGGAGCAGCAGGTGCTGCCATGGGTAGTCTGGCCTGGGACTGGGCCGGGAGAGGCAGGCGCCACTGCTGGCGGCTGGGCCCCAGATCTCCGGCTGGGGATGGGGATGGGAGAGACAGGGGCTGCCCCGGATATTCAGGGCTCTCACACTGGGACTTGGGGCACATGCCCTGTGTGCCAGGTGCCAGCAATGCCTCTGCTTAGGACATGTTAAAGCAGTGGTTTTTCAAACTATTCCTTGAGACCCAGTTGAAAAAAATCATTTATGCCCACAACCTAACAATTGCATCATTGAGCAATGCACTCCAGTCTTTTGGTGGTAGCAGTAAGGGGCACCGCAACCCAGTGCCTGACGGTCTGCAACCAGTACTGGGTCCTGACCCTAAGTTTGAAAACCACTGTGCTAAAGGATCCAAGAGAGTGACATACAGCAGAGGAGCCTGCAATAGAAGTGACAACAGGATTATATTTTAATTTGTTTTTTCATTGGACAGTAAAAAAAATTGAAATACCAAAATCAGAAGATATAGTACATACAAAATAATAAAAAAGAATGTCTAGATATTGAAAAAAATTCCTCAAATGTTCCAGACAGAATAAGTAAACCCTCTGAAATAAGTTGAACCTTAGAGCTGGTCAAATATCAGAATCTCCATCCCATAAGAAATTCCAATTTTTGACATTTCATTTTGTCCTAAATTGGAGGAAAGTAAAAATATAATTTGTGAGAATCAAAAGTAGAGCTCAGAGAATACATCATGGTCATGAAAGTCCCATGATGTTCTGTGATTCAGCTAGCAGAAGGGGATGCAGTGCATCATGGGAGATTTATTCCCTCCAGGAAGTCCAGTACATAGAGGAGAACTGGACACATGAAGCAACCAAACAACTCCTATGTGAAGCTGTAAAAGATGTAGTGTATCCCTCCCTGGTAGTCTCAGAGGGAGGCCATGCCCCCTTGCTACACCTGTGGTAGCAAACTTGATATAGTGGATTAGCTCTTACACGACCATAGCCCAAGCCATCAAGCAAGGTAGGGCAAGCAAAGCAAAAACTCTCCATCTAAATAAGCTGTCTCTAGCCCTGGACAGGGCAAACAGTCTATGGGCCCCTGAGACTTCACAGGCCAGGATAAGGCAACCATCCAAGGGCCCAGGGCCCCTCCCGTGCCATAGTGTGCCACTGGGTCAGCGTGGCTCTGACTGAAACTCAGTGACATAGGTCATCCACTGACCCAGCAGTTCAGGTGCATCCTTGTAGTAACCATGCTCCACTCCAGCTCCTCTCTGCAGAGGCAGACTGGAGACGCTCTTCCTCTTCAGTGGCTTCCTCCTGTCTGAGCTGTAAATTCCTCCTTTATGCTTCTGGTTCCTGTCTGTGCTCCGCATCTCTGGCCCCACCTTCCTGGGGTTAATTTGTAGTCCCTCCCTTTCTGTCTCAGAAGGAGGTCACGCCCCCTCACTATAGAAGCAAAGCAGCAGTTCAGACAAACAGATTAATGCTGAAGTTTGCCCACACCTAAGATTTTCATTTAGTATAACAAATCATAGTTAGGTATGTTTTGCTTTTCAGCCAAAAAGTTATCAGCAAAACTGATTTTTTTCAGTAGAAGATGTGTTTTGCAAAAACTGCTTTTTTTGTCAAAAACATATATCAAATTCCTGACCATTTCTACTGAATGCCTAAACACACAAAATAGAAACAAAGAACCGCACACCTTATAATCACATTACAATTACAATACATTAAATTAAGAAAAAAATTATCAAAAGTAGGGAGTGAACTGGGTGATTTTAAATTTGATCAGCAGGATAATCAAGCCTTGTCTACACTAGGAAAGTTTGCCAGTATAAATATACTGATCTACCAACAACCCTTTCCTCTTTCAGACTTGCTTATCCCTGGCTGACTTGTGAAGATCTCAATCCCACAGACATGCTCTGGGAATACCTACAATACCATGACCCTTTGGGGAGATAGGCAGGGTAATGCCTATTTTGAGAATCACACCAGAGCATAAATTTGACAGAGGACTCCAGGCATCAAGATTGCAGTGCTTTGTAAACATCTATCAATGGAAATGTATGTGCCTACAGACTGTGGCAGCCAATGAGCAATGGTTGTGAGAGCATCAGTGATTCCTAAGTGGTGAACATACATGCCTAAAGAAGCAGTTAGGTCCCTGAATTCACTTGTGGATATAGTCCTATATCTTCTAATCTTGAAGAGTTAAACTTTATTGAGTTTCTTTGTAACAGTAGGCACTCACCTCTTATGTCAGCTACTACAGGCCATTTTCCTGCTTTTGGTCTTCCCACTACATTGTTAATCTCACTCAGTTGGTCTGCAGGGACTCAACCTACTTGACCAAGTCACACAGTAAAAAATGAATTAACCTCTTCCAAGGCAGCAAAGACTCCAGCAAACTGTCTGTCCTCACTAGGATCTTCAGTCCCATCTCTAGGCCATTTAAATCCACCCCTTCACTCAGGCATCTAAGAAGCTGGATTCCCTTCTCTGGGCTTATAAAACAGAGAGAATCTGGGCCACCACTGGCATGTCCCAACCCAGAGATCCTATAAATGGCAGCCACACACTGCTTCCTTTAATTCGATGCAGCTACATTTCCTGGGTCTTTTCCCACCTGATTTCTTTACTTTTGCCCACTGCTTTGGGGCTATGAATTTCAGGTCCTCTGACTCCCAGGTTTAGCAAAGGCAGCCTGTCAATCTCCTTTGGCCAAAGCACTCTTATTACACCACTAGACCTAACCACTAATTCAATTGCTCAATCACTGCAGCAACTTTTAGCTGAGCCTGCTGGAGTCTGATTCGCTGTTTCCATGAAGTCTCTCTAGGCATGCCTGGAAGATCCATCTCTTCTACTCCTTTTTGGAGTAGGGTATAGTAGATATCAAAGTTTCAAACAGGACATCTCGAAGGGCCAGATACATCCTGTCACACACTGATAATATGCTCATGAAATTTAGCTTTAGAGATAAGTTCCTCACAGAAATAATTCTTCCTCCACAGACATTAAATCTCTCCATCAATTGTCTGACCTTTGAATCATCTTTGGAATGTCAACAAGGTTATAATGCAAAGGCTTCAAATCTTGTTTTGGCTTAGTTCATTGATACTGTCAGCCACCCTTTCTGAATACACAGGCAAATAGTGTGAATACTGGGGCTCTGCTTTTTCAGCAAATTAGAAAGAGAAGTGGAAAAGGGCTGAGCCTACACATTAAAATATTTATTAAAGTTACAAAGACTGACAGCTGAATTCATTACACAATGGCATTTAAATGCTAACAATCAATGGTTTTGTATGCAGGAAAATGTATCCGCTTCAACCAAATAAACTTTCTAGTTTTATGATTGAGTAATGAGACTTCATAGTTACAAAGCCACAGAATGCAAAAGGGCAGTGAGCCAAGCACAAATACTACATTCTTAATTTAACATATAAAATATTCATATTTAATATTTCAAACCTCAAAACTTTAAAAATCTGTCAGAAAGAATGATGCTTAATTCTCTGTAGCCCTAGGGCAGAAGTACCTTCTGTGCCATCTAGTTACTCTGATTTTAACATCCCCTTTATTCTGTAGTTATACAAAAGACTCAGAATCATGGCAATGTTTTTATCACAGAAGAAGAATAGGAAAGAAATCACAATTAAAATTTGGAATTATAAATTAGACCAGGGGTTCCCAACCCCTTGCCCGTGAGCCAAAAGTTGACCACAGGCTTTCTCAAATGGCCCGTGCATTCCTCTTGCCTGGTCCTGATATGGAGCTGAGTGCCAGGCAGTGGCTGCATTCCTCCTGCCTGCTCCTAGTATGAAGCTGGGAGCTGGGCTGCAGCTGCACCTCCTGCCTGGTCCCAGTGTGGAGCCAGGCTGTGGGTGGACATCAGCTTTCCACCTGCTACCAGCATACTGCCAGGAGCTGGACTGCAGCTGCACACTTATGATTGGGTCCCAGCACACTGCTGGGAGCTGGCTTATTGCTGGAAGTCTCCTCCAGTTTGGCACACAGCCGGGAGTTGGGCTCTGGCTGCAAGCCTGCAATCCCGTCCAATAGACAACCGGGAACCTGGCTATGGCTGCCAGCCTCCTGGAGGGTGCCTGCTTCCAGCCCTCTCATCTTCCCACAGATACCCACCCCCTGCCCAAAGCCTGCACCCAGCCCTTCCAGCCTGCGGGCACCTGCCTTCCTTCCAGTGCTACTCTCAGCCCTCTTAGGTCCCACAGACACCCACCTCCTGCACAGTGCCTGCATCCAGCCTGCAGGCACCCGTCTCCCACCTGGTGCCTGTACCCGGCCCTCCTCATACCAAATGAAGTTTTTAACATTTTAATTTTTTTGGAATTTAAAATTTTTAAATTCTTTAAAACTACTTTTTAAAACCTAGTTTTAGTTTTTTTAATTTTAATTTATTTAAAAATTGAAATTTGCTTTGCACTAAAGAAAATGTTCAAATATGTTGAGATCTATAGTCCTATACTTTATAATCCTGTACTCTACTATATACAAATACACCAGGTTTGGTTTTTGTTGTTTTGTTTTTTTTTTTGACCTGCTAGATGGGTAGTCCTTCAGAAAATACACCAGGGTTTTTTTTTTCTTTTTGACCTGATAGATGGGTGGCACTTCAGAGTTGTAGAAATGGTATCTGTGGTTTGAGACAAAAAGGTTGGGGAACCACTGAATTAGACTATCTCATACAAGAAGTTTATTGAGAAATAGTAGTGTTTCATCTTTCCTTTCAGCTCTTTTCCTTTTTCTGCCCTCTCCACCTCTTTTGACAAATGCGCAACTATTGTCCAGGCTTGTAACCTCTGCATCATACCCAACTTCCCTCTTCCCCTGCAAGTCTAAATTCTTACCACATTTTCTCTGTTCTTCATCTACAACAATTTTAAAATGTGACATTTCATCTCCAGTTCTATATCTAGCCCTCCACTTACAGCACTTTTGGTGACCTTTCATCTAGATTACTGCAACCTCTTCCTCTGTGCCTAGGGTAATCAGATAGCACATGTGAAAAATCTGGAATGATTAGGGGTCAGTCATAGGTGCCTATATAAAACAAAGCCCTGAATAAAGGGACTTTCTGTATAAAATCAGGATATCTGTTGCCTGCATTTGCTCCTACTAAAGTGATCTCTGTCGCTTGCAACTCTTATTAATCTACCCCATCCCTCTGGAAATCCAACACTGACTTCCCTTCACCTAAGGTTCCCACATTTATACCATATGTTCAAGGTCCTGAACAACTCCCCTTTTGCTTACATCCTAGGGCTCACATTATTTCCTAGACCGTCTTTGCTTCTCTCCAATTTCTCTCCTGTTCATCACCTTTAAATCCTTCTCCCACTCTCTTACTTGTAATGCACCACTGCAGCAGTTATCTCATATATCAAATAACCTCCTCCACTCCCTTTTCAAAACACAGTTCCTTTCTGACTATTTTCAAAGGATCTCTGTGCGAGAGTACTCCACTGTCTTCATGCATTATATTATCTACCAAAACCTTTTATTAAAGCAATGTTATCAAAGGTGCAAAGCCACAGCCTTGAAAATTAGAAAATGCCAGAATTAAGGTTACTGTGCAATCCTAATCCCCCCCCATACTTGTGCCTCAGAATATAGGTTTTTAATTACTCTTCTACAATGAACTGCATGCAATTCTTGGCAGCAATGGCACCACTGCTCCCAAAAGCAACATGGATACCTCCTAGAAGTCTGAGTCCCAGGACATCTCAGTCAACAACAATGAGGGTATTCTGGGTAAGGAAGAGGAGGAGGAGGAAAATGGGAGATGGGCAACTGGGGATCCCTTTTCCCTGAGACCCAGGATTTATTTTACCTTCAGAGCAGTCTAGCCAGTCACAGGACAGCATGATCGCTGACTGTGATGCTGGGGAAGCTATCTCTGGTGATTATGCAATTCAGTTCCACATATAGGGGATACATAGTCTTATGTATTGTGTTTAATATAAAGGAAAAGTGAGGTGCAATAGGTATCTGCTTCCCAGTTATGTAAAGAGCACCCCGTGGAGGAGACTATTTATGTTCATAAGGATGGCCCAGGATCTCCAGGTACCTTTCATAGAAGTAAGTTGTAGTCCTCTGGAGAAGGTTTCTGGGAAGGATTGCCTTACTTCTTCCATGATGATACGACACTTCTCCACATCATTAGTTTTAACTCTGCTGCCACCATTGTGGTACGCAGCAAAGCAGCATAAGGATCAGGTCTATACTTAGACACCTGCATCACCTGTTCCCTTACTGCCTCTGTTACCCTGAGGAGATTAATATTCTAGAGCAGACGTGGCCAAACTGCGGCTCGCGAGCCGCATGCAGCTCTTTAAAGAAAAAATGTGGCTCCCGGGAGAGCATGGCAGGGAAGGGCGGCATGGCGGGAGCCAGGGGCAAGAAATTTGCAGTTGTCAGGGACAGCCCAGAGGGAGCGGCATAGTGAGAGCCAGCAGGGGAGAAGCAGCATGGTGAGAGCCGGCAGAAAAAAGCAGCGTGGTCAGAGCCGGGGGAGGGGCAGCACTGTGAGAGCCAGCAAGGAAAAGCAATGTCATCAGGTGCAAAGACATGTCAGATTCTACGGTTTACCCACACAAAATTAATTCTACCCTCCTTGTCTGTATGCATTATGATACAGTCTTTAATTACAACATCACAGGCTTCATTCATTGGACAAACTGGACGCACACAGAGGCAAAATGAAAGTAGCACCAGCAAGAAAATATCTGACATGAGTGCATGATTTTTTAAATGCTTTCCTTTTTTGATACTGTTTTCTGGGTAAATATTTTTAAAGCTGGCAACATAAATTGATCAAGAGTAAGTCTACAATGAACTACAGATAAGTGATGATAATCTAGCAATTTAAACAAATTAATTTCCAATTGCCTTTCTTTTTTTTAAAAAATCACCAGGCATTTCCAGATATTGTAAGATAATGCAAAATTATTTCTCTTGTATTTCTATTTTGAGAATTAAATAAGAATCATCAGAAATGACTGAAAATTGACAAAAGTGTTGCATCCGAAACCACTGACTACTGTCAAAAGGTTATTTAAAAAAACCTCTATTAATTTAAAGAATGTTACAAGTACTTATTATGGATCATGGTTCATTTTCAGCATGCAAAATGATTTAGACTTAGGATAGACCACCACTACAGAAAACTCGCTTTAGAAAAACAAATCCTTAAGTCCATTGAACAAATGTGCCTGAGACATCAGTATGTCATCTGTTTGCGGAAGGAACTGCTAGTACATTTATTTTAAAAGAAAATTTTAATTAATATAACTAAATCAATTACCAAGATAATTTACATTTACCGCAAAGTTCAATAGCAGCACTATACTTCCACTGATTAAATAGCATTCAACATGTATTATTTTTCTTTTGTTGTATACCAGTAGTCAAAATCCATTTAAATTTCAGTGCAGTCTTCATGAATGACTCTATGGGTATCTGAGTCCATTAGACAAGAGAGTAATTGTTGTGAAGGGCTGAGGATGGAAAATTGTGTTGTAAACTTTCTGAAAAAAAATCTCTCACCAATAAAGATTTTACTTTGTATTATAAAAACCAAATACTGTAATGATATTTAGAATTTATACAGGCCTGACCCCAAACTGAATAAACTCAACAGGATATTTCCATAATATCTTCTGTGCATGGACTCCAAAGCACTTACTGAAACAGGCTCTGATCTTGCACTGTATGTCCCCATAAATTCTCATTGATCTGTTGTGATTCTGAACAGTTGAAAAGGTGTCCCTGTGTGCATCTCTTCACAGGATTAAGATGAGAAACATGTTTTCCCTTACTGTTACTTCCATTTTAAAATTAATTGTTTCTGATTGAGTCCTCAGACCTTTTGTTTTCACTGTCCATGAGTATTCTAGTGAAAAAGTTTATTGGCAGAAATGTTGGGAGGGAAGCGGAAGCATGATCAGGGCCAGGGTGGGGTAGGGGGCAGAGGTGCGGCATGGTTGGGGAGAGCAGCAAAGCAGCAGCGTGGTAAGAGATGGTAGGGAAGCGGCAGCAGGGCTGGGGGAGGGAAGCATGACATGGTCAGAGAAGCCATAGCATGTTTAGATTTTCTCATAGGCCCTGTTGCAGTGTACTTGTTGTTAAAATAAAATCATATTTTACAAGTCCTAAACATGATGTGGAATACTAAGAAATGAAAATACAAAGGAGAAAAGTTTAAAACTGAACATAGGTTACTTTCAATTTTTGGCACAACTCACTGCTGTGAAGCATCATATTCCACAATGAAATTCAAAACATTGTGCAATACTTAGAGATCAGCATCTGAGAGAGCTTTTCCCTAGTGCATTGACAAGTTACTGCCCAGATTTAAAAAAAAACTTGCCACAAGCCTGTAGTGTTCTACATCTAATGACAGATAAATTTTTACTGTACAGGCCTAGTTTCATGGTAACCTTAAATAATTATTAGTATCTGACATGAGTAGGATCAATATTTGCCCTATTTTTATGACAAAATTAAAGTGCGCAATGAATTTTAAGCTTAGTAATTCTGGAGTATGTAAAAATATGTGGTTATATGCCTCAGTGCGGCTCTCGAAGGTTTAATAATCAACTTGTGTGGCTCTTGAGTTCTGTAAGTTTGGCCACTCCTGTTCTAGAGGATCACCTAAGGGAGATCGTGTAAGTTTTTATTACAAGTGCTTGTACCACAAAACAATAGAGTATGTGATCCCCCACCATTGGCTTTTTGGATCCCTCAGCCATGGTTTCCCTACCACACTGGTGCTTTGATTTACAGGGATGAGTATTGACCTCAGAATCAGAATGTTCACAATGACTGCTATGAGTCCAAAGGGAAGGTGGTGTGTGTTAAGTTGTTTGTGTTCTGTTTAGTTTGCCATAGCTAACAGAACTAGAATATTATGTGATAGCTCAGTCAGTTCTGTCTGGTCTTGAGTTGAAGAATAAACTCAGTCTGTGTGTGTTTACATGTTTCTGTGTCCCTGTCTGCTGGTTTCTTTCTGAGTTGCAAGTAAGGTCTAAGTATCCAAACATAACAGTGTGGGTTTCATATGTTTTCCCATAACTGCAAATCCCCCTTCCGTCCCCAGGAACTGCCTTGGACAAAAATCTGCAGTTAGGGCAGCTTACCACTGGTCCCTCATCTCAAAACAACATCTATGTTGCTGGGGTTGGGGGACCATCTATCTACTCACATGTGCTCCTAACTCAGGTTTTCTACAAGTTGCAGCACAAGGCTTGTTGCCCATGCCCCAAGGCCATGCTAACCATAGCTGGAACAGCAAATCAGTTCATTGAATAGCTAAGGATTCTAATTATGTTCAGGCTTGCACTTGAGTGTAAATAAATAGACCCTTTTTTTAAAAAAAAAATAACAACCTTGTACTAAACACCGTGTATGCACTGATAGTGGTTGCTCAATGCCTCTGGAACAGCTGACATGGACCTAAGAACCTAGCACATTTCATTGTCTAGAAAAGTGGACATGGACATGGAGAGCAGAAGAGCACCCCAGGAACATGAGCATGTAACCCATGATGAGATGCTGCAGATTACAAATGACCAATCAGATATGCTGAGGCATCTAGACTGACCTTCCACAAAAACAGCTTGAGGCTTGAATTACTCTGCAGGCCCTGAGTAATGGCCTGTAAGCTTCATCCTGCTTCTAATCTCCCTGCCCCCAAATGTTCCAGGAGACTGTGGGGGGTGGGGAAGCACAATATCTTTTGCATTCAATACTGAAGGGAGGGTGGTAAGAGCAAAATGATGATCTCTGATGGGCAAAATTTCTGTGCTTTCATATACAAGCTGTTTTTTGCTTCTCCCCTCCCAATTTTATCACACCATTTGCTCAAGGTTGAATTATTTTCCTGTTCTTTCAGATTTTTTATGTTTGTGCAATAAAAGTCCACATTTCATGAATGAAAAAATCAATTTATTTCAGTTATGAGGGTTATGGGGTGAAGGGGAGTGTCACAGGATGCACATCTGTACACCCTGGGGTTATGATCTATATGATTTTCCTGTTCACTTGTGCACTGTGATTGTATAATTTGTTTCTAGTTACACCATGCAATGTTTCTTTTAGATGCACATAACCTATTTTACATGATTAGTATGATACCATGTTTCCTACAACTTCATGCATGTTCACAGACATGTTGCATGTTTAGCATGGCAGAAGGGCATGGGAGACAAGTTTTCTCCCATTAGCAAGCAAGCACCTGGAGAAGGCAATAAAGATATACTAATTGAGGTGGTTCAGAAGAGACAAAGGGATCACCTTTGCCCAGAAGGGGGGAGGAGGAGGGAATTTTGGAACAAAGGGAGAGACTGGGAGGAACTTGGGGCTTTTTCACCAGGCACTCTCCATCCTGAAACAACTTCAAGCACTATCTGGGCCCTGCCTGGTCTCTGGCAGAGACTGGCTATACAAACACCTGCAGCCAAACACCTTAAGCATAAACATGGACTATGAGGTCAGTTTAAGTTGAAATATTAGGTTAGTATGCGTGTTTTACCTTCTATTTCCTTATAGTCACTCCTGGCTCATTTACATTGTGATTTTGCCGTGATTGGCCATATTCTCACTTAGAATTATAATCTGATCATTAAACCAGTAGTTGTTCTATCTGAAGCTGTGTGATCTTCAGAGGGTATCAGTGAAGAAGGCTGGGCATAGTCCATTCCTGTGTGAAATGCATGAACTGAAGTATATGGTGATTGGGAGTAGGCCCCAATCTCTGTAGGCAGTGGTTATGACAGTGGTGGCTGGGGTCGGGGGTGCTCGCTGGGGGACCATCCCTCGAGCAGCCAGAGGGCACAGACACACTGCTTGGGAGTGGTTGCACATCAGAGACCAGAGTGGATGGACTCAGGAGTGAGTGGTCGCTTGGCAAAACAGGGTGAATCGGGGTGGAAATGGGGGGGGGGTCACAGTGGCACACTGGATTGAATCTGGGGCGCAGCCTGTCCTAGGGAGGTACAGGGAAACTGGATGCAATAGAGGAAAAGACATGGGAAGGCCGGTAAGCTGTGCACATTACAGTGGTTCATTACTGAAACAGGTTTCAAAGCCTCCAAGAAATGCAGAGCTCCTTATTGGACTCTTCTTATTTCCCAGGTGTCTGGCTGCCAACCTGCCTGCCTTCATGCTCCACCCCATGAAAACTTCTCTCTCTTTGCCTCACAAATATTATGAAGCATGCAGCAGGTAGTGATAAAAAAGGGGTATTGTTTTCACTGAAGACTAACCTAGTAAACAGACTGTGTCAGTGACCCTTTAAATGTCCAAAGACACACCGCCATTCTGTACTTGAGCTGCTCCTTACTGCTGTCAAGGCTGGTGTATAGCTTCATGAGCCATGGGAGCAAGGGGTATGGTGGGTTTCCCAGGATCACCATTAGAATTTCAACATCATCAGTGGTTAGTTGGTGATTTGGAAAGAAAGTCCCTGTTTGCAGCTTTTTGAACAAATCTGTATTCCTAAAGATGCATGTTTTCAGTTTATATATTCTTTGGCAAGGTGGTCTGTTGCCAAGATGCATTTCATTTATTGCCTAGCTATAATTAGGGAATCCCATTGTGGAAGAGTCATCCACTATTTCCTACATGGTGCCCAAAGTCTCTACTCTTTGTAGAAATCAATCTAATGGCCCCACATACTTGGATCACAACAGTTCCCACAGTGGTAACACCTTCAAATTGATTCCCACTGACTGGTAGCAGTCTGGGGCTTTAAGCTTCTACAGATCAATCACCACTCATTTCTCTACTGCCAAAGCAAGTCTTATTTATAGCATTGCCATGCTTAAGGGCTGAAGACAGCTCTGCACAAAGTTCCTGGAAAGTGGCATTCTGTATTTAAAAGTCATGCAGCCACTCTTTGTCATCCAATGGCTACTTAATGATGCCATCCAACCTATCAGTGCTTGCTTCCCAGGACCAGAAGTAGCACACCACTGTGTTCAGCTGCTGCATGACTGATAGAAGAAACTGAAAATTGTTTCATTCTATGACTTGTAGATGGGCTGCTTGAAAAACATTGCAGTGTTCTTCAAAGTAGCTCCTGTCTCAGGTCTAGAAATACAACAGGATAAGGCATGAAATGTTTGTAATACTCACACAAGGTTTCATGCTTCTCAATCTGAGGCATACTTGCGATTAAACCAGGTTTGTTTGTTTTTTTTAAAGGGGGGGGGTATGAAAAAGTATGGGCTGTTTTTCATTGATATCAATGAAGGGAGGCCAAAGTAATGTTTCCATTTCTCCTGCATGACAATATGTTAGCCCCATGAGGCATTGCAAGCCTCTCCTACCCCTTCAGCTAGTTACACTGTGAGATAGCTACTGATGATGTGCTGCTCTCCATCAATGAAAGTTTCTGGTAAGGATGCACCCCATCAGCACAATGAGCATTGTGTGCACGTGCCAAACTGGACTTATTTACTGTGGCAGCTGGATGTTGACTTAAGTCGACTTAACTTTGTGGGGTAGAGATGCACTGCTACAATAGATTAAGCATAGAACATCTTAGCCTGAATATTTAAAATTATGGCATTTTTTAGCAATTAGAACACAGGTCTATAATAGGGAGCGTTAGGCATCCTTAACAGAAGAATGTCCCTTAAAATGTGCCTGAACTGCTTAGACTATGTCCAGAGACTAGACTGAAGCTTCATAGGGTGTGTTCACACAGCAGTCTTATTTCAAAACAACAAAGGTTGTTTCGAAATAAGAAATGCCATGTTCACACGACGCACAGTTGTTTCAAAACAATGGGTTCCATTATTTCAGAACAATGGCGTTGCTGCGAAACAACTTAAACACCATTTGGGGTCGAAACAACGTTGTTTCACAATGATTGTTTCGAAACAATCCCGTCTGAACATGTTATTTTGAAATGACAGTGACTCATTTCGAAATAACTGTTATCCAAACATGCTATTTTGCTTTGCGCTTTTTTCCTTAATTCAAATTAACATTTTCTTAATTCGAATTAACTTATTTCTAAATAACGCCTTATTTCGATACAAGATGTTTTGAAACAACTTGTATCGAAATAACCCCCTGTGTGTGAACATAGCCATAGGGGAAGGATCATGTCTCCTTTTGTTTGTGCAATTTAATCACACTGTCAGCACTCTGTCAATTAACTATAAGAAATGTTTGAGAGCTTAGTGACAGCACAAGAAGCAGCACTCTAAGGCACCTATGATGTTAATAGTGTATTTGCATCAGGGCTCAACAGTGAAAGATGTCAGGAGTCACACCCAAGTAAAGGAATAGGTCATAAGTTATTTTTCCATTTCGATAAAGAAGAAGAAAGAATAGAAGGGGGACAAAGACATCTCTGCTGAGAAGAGGGAAGCAGCTGACTGACAATAAGAGCAACTTCTCTTTCCCCTCCTGCTATGATTATATAGCAGCAGTACAGTGATCATTTTCCCCTTTCCTTTCACTATGATTATATAGCTGATGCAGCCTTTCAACTTGCTTCTTTGATTATACATGAGGAACAGCAGCAACTACAGAGCCATTGTCTTCCTGGTTTTGTTTTCCTGAAGTTATTAAGCTATTTGTTTAACATCATCTTTGTTCCGCTTGAAATGGTATCTGAAGTTGCATTTCTTTAAAGTTTAGCACTGAGAAAACATTATTTTCTAGTTTAAAAAAAAAAACCCCACAAGGATATATTTTATGGAGAACGGGTAGCAAAGCTATCTTTCAAATACTACTCTAGCTATATATCATTACCTGAGCAGAGAAAATGACTCTTTAAAAAAAAATCTGCTTTTAGTTTTGAAAACAGTCATTCTGGTGACAAGTTTCAGGCTGGTAGTGACATTAGTCTATTCAGCTTAACATAACAGGAGTCCCATAGCACTTTTAAAGACCAACTAATTTATATATTATATAAGCTTTCATGGGCACAATCCCACTTCATCAGATGCATGAAGTGGAAAATGGAGCATGTTCGCTGAATATACATACAAAGAAAAGTAGATCACAAGGTCTATTCAAACAGCTTGTTTATTTTGCAGAGATAGGTTAGCAGACTAGCCCTTTGGAACTGTTCAAACTGACTTTGTGATCCACCCTTCTTTGTACATATATATTCAGTGAACATGGTCCATTTTCCATTTCATGTATCTGAGAAAGAAGGATTGTGCCCACGAAAGCTTATGCGATAAATAAATTAGTTGATCTTTAAAAGTGCCACAGGACTCCTTGGGTATGTTCACACAGGGCTTTTATTTCGAAACAACACTGGTTGTTTTGAAATAAAAGTCCTTATGTCCAAATGATATTTTCTTGTTTCAAAAGGAGGGAGCTCCTCGTTTCGAAACAAGAGCCCTCCTTTCGAAACAGCTTAAACCCACTTTGCTTTCAAAAGGAGGGTTATTTCAAAACCAGTGGTTTCGAAATAAGCCGTTTGGACATGTTATTTCAAAACAAAGCATGTTTCAAAATAACAAGGAACTTCCTCCCAGGGTGCATAGCACCCTGGGGGGAACATCCCACCCCCCCTCAGCACCCTGGCCAGGGTGCTGAGTGAGGTGCAGGGGGTTGGAGGGTGCCCCAGCCAGCTTCTCCCCGCTTCCCCTTGCTGGGAGCAGGGGGGGATGGGTGCCTCAGCCCCCTTCACCCTCCTACCCCCAGCAAGGGGAAGGGGGGGAAGCTGGCTGGGGTTGCCCCCAAGCCTGGGGCACCCTGCCCCTGGGCTTCCTCTGCCCCCCCGCGGCTGCTGCCCAGCGCGGGGGGGGGCAGAGGAAGCCCCCCCTGTGCCGGGCAGCAGCCACAGGGGGGCGGAGGAAGGCCCCCGCACCAGGCAGGAGGCAGGGCAGGGGAATCCCAGGGGTGGGGCGTCCGGGCCCAGCACAGACCCTCCCTCCTCCTCCCCTCTCCTATTTCGAAATAGCATGTCACACTGGACATGCTATTTCGATTCCCTCCTTTTCTCTTATTTCAAAAACACTTTTTATTTCTAAATAAGGTGTTTTGAAATAAGGCTTTATTTCAAAACAGCTTGTTTCGAAACATCTTGTTTCGAAACAAGCACTTTGTGTGTGAACGCAGCCCTTTGTCATAATTCTGGTGGAAGCTTATATGCCCGTTGCTTCTGGAGGATGCACAGTTTCTTTTTCTTTGCCTGACTATTCTGCTTTCTTTTTGGCAGACACCTGTTACATTATTTTCCATCTTCCCTTTTACTCAGGGAACATCACTGAAAAAAGTTTGAGAAGGAAAGCACTAGAATGACCTGATTCAAAGGCAGTGATATCAGTGGAAATGCTTCATTTAACTTCAGTAGCCTTTAGGTCAGCTCTAAAATGTTATGGTTTATGTTTATAAAAGGTTTGGTTCCTGCACTATTTCTAGCTCTACTGAATATCCATGACAATATCCCTAAAAGGAAAAAAGTATGTAAAAATTGCTGGCAAGTTTATATGAAATTATGAGAACATTATAGAAAGTGAATTTTATTGGAGTGAAACCACTGGTAATTAGATCAATAGTCATTAGATTTTGGCTTTGGCAGTTTTTTTTTCCAGAACATAATTATATTTGCCGTCCACAATCAGAACTTCCTTTCAGTAAGCTTGTGGATGGAACTCAAGCTGTTGCTCTCAATTTATGCAATTCTAATTTGTTTGGTATCTGACTATTTTGAGAGATCAGGACACTCCCTGTGATTTAAAACTGTAAGAAAGAGGCACTTCAGAGGGAGCTGTTGTCTAGGTGTTCTGGAGCCCTTGGTTTTGAAATCCATTTCCTTACCTTATTCCACCTCTGGCCTGATTCTTTATGATTTAGAATTTGGATTGTGACTGCCAATAGATTTTGCCAGGGAATTTGGGTTTTTGCCCAAATCTGACCACAGATAATTTTTAAAACAAGGATCCCCAGAAATGCCTAACAGGAATTGTCACATGGATACTTTAAAGTATTTTATAAAAAACGTTTATAGCAACAAGCATAAATGATAAGCAAAGAATTAAGAAAAGGTTAAATGAATGAATTATTAGCCAAACTACAACTGACTTCTATTTTTCATATACAGAAAATATTATGCAGTTTATGATTTAAACTATACCAAGTTTTATAGTAGATATCTTTAGAATTTATATTAGAAAAAATGCCGCCTCTGGTTAATATACTCACTACTGTCCAATAACTTGATCAGGAGGAAGATATCCAGTTCTGACTTAACAGGAGGGGTGAAGAGCTTGGCAATACTAAATAACTATGGCTATGTCCACACATATATCATTATTTCGAAATAAGCTAATTCGAATTAAGAAAATGTTAATTCAAATTAAGGGAAAGCCTGCTTTCAAAACAGCTGTTATTTCGAAATGGTTATTTCAAAATAAGGCCATTTGGACATGTAATTTCAAAACAGTTGTTTTGAAACAATGGTCTTGTTTTGAAACAAGATGTCCAAACGGCGTTATTTTGAAATAATCATTTCAAAATAACAGCCATTTTGAAATGAATGGGGTTTAAGCTGTTTCGAAATGAAGGTTCTTATTTAGAAATGACAGAGCCTGTCATTTCAAAAATCAGAAAATGTTGTGGGGTATGTCCAAACGAGTCTTTTATTTCAAAACACTGTTTTGAAATTAAAAAAAAACAATGTCCACATGACGTTTTCTTATTTCGAAATGACAGGCTCTCTGTTATGGTTATTTCGAAATAACACCATTTGGACTTGTTGTTTCGAAACAACAACATGTCCAAATGGCCTTATTTCAAAATAACCATTTCGAAATAACAGCTGTTTCAAAAGCAGGCTTTCCCTTAATTCGAATTAACATTTTCTTAATTTGAATTAACTTATTTTGAAATAATGATGTATGTGTGGACATTCAGTTTTTTATTTTGAAACAACCAACAAACTGTTCTGAAACAACATTTGACCTTCCTCCCAAGGTGCTTAGCGCCCTAGGAGGGAGGGCCACCCCCTCAGCACCCTGGCCAGGGAACCCTCAGCACCCTAGCCGGCAGAGGGGGCCTGGCAAGCGGCGGGGTGAGGCACCCGGCTCCCCTTCACCTCACTGGGGTCTGCAGTCCTCTGCAGACCCCTGCAGGGTGAAGCGCCCGGCCAGGGTGCTGAGTGGGTAGCCCTTCCTCCTAGGGTGCTAAGCACCCTGGGAGGAAGGTCAAATGTTGTTTTGGAACAGTTTGTTCCGAAACAACATGTCCCCATGGGGTTGTTTTGAAACCACTGGTTTTGAAACAACCCTGTTTTGAAACGGAAGTAGGTTTAAGCCATTTCAAAACATGGCTCCCATTTCGAAACAAGGGAACCCCTTGTTTCGAAATGGGAGTACATCGTGTGGACATGCTGTTTCTTATTTCGAAACAACCTCTGTTGTATTGAAATAAGAAGCCTGTGTGAACACACCCTTAGACTGTTAAAGCAAAATCAAAGTAACTGATAGGAAGAAAGATTGGGCTGTCACCATTTCTTATGCTAACAGCTGAAACTTCAATAGAAGGATAGATAAAAAATTAAATAAAAAGATAAAGCTAAAATGTTAGACGCTTCAAGCTACCCCAAGCAACAGGGTTAGTCCTTTATATCCAGTCTAGCACGGGGCAGTTTGTATCCTCCTTTTCCAGCCAACTGTGGGGAGATCACCACAGAAATTATAGGGATACATGTATTTTATTGGTTGATAGGTTTGTGCATAAGATTGATGCATGTCCTCCTTTCAGAATGTTCTTCTCTCTCCCTTTTACTATTGCAGGATTTTCTTGAGACTTTTGCAGTGTTTTTAAATGTCTAGGGTCCAAATTGGCAAGTCCCTGGCCTAGAGGTTTCTCTGTCTGCTGAACTGAGTATCATGATCAAAATATAGCCCCCCAGATCTTCGCATCACTGCTCATCCAACAAACAGACCCACCTGTGCCAACATATCTAATATTAGCTTATCTTCTAAGTTCTATGCAACTTAATACTATGCCCTTAGGTGTTCATACAAGCTCTTTATAATTTCCTTACAATGGCCTGTAAGGTACCTTGTTTTTTATCTATCAATATAAAAATGACTATACTAACTTATGAACTTATGCTAAGTACATAAAAAACTTATTATCTGTAGCAACAAGATTCCTACAAAGAAGGATACATATGTGATATGTAGATTAATATATGCATGCAAGCCAAGTACAGGTTAAGCCAGGCTAGGGGCTGCAAATCAGACACTGGATTTATTAGTATTTCCAAGTAGGCTTCAAAGATCATCTTTTTTCTGTCTGACGGAGGTGGGGGCTGTTTTGTACACATTTATGAGCAGTCTTTCATTTAAAAACAACAACATATTTTTTGACCATTGAATGGACACCTATTATTGCATTTTTAGAAACTGGAATAAATTTCTGACATTTTCCTAAATTGAAACTCAGACATTTCATTAAGCTGTTATTGACCACAGCTTAATAGAGTTAGTCAGATTTACCCACAGGTGAAAAATGAGTTTTACAGAACTTTCAGAAAGCTTTGCCCCCTTAAGAATAATCAAGTCTTTTATCAGCTGTGGGAAAATGTAGTATTTTCCTCAAAACTTTTAGTGATTACAGAGCTCTCTGATCTAATAAATCTCAGTCATCCTGCTAGTATGATAATGAACATTCCACTTCCAACTGCTTGCATCACTCATGGACTTGGGGATAATCCTGAACGTTTTCAAGTAAATATTTCTGAAGCAAAAGCTTTCCCTTCCTAAGAAGTAATTGCTAGTGATCAGTTAGATCCATTAATTTAAATAATTGGTCCTAACATGTAGCTACTGACAGCAGTAGGATCCATAGCATCCTTTCTTCACTATTAGTCAGTTCATCACTTAGCCTTTTCACCTTTAAAACTGCAGTTGTGGTAATTCAGTCTTCGCCTGATAAATGGCTGATAATCAGAGCCTTAAGAAGCTAGTGTCAGATTTGCAGAGACCTGCAGCTATATCCAATCCAATGTACTCAGCAATAACTGAGTACATTAGTTATACTGCTGGAAAAATTTCAAACTCATTCCTGTTACTGCATCACAGGGAAGAAAGTAAAACTGAATATAAACACATAGGTCTCTCTTCATGCAGCCAAAGTACCCTACAAAATAGTTTCTGAAATTATGAGGAATGTAACGTTTGATTACATATTAGCTAAACTGTTCTAAAAGAGGAAACAAGCATGATTTGTGTTAATTTATCACTTGATCATTCATCATATTCTTCATGTCTTCTTACTCATTTCTTCAAGATTTTCACTCCTGCTGTAATCCTGTGATTAAATAAGTGGATTTCACTGTACTTCTACTTTTAAAAGTGTTTAATTTTCATTTGAAAAAATGATGCAGCAAGTACTGCATAAGTTAGGTAGAAAATAAACACCTTCTCTTTCTTTTCTGTGAATGGGGTTCCACTGTTGCCAGTGGAAAAGAGTGTGAGTGTGAGTGTGTGTGAGAGTGATGAATCGGGGAATATGGATGTTCATGGTAATATTTTTCTTAACATGTTGGACAGAATATTGTATGGTAACTTGAACGGTAAATATGATAAGCAGATATTTGAACAGTGGTTATTTTGCTAAAGAGAGTCAGGATATGTCTATACTGATGACCGCAAAATCAATTCTGTCAGTATGATCTTCCGAGCATGATGCAGCAGTGAGTATGAATTCGCTGCTGTGCTTCGGAAATGGCTTCAGCAACTCCTGCCCTTAACTGGAGTTGCTGAAAGCCAACCACAAGGCATTTTTAGTTGGCTGCCCCTAGTGTGTCTTGGCAGCTTTAGGAAGTTATTGGCAGATACGCAAGGTATTATCTGTACTCAACTGCTGTCAAGAAGCCCTGTAAGTATTGACTAGGGTTGAGATACTGTGACGTTTCATAAAGATAGTCTCCAGCAGTAGATGGTGCTGTATTTTATTTTACATTTAAGTTTTGTCTTGCATGTTATGTTGTCCATCTGACCTGTTGGGTTACCACAAAAGTTCAGTCCTGCCTGGAGTTGATACTTGTTTCCCCCAATAAATCTCCATCATTCTATGAGTGAGGATGACAACTGATGGCCTCATCTTCAAGATAGCAAAAGCTCTTTTGCCTGAGAAAGAATGTACTGGTCATGCAGATGAGACTGGAATCTGTGAATACTTCACAGACTTGGAGCTGCTAATGAATGAACTATGAGTATCTAGCAGTGATTTTGGATGATGATGCTAAAGCATTCTACCAGCCGCTTGCCAGTGTGAATTGTGGATTTTATAGACAGCTATGCAAACCCTTATGTGATCACTCGGAAGGATCTGACTTTCTGAAATAGGAGAAGGAATGGCAAGGAAGGAGCTGTCAGAAAGGCAACCCCTGTATAGTTATTTGTGTATAGGAAGGAGATTTTTTGTTAGGGCTCTCCCTGAGCCATGTTGTCTGAGAGATGGCTCAAGTGATCAAAGCAGAGAGGGGTGTATGTCTATGAGAATATCCTATATGAAAAATCTATTTATAAATTATTTCATAGGGGTGTGTCTGCTGGTGAAGGAGGATAAACTGAATAAAGCCATGCACCAGATTATAGGCAAAATTCAAAAAGGAGAAGCAGAAATCAAGGTTCTTACAGGCATCAGTTGCAAATCTGCAGACTTAGGTTGACTTTTTTTTCTTTTTTTTTTATATATAACAGATGCTGCACTTAAAGAAATGATTGCTAGTGAAGTGGCTAAAAAATTTAGAGGAAGTCCAAGAGCAAGCTATTTCCAGGTGTCCCATGGATCTGAAGAAAGAGACTGTTTCCCAAATGAGTCCCAGGCCATGTTACATTTGCAGGTAGCACAGAGGCAAAGTCAATTGGAGATGACTTGCTCAAATACAGGGATGACACACCAGGGAAACTAGAAACTGCTGATGCAGGAAGGCCACCAGTAAGCAACTATTAGAACTGCCTGTGTGCAGAGCTACTGAGACAACTGTTAACTATGTGTCTCAAAAAATTAAGAACTGGAAAATCATAATGGTGTTAGACTGAGGAATTTAAATGTCTGATCCATGGTAAATATCCAGTGCTGAAATGGAAGGAAAATTGTACAAGAGTTAAATTGATGATTATTAATCACCAGCCACAGCAGAAAATTCTCCTCCCTATAAATCTGGTCTCCACCTGCTAAACGGACCATTACTGTGGTGATCAGTTTTTCTATTTAACGCTGGATTTCATGAAAGAACATCACAAGAACTACTCAGGTGTTAACAGAACACACTTGTCCCTAGGTAATATCTAGATTCATACTAGCTGTGGCTAGTAGGAAACATGTACCCTGGGAAACAACTCTAGGATCTTAGAGATGCCTCTACCATGTTTAGGACAGGACAGAGAGGAACTGTTTCCTGTGGTATCTCAGAATAAAGTTGTGGTGAAGCCAGGTTATTATGCAGTAGTATCCCTCAGGATAAAAGACTGCTGCAGTGAACCTCTCAGAGTGTTTGAAGATACCAGTATCCAGTATCCATTTAGCAGAGCTTGGCTTTGAGTTGGGCCAAAGCCAGAGTTCCGGGTAAGAGCTATTAACAGGACTGACCAGGGACTGCAACTAATAAATGATCAGACCATGGAGACTGTATCCAAAGTAGCTGGTGTCTCATAGGCTCTCACGGTGGCAGTCATCAACAGACCTGAAGCAGTCCCGTCAGTAAAAGAGCCAGGGATTGAGTTAACAGGAAAAGCCAAACAGCAACAAAAGGAAGCAACTAGAACAGCTGCTATTATGGTATGCTAATCTGCTCTCCAAGATGGAATAATAAAAAGCCTTGGAAACATGATCAGGCACAGTATCAGACTCCAGTTAGGCCAAGGACTGTTCCTGTGAGGTGGTTCCATTGTCAGAATCCTTAGTGACCCAGTCACATTGAAAGAGAAGCTGAATTGCTTACTGGAGGAGGTCCTGGCTTAGCAAACCAGCATCACCATTCATATCCCCAATTGTAGTTGAGAAAGAGCCCAACAGAAACTTGAGGATATGCACCAAACTACAGGAATCATAACTCATTTATAGTTCAAGATAGCCACACACTTTCCCACATAGCAGACACACCAGATAAAATGTAAGGTACAACGTACTTTAGCAATTTTGATTTAAAGTCCAGATTCCATCAGATTAAAGTTACAATGGAGGATGAAGAACAAATGCATTTGTGATTTCCAATCTACTGTTTCAATTCCACAGAATGTCTTTCAGGCTTATGAACACATCAGGAAATTTCAGAGGATAGCAAATGACCTAATCCAAGTTCTAAGAATGGAAGACATCCTCATGTATTTAGATGATTTCACTTGTTTCTAAAAATACCAAGGAAGGAACATCTGGTAGGAGTACAAAGGTTTCTAAAGCTTTTTAAGGAGTCAGGGTTTGAACTTGCTGAAAACACATGTAAGTTTGTGAGGAGATGCATCATCTTCCTAGGACATAAAATGTTAAAAAAAAAAAAAAGGTTAGGAACCCCAACTGCAGAAGCTGACCATTATAAAGGGTTGGAAGATTCCTGCAAACTCAAAGGAGGTACTGCAGTTTGTTGGCCAGCCTCTGCAGGAGACTTGTAAAAAAAAACGTGCAGAGCAGGCAATGCCATTATACCAGATAACAGAGTGGTCTTGGATGCAGAAACATCAAAAACCTTTGACTCACTAAAGGAAGGATTTCTAAACCATGCTGTGCTTAAGTTCCTGGATTCATCCCATCCATTTACGGTAACCTGTGATGCCACAAAGGTTGCTTTCAGATTTGCACTTGAACAAATTGACTAGCTTCGTAGGTGAAGACTAGTGGCTTTTGGAGGTCACAAGTTAAATGAAAGGGAAAAAAAAAATTCAGCTTCAGAGTTATGTGCACTGCAGATCTACCATCTGAAACGCAGACCAAAGAGGTTCAGTGCAATTCAGAATGATTATTCAGTGATCCGGTTACTGACTTGCTGATGTATGGAGGTAACAGGATTGTCTTGCCAGCAAGCTTACAGAAAATGGACAAGGAGTCTTCATGATAATAAAGTGGCACACCGTCCTAGGGTATGAAAAGAAACTGCTATATGACTGATTTTTTGTTTTTTAATTTAGTGAGGCTACAGATGCTAAAAACTGGTAACTTCCCTGTCTACCTTTTAAGAAAGAAAAGCACTGGCAAGAAGCAGTAGAACTTTAGGGAAATGCTCCAAACTAGTAATCCTGGGGAGGTCATATAGATTGTTCTCTGAAAACATCTGCTTAATGTGCAGTGACATTCAAAAAACCTAACAGAATGTTAGGAACCATTAGGAAAGGGATCAATATTAAAACAGAAAATGGCATTATGCTGCTACATAAATCCATGGTGTGTATTCCTGAATTTTGCATGCAGTTCTGGTTATCCCATCTCAAAAGAGTATATTAGAATTGCAAAAATACAGAGAATGGCATCAAAAATGATTAGGGGGTGGATCAGCTTTCCTATGAGGAAGGATTAAAAGGACTGGGATTATTCAGTTTACGAAAGAGATGGCTGAGGGTGGATATGTTAGAGGCCTATAAAATCATCAATGGTGAGGAAAAAGTGAATAAGGAGATGTTATTTACTCCTTTTGCATAATACAAGAATCAGGAGTCACTTGAATTAATAGGCTGTAGGTTTAAAACAAACATACGTATTTTCTTCATACAGTTAACCTGCGGCTCTCCTTGCCAGGAGAGGTTCTAAAAGCCAGAAATATAACTGGGTTCAAAAAAGAATTAGGTAAGTTCATAGAGGATAGATCCCTTAATGGCTGTTAGCCAAGATGGTCAGCGTCACAATCCCATGCTCTGGTGTCCCTAAACTTCTGTCTTCCAGACGCTGGCTCTGGGCAACAAGATGGTCACTAAGTGCATTGAGAAATTTACAAAGAGGTATTGAAAGAGGGGTGAGGGGTGACCGACACTGTGGATGCTCGACAACTATCCCAGGGGGTGCAGAAAAGAATCTGGAGGAACTCCAAAAAGTTCCTGAGGATTGTAATGGGAAACCAGTTGTGGAGGAAGAATCACCTGAGTACTCTGGATTTAAGTACACCTGAACCATTTTCAACACTATGTCCACAAGAAATAGGCCTTACTTAGAAAAAATTAAACCCTGCACTTGTTCACGATCTAAATCCAACTACCTCACCCATTACTGAGTGAACAACCACATGCACTAGATAATATGCCTGGGTGCACAAATGGCAGTTTGCCTTTCTCTGAAAAATCTGTTACTGGCAACAGAGACCCACAATTTCTCTCTGTACCAAATGGCCATAGGTCAAAAGCAGCATATTCATAGAAAATTAATACTTTAAATATTGTCATTTCCTAGGACAGACTCAATTTTACACTGGACTCAGGTGGTTGTCATTAGCTGTATATTCACACAATGAGGTGACTTGCACAGTCTAGATAACTTGCAACATATACCTTTGTGGTGGTGCCCATGAGAGCAGCTTATACTTCAAGCAAAATTATGTATCATTGCTGATGCTAAATTTGGCAGCCAAATGAAAGGAGTGCTCCTTGATAAATGCCAACATAGTCCTTCCCTTAGTTTTCTTTTCTCACTCTTGTCTATGGGTCCCTCAATATATGTCTTTGAGCAGCAGGTAGGGTAGATAGCCACATAGGCCCCCTGACATGGACAGAAATAGCCATGTACTGGGGTCAGCAACCCAAAAGACAAGAAGAGCCATTCCCCCTCCCCAACAATCAAGTATTTTGAGAGCCGCAACAGTTCTGGCTTTCACCCAGAACAGCTGTGTCGCTCTGCCCCTCCACTAGCCTGGCTGCATCCCTTCCCCCCCCCACATACTTGCATGGGCATGACTGAATCTCTGCTCTCCCTCTGCCCAGCTGCAGCCCCCCACCTTTCCACACTTGGTCTGGAAGCAGCCCTGACCTCTGTCTGGGCCTGGCTGGCCCTCCTGGCTCCAGGCATCCCACCCATACCCAGCTGGCTCTCTACCTCCCAGCAGTTACCCCTGCACCTGGTGCTCCCACCCAGCCCAAGGACAATGCCCCCATGCAGCTGGCCTAGCAGCACCCTCCCTCCCCCATGGTTGCCCCTGTTCCCTGCCCAGCCACATGTGGCTAGCTCATGGTGTCCCCCACCCCCCGAAACCTGGCTGGCCCTTCTGGCTCCCAGCAGTCCCTCCCACCCAGCCTCTGGGCCCACTCAGCATAGTTTGGCCACTTCGACCCACCCCCTTCAGCCTGAATGGGCCCAGTCCAGGGCCGGGGGGTGGGGCTAGGCACAGCCTCTGTTCTGTGCTGGGGGGTAACAAGCAAAGCTGCTGAACAATGCTGAGCAGACCTGCTCCAGGACCTTGCCACCAAAAGCAGTAGTTCCATGCCAACTGCTGTCCACCCCCTGGGAAGGGGCAGCCAGCCAGGGGTAGGCTAGGGGCTGAGAATGCTGCTCTGTTTAAGCAGCAGAGCAGAGAGGAGAGGGGACATCATGGCCTCCATCCCCAGCACGCCCCCCCCCCCCAGCATCAGGAGACGTAGCACAGCCACATTTGGCCTGTGCAGAAGGGGGGCCAGGGAGGCACTGGTGCCAAAATTGGCCCTGGTGCTGGGGCCGCCCAGGTGCCCTCCTGAAGCCCTGCATCTCCAGAGCCACAAGTTGGCTATTAAAGAGCCGCATGTGGCTCGGGAGCCATGGGTTGCCAAACCCCAGCTATGTAGCAGGTGAGGAAACACATTCCCAAAGGATTTGTGTATATATTCAGGTACATACTGTACATACTCTCTACCAGATCAAGCCTGCCATCCCATTTAGAGTTGACTTTGTCCAGTTGACTACCCATTGCTGGAGCCTTTCCGCTCGGCAAGACTGTGCCAGTGGGGAAAGACTCTGGCAGGAGGGAAGCAGCAAGAAAAGGCTCCAGAAGTCAGTAAAGGCTAACCTGAAGCCTTTCCCCACTGCTTCCCCTTTGCCACAACCTTACACTGACACATGAAGCTACACATCACAGTGTGGATACAGCCTGCTTTTCACTGTACCATGTAGATATATGTAAAGCACCAGTGAAGTCCAGTGCAGACTTACAAATAAGGAGTCCTGTGGTACTTTTAAAAGCTAACAAATTTATTTATTGCATGAGCTTTTGTGGGAGAAAATCCCACTTCTTCTGCGCCTAAAGCAAATCTCCTCTACTTATGGTACATTGATGTCATCTTCATCATCTGGACCCACAGTGGAGATGCCCTTAAAGACTTCCACAGATTTCAACAATTTCCACTCAAAAATCCAACTTAGCCTGGAACACTCCACAGAGGAGATCCACTTTCTGGACACTACAGTGCAAATTAGTGATGGACACATAAACATCATCCTATACTGAAAACCTACTGATCAGTATTAGTTGCCTACATCCCTCAAGCTTTCATCCAAGACACACCACATAATCCAATGTCTACAGCCAAGCCCTAAGATACAATTGCATTTGCTCCTATCCCTCAGACAGAGACAGAAATCTTGAGGATCTCTATCCAGCATTCTTAAAACCACAGTACCCAACTGGAGAAGTGAAAAAACAGATTGAAAGAGCCAGGAGGGTTCCCAGAAGTCAACTATTACAGGAGAAGTCCAAAAAAGAAAACAGTAGAACACCACTGGTCATCACCTACAACCCCCAAGTTAGACCTCTACAGAACATCATCTAGGATCTATAGCCTATTCTACAAGATGATCCCTCACTGTCTCAAGGCTTGGAAGACGGATGTCCCCTCGCTTACAGACAGTTCCCCAGCCATAAGGAGATACTCACCAGCAACTACAGACAAAAGAACAGAACCATTAAAGCAGGCATATATCCCTGAAAGAAACCATGTTGCCAACTTTGCACACATATCTACACAAAAGACACCATTACAGGATCTAATCAAGCCAGCTACACCATCAAGGGCTCATTCACCTGCTTGTCCAGAAGATGATTTATGCCATCATATGCTAGAAAAGCCTCCCCCCCACACATTATATATTGGACAAACAGGATACCCTCAGTGCAAAAAAATAAATGGACACAAGATTGACATCAGAATATACAACATTCAAAAACACAGGGGCAAACAATTCAATATCCCTGCTCAGCCCATTAATGATTTGTTAATAGCTGTGTTCAAATGTATGAATAACACATCAAAGCTTCAAAGAGCAGCTGCAGAACTTGAATTTATATGCAGAATTGACAATGTTGCCTCAGGGCTAAACAGAGATCGTGGGCTTTTTTGCACATTACAACGGGTGTTTTGACCTCACCTTCCTCTAGATCAGGGGGGTCTCAAACTCAAATCACCATTAAGGCTGCATGAGGATTAGTATGGTAGCCCAAGGGCCGCACCACTGAAACTTTTTCATACAATGATATTGCAAATATCGCTAACGATCATGTCATTTCAGGCGGCAGGAAATAGCTTTCAGGGCGGCATGCAGTGCACGGGCTGAGCGTTTGAAACCCCTGCTGTACATACTGTTTTCCAACATTTGAATCTTAACAACTGCTTTGATTTGCTGTCACAGTCTGACCTGATCCTATGACTTATACTTCCCTGCATTTCTTTTCCTCCCATTCTGTAAGTTCCCCATCTTCAAAGTATCTGATGAAGTGGGATTTTCTACCACTAAAGCTTATCCAATAAATAAATTTGTTAGTCTTTAAAAGTGCCACAAGACTCTGTTTGTTTTGGTGAACTAGACTAACATGGCTGCCCCTTTGGAAAGTGGATACTTAGTCTCTGAGATAGCTGCAGTGACAGATGATGTAGTCTTCTTGGTTCACTGATTATTGCAATTCTTGTTGTTGTTGCAGAAGTGGGAGCACTGCCTGAGGATGTCAGGGTCCTCTAATCAGTAATGTCATGGAGCTACGAAACAAATCAGACAAATGAGACTCTGCCAATATCTCTCTCACTCTGTCTAGCTTATATTTATTGCCTTCTTTCCTGATGTGTATTATATAGTATCATAGAATCATAGGGTTGGAAGGAAGCCCATGAGGTCATCTAGTCCAACCCCCTGCCAAAAAAGCAGGACCACTCCCACTAGATTATCCCAGCCAGGGTTTTGTCCAGCTAGGCCTTCAACACCTCCAAAGATGGAGATTCCACCACCACCACCCTAGGTAGCCTATTCCAATGCTTCACCACTCGCCTAGTAAGAAAGTTTTTCCTAATATCCAGCCTGGACCTCCCCAGCTATAACTTGAAACCATTGCTTCTCATTCTGTCCTCTGTTACTACTGAGAACAGTCGACTTCATCCTCCTTGGAGCAGCCCCTCAAGTAGTTGAAGGTTGCTATCAAGTCCCCCCTCAGTCTTCTCTTCTGCAGACTAAATAAGCCTAGTTCCTTCAGTCTTTCTTCATAAGGCTTGTGCTAAAGCCCTTTGATCATTTTTGTTGCCCTCTGCTGGACTCTCTCTAATTTGTCCATCTCCTTTTTGTAGTGGGGAGCCCAAAATTGAACACAGTATTCCAGATGTGGCTTCACCAGTGCTGAATAGAGGGGAATGATCACATCCCTCACCCTGCTGGCAACACTTTTTTTGATGCAGCCGAGTATGCCACTGGCCTTTTTGGCAGCAAGCGCACACTGCTGACTCATATCCAGCTTCCCATCCACCATGACTCCCAGGTTCTTTTCTCCAGTGCTGCTATTTAGCTGATCACTCCCCAGCCTGTAGCAGTACATGGGGTTTTTTCTTCCCAAGTGCAGGATTTTGCACTTGTCCTTGTTGAACCTCATGAGATTTCTATTGGCCCACTGCTCCAATTTATCCAGGTCTCCCTCAATCCTGTCCCTGCCCGCCAGGGTGTCTACCATTCCCCCCACTTTGGTATTATCGGCAAACTTACTAAGTGTGCAATGTATCCCATCATCCAGATTATTAAATGAAGATGTTGAACAGAACTGGCCCCAGGACCGACCCATGGGGCACACCACTCGTTATTGATTGCCAACTAGACACGGAGCCATTGATTCCTACACGCTGAAACCATTGATCTAGCCAGTTTTCTATCCACCTTACAGTCCATGCATCCAACCCATACCTCCTTAATTTGCCAATGAGAATGCTGTGGGAAACTATATCAAAAGCCTTGCTAAAGTCGATGTATATCACATCAACAGCTCTTCCTGCATCCACAAATCCAGTCATCTCATCATAGAAGGTGATGAGGTTGGTCAGGCATGATTTACCCTTGGTGAATCCATGCTGACTGTTCCTGATCACTCTATTTTCCTCTAAGTGTTTTAGGATGGATTCTTTGAGAAGCTGCTCCATGATTCTTCCAAGGATTGAGGTGAGGCTGACAGGTCTTTAATTCCTTGGATCCTCCTTTTTCCCTTTCTTGAAGATTGGCACTATATTTGCTTTTCTCCAGTCCTCTGGCCCCTCCCCTGTTCACCATGAGTTTTCAAAGATAATGGCCAAAGGTCCTGCTATCTCATCAGCCAGCTCCCTCAGCACCCTCAGATGCAGTTCATCTGGCCCCATGGACTTGTGCGCATCTAGCTTCTTTAAGCAGTCCCTAACCTGACCTTCCGTCACCAAGGACCTCTCTTCTTCTCTCCAATCTACCGTACCTAGTGTAGTGGGCTGGGAGCTGACCCTGCCTGTGAAAACTGAAGTAAAGAAAGCATTGAGCACTTCAGCTTTTTCCTCATCCTCTGTCACAAGGATAGCTACCCTATTCAGTAAGGGACCTACACCATCCCTGATCCTCTTCTTGTTATTGATACGCTTGTCGAACCCCTTCCTGTTATCCTTCACATCCCTTGCTAAACACAACTCCTTTTGCCCTTTGGCCTTTCTGATTTTATCCCTGCAGGCCCGAGCAATGTCTTTATATGCCTCCTTAGTCATCTGTCCTAGCTTCTGCTTTCTGTAAACTTCCTTTTTATGCTTCAGCTCAGTGCAGAGCTCTCTGTTAAGCCACTCTGGGCACCTTTCACATTTGCTGTACTTTCTCTTTATCGGAATGGTATCTTCCTGTGCCCTTAGCAGGGTTTCTTTAAAATGCAGCCAACTCTATTGGACACATTTCCCCTTCAGATAAGCCTCCCAAGGAATCCTGCCCATCAGTTCCCTGAGGGAGCCAAAATCTTCTTTTCTGAAGTCCAGGGTCTTCGTTTTGCTTCTTTCCTTTAATCAGTATCTTGAACTCAATCATCTCATGGTCACTGCTACCCAGGTTGCCATTCACTTCTACTTCCCTGATCAATTCTTCTCTATTTGTGAGCAGCAGGTCAAGAGGCGCAAGGCCCCTAGTTGGTTCCTCCAGCATTTGTACCAGGAAGTTGTCCTCAACCTTCTCCAAAAACTCCCTGTATTGCCTGTGCACTGCTGTATTAGCCTCCCAGCAGATGTCAGGGTAATTGAAGTCCCCCATGAGATGTTCTGGTGCTGCCAGACACACAGAATCATAGAGATTTAGGATTGAAAAGGTCTTCAGGAGGCCATCTAGTCCAAAACAGGACCAACTCCAACTAAATCATCCCAACTCAGGTTTCATCAAGCCATACCTTAAAAAACACCTAAGGATAGTGATTCCACCACCTGTCTAGCTAACCCTCCCCAGTGCTTCACCAACATCCTAGTGAATTTTTTTCCTGTTATCCAACCTAGACTTCCCTCATTGCAAATTTAGACCATTGTTCCTGTCATCTACTACCACTGAAAACAATTTCAGGTAGTTAAAGGCTACGATCAAATACCCCCTCATTTTTCTTTTCTGTAGACTAGACAAATGTAGTTCCCTCATCTCTTCTCATAAGTCATGTGCTCCCGCCCCCTAATCATGTTTTGCTTTGAAGATGGGGGAACTTACCGAATGGTAGGGAATAAAAAGTTTCTACAAATATAGCCCAATGTCATTAGCTTTCTTGGCAACAAGGGCACGTTGTTGACTCACTGAGTTTCTTGTCCACTGTAACCTGCGTCACTTCCTGAAGAACTCCTGCCTAGGCAATTGGTCCTCAGTCTCTAGCAGTGCATGGTCCTAAATACAGGACTCTATAGTTCTCTTTATTGAGTCTCATCAGATTTCTTTTGGCTCAATCTTCCAATTTGACTAGGTCTTTCTGTATGCTAACCCTGCCCTCCCGCAGCTCAGTGTCATCTGAAAATCTGCCAAGAGTGCAATCTACCCCATCTTCCCACCTTTCCATTCTGACCCTGACTAACATATATATTCTCTTGATGTTTCTCCTCGGTAGAAATAATTATACAGATCAGCAAGTCAATACAACTGCAGCCACCACTGCAAATGACAAAGTTCTCTGAGACTCACATAAAATTTGATTTGATAAATGACTTGTTACAAGTGTTTTAGAGTGGCAGCAGGTATTCATTGTTTCCTCCAAGTCCTTAGCATAATGAATTGGACAAGATTTTTTTTGGCACAATTTACCAGGTCTTGGAACTCTGCTCTTGGAACAATAGGAGAGAATGGGAAAGCATGCTGCTTTCATTTAATCTGACCTTCCATCACAAGAGGGCCTGGCACTTAGCCTTGGCAATTCTTATCAAGTTTCAGCACTAAACCAGTACTGCTTATAACTTAAATTATTGAACTGTGAAGAACAGCCCAGCTGCTTTAGAGTTTCAGTTTTGCTACAAGGCCCATTCAAGGAGATACGTTTGTAACAGAAAGTCAAGGTTTAAAAGCAGATGGAGAAGGTTCTGTTTCTGGCTGTGCTTTCAAGATGGCAGTGAGAATTTCTCAGCTCCCATAGGAATGACCAGTGGGTTAACTCACCAGTAACTGTCTTTCTTCGAGATGGGCTGCTTGGAACCATTCAGTAAAAGGTCTCTCTGTGCCGGAGCACCGGATTGGTCAGAAAAAACTTGTCCTAGCCTGTCAGAAGAGGGCAGGCGGCCTCCGCCCCTCACACCACCCGTGGCTATATATACGGCTGCCTCCCGATCCCTCCTCAGTTCCTTAGAGTCACCAACTCCAGATGCGGGGACAGAGGGGAGGGACCTGAATGGATCCAAGCAGCCCATCTCGAAGAAGAATGGTTACTGGTGAGTAACTCACTGTTTTTCTTTGAGAGGTGCTCGAATGCATTCAGTAATAGGTGACTACTAGCCATGCTGATGGATGGCAGTGGAGTTGGTTCTTCCACCTTCAGCACAGCAACATGCCCCATAAGGTAGAGGCCCAGCAACAAGATGCTCGCCGGAGTCAAGAGGTGAACAGGCCTTGACGGGGCCCAGAAGGATCAAGAGCTGAGGGCCAACCTTGGTCCTGCCCCTGTCCTAACCCACCGAGGCATATTTGCATAAGCAGGTTGGAACAAGGTCACCGTAACTGGAGTAAAGGATGCAACATAAAGGACGTTATGTGTTCTGCATAGGTGGAATGTGGAGTATGACAGGCAGAATATAGTGTCTGGTCATAGGTCTTGTCACGTGGACTCGTGGGAGAACGCTGAATGCCAACAAGTGTGTGAGTTTAGCCACATTGGCCGTGTCTCGCAAGAGAACGAAGAAAGGGTAGAGATTAGTTCCCGAACTGATCACCAGAAGGCTTAGCTGGAGCCATGTGGTTATGGACTGATCTGGCGACTACTGGGTATGCAGGAAGTTGTAAAGGGGTGACCACACCCCTTATCTAGGTCATGACCAAACATAGGCGTCTGGTCTAAGCAAGTGAGGATGAGGATACAGGATTGTAAGATGGGCTCAAAAATGACTGAGAAGACCACAGGACACTAAACAGCAGCATATGGGGCCGAGCCAAGAAGAACAGAGGCCTACGGTATGCTAGCTATAAACTGGGTAGCGTGGGAGTGCATGTTTTCAGCTGAACAGGCACCAGGACCGGGTTCTCACAGGAGAGAGGCTCCAGCGAAGTCACCAACAGCGATGTGGCGTGAGGCAGTGTTAATGAGTTGGTTCTTCAAGGGCCCGCGGGAGCAGGAGAATTCACAGGAAAGCCCACTGGGCCTATAAGCTTGCAGGGTTTTCCATCGTGAGAGCCCTCACTAGTGCATGAGGGAGGAAGAAGAAGGGTTGGGGATAACGCCTCCTACCATTTGGTCACCCCATCGAGGACCAAAAGATTTGTAGAAGTGCCGTGTAAGGTCGCGGCCTCAGCACCTACAGTACTTCCCGGAGGGGTATGCTCTGCCATGCCCGGGTTGCTAAGGAGAAACTCCTCAATACATGGATATCTGAAGAACCTTGACGCCGAGGGAGGTTCCTTCCTATGAGTTAGGAAATGAAACCGTTACAGGGTGGCAACTGCAGCATCTCAAGGACACTCCAGAGTTAGAGAACCAAATGAAGTTTTCCACCCAGGTGGGAAGCCGGAGGGCGAATAAAGGGAGTACAACCCCAAATTCTTGGATATTGTAGGAAAAATAGGCTCTCTGTCTATCACACCAGTGGGCGGGCAATGAGTGTCAATGACTCCTCAAGAATTGAAGAGGAGCCACAATACTAACGAGTGCCACAAACGCACATGGGGGTAACCTGCAGTAGCACTAAAAGTCTATGATCCGACTTAGTGAGACGGTCCCAAGAAGACCACGGGTGGAGAGGTGGGGGGGAGGGACACATGTCCTGTCAGGGTACAGGACCGAGAAGCAAGAGAGGTAGCTACAAGTGCCCTGAGAAGAGAAGACCCCTCTGTCTGCACATGGACACCTGCCAAGAAAGGCAGCTGGTGACATGTGGAGGAGAATGCCTGAAGGGGTGGACCCTTCGCAGTTTCTCAACATGGGGATGTGATTAGGTGTTCTCTCTTGGGTTCCCTGTCTGGGGTTCAAAGGAGGTGCATCTGGCCTGTGTTTCTGGGCAAGGGCAGAAGAAAATCGGCCACCTCGATGGGGAGGCAGACAGAGGCCGAGGGTTCCTAAGATGGGGTCCTGGTCCTCACTAGATCACCAGAAGGTGAGGTAGTGGAACCGTAGTTCCCATAAGGAAGGGAAATGGTGGGCTGGGTCATTCACCTTGGCCCCCTACAGAGGTAAAGATCCGCTCTGGCTACGCAGATGTGTCCCCTTCAGTGAGCAGGAGATATCCTGTAAAATTGGGGTTGGGGGTCACAGCAGCTGGTGCCCGCTGAACCGATGGTGCAACCGGAGGTGTCCCCTCCCCTTCTCCTGACCCGGACACGAGGAGGCACAGTTCTCTTGTGGGTAGGCTTTGAATACGTGTGTCTCGGAGCCTCCACAGCGGGGCTGGGGCTACAATGAGATGTACCTCTTGTCCCCGGCGAGGTGTTGGGGTGGGGAATGCGTGGGGGAGGGGAATATCTGGAATGGGTGGGATGCAAGGAGGGGAAAGAGGGGAGGTTTTCCATCTTCGGGGGAGTTGCTGCTTAAGGGGAGGGCTAAACCACAGTACTGGGGTACCATCGACGTAGGCGGGCATCGTTGTATTGTCAGGGTCTTGGCGCCCCAATCCAAGGTCTGCTTGCTCAGTAGCAGAGAAAAAGGGGAGAAACAAAGGAGAGGTTGGGAATGTTCCCACCAAACCTCCCTTCCCCTAGAGGGGAGAGGGGATGTTGTGACCATCTGCGGCATTGACACCCTAACGTCTCTGTGCCTGAGGATCAAAGTGGGGTAGCGGATCCCAGGCTGTGCCCACCACGGAGAGAGTTTCACGGGGAAACAAGATGTCTCCCTCGAAGGGCAGGTCGAGGACTGCCTGCTGTGCGTTAGGAGGAGTTCTAGCCTCCCTGAGCCATGCCACCCTGCAGATGGTAACTGCCGAGGCCATGGTGTGAGCGGCAGTGTTCACTGCATTGTGTGCCGAAACGAGGAGGTCTTGTGAGATTATGTTGCCTTCTTCCAGGAAGACATTATACTCCTACCTAGCCTCAGGTGGGAGCAGGCTTCTAAATTTTGAGTGACTCCCACACATCCAGCAAATATCTGCTGGTTATAGCCTGGCTGTTTGCCACTCATAGCTGGAAGGCCAATGAGGAGTAAACCTTATGGCCTAGCAGATCCAGTTCCCAGGTTTCCCTGGACGGTGGGAGGGGGTCTGGGGGGGGGGGGGCTCCCCCGGCCCCATTGCCATCTGGACTACTTCCCTCAGGGGAACTGGGTGGCCAGCAAGGGAGGGGTAGCCTGACTCAGATACTCGATACTTCATGCCCACCATATCCAAAACCGGGAGGGACAGAACTTGGGCTCTGCCACCAGGAATGAGCGAGGTCCCATACGCTTGGATGGGGTGGGACTGGTAAGGGTGCCGTCGAGGCGAAGGTTGGCTCGAAGAGGGTATTGGGAGGGAAACTAAAGGGCTCCCCCTCCATGCCTAAATGGCCCGTAGCCCAGCGCAACAAATCAAAATGCGCCAAAAGGTTCCCCATGTAAGACCCCGGTGCTGGGGAGAGAGCAATAGCGGGAGCTCGCCGTAGTGGAGAGGGAGTTCCCTGGGGGTACCATTCTTGTGGCCAAAAGTGGAAGGGTGATGGGGCCAATGTGCGGCATCGAGGCCGTTTGGAACCCCTGGAAGGTCCCTCCTCTGGGCTGGAAGCAGGGGAGGGGGACTGAAATTCTCTGGCCGGTACCGGTGATGGTAAGGTGGTGCCAGCCCCCACTGGAGTGGAAGACAGGGGGCTATGCGGTGAGGGAGAGCGTCCCAGGTGGATCCAGGCCTTCGAGATGAAGGCCCGTTTGCTCCTTCTGGTTGGAAGTGGGGCAGGGGGTGTTGGGAGAAGTAGGAGGGCTCATGCTGCCTCCACCACTTCTAGGGTGGACGGGATGAGGAGCAACTCTATTTGAGTTAGAGGCAAGTCCTTGCCAGGGGAGGGAGAACTGCCTGGGCGGGCAGGCGCTGGGGTGCCGGAGTCCACACTGAGGTGGTGGTGCGGTGGTGGCAGCTACCGGTGTTACGGTGCCGCGTAGGCTCCGGCGCCGAGCTGGGTCTTGGTGCCGGGCATGAACCCAAAACCTCGGGTGAAGGGTGCTGAGCCTCCTCCGAGGCTAGGGCGCAGCATCGCTGTTTCCTCTCTTTGATAGTTCTGGGTTTGATGGAGAGACAGATGGAACAAGCCGAAACCATGTGGTCTTTGCCCAGGCACCTAAGGCACTTCCTGTGGGGGTCGTCCTGGGGGAAGGCCTTGCCGCACTTGGCGCAGAGTTTAAACCCTGGCATCGTCGACGCAATGTTCCAGTCCGGTAGTGGAAACTCTTGTAGTGGAGTTAAATCCACAAAGAGATGCTCCCAGCTGGACAGTGAGTTGAAGACAAAGGGACAGGCTGCTTGCAGTTTGCAAGGAGCGGACATTCCAATTCCAACGCGCTAGGCGGAAGAAATTAAACTGAGGAGGGGTTGGGAGGCGGCCATATATATAGCCAAGGGTGGCGTGAGGGACGGAGGCCACCTCCCCTCTTCTGACAGGCTAGGACAAGTTTTTTTCCGACCAATCCGGCACTCCAGCATGGAGACACCTATTACTGAATGCATCTGAAGAAGAACACATGTTCCCACAGGTTCAGCCCTGTTCTCAATTGACAGTACCATACTGTCACTTTGACTATATCCCAAACCTAATTGAGAGCCTATATGCATTATTAGCAAAGCCCCAAAGCCTTGTTATTTACAGTACAGGAATGGCCAAACTGGTTTTAAATGTTCACCAATCTATTGATATGAAATAAATAGAGTTTTTAAAACAGAAATAAGGCAAAGTAACTTTTGGAACACTTTGCAAGTTGCAAAGGCTGGAAAAATATGTTATTGTCTGAGAAAAATTTGTATTCATTCTTACCCCTGAACTCCTTATTTCTGATCCAATCTGGAAAAATATTACCAGAAATCTCATAAAATTAGACTTCTATAGTAAGTAGCTCTGTGACAGACTGTCCCCAGATCCAGTCTGGTATGCTGCTGTGACCTCCCAAATCTCACTCCTGAACCCCAATTCATTCTACTTTGCCAGGTGACCACTCACTCCTGAGTCAGTCCACTCCAGCCTCTTGCATGCAATCAGTCCCAGGGAGTGTGTGTGGCTACTTGAGGGACGGTACAACAGCAAGCACCCCTGGCCCCAGTTACTACACCAGGAGCCACTGTCTACAGAGACTGGGACCTAATCTTAATCACCACACACTCAGGTCCATCCATTTAACAAAGAAATGGATTGTGCCTGGCATCCTTCATTCACACCCTCTAAAGATCATACAGCTTTAGAGAAAACAACTACTAGTTTATTGATCAAATTATAATTCTAAGTGAGAATATGGACAACCGTGGCAAAATCACAGTATAAATGAGTCAGGAGAGACCACAAGAAAATAAAAGGTGAAATACGCATGATAACCTAATACTTCTACTTAAACTAACCTCACAGTCCAAACAAGTTTATGCTTAAGGTGTTTGGATGTTAGATGTTTGCACAGCCAGTCTCTGCCTGAGGCCAGGCAGGGCCCAACTCTTGCTTGAAGTTGTTTCAAGATGGAGAGTCTCAGCTCAAAAGCCTCTGAATCTTCCAGGTGTCTCTGTTTATCTCTCTGCTCTACCCCTCCCTTTCTGGGCAGAGGTGATCCCTTAGCATACATTTGTCCCTTTCAGCTAGTTGTTTGCTCACTGCTGCTGGGAGAGACCTCTGTCTGTTCCCTCATCCCTCAGCTATAGAAAGCACAGTTACATGTTTGTTCACATGTATGAAGTTGTAGGAAACATATCATAGAAATCATGTAGAATAGGTCATTAGCATCCATAAACACTGCATGGTGTGATTGGCAGCAAATCATACAATTCCAGTGTATAAGTCAAAAGGAAAATCATGTAGATCATAACCCAGGGTGCACAGACATGCACACCATGACAAGCTCCAATAAGTAATATTGAAGAGTCCTGTTCATGAGAGATTAACAAGCAGATGAATAAGGCTAAGGAAAGAAAAGTCTTCCATCATCATGGTAATAATGCAGAAGGATGTAATTCCTGCTCAGGTTCAGGAAGGAGCAAACATCCATATATAGCTGTCAGTGGAAAAGATTTTTTCTTCAGAAGATTACAGAAATAGACAAAGGAATTAAAATTAATACTTTTAATCAAAAAATGGTAGCGATTTTAACAAAATCTTTTTATCTGAATTGCACTTCACAGGCCCCCAAAAGAATGATTTTTCAGTTACTCCAAATTGTAATTGAAAGTTTTTGGTATCAGAAAACGTTTATGTCTACTTTTTCATTTTTTCTTTTCACTGTATCCCCACCTTCCCCATCTTCCATTCCTTTCCGTTTTGTGGCACTAAATCCAAAAGGGTTAGATTCTCTGAGTATTTCTCAATATATATTCTACTTTAATATATCTATATATATATATATATATATATATATATATATATAATCCCATACTAACTAGATGTATGGGAACAAACACTTTGGAAAATAATTTTTCAAAAAGTTTTGCCCTTTTTAAAATCACTTCCATTCTCAAGAGGATTAAAAACACTCATTTTCCTTTTTACATACAATTTTATGATTTTGAACACATTATGGAAATTTTATCAATATCTGTATTATATTTATCAAATATTTGAATATCAAATATTTGAAGTATTAATCTTACTGAAGACTGGGGTTCAGTAACTGAAAAAATATTAACAGAAGTGTCATGGAAATATTTGCAAACAGAAAAATGTAGACAAATTTGGCCATTTTTCCTAAAACAGTTTTGTTGTTGAAAAAGCCCATTTCTAACACAATAAAAATAATTTCATACATAACTTATTAGAAAATACCAAAAATATAAGGTCAATGTGCAGTGTTTTCAGTATATAGTCCTTCATTTCATCCTCTGCAGAGTTGTGTAAGTTTTCTCAGAGATTCTGGTGGTAGGAACAGCCATCATCCCCTCAAAAAGGGTTTTAAATTCTGCCATATGAGGACAGTTGATTGGTAAAAGCTTCAGTTATTAAAAAGAGCCAGACTGGTTTGAGAAATATGCTTCCTTCTTCCACCTTTGGGGTTTGTTTTACATCTTCCAATGTGTGTGCTTTAGTACCATCTTAGGGTACAGTAGATGAACAACAGAATACAATGCAAAGGGGCTTATGGAAAGGTAAGGTTTATTACAGACTTGTTAGTTAAAATGTTCTTTTCCTGTCTAACATTAATATAAAGATAGTCATTTTCCATCAATTATTTAAACAGGTATCAACTGACAATAGATTTCTTAATAAAGTACAATATTTCTAATCTTATTCTGTTCAAGGTTTGGTTTAGGTTTGAAGTGAAGTTAGAAGATGGTTCTCTTGTATGAAATGGTTCACTCAGTACAGCTCACAAGTTACAATGTAGCTTGTACTATTTTTGATTTTGCTTCTAGCATAAGAATTCACTTCAAATGAAAATATACATCTGTTTAGATAAATGTATAAATAGCTCAAACTGTCAACATCTACAATTGCATATTCTCTGTGTACTGAACAGGCTGTAAATGGGATGCTAAAAGATTGCATGTAAAAATAAGTACGAGTTATTTTGTTTTTGAAGGGAGAGCTGCTATGGGCACATATTTTCTGGATTCTACTCACCGCTTTTTTTGTGAAAGTAAGCTGGGGTAGAGTACCAGCACCTTTTTTGCCAGCCCCTCTGCTCAGCTGGGGAAAGGGTGGGAGCCAGCAGGGAAAAGGAGCACACTGCTGGAAGAAGATAGGTGATGCAGGAAGAAGAGGAATGGGAGAGATATTTGTCAAATTTACTATCAAGATATGAATATCAGTATGTTTTGTGTGTGTGTGTGGTGTTAAAAAAAGACAGCTGATTCTACTTAAGGAAACAGTTGCTATGAATCAAATATAGATCTCAATATCTGTTTCAGTAAGTAGGCATACTATTGGAGACTATCGAATATTACATTCAAGCTCAAAACATCAAGCAACCCATCTGGATTAAGCATATCACTGATTCTAAGAGTGAGGGCTTTTCATATTAGAACTTAAAAATGTTGCCTATGTAACAGCTCTGGGGAGCAACTGCTGTTACAAACAGCTATCATGAGTACTTGGTCTGGATAATGGAACATCCAAAAGGAACAGGAAGGAAGAATCCATGAAAGTTTCAATATAGCAGCAGAATTAGCTGTAGAAAGTAAGACACTAAAGTTTTGTTAAATTGTATAATTTCATTTGTCCAGTCAAGAAGTTTATGTAGAAAGGAGTAGTGGGGACAGAAAAAGGGTCTAAAGATTTCTTCAGGCTGCCTAAGGAAACAGCTTTCAGAAGAAAAGACTTCCCCTTTTTGCCGTATACGAATAAATGAAAATATTAAATTTATATAAAGTGCCAGGCAGTAGATGTGCCAGGCAGTAGAGGAAAAATGATGAACTTGATGGAATCTAATATTTTGATTAATGAAGTTATTTGTATAAAAAAGAAGTCAATTAAATGGCAAGGTTTACCTCACAGGCAATCATGTTAGACAAAGAAAGTTGTGGTTATATTGATTTCTTTTAGTTTAAGTGACAAAGTTAAAAAGTAAGGCTAACATTTTCTAGCAAGCATGCTTCTGCCATTAATTTTGTGAAATACACCTACGGTGAAAGAGACAAATAAATCTAAACACACCACTTGGTTTCAGTTCTTTTAAAATAACCTTGACTGTAGAGTTGACTAATCCAAAATGGTTAATGATGCACAGATTTTGCTGAGCCATGCATACCAAGGTCTCACCACTGTTGTTAAAACAAGAAGAGAAATGGAAAACTTACATAGTTGGTCGGACTGCTGGAGAATAAGTTTTTCACATGACTTGGCGTTGTACAATGGACTCTTTAAACCAGTTGAAAGAACTGCAAAGGATATGGAAGGACTTTTATAAATTATGTGAACATTAAAGTGGACATTTCAGCCCCTAGCAGAAAGTTGGTGGTGCAGTTGCAACTTGGGGAAGCATAATTGAAAAGTTGGCCAAGGGAAGTACCACAAAAAAGCCCAAGCAACTTTGCGCAGCAAGCTGCTGACTGGAACAAATCATTCAGCATTTGAAGAATGTCCAAAGATGATTGTACCAACAAGTATGACCTAACTTGTCTTATAAAAGCTAGTGTGAAATGACGTGTTGTATAGGGACAGGAAAATTCCTATCCCAGCTTCAAGAACTCAAACAGTGATATCTCATTTCCTGATTGTATGTTGTAAGAGGGCAGGCCTCATTTTGGCTGGACATTTTGAATCTTTAGCAGACGTATGGGTCTTCCTCCAATTGGAGCACATTAGCAGCTCCAAGAAAAGAAACCAAGTTGGTTCCAGCAGAAGTAGGATAAAAAGACTTGTCTGCAGAACGTTACTTCCTGCAAGCTGAAGACACCTGGAAAAGAGAAGACCGAGGTCCTCTGTTAGGAAACTGGGAGTTTTCATGAAGCCAGATAGTACTTTTCTTGGATGGGTCCTGTTGACTCTGTCTATTTTCCAGCAATTCAGGTTGCCCACTGGCGCACTAGGGAAAATATTATAAGTGTGTCCATCTTTCATTCCACCCATGTTTGCAGTGTTATCTCCCTTTGCTAATGACAACTAAGCTGTTGGCTGAGCAAAGATCTGGTGATAAGCAATATAGGGTATGTCTATACTATGAGCTTAAGTCAACTTAAGGAGGCTTAAGTTGACTTAAGCAAAGTCTTGGCCACATTTGGAGTTCGTTAAGTCGACTTAAGGGCTTCCTTAAGGGCAGGCATTATTAAATTGACTTTACTTTAACTTCAATGGTTAAGTCAACTTTATTTAGTCGGCTTTACACAATGTGGCCATTAAAGTCAATTTAATGCAGTGGGTCGATTTAGAATCATAGAATCATAGAATCCTAGGGTTGGAAGGGACCTTATAGGTCATCTAGTCCAACCCCCTGCCAGAGGCAGGACCACTCCCACTAAACCATCCCAGTCATGGTTTTATCCAGCCGGGCCTTAAACACCTCCAAAGATGGTGACTCCACCACCTCCCTTGGCAGCTCATTCCAATGTTTCACCACTCGCCTAGTAAAAGAGTTTTTTCTAATATCCAGCCTCGACCTCCCTAACCGCAACTTGAGACCATTGCTCCTCATCCTGTCCTCCTTTACTACTGAGAATAGTTGAGCTCCATCTTCCTTGGAGCAACCCTTCAAGTAGTTGAAGGTTGCTATCAAATCCCCCCTCAATCTTCTCTTCTGCAGACTAAATAAGCCTAATGCTTTCAGTCTTTCCTCATAGGGCTTGTGCTCCAGCCCTTTAATCATTTTGGTTGCCCTCCTCTGAACTCTCTCCAGTAGGTCCCTGTCCTTTTTGTAGTGGGGAGCCCAAAACTGAACACAGTATTCCAGATGTGGCCTCACCAGTGCAGAATAGAGGGGAATGATCACATCCCTTGATCTGCTGGTAATACTGCTTTTGATGCAGCCCAGTATGCCATTGGCCTTTTTGGCAGCAAGAGCACACTGCTGACTCATATCTAGCTTCCCAGCCACCATGACTTCCAGGTCCTTTTCTACACTGCTGCTACTCAGCTGAATGTTTCCCAGCCTGTAGCAGTGCATGGGGTTTTTCCATCCCACATGCAGGACTTTACACTTGTCCTTACTGAACTTCATAAGATTTTTATTGGCTCACTGTTCCAATTTATCTAGGTCTCCCTGAATCCTGTCCTTGCCCTCCAACGTGTCTACTGGTCCCCCTAGCTTGGTGTCATCCACAAACTTACTGAGAGTACAGTCTATTCCATCATCCAGATCATTGATGAAAATGTTGAACAGAACCGGCCCCAGGACCGACCCCTGGGGCACACCACTAGTGACTGGTTGCCAGCTAGACATGGAACCATTGATTCCTACACGCTGAAACTGTTGATCTAGCCAGTTTTCTATCCACCTTATAGTCCATCTATCCAACCCATACTTCCTTAATTTGCTAATGAGAATGCTGTGGGAAACTGTATCAAAAGCCTTGCTAAAATCAAGGTATATCACATCAACGGTTCTTCCTGCATCTAGAAAACCAGTCATCTGATCATAGAAGGAAATGAGATTGGTCAGGCATGATTTACCCTTGGTAAATCCATGCTGACTGTTCCTGATCACTTTATTTTCCACTAAGTGTTTGAGGATGGATTCTTTGAGAATCTGCTCCGTAATTTTGCCAGGGATTGAGGTGAGGCTGACTGGTCTGTAGTTCCCTGGATCCTCCTTTTTCCCTTTCTTGAAAATAGGCACTACATTTGCTTTTTTCCAATCCTCCGGCACCTCCCCCGTTCTCCATGAGTTTCGAAAGATAACAGCCAGAGGTGCTGCTATCTCATCAGCCAATTCCCTCAGCACCCTTGGATGCAGTTCGTCCGGCCCCATGGACGTTTAAGTCAAGTCGACTTAAGCCAGGGGACTCATTTAAAGTCACCTTTATTAAGTCAACTTTAAATGGGTCCCCCGGCTTAAGTCATCTTTATAAAGTCAACTTAATGCAATGTGGCTTCACTAAGTCAACTTAATAAGGTCGACTTAAAGTTGACTTTAAGTAGACCTTATTAAGTTGACTTAACTGAGCCCTGTAGTGTAGACATAGCCGAACTGTGCTCACACCACTTTCCCTGAAAAATGATCTTCTCACCCCCTTAAGCTTAAGAGGTCAGCAAACCCATTAGTCATGTTTTTAAAAGTTTCAATAAATAAAGCTTGTGGCCTGATTTTCAGAGGTGCTGAATGCCTGCAGTTCTTGTTAGCATCAGTGGCAGTTGTGTGCTCTTACTGCTGCTAAAAATCAGGCAATTTTAATTACCTCTACACAGTTAATAATATAATGATTGCTCTTATATCTCCTTTGTGTTTCCCGTAAAGAAGAATGTAACATGGCATTTGAGAATTCCGCTTTGACTGGGTGTATTCAGAGAAAGGGTGCTAATAAAAAGAAAAAAAAAAAAAACCACCTGTTCTCCTCCCTAGGGCACCATGGGATCTTGCATTACAGTATATAATAAGCTTGTACATTACATTATCCTTCCCATTCTTATTATGTAACATTTACATAGCACCAATTTTAGTATTGATCTTCCAGATCAATTGTTATATTTTATGTCCAGAGCAACAGAGGGTAATTTGAAATGAAACAAATCAATCAATTCTTTCTATAAATGCATGTGTGTCACTGTTCCCTCTAAGCTGTGCGTGTGTGTGCACGCACACAGGTCATGAAACCTGTGCACACAAAAAAATAAAGTGTGCACAAAAAAATTCAATTGTGCTAATATTGGTTCTCACAAAGAAATGTTTTTGCGCACAGAAAGAAACTGTTTGTAGACACAGTCTACGAGTAATTAGAAGTAACACTGGTATGGTTAGGAGAGTGAGAAATCATCACGTGTTATGTCCTGCTATGGAACATCATCTTAATCTCCTGGATCTCAATATTTTTCCTCTGTACAAACAGATCAGTCCAAGTGTTAGCAATCTTCATAAAATTACTGATTACTTGCACAGCATTTTCCATTTCCAGAACACTTTATAAAAATTACTTAATCAAGCATAATTTTAGGATGGCAACATACCAGTTTTTTATATCTTTATGTGGTTTTTGCTCCTGCAGCTGTATTAACCTAAAATATTGCATTCATTTTCTACTCAATTTGTAGGCAGAGCAAATTTTAAACTTCTGATTATAATCACTGAATGTGAAATATTGCTCTCAGAAGAAGTCTTAATGAAATATAATGCACCCCATTTGAGGGGTCTACCTGCATTTCTCTGAAGAGGGGCTCTGGAATTTTCTGGAAAGGATTGTTGTTCCAAATAACTGGAAGGTTAAAGCTAGCAGAGAAAAATAGCACTGTCTTCATGCATTCGACAGTGAAACTTTGCTTGGCTTCTTTAAAATTATTCCCCTAGGCCTACATTGCAGGATTAAGAACAGGAAAAACAACCCCTTCTGCTCTCTCATAGATTAATTTGTTTTTGCCATTAGGCCCTGCCAGCAAGTCATTCAGAGTCTTCTTGTGCATCTAAGAATGAAACAATAATGGTCCTTGAGTTTCTTATCATATCCTGCCTCATCTCTGGAACTCGATAGTTCTTTGCACAAAGCATTCTACTTTTAATGTTTATACCCAATAGGGTGAGCAAGAGGTGTTATATAAATATCACCCTTTAGGCAACTCATTTCTAGGCAGGATTTAGATTATCAGAACAGTGCAGGAGTGCATTTGCCTTTCTAACTGCCTTCAATGTTTCTCCACAACATACCTTTTTATCAACAGTTTGGATTGAGGAATGATGCACTTTAAATTTAGTGCCACAGCTACTATCTTTAAATCACTGTTTTGGAGACATTGCTCTCTGGCTTACATTCTTTCATCTAGATTATTCATTTTTGTAGGCATGTCTTCCATCTCTTGTTCCATGGAAAGTCATAAACTGTCTTACTTCACCAGTAATTGTTCAGATATGTTTCAAATACTTCCTTCTTAGGCTAGGCTAGATTTTCCTTTAGGGCAGTGTTCTCTGGGGGATTATAGTCTTAGGCAGTTTAAAGTGCCTGTAGCAGAGGGACCTGCAATAATATTTTCCAGCCCCACTGTGGAATGGGGGACTGAGGTGAATAGCCTTGTGTTTCCCCAAAGATACTTTACCAGGATGGGTATATAACAGTCAGTCTCTTAACCGACACACTTCACAACACAAAATCTGGAGTAAGGAACCAACTCCCAAAAGAGATGAGAGTAATTAGTAGACTAACGGTATGTCTATTCTTTGAACTATGAGTGTGATTTCCAGCTCAAGAAATACCTACCATAGCTCTCATTACTCTAAAGCACTAAATTTAAATAATCATAGAAACACAAGGCTGGAAGGAACAGTGAGAAGTTATCAAGTCCAGCCACAGACAAAACCTTGAAGCTGCAGAGATTTCAGTCCCCTCATGCACACAAATCACCCTCTCCTAACTATTACATTCTTTCTTATAGGTTCTGTTACACCTTTTAGAACATGGAAGGTACTTGCATACAATGGTACTCCTTAAGGACTCACATGAATCTAGGCAGGCTGAGTAGGGGCTCGCATCTCTAGATATCAAAGGAAAAAGAGGTAGAAGGCCATCTCTTGTAAGCAAACGGATAAGAATGAGGAGGGGAGAAGCCATGGGGAAATCTTCCTGTGAGAGGGATTACCAGGGGACTGTACATCACCACTTGAGTGATGATGGAACTTATATATGAAGTAAGTCAATTCTTTTGTTTTTTAAATAATCAGGAATAATTCTTTACACCTTGTAGTACTGTTGTGGTAATGGCTGCCATCTTGGTCATACACAGGTGCTGAACTGGACTCCCAGAGTTCAAACATAAGCCCCCTACAGCTTGAGTTCAAAGCATAAGTCCTTATGGCTGGGAGATTTAACAAGCATGTATCTTTGAAAATCAGACGTGGTGGGGGACATGTAACATACACTGAACAGTTGGTTACTCTGTTAGAAATATAAGCAGGGATACAAGGAGATGATAACTGGCAACTGAGAGACCCAAGGAATGAACACGACTAGTGCCACAACCTTATTCTCACATCTGAGCAATGGGACAAATTTGCAGAGTATCAGTATTGAAGCCTGTGCTGATACGGACTATGCTGTTCCAAGGATACAGTATTTCAGTTTCTAAGACAGTCTGGGAGCTTTCACATGCATTGACCCCATACAAAAATATTTAAGGACTAAAGTAAAGAAGGCATTTTATTTCTAGTCTAGATCAGCAGATGATATTTTTATTAATGGCCAGGATCAGAGAACAAAAAAAGAAAAAAAAAAAACCATACCAGAGCATATAATTTAAACATGTAACTTCTTAAACCTTGGTGATACCTGATTAGATACATGGCATACAATAAATAAAACCTGTTGAAGTAAAAACAGAAACCCTGTTCTAAATGATTTATGGTCTAATAAAATAATTCTGCCATGATGAGCAATGCCCAGTTTAAAACAGGTACAGCATACTCATAATTGTTCACATATTTGGTCCGCATTTTCACAAAGAATAAAAGAAGAGAATGACTTGTGGGGGGGAGAGGGGATGGCAATACTCTTCGTGGTAAGGAACAGACCCTGCAGCTTTGGGATGCTTTTTTTAAAAAATTAGCATCAAAGTTGTTTAAAGTAGTAGTTCTTAAGTCATCATTAAATAATTAAGGAGTCTGGTGGTACTTTTTAACATTAACAATTTTTTTTTTATTGCATGAGTTTTGGTGGGAAAAAATCCCACCTGACTATGTGGGGTTTTTCTTCCATGAAAGCTCATGTAATAAATAAATTTGTTAGTCTTTAAAAGTGCCATCAGACTCCTTGTTTGTTTTTCTGGACTAGGCTAACATGGCTACCCCTTTAGAATTTGACATCATGAAAGGCATTAAATAATTAACTATTGTGTAAAGACAAAAACAATAATTGCACATGCCTGGGAAGTGGAAACCCTTGTAGAACTATTGTCACACATAGGGTGTCCCATTTGCAGATAGTTATTTACCCATTAGACACACCCCCAACAGATTTAAATATTATAGGCGTCTAGATAGTTTGCCATCTGCACATGAAGAATAAATTTTTGCTCTTTTATTCACTTAGAGCTCTTGACAAATCCATTCTGAGACAATCTTTTAAGCAGCTCTGCCCCCCTCAAGTATTATTACAGTTGCTGTTCCTATCAATTTTTTTTCCTAAATTCAAACAAAATTTGACTTTTATCTTTAGATATATTGCCTCCTAGCAAATCACCATGGTGTGTCCTGACATTCAAAAAGAAACACTACTGTAATAGTAGTAGTAACTGTAATAAGGAGGTTTTCAGAAAACTTTGTATTATTCAATAAATGTAGCCCCTTTACCTGTTAATGAATTATCTATAGGATTCAAATATAAAATTTATTTACTTTGTTGACGGCTCATGTACATGTATTTTTCCTTCTGGTTTATTCATTAATTTCACAGAGATTATTGCCTCTTCCCCCCACCCCTACAATTTTTCATCAAAGTTAATAAGGTATATATATCCTGACTGACCTTGAAGTGCCACATGACTCCTTATTTTTTTTGAAGATGGCTGAGCAAACATTTCAGGCATGAATACCCAGCCATCTACAAACTCACCAAGTTATTCATAATTCCTGTGCTATAATAATTTTGGATTGTTGCAGTTCATGTGTGGCTGGTGGTGGCCTGTGACATACAGGAAATCATATCAGATGATCTAGTGGTCTCTTCTGGCCTCAAATTCTATGACACCTTTGCTTTCTCCAAACAAACTTGTGCTCACAGGATGAGGATAAAGGAGTTAATTTGTACTCTTTCCTTTTTCATTCAGTGAACATTTGCAAATGCTTTGCTGGAGTATTTGTCCAGATGTAGTTATTACTTTTTCCTTGAGCCCACTACTCCTCCTTCATGTTGTAAGAGACAACTAAAATGGAATTACCTGGAAAGGGGTGGGCTCCACCATGTCAGAAACTTTTCCAAGACACACCATAAGATGAACATAATCAGCCAAATTGTAGCCTCGGTTAACAATGACTGTGTCATCCATTCCCCATCAAGGCAGACATGACAAATATATTATTGGTGGAATCCCAAAGAAGGTCATAACCACATGTAACATACAGACACCAAGGCAAATAGGGAGGTTAAAAGAACTCACATACAAAATGGAACAATATACCTGGCACCACCTAGAAATCACTATGGTCACATGGAAAAAACTTTGGAGAGACACAAATGGAAGAAGGCCATGTACTCTACTACAGTGGAGAAGACAAACATGTTAACAGCATAGGATTTCTTGTGCATAAAGCTATTAAGAATTCAGTACTAGGATGCTGCCAAATATCCAGCGGGCTTATTTCCATCTGTCTTAAAGGTAGCACCATTCAACAACACAGTGATACAATTTATTCCCCTACAACAGACTGAGAAGCAAACTGAAGACTTATCATCAGTCCAAGACATCACTGATCAGATGCATAAGCAAGATATCCTGATTACACAAGAATATTGGAATGCTAAAGTGGGTATTAACATACAAGACAATTGGTGAGATGATTGTGGCCTTTTTTGTAATGCAGCAATGAGAGAGGACAGACTTTTGGAGTTTGTACCTGTAACAATCTGGTTCTTGCAAACACATTAGGAGCACATAAAACAACTAGATAATGAATGTGGCACATGCCTGATGATCTGCAGCACAGGCAGATCAACTACATGATTCCATTCTGGGATCAACAGAACTAAAACAAGGAGCTTTCACCAGTGCTGATACTGGGGTTAAGAAAGATCATCAGGCTTCCACTGGTTAAGTAGGGGTTAAAGAAAAATTTGGCAGGCCCTGGAACCCTTCTAAATTGGTGGGACTCCTCCCACTGGTGCAAGCCACCCTCACACAATCCAGCTACTGTCTCTCAAACACTTACTCCCACCCTTGCTACTGCTCCCCACACACCTCCCCCACCCCAGCTACTGTCCCTCATATACCTACCCATACCCAAGCTCCCCCTTCCCAAACACCTGCCACCCAACCCCAGTGATTGCTCCTGGCCTCCATCTCACCACAGGTCCCCCCAATCCTTCTCCAACCCCCTGCTATGCCGCTCCACCTTCCCCCACTGCCCCAGGCTGATCCCCTCCCCCATGCCTTTTCCTTGCTGGGCCAGGTCACCTGCCCTATAATGCCCCCCTGGGACCCACTTACCTGGCTGCAGTGCCGAGCATCCCCGGACCCCACCCTGGCCCAGACTGAGGCTCCCGCCCGGGGCTGCTTCTGACTGAGCATGCTCCGAGGCTCTGAGCATGCTCTGTGAGAACCAACTCAGGGCAGGAGATTTAAAACCTCCCAGCCGGAGCAGCTCCCCTGCCTTGCTGGAATGTGCTTGAACAGCATTCCAGTGCCTGCTATTTTTAGGGACTCCATGTTGGGAGGAGCCTTAAAAAAGGAAATGAAACTGGAATGCTGCATTCCGGAGCCCACTAGAATGCAGCATTCCAGCTCCATTTTCTATTTTTAGGGGCCCTGGAACACTGAGCCCCTAAAAATAGCAGAGCCCAGAATGCCGTTTCAGTGTTGTCTGGCTCACTTTAACCCGAAGTTAAGGATATTCTTTAGTGAAGTGGGGAATATAAAATGTGTGAGACTATTTCAAATTGTTTAGATGTACTTTAATTCTCAAGGGTTAACATGGCATTTTTAGTATGAAAGCAGGTCTGGCCTTTAAGTATTTTGGTTTTTTCAATTAAAATTTAATATTGATCTCTGTGTAAAGTGCATATATCATATATCTGTATGTATACATGAACGTATGTGTGCACATCTATTATTAAGATAGTACCAGCTGGAACTACAGGAAAACTGTAGTTATATTGAGTGTTTTGCTATTTTTTTTTTATTTTAATGCACAAAACATTTTCTAGTTTTCTTCCTAAGCTTTTAAAAAAATCTGGCTCAATAGGACTACACCCGAGGTGGCTAAACTTATGGAACTCAAGAGCTACACAAGTTGATTATTAAACCTTCAAGAGCCACACTGAGGCATATAGTCATATACTTTTACCTACTAACTTGATTTGCTGGCATTCTTCTGAGAGCCACACTTTTTCATTCAAGAGCCACATGCGGCTCCTGAGCTTCAGTTTGGCCACCCCTGGACTACACCATGCATGCAAAGCTGATCTAACTTCACAATGAAAAACACAGTGAAGCTGCACCATGACTGAGGTGGTGCACAGGACAGGGGTTCCTTATTTCAAACCTCTTTGGGGCTGTGGTTTAGAGGACTCCAATAGGATTGAGGCAAACAGCTTAATATTATAGAATTTATTTTTCTTTTTCAAAACAACCTGGCAAATAAATAACCTCAAATGTCTGAATGAAATAAAAGGAAGCTCAAAATTAGAGGTATAATATTGACAGACCCAGGAATACATTTACAAAGGTATTTAGAGTCCAAAAGAAGCAGATGGGCACATAGCGAGAGCAGTATTCAATACTACTAGTGAGATTTACAAATGTATCTAAGCAGGTTAGGTGCTAATGACCACTGACTTTCAGTGAAACCCCAACATCTTTTCTTTTCTTTTCTTTTCTTTTCTAAGAGGTGAAAAACTGAAACGTTCCAGCAGTGAGAATTTTTTGGTGTTTCCAAAATGAAAAACTTTCTGTGAACCCTGGTTTTGCTGCGGGTTAGCTGCTGAGGAGCTAGAAGCAGGAGAGCTGGTGAACTGCTGGGAGCCCCAGTTCTGCATCAACATGCCATGCAAACTACTGGGGAGCTCAGAAATTAGGGGCTTGAGAACCGTGGACTGAGGGGTGGAAGGCAGGTTAGCTGGAACGAAACCTGAGGAGATTCCAGGAAGGTATGTCAAAATGACAACTCAAATGAGAATGACTCATGGGAACAAGTAGGAATTTTCCAACAGAAAAATGTCCCCTTGGACAATTTCCCACTTGCTTTACACATGAATAGTACAAGCCACTATTTTAGTCAAATTCCAAGGAACTAAAGCTGTGTGAACTAGTCCCAAAGAACTCTGTGTAATCAACCTAGCCCCTTTTCTTGTTTGCTATTATCCATTCACTTTTTCTAGATTTTGTTTCTTAGTCAATAAGATTTGTCAAACAGTTATGCAACATATTTATAGCAGTAGTTGCCACATCTATTTACTAGTGGAATCCATGCTCTGAGTTTGTGTGATTTGTCACTGTTATCCATTATTTTGGCTTCCCTACTGGATTACTCTTAAGCTAAAAAGTTTCTAAAATGGCTATGTGAAAATTTCCATCTCATACTCCCATAAGAACTTAAAATATTTCCTTTTTCCATTAACATACTTTTAAAAAGTAAATAATAGGTGCTATGAATATTGTTGATCTAAATTCATGGGTTTTTCAAAAGTTGAATGAATATTTGTGATTACATGAAATATTTATCAACTTCTAGAAAGCAGTGTACAGTTTGTCTTTTGATTTGTGAACAATAACTTATATTCTAATTTATGACATCTATCGCCACTGCTAAATGCAGATGTATTATATATTCATAGACACACATGTAAAACAATCAAACCATAACTGAACAACATCAGAGCAAAGCAAGCTGCCCTTACCACAACAGAATCTCAACAGAAAACACATTCATGTTTCAGACCTTGCACTCAGTTGAAATCTGAAATAAATAGACAGGTCTTGTTGTGTTCCAAGAGGTCTATTTAGTTGGTGTTGTCACACTGAGCAGTGAACTGAATACCAAAGTCAAGGTGATTCAGTGGAAATGCCTATCCTCCACAACTTCACTAGTGAGGAGGCAGATGACCAGATTCTTTATTGCATCATGGCCCATTTGCTCTGTTTATGATCTCCAAATGACTAATCTGACTTCAAATACCCAGAAGAGAATTCCTCTGGTGGAAGGCAACTCTGTTAGCACAGTTGTGCCACAGATAGGCCTTTTGCTTATGTTTCACCTCCAGTCCACCTCCGCAGCTATGCCAGTCCTCCATGAGTCTAAGGTCTATATTATACCCTGCAATAGAAGCATGATTAAAGTAGCCTCGCAGCTGCTGTAAACAGGATGCATCTCTGAAAATGAGGGAACGATTACTGGTTTCCTTACATTCCTCTCACACATGCACACAACAGCTCCATGGTCAAGAAGAGCTCCAGTGCAGGAGAAAACTAAGCCATTGCAGTGGACATCTGATTAAGATACTTTCCAGTACTATGAACTTAAGTCACACAGTCCAGTGCGACCAGCCCTGAGATAAAGATTTATAATGGAAACCTAAATGGAAACCTTAACTATAAATGGAATGCTTTAAATACACCTGGATCTGAAATGTTATTTGAGGCCAGTGGATGTTGAATTGTAATTTACAATATCAAGTGGTATTTTTTTCAAATAGCCAAAATATGCAGCAATTGTTGATGAATACTAAGATTATGAAGGATCACATATTATCTAGAAAAGATATTAACATACTGTGCAGTGTCGTGGAGCTGTAGGCTCGCTGCATATTTGCAACTGCTTCTATTCAAGAGCAATGAAAATCCTTCTATTGCTGTCAGCTCCTTAATGGCAGTTCTCACTACAACAATGCTTCAAAGCCTTTAGATATGCTGAGTGCATTTTCCCTCTGAATAATAATGCCATCTAAGTAGTCCACTCAGTTTTGCATTTATATTCCATATTTCATAAACTTTAAAGGGCTGCTTTTTACAGAATAAATTATATTTGGCTCATACCAAAAGGATCAAAAGGATGTCAGAAATTATTTTGTTCTTAAATATGTATTCTGATACATGGTAAATCTAGCAGGGATACTCACTTATGGCATACCTGTTAGCAGAATAAATAAGTCAAATGGAAATACTGTATATTTGTGTTTTTAAACCCCAAGTTAAACACCCTAAATCCCCCTTGAACATAACATGTTAAAAGAACATGCCAGTTAAAAGAATAAGTAAGAATAAGAACATCTGTCTGAATAAGTTACTTACATTTTTGTGGATGTATGTGTATACACAAAAGAAAGATGAATGGTATGATGGAAGATATTACTGATCTATATTAAGTGTTGCTAGTGGCACTCACAGACAAACATACATTCCCCTCTGTACACTCCACTGCTTTGAAATAACCTGCCTATTCAAAATCATACATCTGCTCTAACCGATATACCAAGTTCTTTTGTTATTCTTTAACTTCTATACTAGTTCCCTCATTTTTTCTATCCTGCCTTTTTCCTAGAAGTGGAATCCATGATTGAACCTGGTTAATCATTCACAAGTAGAAAAATTGCATTCGGGGGACTCCCCCACCTACCCAAATACAGATTCCCAATGCAAGAGAGAACAGAGTCTTTCCCAGATGATCACATATCATTAATCCTGCAAAAATACTTAAAGAGCCAGTGTTGCATAAGATTGAAAGGCACAGAATATTTATACTACAATACAGAGCCTTTCATTGCCAACTCGTCTTTTTCAATTCATCCTTGGTCAGTAATGATGAAAAGCTGTTATTGTGTCCTTGTAACTATAAGGAATAAGTTGGTGGTTTTAGTTCATTTCCCATTGCATAGGTGTCCATGGCACAAAACGCATAACTAACTAGGTTAGTGAAGAAAGTCTTGGTCTGTAAATTATTCCACAGCCACAGATTAGAAGTCCTGACAGCAATAATATTTTGGTTAGTTTACACTGGACACACTGGCCAAATGGTCACTGGATGAACATAACTCAGCTTCACATTTCCTGCACATATATTCATGTTCAAGTTTTAAATTTTGTTTCCTGTGAATAATCAGTTAAAAATTGCTGTAAAAAAAGTTTCTAACTCACAAAAACCTATACCCAAATAAATATTATTTGGTCTTTAAGGTGCCACGGGACTCCTGGTTTGTTTTGCTGAAACAGACTAACATGGCTACCCCTTTAAAACTTGTTATCATAAATATTCCTACTAATAAACTCTGTCTCTGAAGTTTTCGCACTGCTAAACAAAAATCTGTGTTATTTACACATGCTTGTATTTGTGGATAATTTTTAGACATCCCCTACTATCTAATAGTATAGTGTGTAGCTCTCTTTATTTATTCATACTGTGAAAGTTCCTAGGAGCCCTTGTCATTGACCAAAACCCCTCATGGTAAGCACTGTACAAATGTAGAAGAGTAAGATAGTCCCTGAACCAAGAATTTACAGTCTAGTCTTTAAATTCCATTAGGGAGGGACTGTGCATTCTTTGCCTTGTATAGTATCAAATAACTAATCTAACAATCACAGCAATTTAAGATATTTAATTTTTGTGTGACCAGGAATGGTTCAGGAGAACTGAAAGGAGAGAGTTGGAGAGAGCAAGCAGTGTGGAAGAAAACAGCAAAAGGAGTTGATATTTGTTAGCTCATTGACCATACCCTACTAGAAAGATCTGAATTTCAGGTTGATTCTGTTCTGTCATCAAAATTATACCTATTCCTCAAGGCTCTGGAGAACTAGCATTCTCCCTTTTAAATATTTCCTTTGATTCATTTTATATAGCTGTCACATTCTCTAATAAGTGAAATGTTTTCATAAATAGAACAAAGGAACCAAAATCCCCTCATACCCCTCCGGAGGGAAAATTAATAAATTCCTGAGCTTATTGTATTTCTCTGAAAGCTTTGGTCTCTTACTGAGATATCTGATGATAAAAATTGTGAGTTCTTAGAAAGACATGTATTTTATTTCACTATAGTAAGGTAGGGAATTGACACTGACACAAGCAGCTTGTTTTTCTGTAAAACTTATTAAAAGGGTATAGAATAGCTCAGTCAGAAGCAGCATCAGTGGGTGAAATTTTTTGACAGAATATTTTCTTCCACTGAAAAAAACTGATTACTTTTTACTGAAATAGTTTGTGATTTTGTGTTGAATTTGCCAAACTTTCAGTGGAATAAAAATTCCAAAAAAGTCAAAACGTTTTCTTTCAAGATTTTCAAAATGAAATGTTTTGACCTTTTGATTAAAAAATGACTTTTCATTTTGAATTTTACTTCATTTTTTTTGTTTTTAACCTCAAACAAAACAAAGTATTTCTTTCTGGGTCCAAGCAAAACGATTTCTCAAACCTGTGATTTTTTTTGTTTATTTGTTTTGGGTAAATGTGATTTTTTTTTTAAGCCGGCCACTGAACTTAAAAATTGTTTTTCAGCATTCAAAATTTTTAGCTTAGCAGCAGGAGCCCAGAAAAGATTATTTTAAAGAAGCTTCTTCAATACAAAGACTAATTAAAATATGCCAGCTCTCGTTCTTGTGCATTGGAGTTTTATAATACAATATGCATGAATTTCAATTTTTGGTACTGATGCACTAGAAGAATCCTCACTTACTGAGGAGGACAGGATAGATAGGTGTCACTTCAACTGTCAGAAAATAGTATATAATGATGCTGTTTCTTTTATAGATATCCAATTCCTTCTTTAAACTTATATGAAATAGAGCAGGACAATTACCTTCCAATGTCTTACATGTGACACTCCTGTTAAACCTCTGAATATTAAACCTCTGATTATTAACTTTCCTTACAGCTAATTCATATTTAATTTGTGGTCTGCTATAACCCCCACATCCTTTTCAGCAATACTGCCTAGCCAGTAATGCCCCATTTTGTAGGTGGATGTTTGATTTTTAGCTTCTTAAAAAAAGTACTAAGCATTGTCTTCATTGAATTTTATCTTGTTGAATGCAGACCAATTCTCCAATTTATCAAGGTCATTTTGAATTCTAATCTTGTCTTCCAAAGTGCTAGCAACACCTCTCAGCTTGGTCTCTGCACAGATTTTATAAACATACTCTCTACTCAATTAACCAAGTCATTGAGAGGAATGACTGGTAAAAATATCTTTTGTTTTTAGTATTGGTGAAATATAGATAAGAAATTAATCTCTTGTGAATCTTCTCATTCCCTCTCTCTTATTCCTTTCTATATGTTTCTTTTCAAGGGATTTGAGTGACAAAACTCTTGCTTTTCCATCTCTTCATGTTAGTCTTGCACTTCATAGGGACCTCTGAATACCAAATTACCACCCCTATTTTACTGCATAAAATTAGTCAAATACTTACAAAAATTCTACTGCACTGAACAAAAGAAATCAGAAGCCAATATATTCCCTGGCCTTCCTGCCCCCATTGCAGTGATGTTTGTCTTCAGATCGCCTCCTGAGCTCAAGGACTGCATTTTGACAAGTACTTGTGTCATATGCAAAGGAAAGAGGCTCCTTGCCTAGTCTTCCTCCTGCTACAGTGCTTATTTGCATAAAGGTTAGTCTGAGTCTACCTGTGAGTGCACATTATAATTCATTTGACATACATCAAAATCTTAACTGATTAGTTTAATGTTATTTGATTTGTTAAACATGAGATTAGATAAAGGTTTCTAACCATCAGTAAAGTGAAGCTCTGCAACAGCCTTCCAAGGGGAGCAGTGGTTCCAAAAAACCTAACTGGCTTCAGAACTGAGCTTGATAAATTTATGGAGGGGATGGTATGATGGGACAGCTTAATTTGGCAATTAACGGTTTGTTGACTAATACTGGTAAACATGCCAATGACCTGTAAAGACACATTTGATGGGTGGATTCTGAGTTACTACAGAGAATTCTTTCTTGGGTCTCTGACAGATGAGTCTTGCCCATATGCTCAAGGGTTAGCTGATTGCCATATTTCAGGTTAGGAGGGGATTTTCCCTTGGGACAGATTAGCAAAAGCCTTGGGGGATTTCATTTGCCTCTAGCATGGGGATCACGGATCACTTCCACTGGCAGATTCTCTGTACCTTGAAGTCTTTAAACCATGATTTGAGGGCTTCAATAACTCAGTGATAGCTTAGAAGTGGCCTGCATTATGTGGGAGGTTAGACTGGATAATCGTATTAGTCCCTTCTAACCTTAAAGTCTGGGAATCTATAACTTGATACAACTGGGCACAAATCACATAAATATATATTTTCACTCTGAGAAAATCTGATTTAAATATGTTTAAAATAACTTAGGTTCCTCTGGAGAAAAATATTTATATTGACTATAATGTAGGTTTTATCAGGGCCATAATCACTTTTTAAAAGTTATATTAATGATTTCCAAACATGCCACCTATTCAGTACTGCAGCAGTGATGTTTATATCCAAAATCCTATTTGAGAATTTTGGGGTAGAGGCAATAGTTAATTTCCATTCTCTTTTAAGCCAGGATAATAGAGAGTGAGGCGCTAACTCTGTCTGGATTTTAGTGGGAAACTCCAAATATGGTTTAGGATTTTTTCCTCAGTATTCTCTTAAAGTTTTACAAGAGTGGAATTAACAGCTAAATAATTTCTTTCATTTGGGTTTGTACCAGGGCAGTCCCAGGAGTGGGTGGGACCCAGGGCCAATTGGCTTGTGAGTGCCCCAGCCATCTCCCAGCACTAGGGAAGGTGAGGCCACCCTGAGCCACAGGCCCAGCCCTGCACTCCTGCCCCACCCCTGGGCTGGCTTGCTTCCAAAGGCAGTGGGGGCAGCGTGAGACCTGCCCGACAATGGAGCCTGGGACAGTTGCACCGCTTGCCCCCCTCACCCCACCCCTAGGATGACCCTGGTTTGTATTTTTTTCCAAAAATCTTCCTTTATGTCTTATGATTGAAGTCAGTGGTCCTGAAGTTCCACATTCTTTCCAATGTCAGTTCACATACTTCATGTTGATAGTAGCATTTTCACGTGAGACTACACATATGCTCACACTCCACTAACTCTGTGGGAGTCTGAATTAGTACCGACTAACAGTGTCACTTCTTTCCAGGTTTGGCTGCTCAATCAATGGGACATCAAGATTTCACAGAGAAACAGCTGAAACCAAACTAATATGCAAATTAAATTGTGTGAAAGCAGGGCTGAATCGTGACCATGGATTCTTTTCACATTATAACAGGTAATTTGACTTCACCTTCCATCTGTATGCTTTTTCCTAGAGTTTGAATCCTTACAAATGCTCTGATTTGCTGTTGCAGTATGACCTGATCCCATGTCTTACATTCCCCCGCATTTCTTTTCATCCAGTTCTGTAAGTTCTCCCTCTTCAAAGCATCTGATGAAGTGGGATATTCTCCCATGAAATCTCATGCGATAAAGACTAACAGATTTGTTTAAGTGCCACAAGACTCCTTGCTTTTTTTGCTTTACTAGACTAACATGGCTGCCTCACTGGAACTTGGCAAGAGTGAGGAGGGATCTAATAAAAGTTCTGAAAATATACAAACGGCTATCAAAGTGGATGGTAAGCTATTTTTCTCCATGTCTACACAGGGTTTAAAGTAAGGGGGAACGCACTGGAACACAGTTCCAGGCCCCCCTATTTTTAGGCAGGCAGATTCTGGCCCTACCTAAAAACAGAGGAACCCACTGGAATGCAGAGTTCCAGGGGCCCCTTAAAAATAGCACGAGCAGCTGGAATGCAGCATTTCAGTGGCTCCACCACAAATCCTGTTCCACCTTAAGCCCAGCCAGCAGAGAGCTGCCACACGCTGGAAGTGTGTGAATCTCCCCACAGCAAAGTGGAGCAGCTTGTGGCTGGAAGCAGCTTTTAGCCAGTAAGGCAGCCTGTAAATAGCTGAGATAAGAGCTTGGGGGGGGGGCGCTGCTTGGGGTTGTCTAGTGCAGGGTGTGAGTGTGTATAGGAGAGGTGGGTGCAAGTGTGTGTAGCAGAGGGTGTGTAGCTGGGGTTGTGAGGTGGCTGTTTGGTTGGGAAGCTGTAGCCAGGGTTGTGGGGTGGCTCTGTGTGTGTGTGTGGTTTTTACTAGGGGGGTGTAGCAGAGTGATAACTGATGCATGTGGTACTAAGAAGTCATTGCAAATGCCTGCCTGGGCTGGGAGGCAGTAGCTTGGGTGGGGGACCTGTATGAGGGTAGGCCTGGAAATTTAGGAAGGTTCCAGGGCCCCCCAAATTATACTTTAACCCCTGAGTAACTGGGGCATGGGGGGGGCCTCAAATTGTACTTTATCCCCTGTGTCTACAAGAGGTGGGACAAAAAGTAACTGGCTTAACTTGCAACGAGGGAGATTTAGATTAGATATCAGGAGAAAAGCTTTTTAACTATAAGGGTACTAAAGATTTGGAATAGGCTTCCTCAGCACTGGAGGTTTTAAAAACCACTTTAAAACAAACACTGTATCAAGATAAGCCTGGAAATCTGACCTAAATTTCACATCTACAGGTTTTTAGTTTTCAGTAAAGAATCAATTATCTAAGAAGATGTGGGGCTAGATTGCATCTTTTGAGAGGTCCATCTCATAACACAGGCATAATGCCTCCTAGCACCTCTTCTTGAGTAGTGCATCAACTCTACATCAGCTTTACCTCTTGGAGACAAATCAATCCCCACACCACTTTCCTAGGATGGCTAATTAAGTTTATAATCCAGTAGTTCTGACAGAGTTTCAAGTTACCTTTTTTGGCAAAGTAATGATTAATGGCTTGGTCTACGTGCAGGGTCGCTGAGCAATCTACCAGACCTGTTGCAGATCTTGGTGAGTACACTTATTATGTTCTCTGAATTTCATCCATTTTACTGAGATGTTGTCAATACCTGTCACTTTTTTGTTCTTGAGTGATTTCACAACTGCCTCCACTTCATAAAGTAGTATAGGAAAATCATCCTCTTCTCTCAAATCTGGAGCATCTAGGACACTATGATCTCCATTTGTCTGGTGGTTGTACCAATCAAAGCATTTGTGCACCTATTGATGATCTCCCTTTCTTCTGCAAGATTGTTCCCTTATTTGTCTTAAGTTGAATTGGTGTTGGTTCATGTTTCCTTCCTCAGATCTTTTACAACCTGGAAGGATCTTTTGCTATTTTTATTGCTCACTTACTCTTCAATTTTAAGGCATTATTTTTTTTCTATATCCTTGGACATCATTCCTTTCCTGATTTTTTGCCAATCTCTCCATGTTTATTAGCTTTCTCAGTGATGTTCTTGTCTCTTAATTTCTTTTCTGATGTCACATTTGCAGTATTTCAATTGTGACCTAAAGTTTTACCTTCTTATGGTGTTTCCCAAGGATGTGCATTACTATGTCATTAAGATTATTGATCAGTGTTTCTACATTTTCCTCTAGAGCAAGCACTGGGGCAAATTTTCTGCTGCTAATTGCTTGGAATGACTACCATCTTTTGGTGATCTTTGGCCTGAAAATTTTCCTTACCTGCAGTCTTAATAAGTTAATAAGATCACCAGAATGAAGTTTGACTTAGACTCAGTCTAGTTTATGTACCTATTTTCATCTATTTTGCATAGAGTTCATTGTTTAGATATTACATAGCTGAATATGGACCTGGCTGAAGATATGCTGCATCCATTGAGTTCAAAAGTACAGTTGATCATGGGACTGTAGACATTATTATAGGAAATCAAAACTTAATCAAAGAAGAGCAAATGCATAAGCCTCTTTTTTACCTGATACTAAGTATTAACATTTTGGGAATTTGAAATGAAAGAAGTGTGATATAAATGCAATGTTTTTATTAACACAAAGCCTTACAACACCCATGTTAGATAAAGTATTGTTATTCCTGTTTTACATGCAAGTCAGAAAATCATATCCATTATTCAGGGTCATATAAGCCATAGTTCAGAGATGGTAACAGAATTCCTGACTCACAGCTTTCTGATCTATCAACTAAAAAGACAGATCTCCATCTGGGATCTACTGGTCAGATGATGCTGGGGTATTCTTCACAGCTGTTCCTGCCAAGGCAGATTACTGCATGGGCTAACAGAGCCCATGCCCAGGGGCCCACCACAGTGTGGGGGCCCCTCCACCCTGCTGGCAGCACTGAACTGAGAAGGGGAGCAGGGCAGGCAAGCTCGGAGGCCAGGCACTGAGCTCCTGCCCCACCCCCTGGGCTGACAGATCTGTCTCTGGGGGCAGGGAGAGCCAGCCCTCAGACCAAGCAATGCCGTTCTCACCCTGACCCCAGGCCAGCTGTGTCTTGGCTAGTTGGCCCTGGGGCAGGTGGGGCCAACTGCTGCATATGCAGTATAGCCTCAGGCTGCACTGGAAGCCATACCACACATGCCAGTTGGCCAGCAGACCAACTGACCAGACTGTGGCTGGTTTCTGGCCCCAGCCACCCCCACCCCGCCCTGGCCTGCTGTTGGGGGGGGGGGAAGGTGGGGAGGCCCAGGAGCCCTGCAGTCCGCCACTGGTTCCTACAGGCATCTGTTCAAACCCAGCTATAGAAAAAGCTTTAAAGAAGAAGCTGTAAGCCTAGCAGCATACATTAGGGAGGGCCTCTAACCATTTAGAGGAGAAGAAGTAGAAAGCTACTAGAAGAAATCCCCCAAGAAGCCGTCAATAAAGCCAAAACCAAGAGCTTCTCTGGGGACCAGCTGTGCAACCCATATATGCATTGGTGAGTACTTGCATGTACAGGGAGCCCCACAGATGTCAATGGAACTAATTTCATAAATAAATGCTTAGCAGCATAAACATTGCACAAATAGACCTTCCATGAGGCACTTCAAAGAACAGAAAAGGCAGGACAGGAACTAGCAAGCAATGCCAGGTCAGAGAAATTAGAACAGAGAGAACAAACAAGCAGGGGCAGAGTGGCTAAAAAAATCATGCTTTCTGATTCATGGGAAATTTTGGTAGTTTGAAATTTAGTTTCCTTTTGAATTGGAACCACAGGTCTAGGAAGCTCAGGCTCCTCAGCTACCTGCCAGGAACCTTGGCTGTGGTTGCATAAGAAATTCATCTTACCCACAATGATTCCTGATGAATCAGTATTTGCTGACCAAGCTGTTTTGTCAGGAAATTGCTGACCATCTCTAAGCAGGGTATCCATAATGAGGAAAAAAGACAGCAAGATACATTTTTTGAAAGAAAACTATTTTTTCTTAAAAGTTTATTGCCTGTACCTTTCCATATCATGAGATCAAAGATGTGTTTGGAGTTTAATGTTAACTGTACTTCTAGAAGTTCACCATGTGTTATAGTTGGCACAGAGATGGAGAGAGATTGTGATTATGGAAAAGTAGGCTGTGACATTATCTCACATAGTGCTCCACAGAATGGAAAACCTTGAATTAGAATATGCTTAGTGATATGGTAAAGTCACAATACTCTGCAATGGTAGACCCAATGTCACCACTTAGTGAGAAGCGGAAGGAAGGGATAAGTCAAATAAAATCATTTGAGATGTTGGTGTGTTGCTTTGATAAATTGCTAATTTGAGAATCTAAAGCAGGCTAAGCACAAATTACATTTGGGACCATATTTCAAAAACATCAATTTGACTATAAAAGCAGAACAAAAATAATATAATTACAAAGTAAACAAGCAATAGCTTGCAAATTTATTTAAACTGCAGGGCATTTTTAATTGTATTTTTTTTAAATTTGTTTACTGAAACATCTTTTCACTCAGATGGCTCTTTCATGAATATGTCTGTACACTTTACAAGATTTCTGAAATATATAAAATCAAGGAAGTTTTAGATCAAATTTCAGAAAAGTGTTCAGAATTTGACATTAATTGATCTGAGCTATACTTGAATACCTCAAAAGGTAACTGATACTATTGTTTTCTTTCAGGATATATTCATTATAGATCAAGAGTTAAAAAGCCATAATATGGCAACAGATACCTCCTTCTGTCTTCTGATTAATTATCAGCTAGTTTGGAAGAATGAAATGGCTAGAAGATATTACAGTACATGTAAGGAATGACAGGGATTGATTCCGCTACCTGTACTCATGTTGAATAGTACTTTACCATTTAAGCACATAGTCCCAGCATGAGTACTAGGGGCCATTTTGGATCACAGTCATTCAGGGCTGTATTATGGGCATCCTGTATTTGCACAATTACATGGGGACCAGGAGGAATTCAGAAACCTCTCTCTCTTATAGATTAATTAGAAAGGTCAATCATATTTTGACTTGAGCAAATGCAAAAGACTGCTACTGAAGCATTCTCCACATGTGTAACTTCAGGGTTTAAAGTATAATTTGGTGGGCCCAGGAACCCTCCTAAATTTTCAGTCCCCCTTATGCACACTCAGGACCCCTTCACATACACCAACTACTCCCCCCCATACCAGCAACTGCCCCCAAAATGCCTGCCCCCCATCAGACCCCGCTTTCCCCATGTCCTCCTCAGCCCCAAATCCCCATTCTCCAAGCTCCCTGTCCCCATGACACCACTCCAGCCCTCCTAATCCCCCACCCCCTAGCTCCCCCCTCTTCACTCCATCCCCTTCAGCACCCCACCCTCCTCCACATGTTTGCAGCCCCTTTCAGTCCTTGTCCCCATTACCTCACTCCACCCCCTTCAAACCCCCAACCAACTCCACACCTCCCAAGTTCACCATCTTGACCCCTTCTTTCCACCCCAACATCCTGAGCTGCCTGAGGGGAGACCGGGCCCTGCACCATGCCAGCTTACCTTCAGCAGTGCATGAACTCTCGAGGGCCAGCCGGGGCAAGGGAAAAAATTACCCCTTCCTCCCCCTCCAGTCTGTGCAGCCTGCACATGCGCAGGGGGCCAGGCATGCCTCCCCTCTTCCTGGAGTGTTGCCTGCCCTGCAGGAATGCACTGGCTCGATTATCTATTTTTAGGGGTCCTGGAATGCTAGACCCCCTAAAAATAGGCCCAGCATTTCCAGGGCCCTAAAAATAGAAAATGGAGCCAAAAAGCTGCATTCTGGAGCCCACTGTTTTAAATGGTGGGCCCTGGAATGTGGCGTTCCAGCTCCATTTTCTATTTTTAGGGGCCCCAGAATGCTGGCCCTCTAAAAATAGGGGGCCCCAGAATACCATACTGGTGCGTTCTGGCCCACTTTAACCCTATGTAACTTATTCAAGGAGATGCAGAGAGAGTCATGTTTCTCCCTCGTATGTGCTATGTAGTGGAGACAAAAGTGTATGCTTAAAAAGGTGTCATGGATTGATTTCCAAAATAGGCTGTCAATGAATTTAGACTAGAAGACTTGTATTCAAGATGTTATGAATTTTTACACAAAATTTCACAGTAAACATTTTGATTTTGCTTTCATTTAAGCCCAAAATGTTTATTTCTAGCATTCAGAAACAAAAAATGCAGTTAAAATTCTAAATCCAAAACATTCATTTCAAAACTTTTAGGTGAAAAAAAATCAAAATAATTTATGAAATATCATCTCTTCTGTAAAAAAAAAAAAAAAAAAAAAAAAGCTATTTCTTTTAGTAGTAAAGTTTTAGCCACCTTAACTCCCAGTGATGCTTTAAGATAGGCTTTTGCCCAAGCCATTATCTAGCCCTGAGGGACTGAAAACAGAAATGTAAACCCTTTCTGGCTCAGCAAGTACAATATGCACTTCACTTAGAAGATGGCTCATTTTAGGATACCATCAGTTGAATTTAGATGCACTTTTTTCTTGGTTAAATATATTTGTTCAAATACTTCCTTTTAAAGCATTTACTAAATTGATATGCAAGTGTGTGTACTTTTTTTGCTCCAGATGTCTGAAAGGAGGGGAGAGAGTAATGAGCTATAAAACACTGTCAGAATGAAGGAGAAAAGGTAGCACACAGAAAAGCATATTACTGATTTGATTGCTCCCCTGCCACCACTCTGCATCTCAGCCTGCTGATTCTGTCAAGACCTGAATAGATTAGGTCTCATTATAACAAAGTTAAAGCCAAAGATTCAAGATATTTAGAAGCCAGACTGCTACATTTAGAAGCATCATCCAGGAGGACTAGGTGAAAGGAGGGGCACCTGGGCAGAAAAAGCAAATTAGTGCTGTTGATAAAGGGCACTACCCAGCCTGGTCAGCTGAGCAGTTCCTATGTGGAAGTGAGAGTACATGATGGCAAAGGTGTAAACTTTGTGTTTACAATGTTCTAATGAATTCAGAATAATTAGAATCTAATTTTGACTTTAAATCACACTGAGGAGAGATAAATGAAGAGGTGCACAGAACTGATGCAGGAGGATTAAGTCATTTGGAAAGCTGATAAAAGAGAGGGACTAATCTAAAGAGGGAGCTCACAGGGTACTAATGTTTCCCCATATGTGGGACAAAGAACAAAACATTGTTCCTCAGCTTACCTGACTCATTTCCTGTTAAGGGAAACATGGAAAAAAAATCAACCAAACAACAACAAAGAACAAACATAAAAGAATGAGATTCTGTTCTGTACCTCTCAAAAATGCAACAACAGCCCAGAGGAAGAGAAGGCTTACGTGACTTAAAACCAGATCTGTAACTCCTGAACTGAGGTTCCTCAGGAGCTGAAGAGTCCACTGGGGACCTGTCTAAATTGCAGCGGCCTCTCCAAAACACCCTATAGGCAACCCACAGTCTAGAATCTCTGCATCAGTCCTGACTTCAGTTTCACCCTCTATGTCTGAAGGACTTTGTGAAAGCTATAGAACACAACTATACCATCTGTGCCAGAGAAATCCTCCTCTGGATATATGCAGGGCATTCACAGCCTCTTTATACCACTCTGACATTTTTGCACAATTTTAAAAGTTCTCTGTCAAGATCTGACTAGAAAAAGGCCTCATAACAAAACTAATGATTCAAGAAATTTAAACTTTGAGTAAGGATCTTACTCAAAATCACCATGAGACAGGAGGGACTAAGTACAAAGTACCTTGCTCTAACATCACTCACTCTGCATCTTAATTAAAGCACAAAATGGCAGCTGCCACTTCAGCAGGCAGGGAAAATATTGAGGCAGAGTCTTCTTTCAGCTACTTATACCGTACAAGGAACTGAAGATAAAGGGTTGAAAGGTGGTATTAGGCAAATTGAGAGACAAAAAACAAAACAGAGTCATTGAAGTTAGATATGGAAAATCTCTTTTTGGTTATGTCGCAGGGTATGCTGTCCCCACTCACTCAAACACAGGGAGGGACCCGGTTTGAGCCCCAAACACAGCCCCTTGCTTCAGGGCAATGCAGCCCAAGGGCCAGAGTCAATAGTCATAGGCCCTTCAATCCAGGGCAGGGCAGCGCACTGGCCAGAGTCAGTAGCCACAGGCCAGTTGGCACAGTGGAAGCATGCCCAGGTGGGGGGGTTCAGGCCCACCTGCTCCACCGAACCCCAGCCCACGGCCCTGAGGTTACTGTAGGGCTAGGCCCAGTCAGTGGGGATCTGTGCTGCAACACACCAACTGAGACCATATCAATACCATGGCTCACTCCTCTGGACACTGCCCTGGGCTGCTTCCTACCTGGTGCCTGGACGGCATTCCCCCTTCTGATTCCCTGGGTCCATCCAGTTTCACCCTGTCTTTGGCCTAGGTCCCGGGATCCTCACAGCAGGGTATGCCTCACTCAGCGGCACATTTGGCAGTCAGCATCCTCGGTCTCTCAGTGGTGTGCTCCTTTAAGGCAGGGGCTGAACCAAGCCCCGGGTAGGAGCCTCCACCATGCATCTGCTCCCTCTGCCAGCCTGCCCCTGACTGAGGAGAACTGCAGCCTTTTATCCCTGGGCAGCTGTTGAAGCATGCCCAGCAGGGCCTAAGGGGCAGGGCTAACTCTCCCTTCAGGGCATATAAGCCTGCTTGAGTGTGGGGCAGGTCCACCCCGTCACAGTTATTTAGGCTATCTACTCTATGTGTCAAAACACAGTTGTTCCTATTGTATGTTTACCAATATTTTGTCTTGTTTAATTGCACATGACCAAAGTGATTGACTCTGGTTCCACCACTTCAGAGTTATTACAAGATCACCATTGACAGTCGCATTTTCAGGAAATAACTACTGGGATACAATCTGAATAGTCTCTCAATTTTATTTACTTATTCCTAGCTGTTTTCCCCTAGTACAACTATAAATAATTCTTTCCCTTCTTAGTGTTTACACCTTTAAAATACATGTAGCCTCTCAACATGTCCTCTTATTCCCAGCTTATTTAGGGCACTCTACAATAGCAAGTGAAATGGATGAGGAGAAGACAAATTCCATTAGTTCCAAAAGGGCAGCTGTGTTAGTCTAGTTCAGAAAAAGAAGCAAGGAGTCCTGTGGCATTTAAAGACTAACAAATATATTTATTGCCTGAGCTTTTGTGGGAGATAATCTCCTTACAGTGTGTTCTTCAGATCAATTCATCAGGAAAGCAGGGTTTGCCAACTCATAAAACAAATAGGGAGTTCTGCTCCCTGTACCCATGGATCTTTGAGGATCCAACAGAGACACACAACTGTTGTTGCAAAGATTATATATTTTTGCACCAGCTCCAGCATCCCCCATTTCTGGCAGTGCAATTCCAATAGACCTACATTTCTAGAGCTTTGCCCACTTGTTCTTGCCTTCTTTCTTAAAGCAGTGGGTGGGTAAGTGGAAGTTCCAATCGGGCAGAAGATGCAGTGTGGAAAAGCCTAGACTGTCTGTTCTTTGACTTAGTGGAGGACCCCTACCCCTTATCCACACACAAATGAATGGTGCTGTGGAGGCAGCTGACCCCATATTTTGGTACTGATGCAACAGGACACACTCCTGTAGAGTCCCATCCAGATGCTTATGCTAGTTACATAGTTTCGCTTTTAGCTGTCACAGAGTCAGGTTACATCATAGACTTACTAAGCTTTTCTTAGTAATGGCTCTCCTATTCCCAGTTTTGTTTGTTGCTTTTCTCTGAATTCCCTTCTCTTTTTCAACCTCTTTCAGGTAATAATGTGTTGAGAACTGAACACATCATCACAAGGTGCAGCTGCATCAGTGCCATACAAAATTGACTGTTACCTTGTAGCTTTATAATGTCATGTTTCTGCTTATTCAGAACAAACCTGAGTTAGCATTATTTTGTTGTCATCTTGTTTGGCAAACTTGTATTTAACTTGCTTTCAATTATCAGTACTAAATGTCTTACAGCACTGCCATTTCCCAAATTCAATAACTGTTTCATGGTAATAGCTTATCAGACTCAAACATCAAAGCTGAAGGGTTGGTTCATATCCAGGTCCTCCCAGACTGAACTGTAGCATTCACATAGTTGCTATCTAGTTTGACTTGTTCATCTTTCAATGGCAGAAATTACAAAACGAGGACTATTGTGGAAACCTTTCACAAGTATCCTTATCATCAGTTTTTACTGCAGTTGGAGAAGATTCATGGCTCAGTCTAGTAGTACACATGATGAGACTTTTCCTAACAAAGTCAAAAACTAAACCCTCAATTACTTCCATGGAAGGAGAGCTGGCCCCATAAAACATATTTCTCTCGCTTTCATTAAAGCATATAGTGTGCTGAGAAATGTTAAAGTAAAGGTAGAAAATGAGCCAATTTGCCTGCTCCTCGTAGCTCCAGTGCAGTGATACTGAACATCAGGAGCTCAATTAGCAATCAACATAACCTGAACACAGTCATGTAAACTCATTGTTTTATTTACTTTTGTACTGCGTATTCATATTTAAACAGTATGATTGGGAAATACAATTATTCTCATAGCAAAATGACTGACCAACTATTATTATTTTATCAACTACAATCGGTTAATAACATAGTAAAAGCATCCTGATTGCTTAATAATTAAATCACACCATGTTTTAAACATCATGTACTGCAAAGAGATGCAAGAGAGACGTTAGAGAGCCACCTGTGGCATTTGAACTTCAGTTTCAGTATCACTGCTCTAATGTCCAGCCACTCACACTATTTTCTATTCTCAACAATTTTGCTGAGGCTCTGAAGCTTATATGGGGAAAAAAAGAATTTTAAACTACTGAAAAATGCTCCCCAGAAAGTTTCATACAAATCAATTTATCTCCAACTTCTTAAGAAAGTGAAATATTCTATGTGAGGTCTATGGAATTATGATTACAGTCCACAGCATCTACAATATTTTTTTCTATGTGTCTTTTGTTGTCAGTGTTTACCAAGATTCACACGGTAAATCTTATTTAATTTTCAGTACTTCAGGCAATTTCATATTCAAATCACAGCCCTGGAAATATAAAAGTCAGTATTTATTCAGATTTTAGAACCAGTATAACATTATTTATAACCACTAGTAACCAGCTTGTTAACATTCTTATAAAATAAAAAGTTTGCCTTTTGGTCTAAAAGAACATTTCAGTTAAAAGACATTTCTAGATGTTATTTTTAGGAGACATTAAAATCCTGGAATGATATTCTCTCTTCACTTAAACTCAAGCCCACACTTCCCCAAGAGACAAAACTTTCCATTTCAAATTTTTCCATTGTATATTTTTGGCAGGGAAGATGAAAGGTGGTTGTTACACATCAATAAGTGCCATAAAGAGGGAGTTTTGTAGCACACTGTGGCAGGACGGGAGGCTGATCTGAAGGGGAAAGATGTCCACGAAAGCTGGCTGTATTTTAAAGAAACCCTACCAAGTGCACAGGAACATACCATTCTGATCACCAGAAAGAACAGCAAATGTGGAAGGTGCCCAGTGTGGCTTAACAGAGAACTCTGCACTTAGCTAAAGCATAAAAGGGAGGCTTATAGGAAGTGGAAGCTTGGACAGATGACTAAGGAGGCACACAAAGATATTGCTTGGGACTGCAGGGATAAAATCAGAAAGGCTGAAGGAAAATTGGAGTTGCAGCTAGCAAGGGGTGTGAAGGATAACAGGAAGGGATTCTACAAGTATGTCATTAACAAGAAGAGGATCGAGGATGGTGTAGGTCCCTTACTCGTGGTGGAGGATGAGGAAAAAGCAGAAGTGCTCAATGCTTTTTTCACTCCAGTTTTTACAGGGAGGGCCAGCTTCTAGCCCACTACACTGGGTATGGCAGATTGGAGAGAAGAAGAGAGGCGCTTGGTGATAGAAGGTCAGATTAGTGACCACTTGGAGAAGCTGGATGTGCACAAGTCCATGGGGCCAGATGAACTGCATCCAAGGGTGCTGAGGGAGTTAGCCAATGTGACTGCAGAGCCACTAGCCATTATCTTTGAAAACTCCTGGTGAATGGGGGTGACCCTGGATGACTGGAAAAAGGAAAATATAGTGCCTATCTTCAAGAAAGGAAAAAAGGAAGATGTGGGGAACTACAGACCAATCAGCCTCACCTCAATCCCTGGAAAAAATCATGGAGCAGGTCCTCAAAGAATCCCTTCTGAAACATTGGAGGAAAACAGAGTGATCAGGAACAGTCAGCATGATTCATCAACAGTAAATTGTGCCTGACCAACCTCATTGCCTTCTACGATGAGATGACTGGATTTGTGGATGCAAGAAGAGCCATTGGCGTGATATACCTCGACTTTAGTAAGGCTTTTGATATGGTTTCCCACAGCATTCTCGTCAGCAAGTTAAGGAAGTATGGGTTAGATGTGTGGACTGTAAGATGGATAGAAAACTGGCTATATCAATGGTTTCAGTGAGTAGGAATCATTGGCTCCATGTCTAGTTGGCAACCAGTAACAAGTGGTGTGCCCCAGGGGTCGGTCCTTGGCCAGTTCTCTTCAGCATTTTCATTAATGATCTGGATGATGGGATAGATCGCAGACTCAGTTAGTTTCCAGATGACACCAAGCTGTGTGGACCAGTAGACACGCTGGAGGGCAGGGACAGGATTCAGGGAGACCTTGACAAATTGGAACAGTGGGCCAATAGAAATTTCACAAGGTTCAACAAGGAGAAGTGCAAAGTCCTACACTTGGGATGGAAAAACCCCATGCACTGCTGTAGGCTGGGGAGCAATCAGCTAAGTAACTGCACTGTAGAAAAGGACCTGGAAGTCATGGTGGATGGGAAGCTGGATATGAGTCAACAACATGCCATTGCTGCCAAAAAGGCCAGTGGCATCCTGGGCTGCATCAGAAGAAGTGTTGCCAGCAGATCGAGGGATGTGTTTGCTCCCCTCTGTTCAGCTCTGGTGATGCCTCATCTGGAATAGTGTGTCCAGTTTTGTCTCCGCACTACAAAAAGTATGTGGACAAATTAGAAGGAGTCCAGTGGAGGGCAACAAAACTGATCAAGAGGCTGGAGCAGAAGACTTATGAAGAGAGACTGAAGGAACTAGGCTTATTTAGCCTGGGGAAGAGAAGGGGGATCTGATAGCAACCTTCAACTACTTGAAGGGATGCTCCAAGGATTGAGCTCAGCTGTTCTCAGTAGTAACAGAGGATAAAACAAGGAGTAATGGTTTCAAGTTGCGGCTGGAGACGTTGAGGTTGGATATTAGGAAAAACTTTCTTACTAGGAGGGTGGTAAAGCATTGGAATGGGCTATCTAGGGAAGTGATAGCATCTCCATCTTTGGAGATATTTAAGGCTCGATTAGACAAAACCCTGGCCGGGATAATTTAGTGAGAGTGGTCCTGCTTTTTTGGCAGGGCGTTGGACTAGATGACCTCATGAGGTCCCTTCTAACCCTATGATTCTATGATTCTATAACTAAGCAGAACACCATTATCATTATTCTGATTTATATTATAAAAGAGGGACTATGTAGTGAGCCAGATGTACAGTGCCCCAGAGTGTAAGTGCACAATAAATTACACAACTGGTGGGTGTTTCAAAAATGGGGGACCAGTAGAGACAAAGACCATGACCCAAAGACTATACAGGCTAAAGACATGAGAGAGTGAAATATAAAATGATAGCCATGGTATGTGAGTGCTATGCTTCATATAACAGATCAATTTAAAGACTTTTTTGAAGGAATTATTGGAACATGCTTGTCAAATATAAATTGCAAGGCTACTCCATGCAGAAGGGGTGACACAATGGCATGTGCAAATGCAGGACTGTGCAAAAAAGTCAGAGAAGGGCGGGAGTGTAGAGATGTTATTAATATGAAAAAAAAATCTAAGTAATTAGTTTTAAGAATTAATTTAAATAGGCATTGCACAAAACGGAAAATATGATAATTTCATTCTATATTCTCTTTTAAATCGATTCCGTTAGCTAGCTACAAAATTACTACATGATTCATAGGTGTTAAGTAACTATGAGCATATATAGTCTGACTTCCATCATAACAGGCCAGGCTACAAAGTTTTACCTAGCAGTTGATGTGGAGTAAACTATTCTTCCCTACAACATAAGCAAACACTTTTGCACTCAAGCTTCATGACTTCAAAAAATCATCTTAAAAGAAGATAAAAATGAGTTAATTTTGGTTTCCATAACATTATTGCTAAATGGGGAATTGGAAACATGCTTACAATTGTTTGGCAAAACCAACAATTCACTGGTAATTATATTTTGAAGTCCCCATTATATTTCCCATCTTTTATATTGTAATGCTGGAAGGGTTCCTCCAAAAGTACAAGACTACACAGACAATACTGAAGAGATTTTATTCAAGGTACCAAGAAAGAAGACTGACTGGATTCAGCTTCAAATTGGTTATGTTACAGTGATCAAAGATATGCACTTCTTTATCGATTACATGATCTATTTGGGATTCTTTACCTATTTACTTATCAGTAAAGACATTGTTCCACCTGGAGAGAACACAGGTGATAATGACTGATAAAAACCGTTAATCACATTAAATACCCTATGACTTCATTTAGAGCAAAGAACGGTGCAGAGAGGCGAGTCCTTACAGGTAAGCAGAGCATATGCCAGAAAGTCTGGGGAATGTATTGTTCCCATCTAAGTCAGGGTTTCTCAATAGGCACCTGACCACTGCCTTATTGATTGTTTACAGCACCATGGTCCTGGATGGGTCTGATAGGCCTATCTGTTATTTGTGTGTTTGATGCCCCAACTTGCTGGCTAGAAGAGTACCCAAGATATAACAGAAGAAACATGACAGAAATAAATATCTAAAAAGACATAAAAATATTAAAACCTAACAATATGCACTGTGTTTCATCATGCGACCTACAGAAATGGTTAATTAATGAAAGATATGTGGTTAAATCCCTTGTACTCCTTTGAATGGCAACCTGGGCAGCAGTGACCATGAGAGGGTAGTGTTCAGGATCCTGACCAAAGGAAGAAAGGAAAGAAGCAGAATACAGACCGTAACCTTCAGAAAAGCAGATTTTGGCTCCATCAGGAAATTGATGGGCAGGATCCCTTGGGAGGCTAACCTGAAGGGGAAAGGCATCCAAGGCTGTGTTCACACAGCACTCTTATTTCGAAACAACAGAGGTTGTTTCGAAATAAGAAATACCCTGTTCACATGACGTACGGTTGTTTTGAAACAACAGCACCCGTTGTTTCGAAACAATGCCATTGTTTCGAAACAACTTAAACCCCATGTGGGGACGAAACAATGTTGTTTCAAAATGATTGTTTCGAAACGATGCCGTCCGAACATGTTGTTTCAAAACAACAGTGACTTGTTTTGAAATAACTGTTGCCTGAAACTGCTATTTCACTTTGAGCTTTTTTCCTTAATTCAAATTAACAAACTGTTAGTTCAAATTAAGTTATTTCAAAATAAGGCATTATTTCAATACAAGTTGTTTCAACACAACTTGTATCGAAATAATGCCTGTGTGTGAACACAGCCCAAGAGAGCTAGCTGTTCTGATGTGCAGAAAGAAAAGCAAATATGGAAGGTTCCCAGTGTGGCTCAGCAGAGAAGTCTGTGGTGAGCTGAAACACAAAAGGGAAGCTTACAAGAAGTAAAAGCTTGGACAGTTTAGATGACTAGGGAGACATAAAAAGATATTGCTTGGGCCTGCAGGGATAACATCAGAAAGGCCAAAGGGCAATTGAAGCTGCAGCAAGCAAAGGATGTGAAGGATAATAGTAAGGGGTTCTTCAAGCATGTCAGTAACAAGAAGAGGATCAGGGATGCTGTAGGTCCCTTACTGAATGGGGCAGCTATCCTCATGGTGGATGATGTGGAAAAGGCTGAAGTACTCAATGCTTTGGCAGGGTTAGCTCCCAGCATGCTACACTGTGCAACACAGAATGGAGAGAAGGAGAGCAGTCCTTGGTGATAGAATGTCAGGTTAGGAACTACTTTAGAGAAGTTGGGCATGCAGAAGTCTACGAGGCTGGATGAACTGCATCTGAGGGTACTGAGGGAGCTGGCCAATGTGACTGCAGAGCCACTAGCCATTATCTTTGAAAATTCCTGGTGAATGGGGGTGGCCTCGGATGACTGGAAAAAGGAAAATATAGTGCCTATCTTCAAGAAAGGAAAAAAGGAAGATGTGGGGAACTACAGACCAATCAGCCTCACCTCAATCCCTGGAAAAAATCATGGAGCAGGTCCTCAAAGAATCCCTTCTGAAACATTGGAGGAAAACAGAGTGATCAAGGACAGTCAGCATGATTCACCAACAGTAAATTGTGCCTGACCAACCTCATTGCCTTCTACGATGAGATGACTGGATTTGTGGATGCAGGAAGAGCCATTGACATGATATACCTCAACTTTAGCAAGGTTTTTTTATACGGTTTCCCACAGCATCTTTGTCAGCAACTTAAGGAAGTAGGGTTTGGATCAATGGACCATAATGTGGATAGAAAGCTGGCTAGATCATCAGGCTCAGCGGGCAGGGATCAATGGCTCATTGTCTAGTTGGCAACCAGTAACTAGTGGAGTGTCCTAGGGGTCAGTCTGGGGACTGGTTCTGTTCAACATCTTCATTAATAATCTGGATGATAGGATAGATTGCACGCTCAGTAAATTTGCAGACAACACCGAGCTGGGGGGAATGGTGAACATGCTGGAGGGCAGGGATAGGATTCAGGAAAAGCTAGACAAGTTGGAGTTTTGCACCAAATGAAACCTCACGATGTTCAACAAGGACAAGTGCAAAGTCCTGCACTTAGGATGAAAGAATCTGTTGTACTGCTACAGACTGGGGACCAATCGGCTAAGTAGCAGCACTATAGATAAGGACCTGGGGATTATGGTAGCTGGGAAGCCAGATATGAGTCAATGTACTCTTGTTTCCAAAAAAGCCAATGGCATATATAACTGCATCAGTATGACTGTTGCCAGCAGATCGAGGGATGTGATTATTCCCTTCTATTCAATGCTGGTGATGCCTCATCTATAATACTGTGTCCAGTTTTGGGCTTCACACTAGAGAAAGGATGTTGACCAATTAGAAAGAGTCTAGCAGAGGGTAACAAAAATGATTAAGGGATTGGGGCATATGACTTAAAAGAAGAGACTAAAGGAACTAGGCTTATTTAGTTTGCAGAAGAGAAGACCGAGGGGGGATTTGATAGCAACCTTCAGCTACTTGAAGGGATACTCCAAAGAGATGGGAGCTAGGCTGTTCTCAGTAGTAACAGAGAACAGAACAAGGAGCAATAGTTTCAACCTGCAACTGAGGCAGTCGAGGTTGGATACTAGGAAAAACTTTCTTACTAGGAGGGTGATGAAGCACTGGAATGGCTTACCTGGGGAGGTGGTGGGATCTCTATATCTGGAAACATTTAAGGCCCAGTTAGACAAAACCCTGGCTCGGATGGTTTAGTAGGAGTGGTCCTGCTTTTAGCAGGGCATTGGACTAGATTACCTCATGAGGTCTCTTCCAACCCTGTGGTTCTATGAAAATCTAAACTAATGACTTCAAACACACTATCTGTAGACTAGAAACAAGAAAATAGGAAGTCATGCAGTTGTTATGATGATAGAAGAGTTAAATGGCTTACATGCAGGACTGAAGTAACAGCTGTATAAGAAGTGAGGGGAACATGCACAATCTAACAAAAGAAACAGAAAAAATAAGCACATGGGAGTGATGCCTGATGGTATTTCTGTGAGAGTGAAATTGGCTGGTCATCTGCTAAACTAACAAAATCCATCTACCAGGGCATAAAGTAAAAAGCCAAAAAAGTTTTCTTTTAAACACTTTCATCTCAGACTATTTTACCTACAGACAGCAAATGACTATAACTGAAGAGATTAAAAATATATATTTTTCTGCTTTGAACAGCACTTTGTGTTTTCTTAGCATCACAATGTCCCAAGCATAAAGCATCATTGAGATCTCAATCTTGAAGTGATAATCTTAGATATTTATATAACCCCCACTATCATAAATTTCTAAGCACCTTGCAATCTTTCATGTATTTATCTTAATAACAGCATTGTCTAACAGGGCATTTTATAGATGGGGAACTGAGACACAGAGATGCTAAGTTGCCCAAGTCTATAGTACCACAGTGACTTGAATGCAGAGCTCCCAAGTAGAAGGCTAGGATTCCTAACTACTGGAATCCCCTTCTCCTCACTTTATATAGGCACACCTCTGCATTCTTGAATCACAGGGGACCATTATTTTCCCTTTGCGAGGTTTTTTAAAACACCACCAGGGAAAGGAGAACATAGGAACAGTGGGGGAGGATGTTTACCATGAGAAATTAAAAAAAAAAAAAGACAATCAGCATTTTAACTAACTTTATTTATTTTTTCCTAGCATCTGAAACTGACTTCTAAGCTCTGTCATGTCTCTGAAGTACTTTGACATCTTCATTCTCCTTCTTTTAAGAGTTTGTAACTTTAATGTGAGTTTTGTTTTTAGATATTCTAGTCCATAGCCCTAATCCATGCAAAATATTCCAATCAGGCTGCCACCTGCCTAAACTAGAATCCAGTGCTTTGGAGGGCTTCTCATGGGAGCGAAGTTTATGTGCATAGTGCAACGTTCAGGCAGCAGCTATGCTCTCAATGTTTTGAAATCAGATCTGATCCAAAATCTATAGCGACTTCTGTGACCCTATTAAAAGTGATCCTGCCACTGATGGTATGGCTTCTGAAACCTTTGACTTTTACTTGGCATAGCTATTATTTTCTGTTCAGGGGTTAAAGCAAGCTGGAACATGCTGGAACACCATTCTGGAGCCCACAAATCTGAGGGGCCAGCATCTCAGGTCCCCTAAAAATAGCTCTGGCAGGCTAGGGAGTTTTGAAATCTCCCTCCCTGAGCATACTCAGATGCATATTCAGGGCAGGACCAGCGTAGCCAGGGAGCAACTACAGCTCTGGCCAGGTAAGCAAGGGACCCTGGGGGGTCTGGGGTTGTGGAACCACCTGGTGGGGAGCAGGAGGGTCAGCAAGCCGGCAGTGATGGGGACGGGGTTGGTGTGAGTCGGACTGGAGGAGGGTCAGGGAACATGGCAGCCGTGTGAACAATTGCCAGAGTCTGGCCCAGAGACAGGCAAGCAGCAGCGTGTTCTCTTTTTCCTTCTCCTGCTTCCTGGAAGTTTGCTGGAGGGGAGAAGGGCTGGAAAAGTAGAGGTGAGCTGGCCAGTTTGCAAAGCTGGGCCCTACCTTTGATCCTCATTCTGTTGGGGTGGGGGGTTGTTTGAAGAGCGAAGGAGGCAAATAGGCTTTACAACAAACTATGCTGCAGCGGAGGGTTGCCAGCCATCATAAATTTACAGACCCACACTAGAAAAGAAAAAAAATCAACTCTAACACTCTTTAAATAAATAAAAATGTTTGTGAAGTGGGGTAGAAATAAAACATACTGTATTCTGACATCACATGCTTCATGCACATTCCAGAAGGGTAGTCATGTTAGTCTAATTCAAGAAAACAAACACGTAGTCCTATGGCACTTTTAAAGCCTAAGCAAATGTATTTAAAGCATAAGCTTTTTTTAGGCTTTAAAAAGTGCCACAGATTCCTTGTTTATTTTGTCCTCATTCAGAATCAATTTGTGTATCATAAACACTGGCTGTGATGCTGTCAATTTCCTACAAGGAGTCTGGTGTCACATTTAAAGACAAACAAATTTATTTATCATGTCAGCTTTGTGGGAAAAAATCCAACTTCCAAATGATTGATGAAAGTTTCTGACAAAGTGGGATTTTCTCCCATGAAAGTTCATGTGATAAATAAATTTGTTAGTCTTCAAAAGTGACACCAAACTTCCTGTTTGTTTTGCTAAAATAGACTAACACAGCCACCCCTTTGGAACCTGTCAATTTCTTGTTTCCTATTATTACCCATGCCCAAAGACTGATATCCATTCAATTAACTGCAGCTAAAACAGTGGCCTAATATTTGAAACTTCTGTGCACAGACTGCTGTGAATGAGTACCACTTTTGTGATATTGTTGTATGGTGTTTATGGTATTTTTAGTGATGTCAGTAAAAGGTTTATTATATTAATTTTCTTTAAAAAAGTCAACTTCAGCTCTTCGTGCCAGTAAAACCCAAAATGCAAGGTTGGGAACCCTTTCCCTGTGATACTAACAGGGGAGCATTGTGTAAGACTGGGATGAGGGAAAGGGGACGGAGAGGACAGCATGTGAGACTGGGATGCGGGAAGGGGGGCAGAGGAGGTAGTGTGTGAGGCCAAGATCTGGGCCAGGAAGGTAGCAGAGGCAGAGTGTGAGGCTGGGATTGGGGTCAGGGAGGTGCAGAGGAGTAGAGGGAGCAGCATGTGAGGCCAGGATTGGGGCCAGTATTTTTATGGAGCAATAACTGATGCATATGGTACTGAGAAGTGTTTGCAAAAGCTTACCTCGGCTGGGGCCTGCACATGCATGAAGGGAGCCTGGACAATATGGGAGGGGGGGGGCCCAAAGATTAGGAGGGTTCTGGGGCCCATCAGTTTGTACTTTAACCACTGTTTCTATCACTTGGCATATGGTGCAAGAGTGCCTGAATTTTTGATTGGGTGCAAGTGTGGGAAAAGGAAGCTGTTCAGAAAAGAGCTTCTTGTATGTATAATACTGGCCCCCCACCCTACAAAATAAAAATAAAGCAGACTATTAGTGTTTGTATACTAAAACATGACGCAAAATTGCAGAGTTGGATTTTGTTTTGTTTTAAATTTTGTATGTGTACAAATATAACAAAGACTACTTTTTTGGTACTTTCATCATAATAAAGTTTTAATTAAATTAATCCCAGATAGTTTGTTTTGAGTTTTATTTCAAGTAAATATTTAATTTTTCTTGTTTTTCATTTAAATGGAGATTTATAAAGGCCTGAACCCAGGGCAAGTATACAAAGGAAGTGCTGTGTAACCAAGTGCACAAATAGCCAGTGCAGTTAAAAGACTTTCATACAGACAGTGGGTATCTGAAGTGTTAAATGGGTGCAATGAGATGGCATGGCTGTGTTCTCACACAGCCAGTTATTTCGATATGGTTGTTTCGCAACAACCGTATATTGAAATAACGCTTATTTCGAAACACCTTATTTTGAATTAACAAAATGTTAATTGGAAATAAGGAAAAAAGCGGGAAACGAAATAGCAGGTTCAAACTGTGAACTTGCTATTTCACTTCCGCAAGGGGCTGCAGGCACTGGCGGGGTTCAGCGCTGCCCAGCGCTGAACCCTGCCGGTGCTT